>OZ018318.1:99873140-101073140 GCA_963969495.1 Ceratothoa steindachneri
CCTTATAGATAAAATAAAAATAGGAGTTTTACCACTGAGCTACACTCTTTTTGAGACCATTAAATGCTCAGTTGGGACCTAAAACTTTTATGTGGGATCTGAACCAGCTTTTGCTCCAGTGTATGGTAGCCATTGTGAAGTCAACACAATTTATCTGGCAGCTAATAACATCAAAATTAGCCTAACTTTGCAGTAATAGGATGGTGTTTCTACTCAGCTAGGCTGTAGTTATACAGTATATCCAATAATGTCAAAATTATATCACATGATCAGAGAACAAATGACCCTAAGCTATAAGAAAAATTAGTGTTGGTGCACTAATCTTATTTAGAGTAGGTTAGTTTAACGATTTAACCAACCCAGCATTCCTACCACTGCTTGAAACATTTTTCAAATTCGGTTTTCAATATCTTCAGCAAATGCTGTGCTTGAAGAATAACCACAACTTGCAGAGAGCCTACTATCTAATGAGTTTAGAAGCTGTCAGGCTTGTTGGAGGTTGTATTTGCCCTAAAATAGTGAAATTAATGTGCTGGGTCATTGTTATGGTTCAGTTACCAACTTTCTGGTTCTGAAGCCCCTTCTCTCTGTTGCCAAACTGTACTATAAATATGATAGTAAAGATTCAAGTAACAATTTTTACCAAAATCTTATCTTCTGCTGCATATTGATTATGCACAATATCAGGGTAGGTAAAAATAATCTGGATTTCACTTTGCTTTGGATCTACTAACTATTACAATATTTTCCAGATCTATCAAGCTTCTTACTTACCAAAATTTTACTAAATGGTACCTAATTTAATACAATAAATTATGATGATTGTGACAAAGTATCTTCTGGAGATAGTGAAACTAACTCTTAAAAGATATTTCAAGCAGTGAGAGATTAATGTTCAAGCTAAATATTAAAGTACTCAATAGGCAAGAATAATAAAAAATTAGATCAATTAGACATCAGTTTAAATTATTTTCTACTTAACATATGACAGCTATGTAAGTAACTTACGAAAGCTTTCGACGTTCCATGTTCAATCTTCAATATATGAGATATATCTGTTTAAGGATGATTTCAATTTAATATATGAATAAACCTTAGATTTAAACTGGCAGTGTGCAAATATTTCTGGATTTAAATTAATTTTTGTGAATAAATCAGAAAAATATATATCAATTAGCTAACAACAATTAAAGGTTTTCCATTCAGCTTATAGATGACATTTATAGTTTGAATATTTTTGCAAAAAATAAACCCTACCAATATAAATCATAGCATTAATTATGTCATTATATTAGTAATAAAAATATTGAATCAAACAATGCCATGTATTAATAAATAAATAAATCTGGATATCTTGGAGGAGGTGCTTCTGTATGAACAATTAAAGAAAAAATTAGCAAGATTACAGACCAAAAAATATTTACACCTTTACCTTTACTGGAACCTTGCCAACAACAAATACAAGATAATTTTTTTAACACAGTCTCCTCCAAGAAGTCAAATAGTTCACAAGTTTGTAAACACAAATTCATCCCCAATATAGGAGACAAGCAGTACTGGTAACATGCATGAAGATCACCTAGGATGAGACATTAAACAAGAATGTGCCGAACACTCAGGGACAACACAATCATTGTAGTAAGGTCTGGGGAAGCATTCTATCATTTTTTTTTTCAGAGCTCATCTGGCCACTGCCTACTTGGGCATTAGTCGCCGTATTAAAAACCGGCCTAGTATTAGGCTACTTTAAAATCAAATTAAAAAAGATAAAAAACACACACCCCCCAAAGGAAAAAAGAAGCGAGCAGTAAGCAAGCTCTTGCGTTGGGAAGAGGTCCCCTCGGCGCAAGAGCATGCGACCTATAAGGGAATAAAAAAAACAACCTGGTTAAATAATAGGGAGAAGGCCGGCCTCCCCCTCAAAAGTCAACAAGTCCACCAGTCAATGTGCACGGACTCGTCCTGAGTACAAGGGACAGGCGGTAGTGACCCCACCCATCCCGGTACCGGGACAGGTAACATGCACAAAGATCACCCAGACTGGGACATTCGACAAGAAGGTGCCGAACAGTCTGGGGGGATGACGCAGTTGTCACAATAGGGCGCAGGCGAGTGCTCCATCAAATAGTGATGCGTCACACAAGTGTGTCTGATTCGGAGATGACAGAAAGCGACCTGATGCCGTCGCATCATTGGAACATTCCATCAAATGACAGTGCAACCCATGCGTCACACAAGTGTGCCCAATTTGAAGACATCAGAAAGCGACCTGAAGCTGCTGCGATATTGGGGGTAAGTCCAAGGAATGGGTCACAGAGTGATGGCAAGTAACTTTAAATTCCCCACACCTGTCTACCATCTTCTTTGCTAGGCAGCCTGGAGAGCTGACCTGATTCCTGCCATGTAGTGAGTGTGAGGAAGAGAGAAACCCTGGTCTGATCACCCAGTCCCCGCAGGCTAGTTGGCACCCTCATTCCCTGCAATCCCAACATGTCCAGGAACACAAGCACAAGATAAACTCCACCCAGCTTGCAGCAACCTTGGTGTCATAGATACCACAAGCCAAGGGGTAGAGAGATTCAAATGCCCCAGAGCACTCAATGCTGATGAGACAGCATTGTTTTGGCATTCTTTGCCAAGAAATACTCAGGCTTTTAAAGATGAAGAACAGACTCCAAGGGAACAAAACTAAGCAATTAAAAATTCTCAGCTTTACTGGGTGCAAATGCAGCAGGTATGCACCACCTTATACCTGTGGTAATTGGGAAGGCTGCCAAGCCTCGCTGCATGAAGGACTTGCAAGTGGTGTATTACACTAAAAATGCTTGGTTCAATGCTGCAATTTTTAGTGAATGGTTCTTTAAGCATTTTATTCCTGAAGTTTGTAACTTTCAAGAAAAGGTACTCCACATCACACCTGAGGATATCAAGGCACTTCTCCTCCTTGACAATGCGCCTGCACACCTTAATAAAGAAAAACTGGTGAGCTCTGATGGCAGGATCCGTGTGATGTTTCTTGCCCTAATACATCATTAATAAAACCGATGGACCAAGCAGTCATTGTTTCATGTAAGAGAAATTACCAACGCAAATATCTTAATGAAGTCTTGGTGGTTCTCGAGGAAGAAGATACTAGAGGCCTCCGAACTCTAAACAATATAAAAAATTATAACCCCAAGAGTGCCATTTATAACTTTGCGTCATCATGGAAAGCTGTTAAGATAACCACACATACAAACTGCTAGAAAAAAACTGATACTTGATGAAGACCCTGAGCTAGACTTCTGTGGTTTGGAACCAGAAGATTTTCATCAGAGTTTGCTGCATGTTGGTGAGAGAAAGGTAACAATTGAAGATGTTGAAGACTGGCTAGAAGAAAATGATGCTGACCCTAGTTATCAAGTCTGGTCAACAGCAGGAGAGGAGAGAGAGTAGTAGTGAGGAGTTGGGGGTAGCGGTGAACAGAAACATGATGTCAGAGGTGCATCAAGCTCTAGACACACTCATAACTTACATTGATGGTACTGCAAACGCTGAAATTGGGGCTCATTATGGACAACTGCACATATTAAGAGAAATAGTGATACATGAACAATTTCAGAGAGGCAAACAGTTCAAGTTGTATACCTTTTTCAAACGTAGAACCCCTCCTGAAACAAAGCAAGACTTCCATGGTTTTGAACTACAGCAAGGCACCTCACATTCACTTTCACCACAGCCTAGCACCAGTAGAGGCACTGCTCTAGAAGGAACCAGCAGTGTGTTAGGAGTGTACCAGCTCCTCTGACTCACAGTAATTGCTACTCTGAGCCCCAACTATATAATCACAGCAAAAAGAAGATTCATCTCCCCACATAAGGTAAATAAAATTTACAATAGTACATTATTATATATTTATATTTTTCTTTGTATTAAGTATTTACATTTTGCTGTCTGTCACATGTATTTGGGTATTATATGTACTTTTATAGACCCCTACAGCACACCTACAGCACTTCAAAACAACAGACAATTCATATCAACGGACAACCTCTCCCCCCCTTTTAGTCTGTAGATAAGAGGTTTAACTGTACCTATCAGCAGCCCAAGCACTGAGCACCACAGGAAATTTTTTTCTTCTTTTTTTAAAAATTTTATAGAGCCCATCTGGCAACTACCCACTTGGGCATAAGTCTCCGAAAAACACGACAGCCTAGAACTAGGCTACTTTAAAAAAAAAAAAAAATATGAAAACATAACAATATAAATTGGGAAACTTAACAATCAGGAAGCAATCTCCGGCAGCGGGGGGAGGTCCCCCTCACCCCGGTGCAGGAGAGTGCAACCTACAAACAAAACAATAACAAAAAAAGAACCTTAAATAAAGGGGAGAAGCCCGGCCTCCCCCAAAAAGTCAACAAGTCCACAAGTCAATGTGTACGAATCTGTCCCGAGTATAAGGGACAGGCGGTAGCGACCCCGCCCATCCCGGTACCGGGACAGGTATCGTGTGCGAAGATCACCCAGACTGGGACATTCGACAAGAATGTGCCGAACAGTCTGGGGGACGACGCAGTCGTTGCAATAGAGGGCAGGCGAGCGCTCCATCAAATAGCGATGCGTCACACGAGTGTGTCCGATTCGGAGACGACAGAAAGCAACCTGAAGCCGCCGCGGCATTGGGGGATAGGTCCATGGAAACAGTCGCAGGCGCAATGGCACGCAACTTTTAAGTTCCCTTCGACCGTCTCCCATCTTCTTTGCCAAGCAGTCCAAAGAGCTGCCCGTATTCCTGCCATGTAGTCGGTGTGAGAAAGAGCGAAACACTGGTCGGGTCGCAGAGTCCTAGCGGAGTCTTTGGCGCCCTCATCGGCGCGCTTATTCCTCGCAATTCCTACATGTCCAGGAACCCAGCAGAAGATAATCTCGACAAACGCCCGGATCGCCAAAACCGTGGCGTCACGGATATCGCGAGCCAGGGGATGCGGAGATTCCAATGCCCCGAGAGCACTCAGGGCGCTTTGTGAGTCGCTATAGATCACAATCTGGTCTCCGAACCAGGCACGTCGCGTAATCTCCCGTACCGAGTGGTGTATTGCCACCAGCTCGGCCGTGAAGACAGACGCAGCGCCTGGTAGAGCCCCGCTGACTTCAAACAGAGGGGATACGGCGTGGAAGCCCACCCCCTCTTGGGACTTGGAGCCATACGTATGCACTGGCACGGTTCCAGCGTGACACGATGTGTGCTCCAAAAAGGTCGAACGCAATACTCCCGGCGCAGTATAAGCTTTGGGAGCAGAGGCGTGGCGACAAATAGCCAAATGTGGTACCCTCCAGGGTGGCGTCCTGGGCAGAACCAGGGGCGCCACCGGCCCGAGAGCTATATCTACCTCTCGAAGGAGTTTCCTGGTATGACTGTCGTCTCTCGGCGGCATAGGCACCATCGAGATCAGCTGCGGATAGAGTGAGAGCTGTTGGCGAATGAGGGAGGTACCAGGCTCGCGCGTACAGGCGAGTGATGCACTGCGCGCGGCGCAGAGCGAGTGGCATCTCCCCAGCATCGACCAACAGGCTCTCAATGGGGAAAGTGCGGAAGGCACCGGTTGCAAGGCGAAGGCCGGTGTGGTGGATCGAATCCACCTTCCGCAATAAACGCTCGGCTGCGGATGCATAAAATTCGCATCCGTAGTCGAGCTTTGAGCGAACAAAGGATCGATAAAAAAGTAAGGCAGTAGCCCTATCAGCGCCCCAAGCGCTGAACGTCACGGAACGGAAAATGTCCATGGCGCGGGGCACCATCGAGATCAGCTGCGGATAGAGTGAGAGCTGTTGGCGAATGAGGGAGGTACCAGGCTCGCGCGTACAGGCGAGTGATGCACTGCGCGCGGCGCAGAGCGAGTGGCATCTCCCCAGCATCGACCAACAGGCTCTCAATGGGGAAAGTGCGGAAGGCACCGGTTGCAAGGCGAAGGCCGGTGTGGTGGATCGAATCCACCTTCCGCAATAAACGCTCGGCTGCGGATGCATAAAATTCGCATCCGTAGTCGAGCTTTGAGCGAACAAAGGATCGATAAAAAAGTAAGGCAGTAGCCCTATCAGCGTCCCAAGCGCTGAACGTCACGGAACGGAAAATGTCCATGGCGCGGGTACAAGAGACCCTAAGGCTGCAAATATGAGCCTCCCAGGTGAGGCGTCGGTCGAATACAAGACCAAGGAAACGGTGCGACTCAACCCCATCCAGGCGCACCCCATTAAGAAACAAATCTGGGTCGGGGTGAAGCCGTGGATGGCGGCAGAAGTGCACCACCTTAGTCTTGGCCAAAGAAAACCGAAACCTGTGCGCTTCGGCATAGCGAGAGACGCGGTTCATTGCCTGTTGGAGTCGACGCTCCAGAGTTGGCATCTGGGCCGCACCAAAAGAGATCGATAGGTCGTCCATGTAGAGCGTAGCGAGAACATCTTCCGGCAGTACCGAGGTGATGCCGTTGATGCTCAGGGCAAAGAGTGTGACACTGAGGACACTTCCCTGCGGGACACCCTCTTCCTGCTCCTTTGGGCCGGAGAGGGCTCCCCCCACCCGTACGCGGAATCGACGATCTCGCAAAAATTCACAAATAAAGATTGAGAGGCGTCCCCTCACTCCCATCATGTTGAGTCTCCATGATACACTATCGCTATGTGGTATCATAGGCCTTCTCCAGATCGAAAAACACCGTGGCGTAGTGCTGTCTACGAAGGAAAGCCTCGCAGACGGCATTTTCCAGTCGAAGCAGAGCATCCGACGTGGAGTGGAACTTGCGGAAGCTGCACTGTGCGGAAGACAGATGGCCTCGGCTGTCCAAGAAAAAGGCTAATCTAACATTTACCAATTCTAAATCAACTTGCACATGCAAGAGGTTAGAGAGATTGGGCGGAAACCGGTCGGAGTAGAGTGATCTCTCCCCGGTTTGCGAAAGGCGAGCACAGTAGCGATTCGCCAGGAGTCTGGGAGAAGACCTTCCACCCAGATCCTGTTGAACAAATCTAACAGAAAGGCCATGCCTCGCTCACCCAGGTGTCGAAGCATGGCGTACGGGACATAGACCGGACCATGGGCGGTGTCCGCGCACGAAGCGAGAGCGGAACGCAACTCACTCACAGTAAACTTGTCGTTGAAGGGTTCTCCGCCTCTCGAGGTAAAGTCCAGCCGGCGGCCTTCCGCGACATCACGACGTGCATTGAATGCTGGCGGAGCAGCATCCCGGCTAGAGAATGCGGAAAAAGCGGTCGCGAAGGATTCCGCCACGGACGCGGGGTCCGAGATTGCGGTCCCATTCTCCTGGAGAACGGGAGGGGGGTCCTGCGAGAACTTGCCCCGAATCCTTTTGACTCGCTTCCACACCTCTGCTAAAGGGGTCTTCCCATTAAGTGAAGACACGTTACCCGCCAAGAAGAGCGGTGGGCGTGCTTCGAAATAAACCGGAACCTAGCCCTAGCCCGACGAAATTCAGCAACAGTGAAATCGTTCGGGCGGCGCTTATAGCGCATGTAGGCATAACGCATCTGTTTGAGGGCCGTCTCACACTCGGCCGACCACCATGGGAGTGGACGGCGTGCAAAATGGCCAGACGTCCTAGGAATAGTAGTCAGGCCCACGGCGATGAGGTTGCCGGAGAACTCAACGGCCTCATCTACCGACCTAAACTCCTCGACTGAGATAGAGAATTCAGTCATTTCCTGAAATGCAGGCCACCGCGCCCGTACCAAGCACCACCGAGGTGGTCTCTCAGGCGGCAGTTGCCCTGAAAATGATATTTGAATGGGAAAGTGATCACTACAATGGAGGCCATCGACCACACCCCAATCAAAATCAGGCTGTGCATCCGAAGAGCACAAAGATAGGTCAAAGCCAGAAAATAAAGCGGTTCTCAGACAGTGATGAGTAAACTCATCCACGTTTAGGACACCCATCTCAAGCTCTTTGATCAGATCGGCAAGGACTTGTCCCCTGGGATTTATGGAGTAATCTCCCCAGAGAGGATGCCTGCCGTTCAGATCTCCAAGCAAGAGATAGGGCCTCGGCAAACCGTGCCACGACGCGGCGGAAGTCCCAGGCGTCGAAGTCAGCTGACGGAGGAATGTACGCAGAAATGATAGTATAACTCCTATCCAGCTGTAGCTGCACAGCCATTGCCTGAAAGGAGGTATCTAAAGAGAAAGGAAGAGCGCATCCCCCAGCCCGGCCATCCTGTGGTGGTGGGGTCGCAAGACCCTTATACCCTGGGAGGGCAGGCAGGGGGCCCGCGCCTAGCATGGTCTCCTGCAGAAAAATAGCTAACGGGGAACGGGACGAGACGAGCCTCCGCCGCTCCTCCCAGTTGGCTCGGAGTCCACGGCAATTCTATTGAAGGACTATGCCCTCCAGGCCTAGCTCGGAGGAGACGCGGGGGCCCTCCTCGAATTGAAGACCCTCACGGAAATGGCCGTACGCTTCCCGGGGGCAGAACCCCGGGCGCTGTCGCCTTCGAGGACTTATTGGGGGAGGTTGGGCTCGCAATGCGAGTCTTTTCCTCCCTCCGCCTCGAAACCTTAGGCGGGCGTTGCGGCTTCGGAGGCGGGGGGCCCTCTTTTCGAGGAACCACCGTCTCCGAGCCACTCGCCACACCTCGGGGCGTGGGCGAAGGAGCCGAAGCTCCTTTGTTGTTGTCCTCCTTTTGGGGACAGCTTTAGGAACCCCCGAAGATGGCCTAGCGGCCATCTTCAGGGGTGTTGCCTCCTGTGAGTCTAACGACTCGGTGGAGGCGCGTGGCCGTTTCGCCTTACGGGAAACGGTCACGCTGGGGGAAGAGGGGGAAGCCCTGGTTTTAGCCGGGGCTGGGTATGAACCCTTTTTGCCACCAGCTTTACCAGGGGAGCGCCCGGGTTGGGTAGAACCTGCAGAAGGGCTCCGAATGGGCGCGGAAACAACCGTGCTCGTTGGCCTGGATGGGCCAGGAGCAGAGGGTGCCTTTCTAACTATTGAGGCATATGACGTCCCAGGCAGAGCCGGGCGCGCCAGGACCAAGTCCTTTTCCTCGCGGAATGAGAGTCGATCCTGGGCCTGAACGGCCAGGATTTATTTCTCGAGATATGCACCACATTGCTTTGAAGAAGCAGGGTGCAGCTCTCCGCAATTGACACACTTGGTCACACACGATTTGGACTTATCGTGTGCGATCTTAGGGCAATTTACACAGACTTTGGGTGACCCCGACTTTGCACATCTACATGAGCGATTCGTATGGCCAAAGCGGTGACAGTAATAGCACCACCGTGGCAGTGGCACGAATGCCTCCACACGGTAGCGGTACCAACCGGCACGCACCGACTCAGGGAGCTTGTCACAGTCGAACGTGACGAGGAGTGTAGGGGTGGGTCTCGAGGCCCCTCCCTGTTTTCTCATCACACGTTCAACCTTGACTGCCCCATGGTCGGCCAGCTCTAGGGTGATGTCCTCAATGGAGTAGTCAATGAGTTCCCTCGCATAAACTACTCCTTTCACAAAGTTCATGGTAGAGTGCGGCGTCACACTCACCGGGGTGCCATGAAGTGTCCGAAGAGCACTTATCTTGGCCGCCTCGGCGGGATTCGCCACATTCACCAGAAGTCTCCCGTCCAAGAAACGGGTTACCTTCGGCTCTTTACCAATTGCACTAGCTAATCCTCTCCTCTGATGGATCATGTTGCCCTTGGACAACATGGTGCCATCAGTGGAGCGAATAACGAGGAAGCGTTTGAAGCCAGCGGGCTCGAAAACGCCAGGTAACCTCTGAATCAGGGGCCCCGATGTCATTGAGGCTCCGCCCTGTGCACTCTTGGTGTTAGTCTTAGTCAGGGGCTCCACACACGGGGGGTAGAGGGGCTGGATGTGCCGATCTTGGCTTGGTCGCCTACCGAAGTGGCAGTAGACCCATCCGTCCCCGCAGCCCCCGCGGATGGTTGAGGAGCCCCGAGTCTTCTTTGTCCTTTTCTTTTTTGGAGAGGAGGGCGGGGAATGAACCCGCTTCTCACCTCCGCCGGCAGAAGCCCCCATGCCAGATGGGCCGGCCTCAGCCAGGTCCCTCTCCGAAATGGAGAAGTTCCTGGTAGTCGCAGGGGCACCTGTCGGAGGAGATCCCTCCCCTCCTTGTACCGCCTGAGAATCCCCAGCCGTTTGAGGAGGACCTTGCATAGGGGCGGATTCGGGTTCGGTGCTTGGTGCCGAGCCCAGATTCCCCCCCATGGAAGGCCCTACTGTCTGAGGCTGGTTTTCCTCAAGGACCATGTCTATCACAGGAGTGGCTTCCAGTTGGCCATCCCCTCCCAGGACATCGTAGGTCCCCTTGGCAGCGTCATGAGTCTTTAGTGGGGAGGCACAGGCCTTGTCCCTGGCAAGGTTTTTATATTCTTGCCAGCAGGTCTTTTGAGGGAAGCGACTGAAGGGGCCTGGCTTCCCTCTCCCCCCTAAGGGGGTTTGCCCTACCGAGCTGCTTACACGAGGGGCGGTCAGCAATGGGCTGCCTGCTGGCTTTCTTGGCAGTCCCCTTAGAAAGCAAAGGAGGGACTGCCGCTGGAGATAGGGAGGTGCCTGAAAGCACCTCCAGAGAAGGGGGTGAGGGGGAGTCCCCTACACCCGTAGGCGTAGGAGAGGAGTAAGCCTCCTCTCCGGTTAAGGAAGTATGGAGGGTCCCCTGCGCAAGCACAAGGGGGGGGACCTCCATTTTCTCGGTAAGGCTGCCCGAGGGCGGCTCCATTGATGTTCTTGGGGAAGTTGGGGGTTGGGGTTTTTTTTATTTACATCATTGGGCATGGTGACCCTATTTGTGCTACGGGACGCAATAGCTTATCACCTCTTGCAGTTGCCCGCACTGCAAGAGGTGCTTACAGGCCTGGCAGAGCCAGGCGCCGCCATTTTGGACCACCCCTCCCGCCTGGTGGCCTGGCAGTCCATCGGCATGGCGGCTCCACCTTAGACACGGCGTAAAAATGGATAGAATGTGAAGAGGAGAAGAAAAGGGATGTGAGGAAGGTATGGGTGGGGATGAAGCAGGTTGTTAAATACCCCTATCCCGAACCGGAGCTCAGGGGTTAGGGAACATTGTCCCCTCCCCCCTCAGCCCCGATCCGAGACGGTTGGCTTGATAAGAAGGTCAGCATCTACCCTGTGAAATTAGAGGCTGACCAGAGAAAGTTGTGGGAGAGGTTGTATGAAAAGAGAGGAAACAAGTGTTATGAAGGAAGGAAAAGAGGCTAAGCTGGGGCCGGACGGGGTGCTGAGTCCCGTCAGCACGGCGGCCAGGATGGCAAATCGCCGCGCCCCTTACGGGGCCACAGGAAAAAAAAAATTTATGGCGCTGGTATAAGAAACCCCCTGAGGAAACAGTGCGAGTCCAAACACTTCTAGGTAAACCTCATTTAGGAAAAGTCTCGGTCAAGATGGAGTCATGGATGGTGGCAGAAGTGCACTACCTTAGTATTTGACATATCAAGAGATGCAGTTAAATGTCTGTTGAAGTCAACACTCAGGAGTTGGCATAAGGGATTCACCAAAACAGATTAAAAGGTTGTCCACATAGAAGATAGTGCGAACATCTTCTAGCAGAGGTAGGTGATACCGTTGTTGCTCAGGGCAAAGAGTGTGACAACGAGGACATTTCCAAGTGGCTATCGGCCTTCCTGCCACATAGGCATAGAAAGAAAGGGCCCTCCTCTCTGCACACAGAGCTGACAAGTGCAAAGAAATTCAGAAACAAAGATTGAAAGGTGTTCCCTTGCCCCCATCATGTGGAGAATATCTATGTCACTATATCACAATGCGGTATCAAAGGCCTCAAGATTGAAAAACACTGGCATACTGCTGTTGTAATGGGAGGGGAGGTCGTCTCAACTCACCTGTGCCCACTCTAATGCCCACCTTTTATTTCAGGTTTACGTGGAGGACAAAGCTGTCTGGAAGCAGTGTTGGACCCCCATATTTAGGTCAAGACTGATTTTCTCTCTCTCTCTGGCAGAAGATTAATATATGGGTTGAAAGGAATATATATATATATATATATATATATATATATATATATATATATATATATATATATATATATATATATATATATATATATAAAAAGAGTAAATCCATAAAATTGTTGGTTTCGATTGAACAATGACAAATGGAGCTGGATGTAAAGCCAGGTGTGTATTCATGGGACTATCGTGTGCATGTGTGTGCTATATATTTATATAAGGGAGGGGGATATGTAACACCACCAAGGAGCGAGCAGAGGATTATTTCTTTTCCCCTTTTTCCAGCTTCTAAGGTACTGCTGACTACTCTCATTTTGGATTGAGGAAGGAGGCGGGGAGTGTGGAGCAGAGAGACCTCTGTATGGCGTGATTTTGGTGACCCCAGCTGTCCTTCTCCCTGGGCCATCATTAACAAGAAGGAGAACACAAGGATGAGATGGATGGATCTAGCCAGACACCAGCACCCTTTCCCCTCTCACTCAAGGAGACATGCAAGAACATTAAAGAGACCGGCCTTGGGCAAATTAGTGGCTGCAAAGTGAAGGCAGCTTGTAGTTGTGCCTTATTTGAAGTACAAATTAATTTATTTTGTATGCACTTATTCTTAATTTAGTGCTCTTTCTTGTTTATTCTATATATATTTTTTTTTCTGTAGATATTTTTGTGATTGTATTGGGTGGTGGGGATGAATATATATATTGAATTTTGTTTTTAAATAAAGTAAATTGAGCATTCATGTTTCCTTGAGCTTCCTTCCAATCTAACAGGTGTCTCATGAGCGAATGAGCAGACCTTTGTGCCGGGTGGTTTCCAGGACCATCCGCTACACTGTCTAGGAAGAAAGGCCTTGCTGATAGCATTTACTAGTCAGAGCAAACCATCCAACATAGAATGGAACTTGCAGAAGCCAGATTGTGTTGAAGACAGGTGAACTCTATTGTACAGGAAAAAGGCTACCTACGCTTAAACATTTACCAATTTTTCCATGAACTTGCCCATGGTTATAGAAATTAGGCATAAATGGGCCAGGTTTGAGTGATTCATCAGCGATCACAGTAGTCATTTACCAGGAGTCTAGGAAGGTACCCTCTGCGCAGATTCTGTTGAAAAAATCTTACCGAAAGATCATGCCTCACTCACCTAGGTGTTGAAGCATGGCATACTGAATAACGTCCGGACCAAGAGTGTTGTCTAAGCATGAAGCAAGAGCAGAATGCAACTCACTCATTGTAAACCTGTCATTAAAGGGTTCTCCACCTCTAGAGGTAAAGTCCAGGCAATAGCCTTCAGTAACATCATGACATTCAGTGGCAGGGCATTTTTTTTTTTAAGAGCCCATCTGGAGACTGTCTACTAGGGCATAATTCGCCATAATCATGCTCCAGCCTAATAATAGGCTAGATTAAACAACTAGTAGAAGCATATAAAAAACAAATAAAGATAAAAACAGAAACAAGCAAAAAACAAACAAACAAGATAAGCAAAAAGAAGGAAGTGCACAAATCCACTTCTGGGAGCAAAGAAGACAGATACACAACCTCTACCTTATGTAAATTTATTTCCCCAAATAAATTACAATGAAAATGATGTCAACATTTACACAATATATATATATATATATATATATATATATATATATATATATGGTGACAGCGGTGTCTTACAATAAAAAATACAGGACATATGTTTAATACAAAGAAAATTGAATCTAAGGAAAGGGGGAGTGGGAAAAAGGGAGGGAATCAGAAAGGAATGACTTTTTTTCTATTGGCTCTGGATTCCACTTGAGTGTCTCGGGCATCGGCCTTATACAATTGGCTGGAAAGGAGCTAAGAAGAGAATGGGCCTCAAATGAGCCAATTGACAAGTAGTCGTAGGCTCCTAGGCACTTCCAAAAATGAACCACTGAGTTGGACAGTGAGATTGATTGTTCAAAGGATTTTCTGTAAGTGGGACCAAAATGAAATGGTCAGACTCTTCTTCTGAGCCACCCAAGGGAAATGCTTTTTATCAATATGGCACTATTTCTTCTACTTCTTGGCTTTTTTTGTGAGATCTTAAACTATGAGTGATTCTCCTTTTGTAGCAGAAGAACATCTTTGTTAAACGATTAATCGTAAAAGTCAAAAACTTAATACAAAGTACTATCTTTTTGCTAAAATTTACTTTAAACAAAGGGCTATCTTCTGTAACAAGAAAAGTATATTAGAAGATCATTTTTAGACAAAAAAAAAATTGAATCAACCTACAATCATCATCACGTCAACAGGGGTAGAATTTCCAACTGAAATGATGTTAACGCGTACCTTTTTATTCTTTTCTTTTACAACAGAAACAAAATGAGAAATTTCTTTTTTGTTTGATGATATCTTCATGTCATGCAGTCACCATACCTTTCTTCAGGAAGAGGAGAAATTGCTCATATTACACAATCAGTAATCAGTGCTTCCTTTCTTGGCCGTCGGATACATTTTCCGGTGCTCTTCGACAATGTGCAGGAGGCATTGCTGCTGGTCATCCGATTTTGTGCGAGAGTTCTTAGTGAAATCCTGCACCAGAACGACTTGTTCAGCGGCGGCGTTCTACATGAAGTGTACACACCCTCCTGAAACCTTGGTCACAGAATCGCATGAAATTTACATCATTTGTTGGTTATGATGAATAAAGTTCACATACTAAGTATGAGGCCTATCTGGTCATATTTATGGCTAGATCAATTTTTGGTCAAACTGATTGACCCAAAACCTTTGAGAGGTCATAACTTTGGCCAGAATCAATCAATCGGAACAATTTTAATACAAAAATGTTCAGGAGAGAGAGAGAGATCTTTCAAATTAGTGGAAGAACGATGTTTCTATGACAATTTTTAACATGATGACCTTTTTGTGAACTCTTTGACCCGGGCCAAAGTGCAACTCAGATCATCCCAAATCCTTTTCTAAAGTTACCTCTTTCTATCCTCCATAGTTCCAGAAAAAATAAAAATGGGATCTCCATGGGTTTAGAATCTATGGGCAATTATGTGACACTGGGTATACCTACTAAAAGTATTATTGACCCAGAAATTATGGCGATATCACATACCTTCACAAGTTCTAACCATGGCATGGCCTATATACCTCTTATATAATCTTTTTGAATCAATAAATAATACACCACTGCCTATATACACCTTATATACCTAGGTACATACCTTATATAGGTAATCTTACCAAATCAATGTAAGATGAAAAGCAGTCTTTAATTGCCTTTCATTAATCTTTAACTAATTAATGTATGTTTTTCAGATACCAATGTCATTTATGCCTTCAATATATAAATTAAAATAATTTCAAGATATCTTCTAAACTACCTACTTAATATTAATTGTAAGATCCTAAAATAATTTAAAGGTGTGTAATTTTATTTATTTTTGATAATTTTGAAATACCTAATAATTTTTATACAGCTACCTACCTACCAAATTATTATATTATGAAAAAGAGGAGAATGATATATTACTTATTAGGAATCTAAAATGAACACCCATTAATTAATAGTGACTTTTGATTGATCACATATTTTTACTATGCCAAGCTATTTCAAATGAGAGAAGGCAATTTTCACCAAATCCTTTAATTTGATCAAAACTAAATGTACCTACAGATTATAGGTAGTTATACCCTCCAAAAATAGGTATGGAAGAAAGATTAAAATAAGTGTAATAAACCTATTCTCAGCAATGCATTATGATGTAGCCATTAGCTAACTTAATAGCTATTAGGGTTGAAGCGCTGGACAGAAAAAAACATGAAAATAATTCAAAATAATGTTGATCATTGAATAGGTACCTACTCTTTTCTTGTTTTGTCCACTTTATGAATTTATCAAGAATCAAATATTAAAAAGTGCTAATTGAAATGTTTGTTAGTTATAAACCAGTCTACCAACCTACAGCTCTTTACACCTAAATTTTGACCTATTTCTACTAAGATATAATACTTGACATTATTATGCAATTCTTTCTTTGCTTACCAATTTTCCAATGATTGAAGCAGCTATATTGATATTGTATATTGGCAATTTTAAATATAATTGCTTCAATCATTTATATAGGTATTTATTTTAATTAATTTATCATATATTGTTTATCAACAGTAATTTACTATTTGGATCTTTTTCAGGCTTTGTTTCATTAAGATGATGAATCGAAAGTACTGCGATACGCTGAAAATCCATAAATCCCTGCAAAAGAAAGACCTAAGAAATGTTTCTGCTCAGCTTTTGCAGAAGTTTTCATCTCTTCTTAGCAAAGATAATGGGCTTTGTTCTGTTTATAGGAAGAAGCTTTCAGTTACCAATGGAGCAAAATACTCCAGAGGAGTCTGGAACTTCAGCATCTAAACAGGAGTTCAATGAGATGCCTAGTCAAAAAGAGGATTCAGATGTTGTGCAAGTTGAAGTTGACTTACTGAACGAATCATTGTCTTTCATCGGTGAGAGCCCCTTTGATAAAAGGAAAGCCAAAAGGCATCCAACTTACGTACCTGAGAAAAGGTTAAAAGTTGAAGAATCTGTTAGGAGAAAGTTGGATTTGGTCGTGGGTAGTAGTTCAGGAAAACAAAGAGATGTGCCGCAAAGATGTAACATGAACTGTATGCCAGAAATCATCTAGTCTCTAAAGGAAAAGTATCGGCAATCAAGCCATATGGATCAAATCAGAATTCTAACCATATTTGCAACCAGTTTAATTGCTCTCAGAGAATGGCCATACAAGCTCACCATATACTAAAGGAGAAAGGAATGTTAGCTTCACCTAATCCTAAGCTCAGCAGAGTGCTTCCTGAGGAACTAAAATCTTTAGTCATTAAATATTAGCGTATTGATGACATGAGTCAGGTTTTACCAGGAAAGAAGGATTGTCTAGTAGTGCGAATTGAAGGGAAAAAGCAGAGGTTACAAAAACGAATCATTCTTAAAACTTTGAAGGAACTTCATAGCAGTTTCAAAGTGAAGTACCCTGAGGTAAAAGTACAAGGGGCGGTCAATAAGTTTTGCGAATCAGTAGGGAAAAACAGAGGAAGGGGGATGGTTGTTTGTGGGGGGTGTTAGGACAAGTTATGACAAGTCAGGACCTGCAGCCGCACGCTCCTGCCTCGTCTATTTAAGAAGCAGAAGCTGATTGCAGATCATGTTACAAATTTTTCAACAATGGAGAAGGTTGAGCACTGTGCATTGATCAAATTTTTGACAAGGAAGGCAAGAATGCAAAAGAGATCCATGAATGCATGGTTGCAGTGTACACCGACACCGCCCCTTCCTATGCAACCATTGTTCGCTGGAATAGGGAGTTCCGCCATGGTCGTGAGTCCCTTGAAGATGACCCCGTCCAGGGCGACCATCAGACATGACCAACGAGGACAATATAGCCCGTGTGGAAAGGATGATTCTCGAAAATCGATGGGTGAAGGTCAAAGAAATCAAGCGAGAACTTGGAATATCACATGAAAGTGTTATCAACATCATCCACGACAATTTGGCCATGACCAAGGTCCCTGCCCGTTGGGTCCCTAGAAACCTCACGCCGCATGATCGACTTCAACGTCGTCAAAGTCCACAAGGCCAGAGTTGCCCAAGCTGCCCTGCGCGAGTGCGGATTCGAGGAGCTCAACCATCCCCCCTACAGTCCAGATCTGGCCCCTAGTGACTACTTTTTATTCCACCAGCTCAAGGCTGCACTGCGTGGACACTGGTTTGGGGATGATGAAGATGTCCAGCTAGCCGTCCAGGAGTGAATTGAACAGCAGTCAGGAATTTGAAGCCTGAGGGACAAGTGGCGCAAGTGCATTGAAGTTGAGGGTAGTTATATTGAAAAATAATAAAACACTTTTCCTCATATCCGAATTGCAAAACTTATTGACCGCCCCTCATATCATTCTCAAAGTTTGCTATGCTACAGCCACTAGGGTGATGACTTTTTGACTTTTTTTATCAAAAATTATTTCCTGTAGCACGAATGAATGAACTTTTGCCTATTAATGACAAAAATTACTTTTATTCCATTGAAATATTGAAAAAGGTCACACACAAACCACTTTGATATAAGCTATTTTAGCATTATATGTGTGTTAAAAATATTTATATTAAATATATAAGTCATCAAACAGACTTGTGCAATAATTTATGTACCTTAGAATTGTATAGAATTTTCCAGAAAATCATCACATCATCGCTTGGGTGATTTCTGTAGAGTTCCAGAATTTTCTTCCGACATTTCACATGCGGTATATAAGCGAGATGTTTAAAGCGGGTAGTTACTAATTCAGTTTTAACGGCGTTGATATTATAATTGTTGTGTATTCTCCAGCATTTATTGTAAAGAGATCCTGGTATTATTTGGTAAGCTACATTTAACTCTCTTACTAATTATATAATATAATAGCATATAATATTTTATTAGTATCTGCCTTCTCTCTTATTTTTTTAAATTGTAATTTGCTTGTTTTTTAATCAAATATATAAAAGCTCAATAACAGTTTCTTTAATTTGTTACCAATTTAATATTTAGGTCTATTTTCTATTTCAGTTGCTGAGTACAAAACATGTTCAAGAAGAGCTTTTTTAACACAGAGAAGATCAAGAAAACCTGGACAAATAACTTAGTCCAGTTTCAAGCACCATCAAGAAGAGGCGACGTGGCAGTTTATGAAGCACCCTTAAATGAACGGAGTCTCATACCCCTGAAAATCCACGTCATTGGATGCTTCAAATTTCTTGAATCCACCGCCAAAGAACGGAGGGAGAGGATCGGCCTAATTGTTGTGGAGCTAAAAGCCCTATGGAGCAAAACATTGAACTTCCTGCATGTATCTGATCAAGCCATTTGTGCAAAACTAGAAAACCTTCTGAAAGACTATGAGTACTGCAGAAAGAAACAAAACTTTAATTCTTTGAATGAACTGTTTGACATGACCAAGATGAAAGGCAACTGGTTGTGCAAAGAAGATGAGAACCTCTATAAATAGCAAATTTTGACCAAAGGCCAGGTTGGTTATTCGACTGGTAAACCTGCTAGTGCCAAGACCATCCACCCATCCAAGCGAAAGAAGGCAATGAAAGCAACTGTGTCCCCACTTTCCAGCTCAGCACTACCTGATTGTTTCGAAACTAGCACGGACTCATCCAATAACAGCGAAGACAGTTCTTGGAGGATGAGAATGCAGAATCAACGAGAAAAAGGAAGCATAACCCAACAGGCTTAGCAAGACTCCTTGCTACAAGCTCAAAGTTGTCGTCCCACAGAGCAGCAAAGGTATGTCGCCAGCTTTCTGGTGAGGGCATTGAAATCCCAACCCCATGTCAGTCAGCAATCCACAAGACTATCTAGATGAGAGATGCTCAGGTAAAGAAGCACTTGGTGAGCACACTTCATCTGGAAAAGTAGAGCTTACACTTTGACAGCAAATGCATTGAGGACTTTAAATATCAGGTTGTGGTCCTCGAGAATGAAGTGAAAGAAATAAAGTTGGCTGCGCTCAAATTGAAGAATGGGAAAGATGTAACAATTACAAAAGGGCTCCAGGGTGCGTTAGAGGAGTTCAACCTGTGGGGATCAACTGTAATGCTTGTCACTGACACAACAAGTGTGAATACCAGCAAAAAGACAGGCATTGTTGTTCGACTGCAGCAAATGTTCGAAGATAAAGGTCACCTCAAACCCCAAGTTCATCAGTTGCTAGCACCATGTCCTGTATCAGATTCTTCATGTTGTCATGGACGATGAGCTCCATGGGTTGACTAAATCACCAAACATAGAGTACTTCTTTGTGCAGGTTTTGATGAGCAATTATGATAAAATGAAAGCAGCCTTCAGCAACAGTAAAACTGAGATTAAGGAAACAGGCGGCTGGAGAGACATGAAGTTTCTCTATCACCTCACGTGTGTCTTCCGTCACTTCACTGAGATGAATGAGGTCCCCTTTGTAAAGTTTCAAAAGATCCCAAACATCAGCAATGCACATTGGAACTCTCGTGCCATTCTAGCCCTTCTTGCGTTCATTCTGATGCCTGACACCCGGAGCAGGCTGCATAAAATCTGTTCATTCATTTCTTACTCATGGGCTGACCATTGATTCAGCACCCACTTGTTCCGCGCTGAATCTCCAATCAATATTGCCCGAAGCAACCAGTGCTGTGAGCATGAGGTCAAAGTTATGCAAGACTTGCACGGGTTCTACCACAACAAGGACAACTTATCACTGAGATTCATCCTGTCCAATGACATTATTGTAACTAATTTACTTCCTTGTGTGTTTGATGACCCTATATAATGTTATATATATGTGACTCATAAGCTTGTGTTCAATCTTGTATATGCTGCCAGTGACTTCAAAAACTGGACAAAAATGCTGACAAATAAAAAATTTTAAATCATTTTGTGTGTGAGGTTTTTTATCAAATCACCTTGAAAGTAAGATTTTATATAATCTTTAATTAAAGCTCATCAAATTATTACACAGGGAAATGAGGTTGTAAAAAAGTCATCACCCTAACAGCCACATGAGTGCATTCTTGTGGGAGGCAGTGGAACTCACTCAGTATCTGTATGTACAATACATTAAAATGTAAAACTGATGATGGATGGATCCAAGACGTCTGATATCACTGATCTACCCTCTTACCATCACCTAGTTGCCTCTGTCATATGTAATCCAGCCCGTCCAGCATGCTACATGAGATCGTGCTGTGGGGAAGGGTGTGTGTGTGTCTGTAGGGCCATTCTCCCACCCCTCTTTACATATATCTTTCCCTACCCCTGTGTGAGTGTGTGGGTATAATTTGCCTTCCGATTTTTTTATTATGAATACAAATAATAACTGATTGTACTCTCTTTTCAGAGATATAATTTTTCAAAATATTTAGATAGTTAAAATATATCTATATAAATAATTGTTTGTCCAGCACATTGGGATATTACCCTAGGTAAGTTTGTTTCCTTGTTAAAGTACTAATAGGCTCAAAATTAATTTTAACGAGAGATAGCAAAGTCCATCACCAGATTTTTCTTGGAAAACGCTATACCAAAATTTCTATGGCTCTTTCTAGTATTGCATCCGGTATCTTCAAAGAGTGAAGCTTCAGCAGACTGCAAGAGAAATCCTCGAGGCAAGTGCACTGCCCAGCCCAGCCCTGCCCTGAAATGGAGGGTATTACCTGCATTGGCTGACGAGCCTTTGCCCCTTCTTATTGGATGCCAACTACTTCCACCACCACCACAGCCTTCAAGTGATATTCATATGCCTCTTCTTTTTTGGGTGTTGTTGTTTTGATTTTTCGTGTGGACCTTGTTGTATAGCCTGTCTTATTTTTGTTTTCGGTTGGAGAAGATTAATTTGTAAAGAGTATTTATTTTGAACATGCACCGGTGTTTATTTATTTTGTATGTAAATATAAACTGTAATTATAACTGTACTTTTTTTTGTAAAGTAAAGGACTCTTATATCAAATTGTATCAATTCTTCCTTGGGGTTCTCAAGGTCCATAAATCCTAGGATAAGGTTGGAACGCAGGTTTAGTGTTGCTTTCGGCATGCTACAGTGCGAGTACTGTCCACCTGTGGCTCAACTAAAAGCAAAACTATTTGGATTTTATGAATACGAGAATGTGGATAATATTGAATTCAAACAGTGGGCATCAACTGATAGATCTGAGCTGGTAACCATGGTATTATCGCTTGATAATTTCATGGATAGATTTTGTGATTGTGTTGAAACTTTGGTGCAATATGATTTTGTTCCAAAATCACAAGCACAGTACTTGGAAACTGTGAAGAACAATATTGCAGATGGTAAATTTGTAGTAATTGGTGATTTTTCAGAAAACTATTCATTTGTAATACAAGATGCAGCCCAGGGATATCAATGGAATTGCACACAGGTGACAATACATCCTTGGGTGTTTTTACCACATTAAAGATGGAAAACTCTGTCATGACTCATACACCATAATTTCAGAGTGTAACATCCACGATAATGTGTCAGTGCATCTATTTCAGAGAATGTTGATAGAGTATCTGAAATCAGTATTCAAAATGGTAAAGAAAATTTACTACTTTTTGGACGGATCTGCAGCAGAGTCTAATAAGTAAATCTTTCCAGAATCTTTACTGGCATAAAGAGGAATATGGTATAGAAGCAGAGTGGCATTTTTTGCCACTAGCCATGGGAAGGGCCCATCAGATAGCATAGGTGGCACCATCAAAAGGGAGGCTACTAAAGAGAGCTTGAGAAGACCCTATGACAAACAGATTGTATCACCAAGAGATTTGTTTGTATTCGCTGAAGCTCTTGGGAATATGAAGTTTGGATATGGAACTCAAAAGGAATATGAACAGGAGGAAGAACTTTTGAAAACTAGACCTGCGACCAAAACTATTCAAGGCACACAAAAACTTCATTCATTCATTCCAATATCAAAGGAGGCTCTCCAAGTTCGCCCATTTAGTCTCTGTGAGACTTTTAGATTAGAATCAGCCACAAAAAATATTTCATATCCAGTGTTCAATGGAAAACTTGCAGGCTATGTCACTGTGATTTACAATGGACATTGGTGGCTTGCTTGCATAACTGAAGCTTTTCCAGTCACAAGAAGTGACTGTGAAATTTCTTCACCCACATGGACCCTCTCACAGTTTTTGCTTCTGTGAAATAGAAGATTCTTGTACTATGGACATATCTGACATTTTGGTGTCAGTAGAATCAGAAACTGCAACACAAAGAAGGTACACAATTAGCAAGAATGAGTCTGATGCAACAAACAAAGTGATAGATCTGCTCAAATGAGTACCTAGGTATTTATTAAATAATGTTTTGTCTAAAAGCTTTTATTTAAATTTTTGTCTTAAATAATCTTTTGTCTAATGTTTTGTATTAAATAACATTTTGTATAGGTAATAAAAATTGTAAATTTTTAATATTTAAAGGGTATTATGTTGTTTGTCTCACATTTCTGAAATGATAAAAATAATCTTGTTTTATTGAATCTAAGAATGAAAAAAGGCAGGGCAGCCTAGGAAGGGAGAGAGGTTATGTTTGGAAAGACTGAAATATGACTGTGTCAAGATACATAAAGTTTTCTCAAAATCACTATTTACTAACACTGTCTGATGTCATAAACATGACTGAAAATATCACCCACCTGATGTTACATAAATGCCCATGGAGATCCCATTTTTATTTTTCCTGGAGCTATGGAGGATAAATAGAGCTAACTTTAGAAACATTTTTGGGAGGATCAAAGTTGCACTTTGGCCAAGCAAAAATTGTCCTAGGGATGTCATTCTTCCCCTCATTTGAAAGATCTCTTTCTCCTGAGCTTTTGATATCAAAATTGTTCTGATTGGTTAACTCTAGCCAAAGTTATGACCTCTCAAACTTTTTCGGTCAACCAGTTTGACTAAAAATTGACCTGGCCATAAAAATGGCCATGGGTAACCCAGAGCCATAAAAGTTGGTATGTGATGTTATCTCATCAGACACAACTTGCATGCAAAAAATCATCAAAATCCATGACCTAGTGTCGAGATTTTGCCAAAAAGTGTGTACACTTCACGTAGAATGTCCCCCTACGCCTTACCCTGGTATATGTGGTTTGTCCCTCACAGGGCAAGATCGATGTCAAGGAACCCTTTGTCAATTACAGGGCAGATCCAGGAATTTCTCCTTGACACGAACCTTGGTTGGAGGTTTCTCTGATGCCTCCATGATATGGAGGTTGGCAACAATATTCCGCTCCTCCTCCAGGGACAGCTCATCATCAAAAAGTGCAAGACCAACTATCACTTCTGACAGGTATCACATGTGATGTCCCAACATTTTCAGCCCTAACTCTCTGATTGCTTTGTTCATATCTTTCGTGAGGGCTTTATAAAGGTCAAGGTCGTTTCTTGGGGCTTTTGCTGAACATGCAGCTCAGAACCACGCTTGAATGTAGTAGTGTACAATGAAGACACAGGACTCAGCCAACCTTGGAGGAACTGCAGCCTTGACTTCACGCGAAGTGGACAGATGCTGTTTGTTGTATTCTATGAACTGAGGTGCAAAGATCCACATTTTCAGAGCATAAATTGCTTTTGCCATCCAACAGGCCCAATGGACTACTCCTGGCTTGTGGAAAGACATCTTCTTGCATCCTTGAGGGATTCCACCAGAAACACAATGGCTAGTTCTAGCAGTTCCCGGTAGTCATCATGTGGGTGGTGCTGTCAGAGCTAGCCTTGGCAGAGTTTGAGGACATCATCCACCCATTCCTCCTTGAGCTCTTCGTTTGCTGTCATGTAGTGGTGGTCTTGATCAACAAACTGCCAGAACTCTCAGAAATGGACAAAGGTTGAGATTGAGGACTTTGCGATGCTTCTGGGATGAGGGTTGAGAAAATAGCTTCCAGCAGAATTTCCAACACATGCTGGCGACAGGCCAGATGCAGCATATCTCAACAAAGGATTTGCTGAAGGTGAACGCACATTCCACCCTTGGATCCCATATTTGTCGCTGTTGTGTTGAAGAGCACAGCACTCAAATTCGATCGGAAATAGCCCACTCTGTAATAATGGAATTAATGGTTTGCCATAGGCTCCGCTTTGCTGATAAGAACTGCAAAGATCTTCCCCACACCTTCTCCAGAAACGAGGATCAGAAATTGGTCCAGAATGCCTTCACTTGTGAAGGAGGGCATAAGTTTTCCATCCCAGTGGAGTGTGAGTGGTACATCAGGAGCAAAGTTTTCTTTCAGCTCTGCAGCTTTTTCTTGGCGATGACGTCTTTACTGCGGATGATCGTGCTTGTGCTCAACGACAATTCTCCAGCGTTCGCTCCCAGCTCCTCCGCAAATGGAAACAGCATGTGTGCAGCTTGACGGTCACTTATGTTGGTCCAGTCCAGAGCAGCATAAACTTGTGCATAGATGATTTTTTTCTGCCATGGTGCGAGGCAGGATCGTTGTGGTAAAGGAGTTACTATCACACCTTGCTCTTCAAACAAAATGGGCGAGGTCGAAGACTGGAGTTGAATGGTTGCCTGTCTTTGTGCAAATGCTTGACTTTCCTTTGCAACTCAACTTCTTTCATCATGCCCCACTGCTGTGTCTGTTTCTCTTTTTCCACCCAGGCTGGATGCACACCGCCCATCTTCCCCTGCCTGTCGGGCTTCCTCTGAGCTTCAAGGAATTCACGGTTCTACTTGATCTTGTTGTGATGTGCTACATTGGCTCAGTTTTCCTGGATATTGATTTCTTCAATCTGTTGTACTTTTCATGCAGACACCATATTTTTTTGAGGATAACACACGGATCAATGATCAGAATATTTGTCTTGGAGTACTGTGTTGAACTTTAAGTGCCGTCTGCCGAACTGAGAATGTCAAATCACATGTGTTTAGCTTTGCATGGTACTGCAAAACACATGATTTTCCCACATTTCGGGAGAATACTCAATGGCAGCTGTTGAGTTGCTGGGTCTCCTAGGAGTCATAACTCGGCAGCGGACCTCATGGAAGACATCTGTAAAAAAGAAAAACACAAGTCAATAAACAGGAGAATAAGACGGAAATCTCTCCATAACATAAAGCAATACAGAACTCACTTCTTGCACTGCAAAACTGTATGAGGTAGGACCATGCCTTCATTGCATGCGGTGGTGCAATAGGGACAAACTTCAAAGCATCTGCACAACATGATGATGTCATGCTACAAGACTTAATTTTGCTGGTAGTGTTTCCTCATCAATACACATGAGTTGCCAGGTTCTGCATTATAGTCCAAACACTTTTGATTTTTTTACTCACCCTACTCTACCTGAAAACTAGTCTATCCTTACCCCCATTCCTAGTGAAACACTCATACTCTTCTATCATAAACAAGAAGTAGAGTAAAAGGACAGATTAAGGCAAAGTGGTGAAAATTTATAGTGGACAAAATAGGGAGAATGGTTCTCACATATACTCCCCATCACAAAACAGCTATCCACAATATACGCGAAAATCATCCAGACTGGAATATTCAACAAGAATGTGCTAAGTCTGAGGACAAGGCAGTATTGGCAATAAGGTACAGGCATGTATCCATCAAATGGCAGTGCATCCTGCAAGTGTGTCCAATTCAAAGACAACACAGAGCAACCTGAAACCGTGGGTGTGAAAAAGAGAGAAACACTGGTCTGGTTACCCAGTCCTCGCAGATTCTTTGGCGCCATCATTCCCCACAATTCCCACATGCCAAGGAATCCAGCAGAAGATAATCTCTACATCAGCCCAGCTCACAGAAACTGTGGCATCAGATACCATGAACCAGGAGATGTGGAGATTCCAAAGCCCAGAGAGCACTCTGGGTGCTTTGTGAATCGTTATAGATCACAATCCTGTCTCTGAACTGGGCAGCACAATACCTTATCTCCCATACTGAGCAATGTATTGTAACCAGCTCAGCCCATGAAGACAAACACAGTGCCTGGCAAAGCCCCACTGACTTGAAACAGAGGGGATATGGCATGGAAACCAACCCCCTCCTGGGACTTGGAGACATCCGTATACACTGGCACAGTTCCAGCATGACACAAGGTGTGCTCCAAGAAAGGCTGAATGCAATACTCCCAGTGCTGTAGAAACTTTGGGAGCAGAGGCGTGGTGACAAATAATCAAAGATAGTACCAGTACCGTCTAGGGGTGCAACTGGCTTGTGAGCTACATAAGCTCTAAAAGGATTTTCATAGCCTTAAACCCAAAGGGCTTAGGGTATGACTGGGTTTTTTCGGTGGCATAGGCAATGTTGAGATTGGCTGCGGATGCAGTGAGAGCCATTAGTAACTGAGGGAAGTGAAGGGCTAATGCATACAGGGACATAATGCACTATACACAGCAGAGAGTGAGTGGCATCTCCCCAGCATCGACAAGTGGACACTCAATGGGGAATCTGCGGAAGGCACCAGTCGCCAGGCAAAAGCTGGTATGGTGGATCAAGTCCCCCTTTTGCAATACACGCTCACCTGAAGAAGCATAAAACCTGTATCTCCAGTCAAGCTTTGAATGAACAAAGGATCGCTAGCCCTATCAGCACCACAGGTGTAGAAGATAACATTGCAAATCCACCACTTCCAGGCAAACCCCATTTAGAAAGTCTGGGAGGGGCTGAGGCCATGGATAGTGGAAGAAGTGCACCCCCTTGTCTTGGCCAAGGAAAACTGAAACCTGTGCACTTCAGCATAGCAAGAGACAGGGTTCAATGGATGTTGAGTGGCCGGCCCAAAGTTGGCATGTGGGCTGCACCCAAAAGAGATTGAAAGGTCGTTCACATAAGCATAGCGAGAACATCTTCCAGCAGCACCAAAGTGATACCATTGATGCTCAGGGCAAAGAGTGTGATACTGAGGACACTTTCCTGCAGGACACCCTCTTCCTGCTCCATTGGGCCAGAGAGGATTCACCCCACTGGTACAAGGAATCAACAATCTCATAGGCCTTCTCCAGATTGAAAAAAACTGTGGCATGGTGCTGTCTACAAAGTAAGGCTTCACAGACAGCATTTTCCAGTTGGAGCAGAGCACCGAAGGTGGAGTGGATCTTGTGGAAGCCACACTGTGCTTGTCTAACATTTACCAATTTCTCCATCAACTTGCACACACAGCAGGTTAGAGAGATTGAGTGGAATCAGGCTGGGGTAGAGTGATCTCTCTCTGGTTTGCGAAAGAAATCATAGTAGCCATTCACCAGGAGTTTGGGAGGATACCCTCTACCCAGATTCTGTTGAACAAATCTAACAGAAAGGCCATGCCTCAATCACCTAGATATTGAAGCATGGCATACAGGACAGTGTCCAGACCAGTGGTGTTCACACATAAAGCAAAAGCAGAATGCAACTCACTCAATATAAATGTCATGAAGGGCTCTCCACCCCTGGAGGTAAAGTCCAGTCAGCAGCCTTCAGTGACATCATGACATGCATTGAATGCTGGTGTATCGGGATCCTGGCTAGAGATAGCAGGAGAAAACAGTCATGAAAGACTCTGCTGCAGACCCGGGATCAGAGATAGAGGTGCCCCAGGAGAATGGGAGAGGGTTCCTGCGAATACTTGACTCAAATCCTTTTGACTTGCTTCCACACCTCTGCTAGAGGGGTCTTCCTGTTAATTGAAGACATGTATGCCTACCAGGAAGAGCGATGGGGTGCTTCAAAGCATACTGGAACCTACCCCTAGCTTGCCAAAATTCACTAACACTGAAATCATTCAGGTGGTGCTTATAGTGCATGCATCACAGAAGCGGTTGGCATGCAAAATGGCCAGATGTTCTAGAAATAGTAGTTAGGCCCACACTGCTGAGAGTATAAGAGAACATGACAGCCTCATCCACTGACCTGAATTCCTCAACTGGGACAGAGAAATCAGTCATTTCCTGAAATGCAGAACACTACATCTGCACCAAGCACCCCTGTGGGTGTCTCTCAGGTGGCAGCAGTCCAGAAAATATTTGGATGGGAAAGTGATCAATACCATGGAGGTCATCGTCCACCTCCCAACCAAAGTCAGGCTGTGCATTCGGAGAGCACAAGGATAGATCAACAGAGGAAAATGAAGTGGTTCTCTGGCAGTGATGCATAAACTCATCCACAGTTAGGATACCCATCTTCAGCTTGTCAAGGACCTAACCTCTGGGATTGAGTGAGTAGTTTTCCCAGAGGGGGGTGTCTACCATTCAAATCTCTGAGCAAGAGAAAAGGCCTAGGCAATTGTGCCAGGGCATGGTGTAGTTCCCTGCATTGAAGTAGCCTGACAGTGGAATATATGCAGAAATAACAATATACCTCCTATCATGGTGCAGCTGCACTGCTCTCCCTAGAAGGAGTTGCCTAAAGCAGGAAGATCAGACACACCATGCTGGGTGTAAATGCCGCAACCACCTGCCCAGGCCCATCCTGTGGTAGTGGGTTCACAAAATATATATATCCCAAGAGAGTGGGCAGGGGAAAAGTGCCCAGCATGGTCTCCTGCAAAAAGATAGCTAAGGGAAAATGGGAGGAGACAAGCCTCGGCAGCTCCTCCAAGTTGGCCCAGAGTCCACGGCAAATCCATTGGAGGAATACGCCCTCCAGGCCTAAATTGGAGGAGATGCGGGGGACCTCTTCGAAGAGAAGAACGTCACAGGAATGGCCTTAGGTGAAGGGGTGGCTTCAGAGGTGGGAGTCCCTCCTTTGAAGGATCCGCCATCTCCAAGCCACCCAGCCCAGCATTGGGTGGATGTGTAGAAGCCGAAGATGTTTTGGTGCTGTCCTCCTTTCAGGGAGAAGGTTGAGGAACCCCTCAAGACAGCCTCCAAACCACCTTCAACGCTGTTGCTTACTGTGAGTCTAACGACTTGGTGGAGATGAGTGGCCATTTTGCCTTACGGGAATTGGGTTATGATGGGGAAAGGGAGGATGCCTGGTTTTACCCGAGGCTGAATTAGACCCCTTTGTGTCACCAGCAATAGCAGGGAAGCAGCAGGAGTGGGTAGAACCCACAGAAGGGTTCTGAATGGGTGCAGAAATTACCATGTTTATAAGATTGGAGGGGTAAGGAGCAGAGGGTGTCTTTTTTTAAGATTGAGGCATAAGATGTCCCAGGCAGCACCAGGCATGCCAGAACCAGGGGTGGCAAATCAAATAACCCAGCCCTAAAAAAACTTGGGTTTTGGGGGGCTTTTTCAAGTGAAATTTGAAAAAAAAACAGTTTTTTTTTGGGGGGGGGGTTCAAAATTACACTTTTTTCAAGAAATGAATGTTACTTATTATTTTATTCAAAATGCATATTTATGTTATAATTTCAACAAATATGTATCAAATTATGATTATTTCTCTGATTCTGATACTGACTCATAATTCATTTCTCCTTCCACAAGTTATGGCTATCATGGGTACCCACAATTCTCCATCAGTGATCTGTTCTTACCTTAATATAATTATTAATATTATAAAAATATAGATAGCTATTCTTTTTCTATGTTATTCTAATGCTTGTAGCGTTTGTTTTTTGTTTAGCAACATAATCCATAAAATCCAGTAAATTTGTTAAACACCCATGCTGAGCATCATTTATTAATCTACCATACTCTAGATGGTCAGAAATCACCTTCTTAACTATCTTCTCAAGAATTTTACAAACGATATAAGTTAAGCTTACCGGCCTAAAGTTATTTGGGTCCTCTTTACTTCCTTTTTTTAAAACTGGCATTGCATTCGCTAATTTCCAATCATTAGGTATTGCTCCAAACTCTAGTGATCTAGTATATATCTTCTCAAGAGCTACTGCAATACTATCTACACCTTCTTTGAGTAACCTAGAATGAATGTTGTCAGGGACAGATGACTTACTAGTATTTAACTCCAATATAAGCCCTTTAATTATTTCCATGTTCATATTAACAGCATTCAACACTACTTCCCTTGACCTAGAATTATCAAAAATTAATCTATCTTGATTCTCTTGTGTAAATACTGAAGAAAAATGATCATTAAGAACCTCTACTATTTCCTCATCAGATTCTTTCAAAAACCCTTCATATCTAATAGGCCCTATTTTATCACTGTTAGATGTTATTAATTTTAAAATAGCTAAAGAATTTTCTTGGATCTTTATAATTATTTTGAGCTAAATTAATTTCTGCCGCCCTTTTGCTCTTCTTAATAATCTTATTTAGCTTGTTTCTGGTTGACCTATAATCTCTCATATGCCCTTTTCTTCTGAGAAATTTTCATAGCTATGTCCTGATTCCACCACAATGGCTTCCTACATTTCTTCGTAATAGCCTTCATTGGAATACACTGCTCCTGGACTATTTTTAATATAGTCTTAAAAGTGTTCCACATCTCAGAAGTATTCTTTCCACTGAATTCTATATCCCACCTAATCTGACTTGGCAAGTTGCATAATTTATCTTAATCGCCCCTATAAAAATTTGGAATTTTCATGGAGTTTGTCAATGTTCTACCTTTCACCATTCCCAAGTTAAAATGAACCATCTGATGATCACTATTCCTAAACAAAGTGAGCATCATTTGAAAGAACAAGATCTAATATATTGGCACCCTTTGTTTGCTTATTAACAAATTGAGTCAAAAAATTTATCCTCAAAGCATTCTATAAACTTACAACTTGCTCTATCCCTTCCTATCATATTTCCCCAGTCCACAGAATTTAAATTAAAGTCACCAAGAATAACTGTATCTACTTCACATCCTTTCCTTATTTCCCTGATCATTAATTAGCTCATCAATACAGTCAGTCTTCCCAGGTGGTCTGTAAAAGGCTCCAAAGTGTATTATTCTATCTTTACTGACCCTAATATCTATCCACAGTGACTCAACTTCTTCTTGCTTTATAGAATTATTTAGATTTGAAGAAATGCTATTTTTGATATAAATAATCAACCCACCACCCGTCCTATCTCTCCTTTGACTAATGTACATATCATAACCATGTAGTTCAAACTCACTCACGTTGTCATTAAATTTATTTTCATTAACCCATGATTCTATTACACATATTATATCTGAATCTTCATCAATAATATAACTAAATAACTCACTTCTTATTTCTAAGACTACGAGCATTGGTATAAAGACAACTCAGCCCTCATATCAGTGAAGCAGCTCTTTTAGAATGTATACCTTCCACTCTATCTCATCTGCATCTCTTTCATTTCCCTGCCCCATTATAAGACCATTATCAGTAACTAGTTTCCCACCTGCAAAGCCAATGACACTATCTAACTCCTGCCACAACACGTCAACCCCAGCCTGGCTTAGATGGAGTCCAAGCAATGCCTTATTCCCATAAAACCATCCCAAACATCTACAAACACTAATCCAGACTCCTCACACAGGCCTTTCACATACTCATTCAGTCCAATTGCACAAGACAACCATTCCATCCCCACATCCAATGCCTTTCACTCATCCTTTCAACTAACGTTTTGTACCTCTCTCATAACTCACATGAACCCACCTTCTTTACATCACAACTGCATCCCTCTCACACCCAGACTATCATACCTCTCAGACACATCATTTACACCAGCACCCAGCAAACAAACTCTCATTCCCTTCCATTTGCTCGTACCACCCATCACAAGCACCTGTCATCCTCCTAGTCCCCATAGGCCTAGCATTACCTTTCCTCCTGTTCTCATTCAAACTACCACTTATTTCACTTTCTGCCACAACCACATCAGACAAATCACTTTCAACCTCTTCCTCTCTCAGGGCATCAAATCTGTTAGTAAACCTAACAGGTTCCATGTCCCTCTTACTCACAGATCTAACCTATCTATTCTATCCATATTCACCCACCATTCATCTTCACTCACATCAGTCACTTCTTTCTCTCCAGTCCATTGTCTAGGCCTAGCTTCCACCCTCCTGGTCCCAGCCACATTCTCCATGTGTACACTCGCATCCCTTCTCACTTCATTCAGCAACTCACTTAATCTCTTGCACTCATCACGCAACCCACTCACCTACTCTACCAAAGCCACATTTGCATTAGTCACATAACACACCGGGCATTCAGATACATTTGCTCTTCTTTCAACACCACAAAAATCACAAACTACATACACACTGCTTACATCAAAAGGCATACTCACTTCATCCAAAGCAATTTCCAATCTGCCCCCAAGAAAAGCAGCAGGCCCAGACAATATCCCATACAAGTTCCTTACTTATCTTCCACAAAACTCAACAGAATTACTGCTACAACTATACAACCAAAGCTGGTCAACTGGAACATTCCCTTAGGTATGGAAGGAATCAATCATCCTTCCTTATCCCCAAGAATGGTAAGGATCCAACTACCCCTGCTGACTACCGCCCCAATGCCCTTCTACCTTGCCTAGGTAAGCTCCTTGGACACCTAGTAGCTACCCAACTACAACAGTGGATGGAATCAAAAGAACTACTCCAAGGAGAAGTGTGGTTTTCGGCCTGGCAGGAGCACCCTAGAAGTCCTTTATCAACTAGAACATCTCATACAAGTCACTTACAGAGACAAAGGAATCATGCTCGCTTTATTCATTGATTTGGAGGGTGCCTTTGATTTAGCATCCCATGAAGACATACTTTATAAAATCTCAAGAATGGGTGTACAGGGCACCCCCTCTATCCTGGCTACAGAGCTTCCTAACAGAGGAAACCTTCAGGGTTGCAATTGGTGGGACACACTCTTATTTCTTATATTGACTCGTTTTGTTCCTCCAGAGAGGTCATTCTGGTAGGAGACTTCAACCTACCAGATATTGACTGGATGCTGCCTGCTCCACAGGTTTTCACACTGCTTGGTCGCTCCTTCTTGGATTTATTTCTATCGCTAGGCCTTGTTCAGTAGGTGAATTTTCCTACTTTTGTTACCTCTGGAAATATATTGGATTTAGTTTTCACCTCTAGTCATGACCGTGTTTTAGAGTTAAATGGCACAGACCCTCTCCCTGGATGTGGCCATGCTGGTATTTTATTCACTTGCTCAGTTTTTTCTCTCTCAATGACACCCAAGCCTGATTCTGAGTTATGCCTTGACTGGTTTAATCGCAATTTCAATGCACTTAATGATTATTATTTGTTCTTGATTGACTGGGATAACATACTTTTTGGTTGTGATATACATGAAAGCTACTCTAAATTTGCTAGTATATTGCATAATGCCTTCAAGTTCTATCCTCATGTTCACCTTGGGTTAAAAAAGTTTCTCAAGCTCTTCAGTCTCAAAAGAAATCTGCTTGGATTCATTTCAAGACTAAGATCTAATTATGGGCAAAATTCTCCGATTACTGTTCAAGCATGGTTAGAATTCAGGAATGCAAATATCTAATTTATGCTTGATGTGCGTAATGCTGTCTCTTCCTGTGAAAAATCCTTGGTTGACGATCAGAACCTAAGAGACTTCATGCCTATTTGAGAAGGAAAAAGGTTGATTGTCCATAGGTTGGTCCTTTAAGAGTAGATGGCATGTGGTACAGCGACTGTGAACAAATGGCTAACCTATTGGTTGACCAATTCGTGTCTGTATTTGTTGTTGGAAACTTGACTGATCCATATCAACACCAAATATCTGCAGCTCGTATGATCCTTAATGAAGTCGCTGTAGAGGAAATATTAAAGTCCCTTCAAAGATTAAAGCTATCAGCTGGTTGTGGACCTGATGGCTTTCCTTCCATCATCTTTAAGAAATGTGCATTAGCTCTTTCTTATCCGCTTTATCTTATCTTCAACAAGAGCATTACATCAATGAAGGTACCAACTGAATGGAAATCTGACAAAATTATGCCATTGTTTAAGGGTGGTATATTCAGTCACTTCGAACTATCGACCAATTAGCCTGACATCAGTCTGTTGTAAATCTCTTGAAAGAATTATTGTTTCCCATATTAATATATTCTTTCAAGCCAATAACATCCTTTCACCTCATCAATTTGGCTTTTGTGCAGGCTTATCTGTGTCTGACCAGCTTCTGAGCACTTATGATCATATTAGCAATCAAGTGGACTCTGGCCAAGCAATTGATGTACTATACTTTGACTATAGCAAGGGCTTTGATGTGGTTAATCATCAGCTGCTTCTATTAAAGCTTTCTCTGATAGGCATAGGTGACCCACTGCTAGGATGGATAAGAGATTTCCTGTGTGGTAGGAAAATGAAGGTTGTGGTTCAGGGCTCTTCTAGTCATGAAGTTGATATATCAAGTGGGGTTCCTCAGGGCTCTGTAATTGGACCAGTCTTATTCCTTGTATATATAAATCATGTTGCTGCTGGTCTTAGCTGCAACTTTACCTTGTTTGCAGACAACCTTAAGTTGTATCTAGCTTCACCAAATGATGTTGCTGGGGTTCTTGGTTTCAGTGAGACTCTACAAAATAACATATCCTTGCTCTACCGCAGAAGTCAGTTATGGTGTCTGAAATTCTCTGTAAATAAGTGTGCTCAAGTTTTCTTTTGTAGGCCCAACACTATACCTGTTTTGGATTATTTTATTGGGAATTGTCCTATTCCTAATAAATCTTCCTTCAATGATCTTGGTGTTCTGGTGGATTCCTTTCTTAAATTTCATTTGCATATCAGGGAAGTGTTCAGCAAAGCAAGTGGAGTTGCAAATGGTATTCTTAAGGGCACAGTTTGCCGGCCTCCTGATTTTATGAAACAAGTTTTTATTTCTCATGTTTGTCCCATTATTGACTTTGCAAGTGTACTTTGGAATACTGGTTTATGTCAGTGATTTGAAACTCCTGGAATCTGTACAAAGAAGATGGACCCAAAATGTTGAAGGATTCATAAATTTGCCTTATATCAAGCGTTTAACAAACCTGAATTTGTTCTCTATCAAGGGTAGATTGCTGCAATCTGATTTGATCATGGTATGGAAAATTTTGAATGGCCACTGCCCCCATCTTGAGCACTTGTTTGCATATGCTGACCAGTGTTCACACCAGAGATCATACTAAGAAGATTTTTGTACCTAGGTATTTTACAGACATTAGAGCTCATTTTTTTTCAATTAGGATTATAAATCTCTGGAACACTTCCTGTAGAGTTAGTATCTGCTCCTTCCTTGCAGTCTTTTAAAAGTAAATTGACTGTCTTCCTTAGTGATTCTCTTTTTGAAATTTAATGGCTTTTCACATTGTGTCCATTAACCAACCTTATCACCTCTCCTTGTTATCATTTTTCTTTGCTATTCCGGTTGGAGGACACAACATTGACTGGTGAGGGAGAAGACCTTAATCAAGGTAAGAAATCAAGGTAAGGCTCAGTCCTTAGTCCTCCATTATTGCAATGAGGGCATTCAGTTCCTCACCAGTGCAAGCATTACACGCAGAAGCAGGACTACTGCCCCTTGACTGGGCAAGGCACTATTAAAATTGTACATAATATCAGACTCATGACACATCTTCCCTATCACCCCATTTGCATCCTCTTCACTCACTCCCACATCATATCGAAATTGGCCGTTCCACGGACATTAGGATGGATAAAAAAAATATAAGTTTGAAATCTCTTACGGCACCCATGATTTATTGTGAGGAATAACAAGGGAAAAAAGCACAAAAAGTTTCATGTGAATCCTTTAAGATTTAGGGGTTGCACAGGGTAGTTGATTTTTCAAGACTATACAAGTGTTCATTTCTCAAGCTTATTTATTCACATCAACTATAAATGCCACAGAAACTAAACTATTTGCTCTGAAGTGAGGTAAATAACTATTCTAGGAACATTTCACGATATAGCAGTGTATATGGGAGGAATATTACTCTGATATTATACAAGGAATACTTAGGAACAGTGATAGGAATGGCACATTTCCTGGACTTTCTTCAAAATAAAACTGAAAATGGCTGAAATAACGATTGAAACGATTTGTATATTCTTCTGTAAGATCAGTTAGGGTTCAGGTTCAGCCATCGGTGGCGCTCGACAGCTTGCATGAGAGCTTGTTGATTGCTCTCATCCTTGGTGAAGATCTGGGAATAATCAGTGATCAGTTTGACTGCCCGTTCAGCTGCATTATTGGTCACTGCCAGATGGTGGACGGTCTCTTTCCCCTAGTTGTACGCCTCGTTTATCTTCCAACTCTGCACAGGAGATTAGAGAAACGAGGCATCCAACTTCAGTGCCATAAAGAAGAAAAATGACTGCTTGGTGACAAGGTCATCAAGCGCTGTCATCCATCACTTCTTGTTGGGGTCCTTGTCAATGGCCAGCTTCTCCTCGATTGTGACTTTGTCGCTGAACAAAGCAAGGCCGACGAAATCCATCCCCAAGTACCTAAAGTGCCGCTTGAAGGTCTTTACCATGCCCTCCGAGATCTTTGAGTTGAGGTCTCTGTAGTTGTGGAGATCCTGGGAGTGAGATCATTGAAAGGAGTGTCTGCAGCCAAGGTAGCCTCGAATCAGGCAGGGGCATAGATTAGGATGATGAACATAGTCATCTCCTGGAGGCTACACAGTTCCCTCGGAGTGAGTTCGAACTCGTCCTAGAACATCGTGATCTTGAGCGTGTAGATTGCCTTCACCACCAATCTTGCGTGGTGGTGAGCTCCTGGTTTGCGGAAGATGGTGGGAAACTCCCCCTTGATGGCCTTCGCCATTAGGTTTGCGAACTCCTTATAATCGTCTCTTGTTGTTTCGGTTGCCTTAGCAAGAGCCTCAAGGGTCATCTTATTCCATTCATCATGGTCAGCCAACCGAGGGTCATTGGTGATCGTAGCATTGGCATGTACGAGAGTGGGCCACTTCTTGTGGAACTGTTTGAATAGTTGAACATCTGGGCCGGATGTAGCATGGCAAAGGTGGCCTCAAAGGCTGAGGCCAAGATGAGCTCCATAACATGTTGGTGGCATGCCAAGTTCAACAACAGATGACCCAACTTCTGTTTGAGGAGTGTGCAACAGCCAGTATGGACGCCTGTGTTTGAAGCAGTGTTGTCAAAGCAGAACCCCAACTCTGTCTTTGAACGTCCAGTGTCTGATGGTCTCCTCAACTTTGCTGGCCATTGCTTCTCCGGTACTGGATGACAAGGCAGGGATAGCCAGGAGCTTGTCTCCTTCGAGGGATGGACTGGTGACAATGACGGCCAAGTGATCGACATGACCTTGACTATCTGATCCGGGCAAGAGTTTCCCATCCCAATGAAGGATGAGAATGGCATTGTGCTCCTGTACTTGGTTTTGATAATCCTTGACAGCTGCTTCTGCTGTCTCCTTCCGCAACACTTTCCAATGTCGGCGAATGGATGAGGTGGATGGACTCAGCATTCCCTGGTCTGCAGCGATGGCAGAGAAGATGCGGTGGGCTCTGTGAGGGGTCAACCACTGATGCAAGCTCCTTCATGATCTTTAGCCTTTCTGAGAAGAAGCAGCGGCGCTTCCCCAAGCAGGAGCGTTGGTGGCGGATGAAGTTGATGAAGAAGCGGTGTGGAACTCCCGCTCACCAACTCAACCATCTCTTCCCTCTCCGAAGTCTCCGCCAACTCCTTCTCCTTCCTCCTTCTCTCAGCAGCCAACCTCTCATGTTTCCTAGACTCTTTTGCCACACTCTCCTTGTCAAGAGTACTCATGACCATTTTCCTCTGGCCCCTTTGGTCAGCAAGGAAGTTCTTGTCTTCTGGTTGAGATGGATCATGGAGGGTTTCCAGTTTCATGATTGATCGCAGCGGGACAACAGGAATTTGGGCACATTCCCAAACTTTGACAACTTCATCAATGACAGCTTTTCGATTGTCCTTGCTGTTCGATCAATGGCAGAAGAGTCACCGTAAAACATCTTCCTCTGTTGGAAGGACAATCTGGCTGAGGGCTTCCATGGTCTGTCCCAACAAAAAAAAAGCTCAGTCTGTTTCCAAGTTGAAGCTGCCATTTAGACCTGAGGAGAAAAGGGGGATTTTTTAGCTTAGTTCTGGGTCTGACAGTATAAAGACAGTGCTATATAACAGCAAAAATGTCAGGGTATGCACAAAACAAGTTGACATCACCAAGAAGTATATCTAAAGGCATAGCACCCACAACACAGAGTATGGTAGGTACACTATGCTAAGGGAAAGCAAAGGAAACTTTCGATCACTCGGTGCAACCCCTCAACATGCTTTGATTTGGATAAAACTCCAGATTTCAGAGTTTCTTATGAAGCCTCACAATAAATCACAAGTGCAGAAACAAAAAGATTCACTTTGAAATTTTTACTATATATCCGTGACCCACCTTAACGGACATGTCCCATTCCAGGTCCACGCCCTGCAAACACTAGCCTTATCCCTAACACCTCCTCCACCATCTCCTATACCCCCTGTCTCACCTATTTCTTCCTGGTTCCCACTTTCATCTAAGTTGTCTCTTGACTTTCATGTTCCATTCCAAAAGACCCAAGATCATATCCTTGCCCCCACCAACTCTTCCTGGGACTAGTTAATCTTCGCTACAAGAAACACCTTAGAATTTATATAGATGGTTCCCATTCCCCTCTTTCCTCCTCAGCAGCCATATATGTGTAAACCCTATCTGTTAGTCAAACCTGACATATAGACAAACACTCAGTAGTTGCCACAGAACTGTTTGCACTGCTGGGAGCCCTGTGCTTTACCAAAGAAATATTACCCCACAATCCATAGTAATATTCTTAGATTCTAAGGCTTCCCTTTCACTCCTTGCTACAACAAGCCCCCCCCCCCTCTCATAGAAAGTTGGTATTAGACTCCCAATCCCTCCTCCTCTCCCTTTATACCCTGGGATATGACATTAACTTCCAATGGATCCCTTCCCATATGGGCATCAGAGGTAATGAGATTGTGGATAAAGCAGCCACTCTAGCCCATTCATCCCCAGAACTGACTCAATATCCCATACATCATCACAGCTTCCCCAAAATTGTCAAGAATTCATGTAGATCCCTTTGTGATGAGTCCTTAGACCAAGATCTATCTATAACTCAGTTAGGCAAATTTACAAGACTGCACTCCACAAACCTGGGTAAGATCAAATAATAGACAACTCGATAATGCCTTGTTCAGACTCAGGATAGGGCATGTTAGCCTTAACGCACATCTCTACAAACTGATACTAGTCCCTGAACCTTATTATTCATAGTTTATATAAATGATCTTGGGAAGGCTGTAAATAGCAAAGTGTCATTTTGTGCTGATGACACTAAATTGGCAGCTGTAGTCAAAGAAGTTGAGGGTAGCTTTAAAGTGCAGGGTGACTTCAATAAGTAACATAACATAACAATTTCACGGATGACAAAAGCCACAAGGGTCCATCAAAGGTCATCCGTATCCATCAAATCCCACCCATATAATGCATCCATAGGATTTTGTCAGATCATGCATCTACAATTTAACAATCCATAGGAATGTCCAACCATGCATCTACAATATATAATTTAAAGCCTCCATAGGAGTCTGTCAAAAACAAAATCAAAGTCCCCAAAATATACAATAAAAAGAAAATGCATCCACAGGAATAAGTCAAGAAACATATCCACATACCAAAAGGTAAGAAATTTACCCTCCATCCCCATATAATCATCCAATCTGCGCTTGAAAACATTCAAGTTTGGGCTGTCTACAGTCTCAGGTGGCAAACTATTCCAATAATCCACCACTCTGTTAGTGAAAAAATATTTTCTAACATCCAGTCTGCACCTCTGTTTTTTAATCTTTAAGTGGTGGCCTCTAGTTCTATTACTACCTTCTAACTCAAATAACTTGCTGAAATCCAATTTATCCATCCCAGAAAAGATTTTAAAAAGCTCAATCATATCTCCCCTTACACACCTTCTTTCAAATGAAAACATATTTAATACCCTCAGTCTATCTTCATATTCAAGGTGCTTCAGGGATGGTATTATTTTTGTTGCCCTCCTTTGTACTGACTCTAATAAGTTTATATCCTGTCTAAAATGTGGTGACCATGCCTGTATACAGTACTCTAAATGTGGCCTGACATAAGAGTTGTATAGTTTAAGGATGACCTCCTTACTCTTGTAGCTAACATTTCTTTTAATGTAACCTAGCACCCTATTTGCTCTATTTTTTGCCTCAATACACTGCTTTGAAAATTTCAGTGACCTATCTACTACCACTCCTAAGTCCTTCTCATCTTCAACTGAATTAAGCCAATACCCATCCATCTCATAGCTAAATTCCCTATTATCTCTCCCCATATTAATAACTTTGCATTTATTAAGGTTAAAAGTCATCTGCCACTTCTGAGCCTAAGCTAACAACTTATCTTTTTATAGACCACCAGGACAGACTGATTGTATCGATGAGTTAATGATTAGGGAAATAAGTAAAGGATGCAAAGAAGATACAGTTATTCTTGGTGACTTTAATTTAACTTCTGTAGACTGGGAAAATATGATAGGAAGAGATAGAGCAAGTTGTAAGTTTATGGAGTGTTTTGAGGATAACTTTTTGACCCAATTTGTTAATAAGCCAACAAGGGGTGCCAATATATTAGATCTAATTCTTTCAAATGATGATCACTTAGATCAACGATTGAGTGTAGGGGAATCATTGGGAAACAGTGATCATCAGATTGTTCGGTTTAATTTGCAAATAGTTAAGGGTAGAATGACACACTCCACAAAAATTCCAAATTTTTATAGGGGAGATTACGATAAATTACGCAGCATGCTAAATCAGATTAGGTGGGATATAAGAACATAAGAAAAGAAGGAGACTAAAAAAGACCATTCATGGCCTACACTTGGCAGCTCCTGTTCCAGTCAACACACAAAAGATTTCTTACCAGAGAAAAGTCATCAACATTGTCACCCTTTACAGGAGTTCGTCAGATCTAATCTACAATATACACAAAAATGCATCCAGAGGATTATGTCCATTCATGCAACTGCAAAATATAATCTCCCCACTCCTTAGAAAAATATATACCTATGAACATAAAAAAGTCAGTCCCATCTAGCAGCTTCATCCATATATTTATCTAATCTATTCTTAAAACTACCCAGAGAGGAGGCTTCTATCACATGTCTAGTGAGCCTATTCCATTCATCTACCACACGATTTGTAAACCAATTCCTCCCAATCTCCTTCATAAACCTATACTTATCAAGCTTAAACCCATTGCTACATGTCCTGTCATGTTCACTAAGTATAAGAACCTTACCCAGATCCCCTTTATTATATCCTTTTACCCATTTGAAGACTTCAAATAATTCCCCTCTGACTCTTCTCCTTTCCAATGTATGTAGATTTAGTTTTCTGAGCCTTTCACCATAAGGTAAGTTCCTTAGCCCACCAATCATCTTGGTCAGCCTTCTCTGCACAGACTCAAGCAAATCAATATCCTTCCTATAATATGGTGACCAAAATTGTACTGCATAGTCTAGATGAGGCCTAACTAGCGCCAGATACAGTTTTAGAATGACTTCAGCACTCTTATTGCTTACACTCCTCCTAATGAATCTCAATATCCTATTAGCTTTATTCTTAGCATTTAGGCATTGCTTTCTAGGACGAAGGTCTGAACTTACCAAAATACCCACGGCGACTTATGCCTAAGTCGGCAGTCGCCAGATAGCCTCTTAAAAAAAAAAAAAAATACCAAACTACCCAAGTCCCTCTCACAATCGGTCCTCCCTAAAATTCTCCCATTTAATTTATAACTATTCAATGGATTATTTCTACTATACTAAGTACACTACATTTGTCTATGTTAAACTTCATTTGCCATTTCTCGGCCCAATTGGACAGAATGGTCAATTCCTCCTGCATTACAACAGCATCAGAATCAGCCCTAATGGCCCTACCTAACTTAGTATCATCAGCAAATTTACTCAGGTCACTACTTATACCTATGTCAAGATCATTAATATAAATTTAGAATAGCAAGTGACCCAAAACAGATCCTTGCGGAACTCCACTGCTTACACACCCCCACTCAGATTTAACTCCATCTATACTAACTCTTTGCTGTCTGTCACCAAGCCATGACTGAATCCACCTAAATATACTGCCATCGATCCTGTGTGCTTTAACTTTGCTCAGAAGCCGTAAGTGTGGCACTCGATCAAAAGCCTTACTAAAGTCCAAGTATAAAATATCATAGTTTTCATCATTATCTGCTGCTTCATACACCTTTATAAAAAGACAGCAAATTAGTCAGACAGGATTTACCCTTACTAAAGCCATCGACTAATTAGATTTGTAGTCAAAGTCCCCAAGGCAGAGCCTGCAACTAGTAAATCAAGGAAACTCGATTTGAGAAGAGCAGACTTTGCAGGTCTACGCGCGGGACTGACTGACGCGAGGCTAAAAGAGTGCGAGGCTGTTGAAGACTCTTGGAACAGTTTCAAAACCACATTCATGAGTCTCCAATCGCGTTTCATCCCTCTGAAATGCCCCCGTCGGTCCTCTGTTCAACCAAAGTGGTTTAATCGAGAAATCGGGCAACTGCTTAGGGAGAAGAGAAATGTGTACTGGCAATCGAAGATCTCGGGTGACTTTGACGAATACTGGAGGATAGCCAGGAGAGTGAAGTCCAGCATAAGGGCGGCTAAGCGGTCTGAGGAACTCTGAGTGGCGAGACTCTGTAAAGACAATCCCAAGGAGTTTTTTGGATATGTGAACAGCTGAAAACCAATCCGTCGAACGATTGGCCCTTTGAGGAATGAGGAGGGGACATTAAAGCATTCAGATGCAGAAAATGCTAACCTCCTCAACGACTACTTCTCTTCAGTGTTTACTGAAGAGTGTGGTCCCATTCCCCAGCCGATGGATTCCTACTCGGGGAAAAAGCTGGAGGCAATGGACTTCATCGAAGGAGAAATAAAGAAAAAGATCGCTGCCCTAAAGACAAATAAGTCCCCTGGACCAGACAGGTTTCTATCCAAGGTGTTGAAGGAAGTGTGCGATGAAGTATCACGACATCTGTGCGCTATCTTCAACATGTCAATCCGGACCGGATGCGTTCCTAGAGACTGGCGTGAGGCGGAGGTGACTCCGATCTTCAAGAAAGGAGACCCAGGCCATCCGTCAAACTACCGACCTATCAGTCTGACTTCGATAGTCGGTAAACTCATGGAAAGCATGATGGTGGACAAAATGACGTCGTATTTAGAGTCAAACCTGCTACTGAGGAGTTCCCAGCATGGCTTCCGAAGGCAACGGTCATGCCTGACGAACCTTGTGGAATTCTTCCACTTCGTGTTCAGTGAGCACGATCGGGACAAGGCGGTGGATGTGGTGTACTTAGACTTTCAGAAAGCCTTTGATAAGGTACCACACCACCGCCTTCTCCGGAAAGGTCAAGCGCTGGGCATAGACGGAAAAGTAGCCAGCTGGATCGAGAACTGGCTAAGTGGCAGACGGCAACGGGTGGTCATGAATGGACAGGCTTCTGAGTGGGTGCCCGTTACTAGCGAGGTGCCTCAAGGTTCTGTCCTGGGACCACTACTATTCATCATCTACGTCAATGACATGGATGCCAAGATTTCCAAATTTGCCAACGATACCAAGCTTGGTATGAACGTTGCAAAGGATGGAGATACTGCCCACCTGCACGAAGATCTTGGGAAGATTGGGGAGTGGTTGGACACGTGGCAAATGCCTTTTAACGTGGGGAAATGCAAAGTAATGCATATCGGCCACAGAAACCCCCAATCTCAGTATATCCTTAAGAGCACTGCTGTGAATCGAGTGACACTGAGAAGGACTTGGGTGTAACTATCACTAGCGACCTCAAGTTCTCGAAACAGTGCATCAAGGCAGAGAAGAAAGCCCAAAGGATGTTAGGCTACATAAAGTGCCAGTTTGGATACCGTAATAAGGAGATAGTACTTTGTCTGTACAACTCCCTCGTTCGGCCACACCTGGAGTATGCCATACAATTTTGGAGTTCTTCGTTTTGAAAGGACATCGCAAGGTTGGAACGCGTACAAGTTAGGGCAACCAAACTGATTCCCTCTATCCGATATAAAAGTTGAGAATAGACTAAGGGAATTAAATCTGTTCTCACTAGAAACCCGTAGACTGCATGGTCAGCTCATTGAAGTTTTCAAAATACTTTGAGGGTTCGACAATGTTGACTACCGGGATATTTTCACACTGAGTGAGAACAGAACGCGCAATCACGGCTTCAAACTTGAACTGAAGCGTTACAACCGCAATCTGTGTAGAAATTTTTTCACCTACAGTATCTGCGGTAAGTGGAACGTACTTCCAGTGGAAGTTGTCAACAGTGAATCTGTTGACCAGTTCAAGTCAAGACTAGACAAAGTCTTGAAAAGTGGCCGTTTAGGGACGCAAAACAATTGAGCAGCCATGTGCCCGCTTGATTGCTAGTCGAAAAGTACCCTCTTTGAATGGACTGTAAGGTCTCCTAGGGTACTCTCTTTCCTTGTAACTCCTTGTAACTCTAATATTACTTGCTATAATAGATTCCATCATTTTCCCTGCCACTGATGTCAAACTTACTGGTCTGTAATTAGACATTTGTTTTATCCCCTTTCTTAAATATAGGTATCACATTAGCTTTCTTCCCTGCCACTGGCACAATGCCACTCTCCAATGATTTTCTAAAGATGCATGCTAGGGGCTCACTTAACACATCCTTACATTCTTTCAAAATTCTAGGAAAGACCTCATCAGGACCGGGTGCTTTACTACTTTTGATTTTATCAATTTCCTTTGTCACTATCTCCTTTGTGATCAAGATATCCTTTAATTTCTCTTCATCATTACCCTGAAAGATCATTGACACCTCGGGTATATTTAGAGTATCCTCCTGTGTAAATACTGAGAGAAAAAAGTCATTTAGCATTCCAGCCATTGAGTCCCTATCACTCACTAATTCTCCATTGGAATCTATAAGTGGGCCTATTTTATCTCTAACCTTAGTTTTGTATAATTGATAAAAACTTTTAGGATCTTCCTTTGCCCTATTTGCCACTTTAATTTCATAATTTCTCCTTACTACTCTAATTAACTTTTTAACATCTCTTGCTAGTTCATTATATCTCTGCCTTAAGTGATCCTCTCCATTTTTTTATTTTCCTATAAATGCCCTTTTTAATGCCAATATAATGCTTAATTTTATCTGTCATCCATTTTGGGTCATTATTTTTAGTCCTAATCTCCTTATATGGAATGTTAATCATCTGACCTGTAATTAATTGCTCAATTATTCTTTCATACTCCTCTTCAATTGTAATCTCTTCCTCCTGGTGATTATTGTCTCCACTAACTGATATCATTGAATCTATTCCTGATTTGATTTCATTGCCTGGTTTCTGTACAACTGCCTCCAGGTAAGTCCTTAGCCCATTATAATTTGCTCTTCTAAAGTCAGGAATTTTAACATTGTTCATGCTACTATCAATACCATTCCATTTCATCTTGAATCTAATTTCACAATGGTCACTATTACCCAAATTTCCTCCAATCTCAGTATCCTTAATAACTTCTTCCCTATTTGTCAGAACTAAATCCAGTATATTATTACCTCTAGTGGGTTCGTTAATAATCTGCCTCAGAAAATTATCTTGGACAACATTCAAAAATTCCTCAGCCTCCTGATCACCCACAAGAGCTTCCCAGTCTATATTTCTGTAATTAAAATCGCCCATTATACACACATGCTTACTTCTACATGCCCGTTCAATCTCCTGCCACAGAAGATTTGAAGCTTCCTTACTAAGATTTGGTGGTCTGTATAATAATCCTATGACAAGCTTGTTTTTACCTTCCTTTACATTTAGCCATAATGACTCTGTGTTATCATCTAATTTAATTGTACTGTTTACACAACACTGGAGATTATCTTTAATATAAATAATAACCCCTCCTCCTCTCTGTATGGAACATGTTAAAGCCCTCAATCTCAACCTCAGGTTTAAAGTGATTACCTGCCAAATCAAGCCATGACTCTGTTATCGCAATTATATCAAAATTCTCTTCACTCGCTAACGCTCTTAAGAGATCTATCTTATTCCTTATACTCCGACCATTTGTGTAGTATATTTTAAATTTTTTTATTATTCCCATCTTCATTGCATCGTGCTTTTTTATTCCTAGTTATCTGCTCATTCACTTGTGCTTTAGTCCCCCTATAACACATCAGTATGCCCTCCCCCCTAGCTATTCCTCTATCTCTGCATCCCTTCCAATTCCTACACCTGCCCTCTATTCCTGTTATTCCCTTACCTGTTATTCCAAGGCCTCCGGCCCTGATAATATTCATTCTAGGATACTTAAAGAAGGGGTAGAAAGTATCTCAATAGCTCTGGAGAAGTTATATACTAGGTCACTGGAATATGGAGAAATACCTGATGATTGGAAGAGAGCGAATGTAGTCCCCATTTTCAAGAAGGGTAGTAAAGAGGATCCAAATAACTTTAGACTGGTTAGCCTAACTCCTGTAGTCTGTGAAATTCTTGAGAAAATAGTTAAAAAAGGGATTTGCCAACATGTAGAGAGGGAGGGGTTAATCAGCGATGCTCAGCATGGGTTTAGATCAGGTAGATCATGTTTGACTAATTTACTAGACTTTTTAGAGTTTGTAACAAATCAAGTAGATAAAGGAGAGAATGTGGATGTAATTTACTTGGATTTTAGTAAAGCATTTGATAAGGTACCACATAGGAGATTAGTTCATAAATTAAAAATGATTGGGATATGTGGGGGGGGTTTGAAATTGGATAGCTGAGTGGCTGAAAGACAGGAAGCAAAGGGTAGTGCTAAATGGTGTAAAGTCAGAGTGGAGGGATGTTATCAGTGGGGTTCCTCAGGGATCAGTTCTTGGTCCATTATTATTTGTCATCTATATAAACGATCTTGGGGAGGCAGTTAATAATAAAGTGTCAATTTTTGCGGATGATACCAAATTAGCAGCTGTAGTTAAAGATATTGATGATAATTTTAAAGTACAGGGGGATTTAAATAAATTGTTATCCTGGGCACATAAGTGACAAATGACTTTCAACCTTGATAAGTGCAAAGTTATTAACATGGGAAAAGATAATAGAGAATTTAACTATGAAATGGATGGGCATTGGCTGAGCTCAGTAGAGGATGAGAAAGATCTAGGAGTAGTAATAGATAAGTCATTAAGGTTTTCTAAGCAGTGTATTGAAGCAAGAAATAGGGCAAATAGAGTGCTGGGTTTCATTAAGAGAAATGTCAGTTACAAAAGTAAGGAGGTTATTCTTAAACTCTATAACTCTTATGTTAGGCCACATCTAGAGTACTGTATACAGGCGTGGTCCCCACATTTTAGACACGATATTAACCTTCTTGAGTCAGTGCAACGGAGGGCAACAAAGATTATTCCTTCCCTGAGGCACCTTGAATATATAGATAGACTGAGGGTATTAAATATGTTCTCGTTCGAAAGGAGGTGTGTGAGAGGGGATATGATTGAGCTCTTTAAATTTTTTTCCGGGATAGATAAATTGGATGTTAGCAAGTTTTTTGAGTTAGATGATGGAAATCGGACTAGAGGTCACCACTTGAAAATTAAAAAGCAAAGGTGTAGGTTGGATTTAAGAAAATATTTTTTCACCAATAGAGTGGTAGATTTCTGGAACAAATTGCCGCTGAGGGTAGTAGGTAGTCCAAGTCTAAATGTATTTAAGAGTAGGTTGGATGAGTTTATGGATGAGGGAAGGTTGTGATGCTTCCTAAGTTTTGTATATATTAATGTTGTTTGTATATATCTATAGCTGCATGATTTATTTCTTGACAAGCCTTGATTGGCGATAACCTTGTTTCTGGACGCAATCCTCTGGATGTAGTTTTCCTGGGAGTTTGGGTGCTTTAAAAAAGAGGCCGTTTGACTTGGATGACCTATGATGAGCCATTGTGGCTTTTGTCATCTGTTATATTATATTGTGGGGGGACTTTGATTTTGTCTTTCCCTGGTGATGGTGCTTTTTGACGGATGCGGATGACCTTTGATAGGCCCTTGTGGCTTTTGTCATCCGTGAAATTATGTTATGTTATGAGTAGGTTGGATGAGTTTATGGGAAGGGAAGGTTGTGATGGTTCCTAAGTTTTTTATATATTAATATTGTTTGTATATATCTATAGCTGCATGTTTTAGTTCTTGACAAGCCTTGATTGGCGATACCCTTGTTTCTGGACGCAATCCTCTGGATGAAGTTTTCTTGGGAGTTTAGGTGCCTTAAAAAAGAGGCTGTTTGACTCAGATGACCTATGATGGGCCCTTGTGGCTTTTGTCATGTTATATTATATTGTGGGGAACTTTGATTTTGTCTTCCCCTGGCGATGGTGCTTTTTGTGGGTGGGTTTTGACGGATGCGGATGACCTTTGATGGGCCCTTCTGGCTTTTGTCATCTGTGAAATTATGTTATATGTTATGTTATGTTATGATCATATGGGAAGAGAGGGTTAACTTTGGGGGGTATTCTGGACTCATTCCTGTTGATGCAGTTTTTTATTATTATATATTATGATTGATTTGGATTTTGACGAGTCTTGATGATGATGCCTTTTGTTTTTGACACATTCCTGTGTATGGTTCTAATTGTATATTATAGATACATAATCTTACACAATCCTATATTGTTTAAATATATTGTAGATGCATGATGGGACAGAATCCTATGGATTATTTAAATTGTATATTGTGGGGGACTTTGATTTTGTCTTCCTCTGGTGATGGTGCTTTTTGTGGGTGGGTTTTGACAGAGGCGGATGACCTTTGATAGGCCCTTGTGGCTTTTGTCATCCATGAAATTATGTTATGTTATGTTACCTCTAACAGCTTCTAGTTTCCCGCCCATAAGGACCTAATCACACTATCCAGCTCCCCCCATAGAACCTCAACACCTGCCCGACTAAGATGGAGCCCATCCATCGCATACAACCTCCTATTCCCGTAAAACCCACCCCAGACATCTACAAACACCAATCCTAACTCATAACATAACATAACATAATTTCACGGATGACAAAAGCCACAAGGGTCCATCAAAGGTCATCTGTATCCATCAAATCCCACCCACATAATGCATCCATAGGATTTTGTCAGATCATGCATCTACAATATACAATTTAACAATCCATAGGAATGTCCAACCATGCATCTACAATATATAATTTAAAGCCTCCATAGGAGTCTGTCAAAAACAAAATCAAAGTCCCCAAAATATACAATAAAAAGAAAATGCATCCACAGGAATAAGTCAAGAAACATATCCACATACCAAAAAGTAAGAAATTTACCCTCCATCCCCATATAATCATCCAATCTGCGCTTGAAAACATTCAAGTTTGGGCTGTCTACAGTCTCAGGTGGCAAACTATTCCAATAATCCACCACTCTGTTAGTGAAAAAATATTTTCTAACATCCAGTCTGCACCTCTGTTTTTTAATCTTTAAGTGGTGGCCTCTAGTTCTATTACTACCTTCTAACTCAAATAACTTGCTGAAATCCAATTTATCCATCCCAGAAAAGATTTTAAAAAGCTCAATCATATCTCCCCTTACACACCTTCTTTCAAATGAAAACATATTTAATACCCTCAGTCTATCTTCATATTCAAGGTGCTTCAGGGATGGTATTATTTTTGTTGCCCTCCTTTGTACTGACTCTAATAAGTTTATATCCTGTCTAAAATGTGGTGACCATGCCTGTATACAGTACTCTAAATGTGGCCTGACATAAGAGTTGTATAGTTTAAGGATGACCTCCTTACTCTTGTAGCTAACATTTCTTTTAATGTAACCTAGCACCCTATTTGCTCTATTTTTTGCCTCAATACACTGCTTTGAAAATTTCAGTGACCTATCTACTACCACTCCTAAGTCCTTCTCATCTTCAACTGAATTAAGCCAATACCCATCCATCTCATAGCTAAATTCCCTATTATCTCTCCCCATGTTAATAACTTTGCATTTATTAAGGTTAAAAGTCATCTGCCACTTCTGAGCCCAAGCTAACAACTTATTTAAGTCACCCTCAACCTCTTTGACTACAGCTGCCAATTTATTATCATCAGCAAAAATTGACACTTTGCTATTTACACCTTGCCCAAGATCATGTACATAGATTATAAATAATAAAGGGCCTAAAACTAATCCCTGAGGTACACCACTAATAACATTCCTCCACTCTGACCTCACTCCATTCAGTACAACTCTCTGTTTCCTATTTTTCAGCCATTCAGTTATCCAATTTAAAATGTTCCCACATATCCCAAGCCGCTTTAATTTATGAATTAGTCTTCTATGTGGGACCTTATCAAAAGCTTTGCTGAAATCTAAGTAGATCACATCAACTTTCTCACCCCTATCTAATTCTTTAGTTACATAATCCATAAAATCCAGTAAATTAGTTAAACACGATCTACCTTTTCTAAAACCATGCTGAGCATCATTAATTAACCTGCTACTCTCTAGATGATCAGAAATTCCCTTCTTAACCATCTTCTCAAGAATTTTACAGACTATAGAAGTTAAGCTTACCGGTCTAAAGTTATTTGGATCATCTTTGCTTCCCTTTTTAAAAATTGGCACTACATTTGCCAATTTCCAATCATTTGGTATTTCTCCAGACTCTAGTGATCTAATAAATATCTTCTCAAGAGCTACTGCAATACTTTCTACACCTTCTTTGAGTATCCTAGAATGAATGTTGTCAGGGCCAGATGCCTTACTAGTATTTAACTGCATTATAAGCCCTTTAATTTCTTCTCTGTCTATATTAATAGAATTTACCACTACTTCCCTTGACCTAGAATTATCATCAATTAGTCTAACTGGTTTCTCTTGTGTAGACACTGAAGCAAAATGATCATTAAGGACCTCTACTATTTCCTCATCAGATTCTTTCAAAACCCCTTCATATTTAATAGGCCCTATTTTAGCACTGTTAGATTTATTATTGATTCTATAATACCTAAAGAATTTTTTAGGATCTTTATTATTATTTTTAGCTAAATTAATTTCTGCTGTCCTTTTGGTCTTCTTAATAATCTTATTTAGTTCATGCCTGGGTTGACCTATAATGGTTTAAATCATTGGGAAACAGTGATCATCAGATGGTTAGGTTTAATTTGCAAATAGTTAAGGGTAGAACAACAACAAACTCCACAAAAATTCCAAATTTTTATAGGGGAGATAGAATTCCATGGAAAGAATACTTATGAGATGTGGGATATTTTTAAGACTATATAGGAAAATAAAAAATGGAGAGGATCACTTAAGGCAGAGATATAATGAACTAGCAAGAGATGTTAAAAAGTTAATTAGAGTAGCAAGGAGAAATTATGAAATTAAAGTGGCAAATAGGACAAAGGAAGATCCTAAAAGTTTTTATCAATTATACAAAACTAAGGTTAGAGATAAAATAGGCCCACTTATAGATTCCAATGGAGAATTAGTGAGTGATAGGGACTCAATGGCTGGAATGCTAAATGACTTTTTTCTCTCAGTATTTACACAGGAGGATACTCTAAATATACCCGAGGTGTCAATGATCTTTCGGGGTAATGATGAAGAGAAATTAAAGGATATCTTGATCACAAAGGAGATAGTGACAAAGGAAATTGATAAAATCAAAAGTAGTAAAGCACCCGGTCCTGATGAGGTCTTTCCTAGAATTTTGAAAGAATGTAAGGATGTGTTAAGTGAGCCCCTAGCATGCATCTTTAGAAAATCATTGGAGAGTGGCATTGTGCCAGTGGCATGGAAGAAAGCCAATGTGATACCTATATTTAAGAAAGGGGATAAAACAAATATGTCTAATTACAGACCAGTAAGTTTGACATCAGTGGTAGGGAAAATGATGGAATCTATTATAGCAAGGAATATTAGGGATCACTTGGATAAGCATAAGTTGATAAAAGAATCACAGCATGGCTTTAGTAAGGGTAAATCCTGCTTGACTAATTTGCTGTCTTTTTATAGTAAGGTGTATGAAGCAGCAGATAAGGATGAAAACTATGATATTTTATACTTGGACTTTAGTAAGGCTTTTGATCGAGTGCCACACTTACGGCTTCTGAGCAAAGTTAAAGCACACGGGATCGATGGCAGTATATTTAGGTGGATTCAGTCATGGCTTGGTGACAGACAGCAAAGAGTTAGTATAGATGGAATTAAATCTGAGTGGGGGTGTGTTAGCAGTGGAGTTCCGCAAGGATCTGTTTTGGGTCCCTTGCTATTCTTAATTTATATTAATGATCTTGACATAGGTATAAGTAGTGACCTGAGTAAATTTGCTGATGATACTAAGCTAGGTAGGGCCATTAGGGCTGATTCTGATGCTGTTGTAATGCAGGAGGAATTGACCATTCTGTCCAATTGGGCTGAGAAATGGCAAATGAAGTTTAACATAGACAAATGTAGTGTACTTAGTATAGGTAGAAATAATCCACTGAATAGTTATAAATTAAATGGGAGAAATTTAGGAAGGACCGATTGTGAGAGGGACTTGGGTATTTTGGTAAGTTCAGACCTTCGTCCTAGAAAGCAATGCCTAAATGCTAACATAACATAACATAACATAATTTAACGGATGACAAAAGCCACAAGGGCCTATCAAAGGTCATCCGTATCCATCAAATCCCACCCATATAATGCATCCATAGGATTTTGTCAGATCATGCATCTACAATATACAATTTAACAATCCATAGGAATGTCCAACCATGCATCTACAATATATAATTTAAAGCCTCCATAGGAGTCTGTCAAAAACAAAATCAAAATCCCCCAAAATATACAATAAAAAGAAACTGCATCCACAGGAATGAGTCAAGAAACATATCCACATACCAAAAAGTAAGAAATTAACCCTCCATCCCCATATAATCATCCAATCTGCGCTTGAAAACATTCAAGTTTGGGCTGTCTACAGTCTCAGGTGGCAAACTATTCCAATAATCCACCACTCTGTTAGTGAAAAAATATTTTCTAACATCCAGTCTGCACCTCTGTTTTTTAATCTTTAAGTGGTGGCCTCTAGTTCTATTACTACCTTCTAACTCAAATAACTTGCTGAAATCTAATTTATCCATCCCAGAAAAGATTTTAAAAAGCTCAATCATATCTCCCCTCACACACCTTCTTTCAAATGAAAACATATTTAATACCCTCAGTCTATCTTCATATTCAAGGTGCTTCAGGGATGGTATTATTTTTGTTGCCCTCCTTTGTACTGACTCTAATAAGTTTATATCATGTCTAAAATGTGGTGACCATGCCTGTATACAGTACTCTAAATGTGGCCTGACATAAGAGTTGTATAGTTTAAGGATGACCTCCTTACTCTTGTAGCTAACGTTTCTTTTAATGTAACCTAGCACCCTATTTGCTCTATTTTTTGCCTCAATACACTGCTTTGAAAATTTCAGTGACCTATCTACTACCACTCCTAAGTCTTTCTCATCTTCAACTGAATTAAGCCAATATCCATCCATCTCATAGCTAAATTCCCTATTATCTCTCCCCATGTTAATAACTTTGCATTTATTAAGGTTAAAAGTCATCTGCCACTTCTGAGCCCAAGCTAACAGCTTATCTAAGTCACCCTGCACTTTAAAGCTACCCTCAACCTCTTTGACTACAGCTGCCAATTTAGTGTCATCAGCAAAAATTGACACTTTGCTATTTACACCTTGCCCAAGATCATTTACATAGATTATAAATAATAAAGGGCCTAAAACTGATCCCTGAGGTACGCCACTAATAACATTCCTCCACTCTGACCTCACTCCATTCAGTACAACTCTCTGTTTCCTATTTTTCAGCCATTCAGTTATCCAATTTAAAACGTTCCCACATATCCCATGCAGCTTTAATTTATGAACTAGTCTTCTATGTGGAACCTTATCAAAAGCTTTGCTGAAATCTAAGTAGATCACATCAACTTTCTCACCCCTATCTAATTCTTTAGTTACATAATCCATAAAATCCAGTAAATTAGTTAAACACGATCTATCTTTTCTAAAACCATGCTGAGCATCATTAATTAACCTGCTACTCTCTAGATGATCAGAAATTCCCTTCTTAACCATCTTCTCAAGAATTTTACAGACTATAGAAGTTAAGCTTACTGGTCTAAAGTTATTTGGGTCCTCTTTGCTTCCCTTTTTAAAAATTGGCACTACATTTGCCAATTTCCAATCATTTGGTATTTCTCCAGACTCTAGTGATCTAATAAATATCTTCTCGAGAGCTACTGCAATACTTTCTACACCTTCTTTGAGGATATTGGGATTCATTAGGAGGAGTGTAAGCAATAAGAGTGCTGAAGTCATTCTAAAACTGTATCTGGCCCTAGTTAGGCCTCATCTAGACTATGCAGTACAATTTTGGTCACCATATTATAGGAAGGATATTGATTTGCTTGAGTCTGTGCAGAGAAGGATGACAAAGATGATTGGTGGGCTAAGGAACTTACCTTATGGTGAAAGGCTCAGAAAACTAAATCTACATACATTGGAAAGGAGAAGAGTCAGAGGGGAATTGATTGAAGTCTTCAAATGGGTAAAAGGATATAATAAAGGGGATCTGGGTAAGGTTCTTATACTTAGTGAACATGACAGGACACGTAGCAATGGGTTTAAGCTTGATAAGTATAGGTTTAGGAAGGAGATTGGGAGGAATTGGTTTACAAATCGTGTGGTAGATGAATGGAATAGGCTCACTAGACATGTGATAGAAGCCTCCTCTCTGGGTAGTTTTAAGAATAGATTAGATAAATATATGAATGAAGCTGCTAGATGGGACTGACTTTTTTATGTACATATGTATATATTTTTCTAAGGAGTGGGGAGATTGTATTTTGCGGTTGCATGAATGGACATAATCCTCTGGATGTATTTTATGTATATTGTAGATTAGATCTGACGAACTCCTGTAAAGGGTGACAATGTTGATGACTTTTCTCTCGTAAGAAATCTTTTGTGTGTTGACTGGAACAGGAGCTGCCAAGTGTAGGCCATGAATGGTCTTTTGCAGTCTCCTTCTTTTCTTATGTTCTTATCATACCTCTCACAAACATCACTTACACCAGCACCCAGCAGACAAACTCTCATTCCCTTCCACTTGCTATCACTCAACTTCCTATCTAAATACCTAATCTGAGAGTCACACATCACTAGCACCTCAGTCATTCTCCTATTCTGTCTTGGCCTAACATTACCCTCCCTCCTGCTCTCAGTCACACTACCACCCATCCTGCTTTCATCCACAATCACATCAGGCAAATCACTTTCACACTCTTCCTCTCTCAGGACATTGAATCTGTTAGTCAACCTAATAGGTTCTATGTCCTTCCTTTTCAAACACCTAATCTGTCCTAACTTATCTATCCTATCCATTTTCACCCACCATTCATCATCACTCACAACTTCCACACTGTTCCCAGTCCTAGCCCTATCTTCCACCCTCTTAGCACTAATCTCACCCTTCAATCGACAACTTGCATCTCTTCTCACCTAAAACACCAAATCATTCAACCTCCTAACCTCCCCTTCCAGAAAACACACACAGCATTCAGTTACATTCACTCTCCTTTCAACTACACATGCATCACACACCACATACACACTACTTTCAAACGGCATGCTCTCACCATCTATACAAACAGCCATACTCTCAGAAATTTACTAAGGAAAAAGTTAACACTCACCAAAAAAATTCTTGCTCAGGATTGCTGCCAGTTATCTTCCCCAAAAGTATTAATCACTAATGTATTTATTACACAGTGATTGATGTATTAAATAAATACAAGAAAAACTACACACCCAAATCAGTATTATATCCCAATCTTACAATGAGAATCAGGAGTTTCCTGTAAGACAACCTTCCAGAACAAAGCCAGACAGCCAAGAGCCTAGTTCTGTAAATGTTAAAACTTTATTCTATAAACAATTATGAAATATACTGGGGGGATGTGCCCCCAGACCCCCCCCCCATTGATTGAAACTCAGGATCATTGTAAGTGGGTCCCCTTGCAATGTTTACCCCCATACAAGCAGTCCCCTTAAATTTACTCCAAAAACGTGAAACATATTGGAATACAGACAAAATAGTTTACGTCCCATCATTCACGCCACTAATCTACATGTTTACCTTTTTGTGAGATAAACACTGGCAATGGGGTTGTGACTATCAGCCAGCAGGCACAAAGTTGTAAATCTGTAAACTTAGCATATGTAGTGATTAATAACCTGGTAAACTAATAACCCATCCAACTCATATACTCTCTCTTTCTATATATTGTGGCCCTAACAACTATTCTCTCTTCTCTCTTTGCCAATGCATATTCTCTGGGACTTAGGATAAACATGTAGACGAGCGGCCCAGCCGGAAAAATTATTTTGTGCAAATATTATCATTCCTCCGTGTCATTTCTAACGTCATACGGTAAATATGTAGATTAGCGGCCCGGCCGGAAAAAAAAATTTGTGTGTAAATATTATCGTTCACTTGTGTCAGAATATTCATGCGTGTTTGAGTCCTTTTTGAATTATTATTCTATAAACAATTTGAATTATATACTGGGAACCTGTGCCCCCCAGACCCTACCCCCAATTTAATGAAACTCAGGATCATCGTAGTGTAGTCCCCCCATTATGTTTACCCCAACACGAGCCGTCAACTTAAATGTACTACAAAAACGTGAATCATTTTGGAACACGGACGAAATAGTACGTCCCATCATTCGCGCCGATAATCTACATATTTACCCGTCATACCCCAACCCCTATTATAATTCGCAAAATGATTAAAGGCACTGACATGATGTAGTTAAAGAATTCACCTCTGTAAACATCAAAACATTATAAAAATTAAGATTATATACTGGGGGGGGGCTGTGCCCCCAGTGCCCCCCCCACCAATTTAATGAAACTCAGGATCATCGGAGTGCGGTCCACGCATCGTGTTTAACCCCCGACGAGCCGTCCCCTATAAATGTATTCCAAAAACGTGAAACATTTTGGAACACAGACGAAATAGTACATCTTATCGGAAGGGCCGCTCGTCTACATATTTACCGCACTTAGAACTTCTATACCTTTCCCCAAATGAAATGGCACTTCACCTCAGATTATGCTCGCCACCATTCAATCTATATGGTGAGCTCTATCCTCTAGCGATCCTGTTCAAGCCTTGAACAGCTGGCTTCTATTATCAACTTCTTTCATGAAAGGTTCTTTTTTGTTTTCATATATGGTGAGATTCATATTTATTTATTTTTTTTTATTATTCCTCCTTACCAAACTCTTTGGATTTCTCCATTATCTTTGGTTGAGGCTTTAGTTGAATCCTTACACAACTTAGAAATATCTCTAATCGATTCGTTAAACAAGATTTTGGGTCGAAGGCGGTTAAAATATAAAGAGGATTCGACAAAGTTTAGCTTTTGAGAGAGTTGTTTAAACCGATGATCGAATTGAACAGTCTAGTGAAGTATTTCATAGAAACGGCAGACATGTATAACATTTTATAAAATGTGAAAAGTGTTTCTCCGAATGGATTCAGCTCACACTTCTTGATTTGTAGGTGGGAGATATAATCACTAAATTACCAAGCATATTATTTAGAAATCACTTATTTACAATGGATTCGTATTTAGTGTAGATAAAGTGGTGTAGAAAGAAGATCGAGAAGAAAACGAACGGAGCGTGTGACGAATTGAGAATACATTCCCTTTGTTGCTGGGACCAGTGTACACACAGCATAGTCGAGTCTGCCAGCGTGAGTAAAAAAATCAAGGCAGTCACGCAGAGCTAATAAACAACCCGCTTCCAATCTCCCCAAGCTATAGTGGGTAAGTAGTGTCATTCTTCCTTTGCATCTGGGACTAGATAGATCTTCCGATTACACTGGATAATAAAGAGATCAGAAATGCTATCACTAGTATGGCTGAAGCTACAAGTGAAATGTTTTAGTTAGGGGAAGGGGGGTAAGGGTCGCATCGTATCTGTTTTACAACAACCAGCGATAGTGGGATCCTCTAGGGCCACATTAGGAATCTCTATTCTTCGTAAAGTGTACGCTGATCTGAGTGCCACAAGGAATCTAGTACTCCCTCGGAAGAGTTCCGGAACAGTGAAGAATGTAGGTATATTATGCTGTGAAGGCGGAAAAGGAAATGATAACAGTGTTGTGATGATATGTAGATAGAGGGGTGCATGAAAGGGGGCAATGAGAATATAGAGAATGAAGGTGAAAATAATAAATAAAATATTTTTAAATCTGACGTTTATAAAATTAAAAAAACAGGTTAATATAATAAGCAGAAGGAGGCTGTTGGAATATGAGTGCACTGTGGAGGTTCCAAATGCAAGTGACCCCAATTTATTTATTTTTTAAAATCATGTGTTCAATGTTATAGTGGACTGAGCTATTAATTATTTATCATAAAGATTTAACAGTTACAAAGTTTCAATAACACAGGGGTTTTTAAATGACCTAAAAGATCTTTAAAAAAAGTGAAAATAATAAATAAAATATTTTTTAATCTGACGTTTTTAAGATGAAAAAAAAACAGGTTCATATAATAAGCAGAAGGAGGCTTTTCGAATATGGGTGCACTGAGGAGGTTCTAAATGCAAGTAGCATATCAAGGCTTAGAGAATAAGATAAGGTACAAAGAAAATAATTATATTAATGGATGTGATCTCTTAATTTACTGAACTAGATATAGCCATAGAATTATTTCCTGATGATGTAAAACTTCCAATAGAAGCCGCTAGGTTCACAAACACTAATATGTTACAGGATGCCATGTCAAATCTGTGAGTTTCATTAAGAATAATACTTACAATACCTATTATTGTAGTCGCTGGCGAGAGAAGCTTTAGTAAACTAAAGCTTAGCCAACATACTTACTTTCATCCAAGTCTCAACACAGAATTAATTCTTTAGCAATTTTGTCTATGGAAAAAATATAAGAATATAAATATAGAAAGTGACATAAAAAGATTTGCTGCTCTAAAGGCTTGGAAAAAATGTTTAAGGTAGGCTAATTGTTGATACTGCCCAAAACCAGGTTAAGGAAAACAATATTATTGTTCGTTAAAAATCAATCGAGTAATAAGCTCCTTTCTATTATTCTTTATTTTTAATTTTTCCTATGTGATTCTTTTTATATTTATAATTATAGTTAAAAAGAGCGACGACCATTGGCTTGCCCAAGGTGCCAGCCATCATGGGCAGGCCTGCGAACGCCTCTTGGAAATGTTACCCAAGGTGTAACGTTCTACTCCTGGATCCAGGCATATTGTAGAAGAGGGGCGATGGAAAAATAAAGAACGAAAACATCATGAGGTGAGTTGCGAACGGCTTCCTGCGTGGCCGAAGTGCCGTTGTTAAGCGGCGTATCTAGTGCGCCAACCTGAGTCTCAAAAGAGACCTAGTCAATATATACGTTTAAACAGCCCACCTGCTCTTCCCGACACGCTACAGTTATATACATGGCGATGCGTCTGAAGCTATTTAACCTGACGGGGGCAACTATAGACATATCCGCTCGGTGGACAGTCAGTCGATAACGCTCCTGAGGTTTGTGTCCGTGTTTTCAGTGATCGACCCCATACCTAGATGTCAGATATGCTACTACATATCCAATGGAATAGCAAGAGTTACACAATCGATTTTTAATATAAACACCGGAGTTGGGAGAAAAAAAATCCACGATGTTCACTATTTGAAAAAGTCATTTAAACTAAAGAGCAAACAGGTGTTGCTAATACGCACAGCTGGTCGTGTCAATGGAATTTAGCTAGTATCCACCCTCAATCGACGCTATGAATGTACCTACAGGAAAGCAGAGTCAAATTGTACTTCATTGAACAGTGCAACAAACAAATAACAATATAATTACTGGTCGAAAACACTACAATTCTCAGAAGAAATTCGGATCTTTGCTCCTAAAGATCCTCAGGAACCTATTTACTATAAAGGGGCTACTAATTTAAACACCACGCAGGAGCTTCAATCGTATAGTACAGCTCCCCCACCAAAAGTAAACATTGTCCGGGATTCAGAGCTATAAAAGTCATCCATAAATGTCACCAAACGTCATTCCAATATGGTTAATACAGGCAATGATGATCGATTGCATATGAATGTTAAATGGCATGCTGTAGCTGCTTAAAGTATTTAGACCTTTCATATACATTGGTCAGGCGACATCCTAGTAGAGATCGAATCTTGAAAATTTTAAATAAATATAATTGCACGGTAACAATTTAAAGGCAAGATTGTCTTTAAATTCGAATGTTTCCTCTATATTTGGTTCCGAATTTGTATACCTTTCAGGCGGTTTGATTTTACTCACGTCTCTGTACTTCACTGTAACATTTTGGACGTTAGAGTGAGCCCTAATGGATTATCCCTCCAGAAGCGTTTGAGAGCAAATAGTATCAAGTTTGTTGGTTTTGAGAAGTGACGGGGAAGATTATAAGAACATTTTTCTCCCGATATGCCTCTATATTATTTTTCAGAAAGTAACATACTAACCAACGTGCGTCCTTGAGTCTGGATACACGCTAGCTCTGAGTAAGCCCTTAATTCCTTACTAAGCAAGCTATTATTTCCTGCCTAGGACACCACAGCTGTTTCCTAATTAAAAGCGCCTAACGAGCGGAAGAGGGTCTCAACATCCACCTTTCCGTGGTGGGATTTCGACTAAAAATTTAGCTGCTATTTTCACATGCCTACATAAGAGAATGATCTCCCTTTCCATATGATTTGTTCTGAGAGACGATAAAAACTTTGCTTCTGTGAGTGTGTGTAGTTAGCTTTTCCATGTTGGTAACCAACGAAGTAGCCAATAGTACCCCAAAGTCTTCAATAAAAGTAAGAAGCGGAAACTTTTGGGGGGTTTTGGATAGGGCTTTAAAAATATCAACTGATTCAACTACCGTTTCTAACGACGCCAATTTTACTTTATTTGAATCCAAAGTTTGACGTTTGATTGTTAGTGAGCTGAAGTATGTGTCTTCGTTTCGCAAAAGTTGAACTGATGAGATAAGGTAAAGCACCCAGAGGAAAAAAGGGCCGCCAAAGAGTGGCGTCCCACGAAGATTTCGGCAGTTGAGTGTGGGGATTTATAACTTTCGCTAGAAGGGAATATGGATTTTGAAATTTAGAAGCTCATTTCCAGAAATTTTTAATGTTGTGTTAACAAATTGAAAGAAAAGGGGACCTCCTTAGAATGTAAGTTGAGAGTGACAGTGAAACGGGAGGTGATGTGCTCCCTCACCAGAGGGTGGGAGGCAAGATCCAAGGAACACCACATCTGAAGCCCATGCTTTGAAAATGTGAATCCACCACCCCTCAATCCCAAGTAAGGCACGTGATTTGGTAACGCGTCTATTGAATGCCCTATCTGCGCCCAACCTCGCAAAGAGCCCAATAATGCGGGAGAAAACGGGGCATGACGCCCATTGCTATCTCACTTTTCAACAACACGGTTTCAAACACCCATCGCAGATCCAAGACTGAAGAAAGACGCCGACAAACGTGATAGATAGTCAGATAAGAGGGGAAGAGAGACGTTGGAATGGCAGGTAGACGGAAGAGGGTAGAGAGAAAATGCACAGTTCTTAAATATTTTCTTACAATATATATATATATATATATATATATATATATATATATATATATATATATATATATATATATATATATATATATACATATATATATATATATATATATCGGAGGCGCCCCTAGGTCATCAGCGTCACTCAGGCGATTGTACACAGTTTCGCATAAGGTACATGTATAAAAGAAGGTAAGAGACGTAATGCACACCGCAGACTTATATGTGCACTGAGAATTTAACAATAGGACAAAAATATAGTTTTAATATAAAGAATACTCATTTCATTTATATATGAACTCCAGTCGTATTGGTTTGATGGCGAACTCGTATATATATAATATCCTGCCGTGCAGCTCCTTCTTCTTGTCCAAGTCGTTCAAAATGATAATGATTTTCTCGATGGAAATACAAGCCAGTGAAGACAGCTGTTCTTGGGCCATTGTCCTTCTCTGATATGAGCGGATTCTGTTTAATGTTGAGAAACTTCTCTCATTAATGACTGATGTTAAGGGGATGTTCATCAGTAGCTTAATTAATTTAATGGATTCCGTTATAGTGGAAGTAAACTCTAATTTATACAGTAATTCTAAAGTGGAGTTGATTGACTTGCACTTTTTTAAATCACTGCCAATATACATATATTTAGCTCCTTCACTAAGCTCTTACAATCAAAAATAACTGGATACTTGTTTTCTAGAGAGTCTATATGTGCACAACAAACATTAGCCAGAACCGATCTGACTGTCACCTGCACTGTACTCTTGATCAGAGATGCCAGTTACTCTTTTATACCTACCAAGCTCGTTCGTATTAGCCCGAGTTGCTGGATAATTTTTCATTCCTTTAAGAATGTTATGGAACGGAAACCTTTCATAGATTGGAACTTAAATCTTAACCTTTATAGAAATCTATTGTTTCAAGAAACATGAATTTTAATTATTTCTAATGTCTACGATTATAGATAACAACTCAGGCTGTAATTCTGAGCCCAAATCAAGCGCGTGAGAACGATGTCGAGAGAACGACTGCTACGAATTATATTTTTTGACACACGGCACCTCAGAGACAACTGCCAGACGCTGAACGAAAATATATTAAGTGCGACCAGGCTCAATAAAATGTACCCGAGTTATTGTCTGCAATTACTTACTTTAAGTCGGTGTAGGCAGAAATTAAATCAGCGTGCATATATACAAGGTGTCCCAGAAAAAAGTTAACCGTACTTTGAATTAGTATAACTCACAAACTATTAGAGATTTTTGAGTCCTGACAAAAAAAAATTATCAACTATTTATCTGTCGATTGTGAAATTTCATTAAATTCCCTTTTACAATATTGATACACTAATGGGTTTAGTAGAGGCTATCAAAATTATGTTTGCGCAAAGAAGTAAAATAATGAAACTTCGAAGTTTAAAATCAACAAATATATTTAAATCTATTTTTAACAAAAACACCTTTTATATGGGTAATACAAATTCAATTTTAATTTTCTAAGCACCGTTTCCTTCCACATGTCCTCCATTTCTTTCAAAGCACAGTTGCGCCGTTGATCGCATTGATTGAACAACTTTTTTGATTAACTTGTAATTTTCCTTAAGTATATTGACTTCACGTGTGATACTATCTCTTAACTGGTTGATGCTTTGTGGTGGAGTAGCATGCACTTTGCTCTTTATATATCCCCATAAGAAATAATCGCACGGTGTTAAGTGAGGGGATCTTGGGGGCCATTCAATTGCATGATTTAGCGCGACAATGCCGTTGTCAAACGTTTCTCTTAGTTTTGTTCCTCAGCAAACTGTCTATGAGCTGGTGCGCCGTCCTGAATCCATCAAAGTCTATTGAATTGATTGCCGTAAATCTGGCAGAGTTCCAGGAAGATCCTTTCGTTGATCATGCTCAGGTAGGCAGCACCATTCAAGTTATTCTGATCCATAGAGACACTTTCTGCTGTCAAAGTTGAATGCTAGGGGATGGTTCAGCGGCGCACATTGCCAAATGTTATGGCTATTTACCTTTCCACTCATCAAAAGGCTGCTTTGTCATCAATAACAATGTTTTCCAAGAAACGAGCAGGTTTATGGACAAGCCATTCGACAAATTGTCTACGACGAGGAAAATCAGTTTCAAGAAGCTGGTGTCTCGCATGCATCTCATAGGGATGCCATTTTAAGTCATGTTTAATAATGCGGTTAAATGATAACTTTGGCAATTGTAACCCATTATTTCAGACTGATACATGTGGATTTTGAAGAAGTGTCATCTGAAGATATCGATATTTTTTGTTGTTCTTATGGTTCTCATACGACCTGAACGGCCTTTATTTATGTAGATTTAAGCATGTTCCTTCATGTTGGTATTTCTCTTTCCTGTACTATATTGTAATATAGTCTGCAATGCAAGGTTTCTGCACCTTTATTTCTGTCTTCAAAATTGTTTTGAAAGGCAGAAAATAAATATGGCGAAAGCACTGTGGTGGTTGTTATCACCCGCAGAACTTGCATTTGCTCCTTCTTCTTTGTATGTGACTTGGGGATGAGCCTTTAAATTGTGAGCGGGTAAGAAGATGAGGTATAAAAATTCCTTGCAGGTTCCTAGCTTAGAGAGATACTGGGTTTGATGGGGTGACGCTTTGGGCGAAGTAGAGGCACTGTGCCTGGTAGCTCAGCGGTAGAGCATCTGACCGGCAATCAGCAGACCCGGGTTCGAGTCCCGGCCAGGAATTTCAAACTTTTTTCCCCTGGCGTTATCTCTGTCTTCTCGGTAAAGGATTGCCTTCATTGTGCCGCCCTCTGCTCTCTATGATTCTAGTCTTCTTCTAATGTCCCTTTCTCTTACCTCTAAAAAACTCCTGTTTCTTGTCTCATTGCTCATTCCGTCAAATTTCTCTTTCCTGTACTATATTGTAATATAGTCTGCAATGCAAGGTTTCTGCACCTTTATTTCTGTCTTCAAAATTGTTTTGAAAGGCAGAAAATAAATATGGCGAAAGCACTGTGGTGGTTGTTATCACCCGCAGAACTTGCATTTGCTCCTTCTTCTTTGTATGTGACTTGGGGATGAGCCTTTAAATTGTGAGCGGGTAAGAAGATGAGGTATAAAAATTCCTTGCAGGTTCCTAGCTTAGAGAGATACTGGGTTTGATGGGGTGACGCTTTGGGCGAAGTAGAGGCACTGTGCCTGGTAGCTTAGCGGTAGAGCATCTGACCGGCAATCAGCAGACCCGGGTTCGAGTCCCGGCCAGGAATTTCAAACTTTTTTCCCCTGGCGTTATCTCTGTCTTCTCGGTAAAGGATTGCCTTCATTGTGCCGCCCTCTGCTCTCTATGATTCTAGTCTTCTTCTAATGTCCCTTTCTCTTACCTCTAAAAAACTCCTGTTTCTTGTCTCATTGCTCATTCCGTCAAATTTCTCTTTCCTGTACTATATTGTAATATAGTCTGCAATGCAAGGTTTCTGCACCTTTATTTCTGTCTTCAAAATTGTTTTGAAAGGCAGAAAATAAATATTGGGAAAGCACTGTGGTGGTTGTTATCACCCGCAGAACTTGCATTTGCTCCTTCTTCTTTGTATGTGACTTGGGGATGAGCCTTTAAATTGTGAGCGGGTAAGAAGATGAGGTATAAAAATTCCTTGCAGGTTCCTAGCTTAGAGAGATACTGGGTTTGATGGGGTGACGCTTTGGGCGAAGTAGAGGCACTGTGCCTGGTAGCTCAGCGGTAGAGCATCTGACCGGCAATCAGCAGACCCGGGTTCGAGTCCCGGCCAGGAATTTCAAACTTTTTTCCCCTGGCGTTATCTCTGTCTTCTCGGTAAAGGATTGCCTTCATTGTGCCGCCCTCTGCTCTCTATGATTCTAGTCTTCTTCTAATGTCCCTTTCTCTTACCTCTAAAAAACTCCTGTTTCTTGTCTCATTGCTCATTCCGTCAAATTTCTCTTTCCTGTACTATATTGTAATATAGTCTGCAATGCAAGGTTTCTGCACCTTTATTTCTGTCTTCAAAATTGTTTTGAAAGGCAGAAAATAAATATTGGGAAAGCACTGTGGTGGTTGTTATCACCCGCAGAACTTGCATTTGCTCCTTCTTCTTTGTATGTGACTTGGGGATGAGCCTTTAAATTGTGAGCGGGTAAGAAGATGAGGTATAAAAATTCCTTGCAGGTTCCTAGCTTAGAGAGATACTGGGTTTGATGGGGTGACGCTTTGGGCGAAGTAGAGGCACTGTGCCTGGTAGCTCAGCGGTAGAGCATCTGACCGGCAATCAGCAGACCCGGGTTCGAGTCCCGGCCAGGAATTTCAAACTTTTTTCCCCTGGCGTTATCTCTGTCTTCTCGGTAAAGGATTGCCTTCATTGTGCCGCCCTCTGCTCTCTATGATTCTAGTCTTCTTCTAATGTCCCTTTCTCTTACCTCTAAAAAACTCCTGTTTCTTGTCTCATTGCTCATTCCGTCAAATTTCTCTTTCCTGTACTATATTGTAATATAGTCTGCAATGCAAGGTTTCTGCACCTTTATTTCTGTCTTCAAAATTGTTTTGAAAGGCAGAAAATGAATATGGCGAAAGCACTGTGGTGGTTGTTATCACCCGCAGAACTTGCATTTGCTCCTTCTTCTTTGTATGTGACTTGGGGATGAGCCTTTAAATTGTGAGCGGGTAAGAAGATGAGGTATAAAAATTCCTTGCAGGTTCCTAGCTTAGAGAGATACTGGGTTTGATGGGGTGACGCTTTGGGCGAAGTAGAGGCACTGTGCCTGGTAGCTTAGCGGTAGAGCATCTGACCGGCAATCAGCAGACCCGGGTTCGAGTCCCGGCCAGGAATTTCAAACTTTTTTCCCCTGGCGTTATCTCTGTCTTCTCGGTAAAGGATTGCCTTCATTGTGCCGCCCTCTGCTCTCTATGATTCTAGTCTTCTTCTAATGTCCCTTTCTCTTACCTCTAAAAAACTCCTGTTTCTTGTCTCATTGCTCATTCCGTCAAATTTCTCTTTCCTGTACTATATTGTAATATAGTCTGCAATGCAAGGTTTCTGCACCTTTATTTCTGTCTTCAAAATTGTTTTGAAAGGCAGAAAATAAATATTGGGAAAGCACTGTGGTGGTTGTTATCACCCGCAGAACTTGCATTTGCTCCTTCTTCTATATATATATATATATATATATATATATATATATATATATATATATATATATATATATATATGAGAAAAACTATTGCGGTAACACAATTAATTATGCGGTTAAAAGGCTATATTAGGCAGACACAGTCTTTATTAAAGCCCTCGGAAGGAGCTCTTCTCACACACACGAGAAGGTGAGACTTAAAATAGGCGTTCTCTCAGATAGCCTAAAAACTATATTTCGATTGGCCTCTTCAAGAGTCACCCTTGTTTGTCGAAGAGAACTGAAAGTTTATTTTTATTCCGTCTCCGTCACGCCTTTATAAATAAGAAAAAATATTGCTTTAATGTAGACTGTGTCTGCCTAATATAGCCTTTTAACCGCATAATTAATTGTGTCACTGTATCTCCCTAGCTTAGGAAGATACTGGGTTTGATGGGGTTACACTTTGGGTGAAATATAGTTACTGTGCCTGGTAGCTTAGCGGTAAAGCATCTGACCGGCAATCAGCAGACCCAGGTTCGAGTCCCGGTCAGGAATTTCCAAAACCTTTTCCCCTGGCGTTATTTCTGTATTCTCGGTAAAGAATCGCCTTCATTGTGCCGCGCTCTGCTCCTTTTGATTCTGGATTCTTCTAATGTCCCTCTCTCTTGCCTTTAAAAAACTCCGGTTTCTTGTCTTATTTGCTCATTCGCGTCCAATTCTTCTTTTTCTTGTACTATATATATATATATATATATATATATATATATATATATATATATGAAATGAAAACGGAATGCACGCATCCCTTCTTTATTTGACCTAAAACTATTGGCATTGTGTTTGGCGCCCAAACAAGCACACATCCATCCCAAGCTTAAGCCGCTTGATAAAGGAAATATTTGGGAAGTTATACACAGAAACAAGAGAGCAGAGATCTTACTGGACATGACCCAGAGAAAATCCAAGAGGAAAAATAAACACATCGCCCCGACAAGTACTCGAACTTCAGACCTCTGGTTATCTGGACCAGTGCTCTACCCACTTAACTAACGGGCCTAATTAGCAAGGGAGCACATTTTATTAATTTAATTTCTTCGTTCACACCTCTAAAGAACACCGCCCAAATGAAACTGTGCCAGTAGGATGGAGTTCATGAAAACGGAAATGCACGCATCCCTTTTCTATGCGACCGAAAACTATTGGCCTGTGTGGTTGGTGCGCAAACTAGTACGCATTCACCCCAAGCTCAAACCGCTTGATGAATGAAATATGTGGGAAGTGATACACTATTTCGTATTATAATTGCAAAACAATCCATTCGGTGTAGGCTGGTTTATTACGAAAAGTTTGACATACAAAAAACACATTTTCTCGTTGTTTTGACATTTGAAGTCGATGCTTCTTTTTCCTCTGCGTAGGGGTTTTACGACAGGTTATTTCGGACGTTAACTTGCTTAGATAGTTAACTATACTCTGCGTAAAATATAGTTATGGATGAAAAAAAAGTTAATAAGGTTGGCAATCCACTGAATTATTCCGTTTTAGAATTTCGGTATGCGCAATAACAGCGAGAATTATAAAAAGTAAATTTATTTATCACTAGCAAAACAAACAAAAAGGGAATATTGAATAATATGAATAATACTAATAAGGGTTAATGAGCGAAATGTATACAACAAAGACAAAAGGAAAATAATGAGTTAATAATTATACTAAAACCAAGGTTGAACTAAATATATGGGAATATATGTATATAGAGGATAATTTATACGATTCGTCCTATAAATAACTATGGGAAGGGATGTAAGAATGGGTATGATATTGATTATTAGTGTGATTGATTTTAGTTAATAAATCAGCCTAGATAGCTATTTGAAAACCATTACCGTAAATTTGTTGAATGGATGGAATAGTCGTCTGCTAATATTTAAGCCTAACGACTGACGTGAACTGAATTTGAAAAAACTTCGAAGGCTCGAGTTATAAGAAAACGGACGATAACAAAATATATATCTATATAATCAACGAATGCACAATGAGAGAATTAAATTAGGAATTAGCAAGTGAGCGGTAATTACAATTATACGAATGAATTGGATAATTGAATTGAGAATTGTTAAGGAATGCAACGTAAATATAATTGAAATGTGGATTACAAGATGAAATTATTGGATGATATTACAGGTATAATTGACTTGTGAAAAACGATGGGAAGTGTAAGATAGTATGGTTGATTTGTGGTGAAGGCAGTGAAATACAACGTAACTTAACGTAATGAAATGTATGAAAAGTAGGGAGTAAAATGGAATGTGAAATGAGGTAAGGTAACTATGATAAACTGTGAATTGGGATCTGCAATGAGAGAAGTAACTAGAATTAGGACCTACTCTCGTATGGCAGTTTGCAGAGAATAAATGTGAGAGGATTTATAACTGACCTTGATTCGAAGTAAAGTGGAGCACGAATGAATAGGTTGACTGCTTCAAAGCGGGCAATTAAAGGCGTACGTTCGTTTGTGTGTGTTGGTATCAGGGAAAATCTTTTACTAAAGGGATTTTTGGGAAATACATTTTGAAAGTAAAATTGGTTTCCCGTTTATGTTGAGATGGGTTATTATTTGTATATATATATATATATATATATATATATATATATATATATATATATATATATATATATATATATATATATATATATATATATTTAATTAATATATATATATATATATATATATATATATATATATATATATTAATTAAATCATCCTGATTATTTAATTGGAGAACATTTTAATATAATAAAATTCCCTGGGAGTCTTGCCATTATAGGAATGCCCTAGAGGGCATTGCTATATGGATACAATGGTGGACTAAAGGAACATATGTATATAGCAATAATTATAATGAATTTATATTTAGTAACAGTGATAAGATTGGAATATAAATATATATAATAATAATAGATATTTGGACAAAATTTTAGCTACGAACTGTCTCTATGAAGTTAACACACACTATATTGTATCTGCGAGTCTCTCGCTCCAACTTTTCAAAAAGACCGTACTCGTGTCCTTGAAACTCTCAATTACTATTGTCTAAGATGCATCACGTGATACTTTTGCCATTTCGAAGGAAAACAACAGCTTTGAATCTTTGTGATCCATTTAGGCTTGTGCGTGAGAACTTTCTTACATTTACTTACGTAATATTTGAAGAGTGTTTACATGTCTCGTTTTATTTTTGTAGAAATGCACATTATATGCGCAGCTGCACAAATACTCCCCCCCCCCGTGACTCACTCGCAAACGAACTTTCTTTTAACACGGTATTAAATTAGTCCGGAAATCGACGAGGTCTCCTAACAACCCGGCCAGAACGTGTCACGGTGGCATATGGCTGATTTGGATCGCCGGGACACAATCGGCTAACAGTACCAGTCAATCGAAGCGAAATACTGTCCCGCCCACGAAGGCGGGCGGAGCGAAGGTTATCCGTTCTCTTATTCCCAAAATGGCGCCTGGTGGGAGCTAAACGTTGTTACGCTGGCTATCCGCTGACGATGAGGGCTCCTGAAACAAAAGAGTAGACGACAGCAATCGGGAAGGAGAAATGGGCGTTGGAGAATTGATTGGAGCTGGGTTTAAGTAACGAGTATAATGAATCACTGGATCATATAGTTATAGTGGAAGAATAAGACAGGGGTTGTTCAAGGTGAACAGCCTCTATAAAATCGTGGTTCAGGCGATCCATAGAGAACGTATTCTGTTTGGTGTCAAACTGTAGTACAAAGAATTTCGTCCTTCTAGAGATGACGAGAAAGGGTCAGTTATATACGGATTGCAAGGAAGAGGGACTTGAGTCGCGACGGACAAAAACGTGAGAACAGGTTGCCATCTCCTTTGGCACGAAAGGTTCCTGATTAGCAGGCACTCTTGGTGCGGTCGGCTTAACTTCGGACATCGCCCGTACTAAATTATGTACGTATGCAGCAGGATCAAGATAAGACGGTAGAGTGTGGTCATTAGAAGAGAAGAATTGAGCAGGGAGACGAAGTTGAGTACCATATACAAGCTCCGCCGCAGAACAGGCCAAGTCCTCTTTTGAGGATGAACGGATACCCAGAAGGATAAAAGGGAGTTTGTACACCCAAGTGATATTATGGTTTATGGAGCGTAAACTTGCCTTGAGCGTCCGATACAACCGTTCCACTTTGGCGTTGCTTTGGGGGTGATAGCTAGTGGTACGAAGACGAAAGGAGACAAGCACTGACGTTAGTGCATCCCATTGGTGGGATTCAAATTGGCTACCATGGTCAGTCATGATCGTGGATGGAACACCGAAACGAGCAACCCACCCTGAGACCAAAGCTCGAGTGACGGTGGAGGCTCTGATGTCCGAGATAGGAACTGCCTCTGGCCAACGGGTAAAACGGTCGATCATGGTGAGAAGATAGGTGCCATCACGTGAAAAAGGCAGAGGGGCTACCAGATTGATGTGAACGGCGTCAAAACATGCCGATGGAAGAGGGAAAACAGCCAGAGGGGTCTTCGTGTGGTGTTGAACCTTTGCGCGTTGACAAGGCAAACATGCACGGGACCATTTGGCCACGTCGGCATTCATACCTAGCCACAAATAACATTGTGCAATGAGCGTGCGAGTTGCTCGAATGCCAGGATGGGAAAAACGGTGAGTTTGGTAAAAAATATGCCGACGAAAGGCGAGAGGAATAAGAGGGCGAGGACAGTCGAACAATGAAAAATCGACAAGGATACGCCTAAAAGGACTGTCCCGTAAGTCTATGTCACGTACGACCAGTTAAGACGAGTTACGCAGTGTTTGTGTGCCGATCTTGTTCCTGAGCTAACACTAGAACCACCTGATCAATGGACGCAGTAGGTGAGAGTTGCGTGCCCGATATCATGGCGATGAGAGAAAGCACGTCCGGAACGACGTGCTTTGCACCAGGAACGTAGCGAACGTCGCTCATAAGCTGCGTGGCGAACTCTAAGCAAAGGCTTATGATCGGTAAAGACAGTAAATTCACGCCCTCCCAAATATTGGCGGAAGTGGCGGAAGGCGAGGTAAACACCTAGGAGTTCGCGGGAAAACGTACTGTACCGCTTTTGAGAAGGAATAAATGCTTTGGAGAAGAAAGCGAGAGGTTGCCAAGAGCCACTAACCTTCCGTTGCAACGTCGCACCGACATAGGTAGCAGATGCGTCCGAAGCAACGCTTATGGGAGCTCCTGGGCAAGGATGAGCCAGAGAAATTGCGGAAGCCATAGCCTCTTTCGTGCGAGAGAAAGCCTCGCACCCCTCGGAAAACCAGGATAGAGGAAAGTTCTTCTTGGAGATTGAAAGTAGAGTGTAGAAAGGTTGCATGATGCTAGAAACGTTAGGAATAAATCTGTGGTAAAAGTTTACCATACCACAGAACCTACGAAGTTGCGTGAGTGAAGAAGGTCGGGAAAAATCATGAATAATTGCAACTTTATCATTGAAAAGACGATTTCCGTCAGGAGAAATGTGGTGTGCCAAAAAAGAGACTTGCGTGACACCAAAAAGGCACTTAGAAGTGTTGAGTACGATATCATACTCTTCTAAACGAGTGAAAACCTGACGAGGGTGAGAGAGATGCTCCTCTAAAGACGAAGATTCAATCAGGAGGTGGTATATGTAACAAAATACGAAGGAGAGACCTCTCAGAACCTGATCTGTAAAACGTTGGAAGGTCTGTCCACTGTTACGAATACCATATGGCATGCGGAGCATGACAAATGAACCAAATGGCGTGGTGACAGCTGTCTTTAGGACGTCATCTGGGTGAATAGGGATCTGGTTGAAAGCACGAAACAAATTGAGTCGAGAAAAGATCGAACAACCGAAAAGAACAGAGTTGAAATCTGACAGATAGGGAAGAGGATATCTGTCTGGGGTGGTACAAGCATTGAGTCGCCTGTAGTTTAAATATTATTATATTTGAAACAAACTTAAAAAGTCTAAACCAACAGATTACAAGATAAGGTTGAACAGTATCCTATTGTTTGATAGATTGGCTGATGTATCAGAAATTTTTCTTGAATGATCATAAAGTTGTGGCAGAAGAAGAAAAGTGCCTAGTTAGGAATAATGTTTTAAGCCAAGTAGATATCATAAGAATGTCGTTTATTTAGATGAGAGAGAACAATTGCTTATATTTTATTGTAAGTTATTTTTATTCTTATTTTTGCTTTGATTAATATACCTAATTATACAAAGTTATAGAATAATAGAGGGAAGTGTCAGATTGCTTCAATTACTAAAACTCTTCTGTTTTGGAGATTTAAGGTTAAATTTTTATATCTATATAGATATAACCTATAGCATACATATCAATATGTGAGTACATGCGCAATATATAACCTTAATTCATAGCCTTAACTCTTAATCTTAAGTCATAGAAGATAAGGTTACTTAGCCTCTGCCTCTCATCTGTTGACGTACTACCTGCTTGTGGTCCCCCTGCCTTTAACTGAAGGTATGTCCAACGACCGAGTGCCGGGCGGTATAACCCGGCCAACCCCCCTACCTTGTGGGAGCCCTTGGAAGGGGTAAGGCTTCAGGAGTAAACCTGGAGATCAAATCTGCACGGTGCTCGTGCATTAGGCGATAGTCCAAGAAGGGACTTTTTCGGCAGAGCTCTGCAACTTAAACCTGCTCCAATCCTCTTTGATCATTTCCTTGCCACTGGACTCAGCAGATGAAAGTGAAGTTGGTGGACTGAAGAATGCACACCTACTTTCCACCTTAAACATCATCGTGCAAGTTATCCCTCCATGCATTGCTCATTCATCCACAAATTCTTGCAATACCCTATCCACAATGCTGCCATAGCCCGCCGTGCAAGACAACAACAACAATAATAAGGACCCCATACCTCCGATGTCTGTGGAAGAGGCTGTGCCAACCTTCGCGGACTCTGCAGCCATCAACGATTTACCCAAAGACGATAATCATCAACCAAACATCACCAAACTCACCCATGTATGGAATAACGTCGTCATCGGCAACGATGGACAACATTAAGCAATCACCCACAGCCCCGAACTCACCCGGCGTAGACTTTGGCACTACGTGAAGCGATGAAGCCCAAGGAAAGGTAGAAGGGAAAGCAATGCCGCCCTCCACCATAAACTTGAACTCATGCTTTATTAAGGCGAGTCTATCTGTGGCCATTTGATGGGGGCGTGAGAATACAGGCCCTCCTGTCGTATATATCCTTGAACCACATTGTGCTTAATAGGCTTGTCCTTTGAAGGTGGAAGACTAAGGCCAGGAAATTCCTGCAGAAGTTGCTGGAAGTGTGGGGGTGGTTAGGGGGGAAACGGACGGACAGGGGAGAACGCTGAGAAGGAAAAAATGAACAAGAAACAATCAGAGTAGTAGTTCGGTCGACAAGCTTGAGATTGCGTGAATCGACCAAAAGGTCGTGAGCAAAGAGGAAATCGAGGCCTAAAATTGGAATGTCAACCTCGGCGACGATGAAGGTTGATGGAAAAACTCGACGTAACCCCAGAGAAAGCTCATGGTTACGCCTTCTATATGTCCTTATATCCGAAGAGTTAACAGCTTTAAGTACAAGGTCAGAGGTACAAGCTTTGTCGTCCGGAGAGGTTGGAATGACAGTGCATTGGGTACTAGTGTCAACCAGAAATGGAAGACCAGAAAGTGGGTCATAAATGCTGAAAGGTGGATCAACCTGAGCAGGTCTATCACCTGCAGAAGTAATAGACCTGGCATGCGCATGGCCGTATGCATTTTTCTGCATGTGCACCAAATTTGTTATTTTACCAGCACCATTTAGAAGGTTGGGGAAAGGAAACATGAGCAGCATGATTGGTTGGAGAATGGAAATTAGGAGAGCAAGGATTGGGTGAAAAACGAGGATTAAATGCGTAGTAAAAATTATAAGGCTGTGTACATTGTACAGCATTGTTACCATATTTAGTATGATACCAGCAGAGACCCTGAGAGTGAGAAATATTTTCAGGATAGGCGGAATAATGTCGAAAATTAGAATGATTCTGCCTTGCCTTACCTCTTGAGCTGAAGTTCCCTCATTGCTTTCTTTTTTCGGGAGGAAGAACGGTGCCTGCTTCCCCGTCCACCCTGCTCATGACTATGCTCTCGCTGCAACCCCTGTCGCACCTTCAGGGCACGAAGATCGTTCTTTATTCTCTCCAGCACGGCGGAAAGGTCGTGTGCCGGGGAAGATGAATTACTTGGGGGTTCTGGCCGGTTGCCTGAAGACTCCTTCGGTAACCGAACCTGCGAAATTGATAGATTAAGGGATGGATATTGGGAATTTGGGACAGTTGCCCAGCTAACATACGGATTAATATACGGTCATCGGCTGCCTTGGCCATCTGCTCCTCATTAGTGGGTGACGCACGAGGATGAGGGGCCTAATATTTTCGGGGATCCCACGCATGAATATTTCGGTGAATAAGGAGTCGAAAAATTCTAATTGCGCTCCCTTTGTTCGAATTAGATTTCTCAGGTGCTCAAGAAAACGAGTAGGACGCCGATCACTCATTTGCTGGGTATTAAGAAACTCCCTCACCTGTGACATCCCGAACTCATTCCTAAAAGCTTCCTTCAATTTTCCCCAAGCTCCTATCCTCCCGCTTTCAAGCAGAATGTCATTAAAAAGAGTGAAAATACTTAGGGGCACATTCTGAGTTATATATAAGATCCGATTTTGGTTAGTGATGGCGCGATGCATTAATATTATCTCTCACATTCAAGCCTAGCTATTGGATTGCCAGAATAGAATTTCGGAAGGATGATGGTTGGGAGGAAGGATTCGGAACTGTCCATCTTGCACGGAGGTTATGTGATGAACGATGTTTTCCGATGCAAGATTGGAGGAAGTGGTGGGCGTCGATGTAGCAATGCTAGATGGTCATGGTCGAGGTGGTCGACGCGGCCATTATTGTAGAAACCATCGTTATCCTTAATTAGTATGAAAGTGCGTGGAATTTGTGAAAAAAATTGCAAGTAATAAATTGGGCTTGCTTCAAAGAAATTTACTTTTTTCTTATTAAGAAGATTCAAATAATTATTTATGTTACTATGAGAATGAATAAAATTGAATTAAAAAAAAGATGCAATAATATCAAGTGGATTGAAAATTATTTTTAGCGGCGGACAAAAAACGAGGAGCCTAGCGTGGGGAAGAATTCTGAGATTGTAAGTGATCCCAAAATGGCGGCGGTCTCAAAACAACGAGTGCAGAATTATTTCAAATAAAATCCTGTAACTAGACAGTGTCCTATTTAATATACTTGCTATACACATCTACGTTGAGGAGTAGAAGAGAAAAATGAATGCTAATTACGATAATGGTTGAAGGAAGATTAAAAATACTAAATAAATTTAAATTAAATAGGGTCTGGAGCCATTATTTTTTTACGATAGGGTATTTCGGACGTTGACTTGCTTAGATAGCTAACTATACTCGGCGTAAAATATAGTTGAAGATGAAAAAAGTTTGATAAGATTAGTAATCCACTGAATTATTCCATTTTAGATTTTAGGTATGCGCAATAACAGCGAAGATTATAAAAAATAAATTTATTTATCATTAACAAAACAAACAAAAAGGAAATATTGAATAATATGAGGAATACCTATAACAAAGCAAGGGTTAGTGAGCAAAATGTATACAACAAAGACAAAAGGAAAATATTGAGTTAATAATTATACTAGAACCAAGGTCGATCGAAATATATGGGAATATATGTATATAGAGTATAATTTATACGAATCGTCTTATAAATAGCTATGGGAAAGGATGTGGGAATGGGTACAATGGTGGACTAAAGCAACATGTATATAGTAATAATTATAATGAATTTATATTTAGTAACAGTGATAAGAATGGAATATAAATATGTATAATAATAGATTAAGGAATCACGATTGTTTAGGGAAACTGCAAGTATAAGAGAAAGGAAAATATTTACTTACAATTAAAATATCTCCATACAGTTGTAATTTGGACAAAATATACCTACGAACCTGTCTCTATGAAGTTAACACATTATATTCTAGGTGATGAGTTTCTCGCTCCAACCTTTCAAAAAGACGGTACCTGTGCCCTTGAAACTCTCAATTACTATTAGCTAAGATGCATCATCAACTTGCCATCTCGGAGGAAAACAACGGCTTTGAATTTTTGTGATTCATTTAGGCTTGTGCGTGAGACCTTTCTTACATTTACTTACATAATATTTGAAGAGTATTTACATATTTCATATTATTATTGTAGAAATGCACATTATATGAGCAGCTGCTACAGGTGGTATAAATACTCGAGGGTAGGCCTAGTCATGCAGTATATTTCAAAGTAGCAAGTGCGTGTGATGTGTGCTCGATGCCTGTCCACCATTTAGGTTCTGTTTTATCCGACAACGATAAAACCGTCGATTTTTTAATGAACCATCAGCTAATAAAAATAATGAGTGAGTGCCTGACATGTAAGTCGGAATTTAGTGTTTATGGGGGCACCTGTTATAGGTTGCTTGAAGTTAATATGTGCCTGAGCCTTCTTGTGTTCTCGTGGTAGAGGATTCAAGTACCTTTAATTTTAGGCAGCGAAGAACTTGGTAGGCTTCGGAGTAGAGAGGAATTTGAGACGGGCGTGTATGGTGTTCAAGCGGGCCTATTACTCTATGACGTATATCTGACTCCCTGGCTCTTCCTGGTTTCTTCTGTTTTTGACTCCTTCTGATCTAACTCTTTCTGATCCCTTTCTGCCCCTTTTCTGATCTTTTTCTCTTCCTCTTGAGTGTCTGAGTGAAGCGGTATATATTTGTGGTTAAAGCAGTGGGTGTGGTCTATTATTATCCAATGATGTTGTTTGGGTGAAGCCTATTCCACTCCATGTTAATTCGTGTCCATGGAGATATAGATTTGTTTATGCCTCAAATACCAAAGATGCGACTTTGCATTTCCCACTTCTTCGTTAGCAAATATAGTCCGCTGCTATCGTTTTTAATCTGCACTTGCTGCTAACCTTCTTTGAAGAGCTGACCATTTATGTGGCATTGGGAACCACTTTTGCTTCGCTTTATTGTGTATGTGTGTGTCCATGTGTATATGTTTGCTGCCGTGTGAACGTCTCGAATTCATTCTTCTCGCCTCGAACAAAGTATATATTATTTACATAGACGAAACCTATACATTATTATTTTACAAAGATGTTATATATTATTTGCACAAAGATTTATTATTATTTATGAAAACTGCTATACATATTTTAAATTATTTGTATGTGAATACTTATTTACGTGCCTGTCACAAGCCTTTAGAGGATTCACATGATACTTATTTGTGAGGCTTCATTGTTGAACATATTTCGCCTTACAATGCACTTTTGTCTATCTTTATAAAAAAATACCGCATTTATCTTATTCCTTGATACAGTGTAGTGCACTTTGCATATGCATGGTTATTTCCGTGCCCATCTCAAGACTTCATAGGATTTATATGACACTCATTTGTGAGGCTTCATTGTTGATCCTAAACCACCTTGCAAAGGGCGCTACAGGACTCGCCTCCAAGAAAACAGAGTATTATAAATTGTAACGAACTCGTGGTATACAAATTATTCCACCTTCTGAATGAACTAGGAGTCTTACAATATTTTACATTATGGAAATGAGGTAAATTTAATTTTTATATACATGATGTCACATAGATTAAGGTTCTATGAACTATGACTCTGATACGGGTAAGAGGTAGTTCGCGATGCTCTGGAGCGTTTGGACGGGGGAAATGCGACTCTTTAATGCGAACAAAAAAATTTATTGCATGTGTACGCGACACAACTTTATTATTGTACTTCGCTTTTGTTAACATTTGAGCGCTCAGATGTCCGAGCTGCAGTTCCTTAATCTTGAACAAAGCCTCTAATTTTTATACATTATTTGTGTGTGTGTGTGTGTGTGTGTGCACCATAATACCTCTCTTTTAATGGAATATGTACAAGTAAACCGGAGTTAACTTTAAATTAATAATTTACTGACAATGTACATTTTAATTTTGTCTAGCAAAACTAATATTTCTTTTAATATCACCGGACATTTAATGTTTCCCACTGAAAAAAATACTGAATTTGGGCAAATTAAAAGGATTAGCACTGGAACACAACATTTCTACGTTTGTTATTTATAAATTTAAAAGTCTGTACGTGGCGCTTCAAAAAGTTTGTGGACAAAGGACAGTTGGAAAAACCGGTCTAAGTTATGATGTTTATTTTTTCGACATATGCTCCATTTAGGTCAATACACTTCTGCTTTTTAGTCCATCTGTGTAAAACTGAGGGTTATGCGATCCGAACCATGTGAAAGCAGCTCTTTTTACATCTTCAACTGATGGAAAATGAGTATCTTTCAATGATTTTTTAAAGGTTTGGAAACAAAAAGAAGTCAGATGGGGCTAAATTAGGGCTCTAAGGTGGATGTCGGATGATTTTCAATCGAAATTCGCGTAGCACAGCTCTTATCTGCGAAGTGCCGTGAGCGGGTGCATTGGCGTGGAGGAAGAGGACGTGCCGATGCAGCTTCCTAGGGCGTTTTTCTGCGAGTTCCTTGGACAGTTTTCTTAAAACGCTTTCATAATAAGCAGCTGTAATTGCTTTCTTGTTCTCGAGGGGGTCAACCAGCAAAATCCCCTCTGCATCCCAGAAGATAGTGGCCATTACCTTTCCTCTTGAACGCTAAGATTTTGCCTTTACTGGACTAGTTCCACCCCTTGGAAGCCACTGCTTCGATTAGATTTTGTCCTAGGCATCGTATTAGTAGAGCCATGTTTCATCCCCGGTCACAATTCTCTGCATAAAAACTTCAGGGTCCGCATCCCACTTGTTCAAAATTTGCATTGAAAGTTCTGCCCTTGTTTGCTGCTCATCTGGGCGCAACAGCCTAGGAACCCATCGAGTGGAAAGCTTGCTTAGCCCTAAACTCTCCACCAGAATTGCGTGTGCAGAACCCACGGAGATGTTGAGTGTGTCTGATACTGATTCAGTGGTTATTTGTCTATCCTTTTCAATCAGGTCGCGAACAGCATCAATGTTTTCCAAACAAACTGAAGTAGATAGCCTTCTACAGCGGGGATCATCTCAAATCCCATTTCTTTCACTTCTGAAACGACTTGTCCATTTGTAGGTTGTTGATTTCTTTTGGGCATAGTCACCATAAACTTGTTCCAGATAGTCAATGATTTGGCTGTTCTCCCACTTCCGACTGGTTGGTGGCGCCGCGTTTCACATGCATTTATAGGTTCATGTTAGAACACGTTATAACACGTTAGGACAAGAAAGTTCAGGTGCATTGACATCAAAATCCTTTCATAGGATTTTTAGTTATGTACTTTTCCCACGAACCTTTTGAAGCTCCTGGTATCTGAACGTATAGCGTGAGTTCGTCTGTCTTCATCTTGTTCCAGTGTTGCTTGCAGTGGTACGGCGTGTAGATATGCGCCTTTTGCCATTCTAACTGCTGCTTCTTTGAAAGAGGCCAGTGATGATAGAGTTCGTCAGGTGGTTTCTTCTTGAGCTGACAGTAGGCTCGATGAGTTTTTTCGTTTTGTCACTTCTGCTTCCTTAAGTTTAACTAGTTGTTCGTTCCGTGAGTCCATTTTTTTCGATCCTTCTTGTTCGAGCAAAAGGGTCACCAGTTATAGAGGGTTTATTCGTGAGGCAAGGTTACGCGTAGATAGGTGTCGGACGAAGGCGCTTGAGGTCTCACCGTCGAGTTGACTCTGACTTCCAAAGTTCTTACGGAGAATCTGTTTATAGACTGGGTTCGAAAGGTAACGTGGTTATCATTAGGTTAAATGAAGGCCTTGAAAGGAAAATTGTGCTTTGTAGGCTTTATTCTTGTTCTCTATTTAGATCTACCCTAGTTGGGTACACCATTTCAACTAATGTGCTAAACTGAGTGGGGGGGCCCACTTGTGGAGTAACAGCCCTGTGGATAGGTTATGAGGTAGTTTCGTTGATGGATCTGCTAGTCCACTGCAACCTGCTGCTAGTTCCGGTCGTCTTGCTACTGGTGCCATCATCCGTGGGCCAAGAGGGTGCGGTGAGGGGTTGCACGCCCCCAGCATCGCTTAAAACAATTCACGGTGCAGGTTCCTCTCATCATAATATCCCAGCGAAGCAGAAAGGCACACGTTGACTTAGAACTTCTGACGAGAGCTGGTTTGGCGCCTGGAAGCTTCTAGGCAGAACTTTTCACGTTGGACGGCGCAGGCCGGATGGTCGTTGGAAGTAAACCTGCGTGTCTAGGCAGTTATTTTTAGGAGAACACTGCCTACCTCCAGTAGAGTAACGGCCTAGAAAATTTGGCCCAAAATTGCCTGTTCCACCTCTAATCCTGGCTGGAGTACCATGATGAGGGGAACACCATTTAAAGCGGTCGAAATAAACAAATAAAGAGATAAAGTTTGCAGCCTGGAATGTGAGAACTTTAATGGACTCCAACGTAACCGAAAGATCTCATCGTAGAACTGCACGGATTGCGGCAGAATTACAACGCTACAGAGTAGATGTTGCTGCTCTCTCGGAAACGAGATTACCTCTTGAGGGTTCTATAAGCGAGGAATGTGCTGGTTATACATTTTTCTGGAAGAGTCTAAAACAAGAAGAACCACGTATGTACGGGGTAGGGTTTGCCATCAAGATTGAAGTTCTCAAGAAGCTTACCGAAATGTCTGTCGGTCACAATGAAAGACTAATGACCGTGCGAATTCCCTTAGCTAAAGGTGTCTTTGCAACAATAGTCAGTGTTTACTGGCCAACTCTTGATTCAGAGGAAGAAAAGAAGGATAAATTTCACGATGACCTTCAAACAATAATTCAGAGTCCCCTACAATGAAAAACTGGTTTTACTAGGTGACCTTAATGCCCGAGTTACAAGTGACAATGACGTCTGGTCTAGAATTTTGGAAAAGCATGGCATAGACAAAATGAACCAAAACGGACTCCGTCTTCTTCCGTTCTGTGCAGAAGACAGCCTAAATATTATGAACACTAGGTTTCAAATGAAAAACAAATATAAAAGTACGTAGATGCACCCAAGATCTGGACATTAGCATCAGATTGACCACATAATAGTGAGACAGAGGGACCTAAAAGATGTGCACATAAACACATAATTAGGGTTATGAGAGGGGCTGAATGTTGGACAGACCATCGTTTGCTGCTGTCAAGGATGCACATGGATATAAGCCCACCAGCGAGAAGAAAAAGTCTACAAACCTGCAAACGCATCAACTGTCGAGCACTAAATAACCCACATAAGGAACTTCAGGCAGAACTTTCACGGGAGGTAGACAATTTGGAAGTTGACCCTAGGCCACTTTTGCAAGAAATAATTGATGATAAAGGGAGCCAACTCATTAACAAAATATACCAAAGGGCGCTGGGCTGCTTTGGGACACAGATAAAACGTAATAGAGACTGGTTTGAGGAATCCAATGTAGTCATTCAAGAAATTCTGAAAGAAAAGAATAAAGCCCATGATACTTACCTCTCTAACTCTTCATCTCCCAACCTTAAGAAGAGAAGGCAAGACAAAAAGGCAGAGGTACAAAAGAGTTTCAGAAAATTAAAAGATAACTGGTGGCTGACTCGTGCTAAGGAAGTACAAAGATTTGCTGATTACAGCAAAATACACGACTTTTATAATGACATAAAATGTATACATGGACCATCACAAATTACAAGAATTCCAGTTAGATCTGCTGATGGCACCACTCTAATCAAAGATAAACAGGGAATTTTGAATAGATGGGCGGAGCACTTCAGTAATCTACTGAATACGGTTAATGACACACATGTCTCTATACTTGAAGAGTTGCCTGGATTCCCGCAGATACCTGAACTCAATGCACTACCTACGTGGGATGAGGTGGTAAAAGCGATAAGCAACTAAAAAAATCTTAATTCGACAGGGCCAGAAGGAGTCCCCCATGAAATATATAAATGCGGAGGTGTAAACCTAATATCAACTCTCCACGATTTTTTTCTCAGCATGCTGGTCGAGCTGTAGAATCCCCTCCAACTTTCGTAAAGTCAGCATCGTCAAACTATTCAAAAAGAAAGGAGACAGGGCAGTCTGTGTGAACAGTCGGGGAGTGTCATTGATGGACGTCGCTGTAAAAATCCTGGGCAAAGTGCTTTTGTCACGAATCCTGACACACGTAGTTGATAAGATTCTCACAGAAGTACCTTGGATATGGTGTTTATTTGCCGCCAGCTGTTAGAGAAATGCAGGGAACAACATCAACCGTTCTGCGCGGCTTTTGTCGATCTGACAAAAGCTTTTGATACAGTGAATTTGGATTTCCGCCCACATTTGTAGAAATTATTCGCCAATTTCACAAGGCACGCAGTCAAGAGTGATCTCGAGTGGCCATTTTTCCCAGAACTTCCTAGTTCGGGTTCGAGTAAAGCAGGGATGCGTGATGGCCTTTGTTCTCTTTAATATCTACCTCGTGGTAGTCACACATACCTTTGCCAATCATGCAGTACAGGAAAATGGCATTACCATTAGATACAGGATGGACGGAGGACTATTCAACATAAGAAAATTCAGTGCCAGGAAAAAAACTATGCTAGCCTCAATCCAAGAACTTCAGTACGCAGACGACGCAGCCGCAATTGCTCACCACCCTTGAAATCTACAGAACCAGCTTTCAGCTCTTAATGAGGCTTACCAGTGAGCTAAAATAAGAGTTAATGTAAGAAAAACCGAGGTCATGCTAAATCACGCAGAGTAAGAACATTAGCCGCCAGAACCTATCACTATCAGCGGAGCAAGACTCAATGAAGCTGAGCTCTTTAACAATCTTGGCAGCGTTATTTCTAAGGATGGCACACTTGAAATGGAGATTGCAAATCGGATTCACCTTGCTTCAGCAGCTTTTGGGCAATTAAAAGACAGGGTTTTCTTAAACCACGACTTGAAGCTCTCTACAAAGGTAACAGTGTACCAGCCTGTTTGTGTTTCAACGCTGCTGTACGGGGTTGAGTCTTGGACACCTTATAAGAAGACATATAAGAATGCTGGAAGCTTTTCACACCCGATAATGTGGATAGATAAAATACCATACAATTAAATATTGCGTAAAACCAACTGTGATATTATAGAAGCGCTTGTCTCTAAAACGTTAAGAGCCTGCAACATAAACCCATCCCACTTTGAAAAATTAGTAGAGGACAGACCAACTTGGTGGCGTACTATCACGGAAGGGGTACAACACCTGGACGCGAAAAGACGAAGGAGAAGGGACCAAGCCAGAGCTGCAAGACATCAGCGGCATTTAATCATCCCAGATGCGGACCATAACTGCCACGAATGTGGAAGGGGCTTCCAGACAAGATCAGGTTTACTCAGTCACATGCGTACCCATGGCTAGAGAGATGGGAGAGGTCATCGTCATGCCGACGGACACCTATAAGCAACATTAGTTGGGACAAGCGAGATAATCGAATCTTACGCGGTTTTGTTGTAAATTTCCCTTTACGTTAGATAGTTGGGGGCTAGGACGGCTGGACTTAACGGCGAGGAACGGATTCGTGACGCTAATAATAAACAAACAAGGATGAGGGTAACGTAGAATGAATAGTCACCATGGGAATGTTCCAACCCGTCTATTTATACTACCTCCAATTAAGGGGGCGTAGCTTCTTTTCTCCTAGGGTGAGAAGTATGTTCGTGTGTTGTTTTTAAAACTGCTGGGCGGAGTCAAAGGGTCTGTGCGTTTTCAATGTGAACACGTGTGTATTGCATTTGAAGCTGAGAGTTAGTGTTCTTGTAGATTACTAATCCTTCTAACTACTTTACACGGGGTAGGAAAATTATTATATTAAATTATTATATTAAAATTATATAAATTATCTAGCCAAAAGCTGTAAATTCTCACATATTGCAAGAAACTCTCAAGGATCTTCACCAGAATCTTACTCAAGCGTGCGTAAGTTACATTACCCGATAAGGTGAGCGGACTCTTAGAATAATTATATAAACGATATGGCAAGAGAGAAAATTCACGAAATTCGTCCTTATCTAGATGTCATAATAATGAAAGATATTGAGCATTAAGTATGAGTTTTTAGTCATATATTAATTAGAGATATCTATAGTTACATATTATTGTATTTTATGTACATAGTCATTTATCATGTATTAAATTAAGGTTATAGGTAGTTAAATGATTACACAAGTTGTAAATCAATTTGCAAATTTGAACTAAATTAAAAAAGACGCCAAACATCTGCTTGCCCAGGGCGCCAGCAACCATTCGGCCGGCAATGCGTATAAAGATTTGTTCTCTATCCACGATTTGCTTGTTGTTTTAGCATTGCACCAGATTCCTATAATCTGCAGTACTCCCAATATAAACAATTATATCTATTATTATCAAATGAACTCAATTTATGTATTAGCATTTGTGATCCTCTTTTTTATATCCATTTAATATTTACTTAACTACCATTTAATATCCTGTTAAAGCCTTCGAATTACCTTTTTAATTATCTTTTACATGTTATTTAAATATCCTTTTATATCTTTAAATATCATTGAAAAAATTCACATTTAATCCTTCACATATATCTCAAATCATTCGCTCATCGTATACCAATTTGTATCTTGTATTATATCCAATCAATTAATATATTTTTGTGTTATTATCTGTTAATTCTTAAATACGATTTTCTTCCGTACATGTTTGATATGTCTTGTATTCAATCCCTAAGGGGTTTACCCCATGACGTCAGAGTCAGATTACGCCTAATACCTATTCCAATTCAACATTCCTCCAAACAAGAATTTGCGTGTGTTGGGAATATTATGTATATATATATATATATATATATATATATATATATATATATATATATATATATATATATATATATATATATATATATATATATATATATGCAGATACACCCACAAAGGAAAAGTGAAAAACGATTGCGAGTGCTTTCGTCCTTATACTTAAAGACCTTTAAGAATAAAGACGAAACCGCTCGGAATCGTTTTTCCCTTTTCCTTTGTGGGTGTATCTGCATAACTTTGACTCACGTGCACTTTTTGATCTTTTTTCATATATATATATATATATATATATATATATATATATATATATATATATATATATATATATATATATAATTTAGGGTGTTTCACTCACGGGGGTAAAAATATGGAATATATTGAAAGTTGTCAGCACGGATGTCCCCTTCTTTCTTATGACCCATAAATAATTTAGTTTGATTCGTCAATATTTACTGGTCGCCAGAGTGAGACGATTCCTCATTTCAAGTGAAACTTCGAAAAAATCAATTTGAGGAGAAGACAAAAAATATGCAACGAACGATATTCAACTAAAAATTACTAAACAAAGTTGTGAAAAATTCCAAGGGGGTACCAGAAATGCAGAACAATTTTATAAGTAGAACAGGGCAATCAAGTCGTTGGTGGATGGGGCCCAAGGAGCAGGAGGGAACTTAACGACCACTCCAACATTTGTTCTCTTGACGGTCTTGCAGTCATAATGAGCAGCTTTGAGGAGGAACTACTGCTGTTGCTCGTCTTTAGTTTGGAATTGGAGTCTTTGGTTCAGTGCCACTCCTCTCTCTGTTGCATCATTGGCGATATGCAGGCCTTAGACGGTGGCTCGAGTTCGTGGATCTTGCAGTACATGTTCCACGTGCTGGGTATTGACCATCCTCCCAGCGAAGACCCCAATGGCATTTAAAGTTACCTCGCCACCGATTTGGGAAGACTGTCAGGGAGAGTGAAGTAATTCTTTTCAATTCTCTTGAGTGCTTTCAAGGTTACTGGACGGCTTAAGTTCTTGACCATGGCCGCCCGGTCATCGGAAAACACTTGTTCGTTGAGGAACACTAGGGCCGCTCCTAGCTCCTAGAGGCTTGAGGGGTGCCTTCGGGGGTCCTTCTCTGTCGTTGACCCGAGTTTTCTATCCACAAACACCTGGAGAGTCGCCAAGAACTCCAGGTCATTCTTCGGTGCGATTTCGGGACAGCTGCCTCATTCCAAAATCTGACGTAAACGAGACTGACGAAACGGGCTAGTCGTTGGACTCCGCGTTTTTTCGAACTTGCCAGCTCCAGTTGTTGCGAAAACACGGCAATCTTGAGGATGTAAATAGCCTTTGCCATCCACCTCGCCTGATGGTAGGCTCCAGGGGTCCTGAATCGAGGCAGATCCCCTCTCCATCCTCCCAGGTAGACAAGAGAGAGCTGAAGGAGATCGATATAGCGCTCCATTAGGTGGGCTCTGTCAAGGATGACTCTCCTGAGGAAGTCTTCATCTTCAGCCTCTGTAGTTCGCTCGACTCATCCAGCGGTTCTTCGACGTTGAGTATACCGACGGATGTCTTGTCTAAGAAGTCCCATCTTCCTTGGAACCACTTGAACAGGGGAATCTTGGGACCTGGGGAAGGGCCTAAGAGGAATTCGTAGGTGTCCTTCAGTACCACCTCGTGTATGTGATATCGGCATGCCATCCATAGAATAGGTCTGACAAGGGACTGTTCAATTATGGTGCAGGCTCCCCTAATCATGCCACTGTGGGACGCAGTCATATCAAAGGAGAGAGCGATCATCTTGTCAGCAATCTGATACGTTTCCAGCAGCCGAAGAACAGTAGCCGCTACTTCATCCCTAGTCCCATCAATGGCGATAGGTACTCCAAGAAGCTCATCGAAGTTGGTTCCAGTAAGCACAACAGCGATCCTCTCCTCTGAGATCCGAAATGTGGCAGTACTTTGAATCAGTTTGTCATCCCAGTGGAGAACAAGGAGAGGCGGATCACGGAAGGCTTCTTCTTCAATGCGCTTTGCTTCAGTTTCTCGGTTCTTTTTCCTCATCCGATGCATCGTGAAGGCAGATGAGGAGATCTCTGAGACATCACGCACAAAGCTTGAGGTTGCAGCAACGATGGACGCAGCAGCTTGACGACATGGAATGTTTTCCCAGTCCCAAGTCGTAGTCGGGGCGAGGGGTCATTGGGTTCTTGTATGGCTTTCTGCTCCGTAGGTTTTTTTGCGGGAAAAGGGCAACCTTGGAAGTCCTCATCCGACACAGAGTATCCAGTGGAAACAGAGGATGAATCGGAAGGGTCTTCCAGGGCAACCTTCTTCAACAACTTCTCCACTTCCGCCTCTTGCTTCCTCTTCCTCATCTGCCCCTTCATCCTTTCGTCAGCCTTTTTGGCGACAGCGGACGAATGGAATTTATAGACACTCCCCATTAAACAGGACTGTCTCTTCCCTCTATGCAATTCCAGAAATGCCAAATCTTCTTCTGGGACGTTGGACTCCATATCCCGTAGGTCGCCCTTCCAAACCTGCATTTTATTCATGGCCGCAGGTGACTCCCACTTGGCATATTATTTCTCTTAATTTACAAACATAACAATTTTTAGGATTTGATAAATCCACCGAGCCTCCATTTATGGAATTCCTCGCTGGGCTTATTAAATCCTGTAGAGCGGTTTATGTGTGGCTTATAAAGTGGTTAATAATAAGTTGAACGTTTTACTCGCAATTAGCCTAAGGAATCTTGGGCCCCATCCAAAATAAGAAATTACTTTGGCAATGAATTGAGATTGAAAATTGAATTTATGAAATAAAGGCAGTTCTTCAGAAGCGATATTAATTCTAAGTTTTAACAAAATATATTTATTTGAGAAATCTAATATTTTAATATCTTAATTGAGGTAATATAATATGGGGAGAGCTTAAGTTATTTCGGTCCTTTAAATTACAAAATTAAGAATCCTTGCAGTACGACAATTATGGTGTTTTGAAAACAGGCAACGTCATTAATCAATGAATAGAAAATTGCCAAGTTTGAATTTTAGCAAATGCATAGAAAAGAATCTCGATTCTTATTCTTTCCATGTCATATATTTTACAAGTTAACAACTACAGAGTGAATTAAATGCATTTTTCATAAAAAAAAATTAGGTATGGTGAAAAATCGCAAATAAGTACCAAAGTGGCAGAGACATAGAAAAGTAGCACACCATTTTAAAAAGTAGCAAATATCGCAAAATTCGCAAGATCTAGCATCTGAGGAACTCCACTATGCAGTACAAGAATTAGAGGATGAACGTATATGAATCAACAGGTAGGACATATAGTATGAGTTAAACGGTTAAAAAAATCATAAACCAATGGATGAAGAAACGACAGTTGATGAATTTCTGAAATGTGGGTGAGAAAGGATGAGTGAATTACTGACAACCTGATTTATTGATATGCTAGTGATTGTAAGAGTGCCTGAGATTTGGCAAAAAAGTAGGATTAATTTGTTGCACAAAGGTAGTAAAAAAGACAAAAAACTGGCCAGTAGCATAGTAAGTGTGATAGGAAAGATGTTTGGTAGCATCATGACAAAGAAACTGAAGGAATGGGATGAAAGTGAAGGGATACTTAGAGATGAGCATAATGGATTTAAGACTGGAAGAAGAGCCATAGACAATCTCTATATTCTACTGAATGTAATAAAGAGGGTAAGAAAACAAGGGGGTGTGCTATATGTATGCTTCCTCGATATAGAGAAAGCCTTTGATCGAGTTGATAGAACGAAATTGTTTGCGAGACTAAGAGACTTGGAGATGGATGAAAATATTCTAAATGTGATACAAAAACTATATGAGAATAATAAAGTTAAACTCAATCTGAAAGGTATAGAAACAGGTTGGATGGTCAATGACATAAGGGATAGACAAGGGTGTACCATGTCTCCTAGCTTGTTCAGCTTCTTCATTGAAGAACTTCTGGGGAGAGTAAAGAGGGAAGGTCAAGAAGCCATGGTTGGAGATCACATATTGACAACCCTGAGATTTGCAGACGACATGGTTCTGGTTAGTGAAACAGCAGAGGGTTTACAGAGACTTTTGAATATAGTATACAAGTATGGGGAAGAATGGAGATTAAAATTTAATAGAGGAAAGTGCAAAATAATTATATTTGAAGAAGGAAGAAATGAAGGATGGATCTTTCCATTAAGATGGATCGCAGTTAGCAGTAAATGTACATTGCAGCAAAATATATCTTGAGTTTTCTGCCTCTTTCAACACTACTTTCAATCCGCAATAACTGCGATCCGTCTTATTGGAACACCCTTTAGATACTTGGGGATGACAGTCTGCAACCAGATGGATATATTTGAGAAACATAAGAGACAAAATGAGGCAACTATGCTAAAAATGACTAGCATTCTAAGGAGCATGGCGACTAAGCAAGCAAATAAGTTTAAAATGATAAGAGAACTGTGGAAAGGGATAGCACTCCCAAGAAGCTGTATGGGTATGAAGTCTGTAAAGTGACAAAGGCAAAATTGGAGATAATGGTAAAGATACAAAAACAAAGTGGCAAGAATAACACTAGGAGTCAATCCCTATGTAGCAGTAGAGGCAGGAATAGGTATGAAGAGAAGGTGGCAAAGATGAAAGAAAATTATAGGTTGAGACTATAACTTGTAGGCTATGTGTATGTTTCCTACGATAGGTCTGAGTGGTGCAAAGAGGTAATGAGAGTGGATACAAAGTATGAGTTGGAAGCAATCTATATAGAGGACAGAGCAACAGGAAAACTAAAGCAGAAAATATTAGATGCAGGAGAGAGGTTCTGGAGAAGAGTACTAGATGCCAATAGAAGTCTGAACTTATTCAGAGGCAAAAGGGAACCATGCATTGAAGATATGTATGATGGGAGTTTTGCAAGCCAGCTACTATTCAAGGCACGGATGGGGCCCTTGGAGGAAAAGTGGCGAACATATAGATGAAATATAGAAGATGACAGATGCGAGTGGTGCCTATTGGGGCAGAGAGAATGTATAGAACATTTGTTTGTGGAGTGTGTGGGCCACAGTCTTGAGAGGGAGAAATTGAAAGAAGAATTGGTGATAGAGCTGGGAAAAGAAAGGTGGGAGGAAGCGGAGAGAAGGGAGGATTATGGATTGAGTGTGGTGCTAGAATTTCAGTGTGGAAAAAAATATATAGATGACAAGAGAATAGGAATAGTAAAAACAGCAAAGAAATTTTTGCAGTGTGTGTGTGGAAGAAGAGAAATGAATAAGGCTAAATAATTATTTCTCCTCTCCACAGAAAATAAATGCCATATCTCGATACAAAAGGTGGCTCAACAACTTGAACCTGAGCCTGAACCTGTGTTCAACTGCGTCCAACTTTCAAGGACACGGAGAGTTCAGTTCAGTTTTAGCCTTTGCATCGGCACGTCTCTTGTCCTTTTTCTTACACTATTTTAATTTTCTTCTTTAATTCTCTTAAAATTTCTGTCAATTTTTATTTAATTATGAAACAAATTCCAAAGTTATCAGGCACCAACATGCGTCAATGTGGCTTACAAGCTTAAAACCCTTGGATGTCAGTTTTCATCCTGTGATTCGTTATTTGTAATTAAAATATGTTAAATATTTAACAATTTTGCTTATATCTGAGTTTGCCCATTCCTCCACATTATATATGTTTCTTTTTATAATTCTTGATTTTATGTATCATATACTATTTTTAGATTTTTGTTCTTGTTTTTTGCTATTTAATGAGCCCAGTATTTTAAGGTAATTCCTGTTATTTATTTTTGACAGCGTACACTTTAACAGGAAGTGACTAAGGTATTCTTATATATATATATATATATATATATATATATATATATATATATATATATATATATATATATATATATATATATATATATATATATATATATATATATATATATATGGATGTGAGATTATAAATATATACAAACATAAGAATTTTATAGATAAGTTATCAGATATTTATAAATTCATTATATGGGAAATGAGAAGCAGCAGAGCTGGTAATATTCAAATTGTAAAAAGGGGGCGATAATAGAAATATTTGAAAGATAGGGGTTATTTGATGAGGAGTGGATTTGGCGTGTTTAATTCGTGGGTGTGTAGGGGTGCAAAGATGTATCAGAGAGATAATTCCTCCCAACGCGAGAATATAAATAGGCCATTAAATTACCAACTCAGGACGGACTCACCGCAGCGTAACGGCAGAGTGCTGGCATTTGGATTCAAAGACCCGCGATCGATACTCAGTCCACAAAATTTTATGAAGAAATCTTCCAGAAGAAAACGGAAATCAAGGACTAACTCAAGAAATCGACTTCAAGAGTATACCGATGTCAAAGAAAACGGAAAGAAAACGACTTGAAGGACTAACTCATCAAGAATTAAGAAGAAATCATCACGTGATCAAGAGTTTGGACGGAATCATCACATCAAGATAAATGCTTCGTTAATATAAAGATACATCAAGAAAAGAAAATCGAAGATCAAGAACTAACCCAGCCAACTTAAAGAAGAAGGAATCTCCGCCAACAAGAATACCAAGAGTCAGATAATTGGAAGACAATGTTTCAAGGGTCAATTTCAGTCAAGAAGAAATAAATAGATTCGAATATAGAAAACTTCAAGATGAAGATAGAGATTCGATAAATAAATAAAGTTATGAAATATAGGTTTAAAATCTAATATAAAGAGATTCCAGTGTACGTAGTTGGTTTTCGTTGTTTTCTGTGTCTTTAATTGAAAAATTATTTAAGTTTGGTTTATGGTGTGGATGTCTGTTTTCGTAGTGTATTCGGATAGGGGAAAACTCGGGAGTAGTGAGTGGGGCTCCAGTTCTATTGCTAGTGCCTAAATGTGCGAAAAAATACGGGTATTTAGTGTACGCTGTGTCGATCCTAAATACACCTAGGAATTACATCTTGAGCAGTTTAATTCATATATGATGGAGGATCGAAGCAGCGTTGGTATTTTGTCTTTAATGTTGAAAAGATGTTGTACTTTGCGTGTGTTTTGAAAAATTGGTATAGAATGTGTTGCAGGAAATAAATTCTCAAGAATTGGTAAGAGTTTGCCCACAGAAGTAAATTGAGGGGTCCTATATATGGAAGAGGTACAAAAACCTTTTCTTTAGGAACGTTGTATAAGGGATGTTTCGGGGTAAATATTTTATTGCTAAAATTTCACGGCATTGCGGGGTAGGTTCATGGGAACAGTCGCGGCGTAATGGCACGCAACTTTAAGTTTCCTTCGACCGTCTCCCATCTTCTTTGCCAAGCAGCCCGAATAGTTGCCCATATTCCTGCCATGTAGTCGGCGTGAGGAAGAGCGAAACACTGGTTCTGTCGCCGACTCCTCACGGACTCTGTGGCACCCTCATCGATGCGCTAATTCCCCGCAATTTCTACATGTCCAGGAACCCAGCAGAAGATAATCTCGACATCCGCCCTGCTTGCCAAAGCCATGGCGTCACGAATATTGCAAACCATGGGATGCGGAGATTCCAATGCCTCGAAGCACTTAGGGCGCTTTGTGAGTCGCTATAGATCACAATCCGGCCTCCGAGCCGGGCACGTCGCGTAATCTCACATACCGAATGGTGTATTGCCACCAGCTTGGCCGTGAAGACAGACGCAGCTTGGAAACCGATCCCCTTTTGGGACTTGGAGCCATCCGTATACACTGACACGGTTCCAGCGTGACATGAGGTGTGCTCCAAAAGGCTCGGGCGCATTATTTCCTTCGCTGTATAAGCTTTGGGAGCAGAGGCGTGGCGACAAATAGCCAAATGTGATACCCTGCAGGGTGGCTTCCTGGGCAGAACCCGGGGCGCCACCAGCCCGAGAGCTATACTTAGCTCTCGAAGGAGTTTCCTAGCCCTAAACCCAAAGGTCTTAGGATATGACTGGCGTCTCTCGGGGGCATAGGCACCATCGAGATCACCTGCGGATGCAAGCCGGTGGGGTGGATCGAGTCCACCTTTCGCAATACACGCTCAGCTGCGCTACGGATGCCAGTCCTTTCCTCCCTCCACCTTGAAACCTTAGGCGGGTTAAGCGGCTTCAGGAGCGGGGGGGGGCTCTTTTCGAGGATCCACCGTCTCCGAGCAACCCGGCCCACCACTGGGCGTGGGCGAAGGAGCCTCAGCTACTATGGGGCTGTCCTCCTTTCTGGGGCCGCTTTAGGAACCCCGAAAGATGGCCTGGCAACCAACTACAGTTGTGTTTCCTCCTGTGAGTCTAACGACTCGGTGTAGGCGCGTGGCTGTTTTGCATTACGAGAAACGGTCAAGCTGGGGAAGGGAGGGAGCCCTGGTTTTATCCGGGGCTGGGTGTTGACCCTTTGTGCCGCCAGATTTACCAGGGGAGCGCCCAGGGTAGGTAGAACCCGCAGAAGGGTTCTGAATGGGCGTGGAAACGATCGTACTCGTAAGCCTTGAAGGGCCAAGAGCAGAGGCCGTCTTTTTCAACATTGAAGCACAGGACGTCCCGGGTAGCGCCGGGTGCTCCAGGACCAAGTCCTTAGCCTCGCGAAATGAGAGACGATCCTGAGCTTGAACGACCAGAATTTCCTTCTCAAGGAGATACGAACCACATTGCTTCGAAGAAGCGGAGATCGGCTCTCCGCACTTGACACACTCGGCCACAAGCAACTTTGAGCAACTTACACAGGTTTCGGGTAACCCTGACATTGCACGTCGACAGGAGCGATTAGTATGGCCGAAGCAGTGGCAGTAATAATACCTCCGCGGTAGTGGCACGAATGCCTTCACGTAGGAGGGATACCAACCGGCCCGCACCGACTCAGGGAGCTTGTCACTGTCGAATGTGACGAAGAGTGTAGGGGTGGGTCTTGAAGCCCCTCCCTGTTTTCTCATCACACATTCGACCTTGACCGCCCCATGGTCGGCCAGCTGTAATGTGATGTCCTCTATGGAGTAGTCCACGAATTCCCTTGCATAAATTACAATCACGAAGTTAATGGTAGAGTGCGGCGTCACACTCACAGGCGTGACATCAAGTGTCCGAAGGTCACTAAACATGGCCGCCTCGGAGGGATTCGAGGCATTTTTCAAAGGGCTAAAGCTCCCCTCTGATGGATCATGTTGCCCTTAGCCAACATGGTGCCATCTGTGGAGCGAATATCGAGGAAGCATTTGAAGCCAGCGGGCTCGAAAATGTCGGTTAGTCTCTGAATGAGGGGCCCCGATGTAATCGAAGCTCTGCTCCACGCACTAGCACTTTTGCTCCTAGTCAGGGGTTCCGCAGCCGTGGGGGCAGAGGGGCAAGATATGCTGATCTTGGCTTGGTCGCTTACCGCAGTGGCAGCAGACCAATCCATCCCCGCAGCCCCGGTGGGTGGAGACGAGCCTTGAGTCTTTTTATTCTTTTTCTTGTTTTTTTATCTTTTTAGGAGAGGAGAGCGGGCAAATGAACCCTCTTCTTCCCTGGGCCGCAGGAGCCCCCAAGCCGGATGGACCGGCTTCAGCAAGGTCCTTCTCAGTGATGGAGAAGGTCCTGACGGTCGCAGGAACACCAGCCTGAGGAGGAGATCCCTCCCCTCCTTGTAATGCTTTGGGGACACGAGCCGTTTGAGGAGGACCTTGCATAGGAGCGGAGTCGAGGTCGGTGCTTGGCGCCGAGCCCGGATTCGTCGGTACATGAAAAGCCTTACCATCTGAGGCGGGTTGCCTCGAGGACCATGTCTATCTCTGGTGGGGGGGTTATTTGCCCCCCCCCCTCCAAGACATCACAGATCCCGTTGGCAGCGGTGTCACGAGTCGTGTATGGGGAGGCACAAGCCTTGACCCACGCTAAAGTCAGTATACGAGCCAGCAGTTTTTTGGAGGTAAGCGGCCGATGCGTTCTATCTTACCTCTCTCCCCTTAAGCGAGTTTGCCCTAACGAGCCGCTTAAATTGGGTGCGGTCGGCTATGGGCTACCTGTTTGGCTTTCTTGGCACTCCCCTTGGAAGGTAAAGGGGGACTGCCGCTGTTAAAAGTGAGGAGCCCGAAGCCCCTCCAAACAAGGGATTGATAAGGAGTCTCCTAAACCCGTAGGCGAAGAAGAGGAGTAAGCCTCCTCTCCGGTTAAAGAGATTTGGAGGGTCCCCTGCTAGTGCACAGGGACGGGGGGGGGGCTCTGTCGATCGTGAGGGGGAGAGGGGAAGATGTTTTTTTCTGTTAATTTTCGTCATCGGTCATGGGGACCCTATTATCTCTGCGGGAAGCAAACGCCATTCACCACTCGCAGTGGCCCGCTCTGCGATGGGTGCATATTGGGCTGGCAGAGCCAGGTGCCGCCATTTAAGGCCACCCCTCCTGCCTGGTAACCTGGCAGCCCTTCGGCATGGCGGCTCCACCTTGGGCACGGCGTAAAAAAAAGATAGTGAATTGAGAAGGAACAGGGATGTGAGGAAGGTATGGGTGGGGATGAAGCAGGTTGTTAAAATTCCACCATCCAAACCGGAGCTCAGGGGTTAGAGAACATTGTCCCCTCGTCCCTCAGTCCCGATCCGGGATAGCTGGCTGAGAAGAAGGTCAGCATCTACCATGCGAAAATAGAGGCCGAACAGATAAAAGTATGAGAGAGGTTGTAGGGGAAGTGAGGAAAGAGGGGAGAAATGCAGGCTGTCTGAAAGAATGAGAAGAGGCTAAACTTTGGCTTGACGGGGCGCTGAGTCCCGTCAGCACGGTGTCCAGGAAATCAAATCACCGCGCCCCTTACGGGAGCAAGAAGGCGAGACAATAGACGAGTACCTACAAGAACTTCACTACTCAGCAAGGATTGTAACCTCAAGGCTCTTCCTGCTTTACAGAATCTAAATGACTACATACAGGACTCTTCCATCAATTGCTTGCTCTCTCATTCAATCAGGCAATAAATGCTTGAAAACAAAACGTTGTACCTGTAGCGGTCTATACCTCTACAAATAAAATATTTATTCCTAACTAACTAACTAACTATATATATATATATATATATATATATATATATATATATATATATATATATATATATATATATATATATATATATATATATATATATATATATATATATATATATATAATTACAAGAAGGGTTGGTAACCCTGATATAGATCGGTAGATTGCTACTTAACCCATGATGTTTATTTGCTTTGCTGTCCTCGCATCTGTGAAACAGGTCTGTAAATATTTGAATTGTAATTGTTTAGCTAAATATTTTCCCAAAGAATCCTGAATTAATGCTTGATTCTTTTGTCTCATTTACAGACCCATTCAACTCCGTTATAATCCATTTAACTATAATCCAATTTATTATTCAATTTATAATACAATCTATTTAACAATTACTATTTACAAATTACTTATAATACAATCTATTTAACAATTCTCCAATTACCAATTATAATCCAATTATCAATCATCATTTGTTATACTCTAATTACCAAACCATTTTTATAAATTGTAAATCCATTCCCGTTAACTCACTCAAATTTAATTCACGCGTAATTCTCAATACAATCATAAACTGTTACTATATAAATTCACCCTGAAATAATATAACTGTTTATTCAATAATATATATTTTTCTTAACTCTTTGTTTTTAATTTACGTATTTTCCCAACGTCACACAGATTAGGCCTAAGGAATTCGTCTGAAAAATTTAGACTCGTGATCATTTAACAATTCATTCCCTTGAATAACGAAATATAGGTTTTTATGTTTATTGTGATTCGAGAACTATAGATCTATAGATTCATTTAAAACCTATTGACCTAAGTATGCTGTTGATCAAGCCATGGCACTTGATGTTGCTCAGAAGAACTCAAAGTCTTATTCTCGTTTTCCTATATCTGGTGTAAGTGCTGCTACGACATCCGAGCCTGCTCGCACCAATGATGGGACATGTGCTGCTGCAACATCTGAAACTGCTTATTCTGCTGATAGGACCTGTGCTGCTACCAATTCAAAGTTCAGATGCTATTTCTGCGGTGGTCTGCGTCACAATCGTGGACAGTGCCCAGCAAGAAACGTATTTGTCATAAGTGTGATAAGCACGATCATTTTGCTAAGGTGTGCCGGTCTACTTCATTTTCTACTTCTGCATCCACTCACTCTTCTACTCTATCCGTCATATCTGCTTCTTCCCCAGGACTATTGCAGTGAGCTACCGTGTATGCTTTAATTGGTAATAACGAAGCAACCACTCCTATCGACACAGGGAGCTCTGAATCTTTCATCTCACCTCACACAGCTATACCAAGAAGCACAAGTTTAAAGTAGTCCCAGCGACTGGAAGCGTATCTATGGCCTCTTCATCACTCAGACCTCCTGTGAAGGGACGCTGTACGGTTGGCATCAATCTGAATGGTTAGTGCTACCACAATACAAAGCTTTCTGTGCTGCCAGACTTGTGCTGTGATATCTTTCTTGGTTAAGATTTCATGAGCCAGCACTATAGTGTTACCGTGGACTTTGACGGGTCCAAGGAAGATCTAAATATCTCCAACTCTGCCACTTGTAGTGCACTGTCTGCTTTGGTGGATAGACCCCATCTCTTTTCAACTCTTGCTCTTCATTGCAAACCCATTGCAACAAAATCTCGGGGGTTTGGGGATGATGATAACAAGTTCATAAAGCCTGAAATTAACAAGATGCTACAAGATGGTATTTTTGAGGAGAACTCATCTCCATGGAGGGCACAAGTTCTTGTTGTTGACTATAACCAGCCCATTAACAGATTCACTCGTTTGGATGCATAGCCTCTTCCAAAAATAGACGACCTTGCCACGGAACTGTCTCACTGCAAGTACTAGATTTTCCTGGACTTGAAAAGTGCCTATCACCAAATACATATACAGGAAGAGGAGCCAATGGGTAAGCTTTATCAGTTCTGCAGAGTGCCATTCGGAGTTACAAACGGCGTTACTTGCTTCCAAAGGACTGTTGACAGCATTACTAGGCAACACAACCTGCACGGAATCTATGCTTATCTGGACAATATGGTTGTGGCAGGAAAGACCCAGCAGGAGCATGATGAAAACTTGGTGAAGTTCTCAAGAGGCTGCCCGGTTCCATAAACTAACCTTCAGCAGAATAAGGAAGATTGCTCACCCTGATGAAAAGAGTAAGTCTCGTTGCACCAAGATGGCAAAGTCGAGCGTGGAGCTCAGATAGTTTCTCGTTATTAATTATTAATAGTAGCTCCGCAATGGGCACGATAGAGAGTGTCTGCAAGAATGTTGTTTTTACCAGGACGTTCAGCTTTATGTTCCATACGAATAAGCTTGGACAAATCAAGAATGATAAAATTCAACGATGGAGGATTGAGTTGGGGTGCTTCACTTATGATATCATGTACCGTCCTGGAAAATAACAACATTTCCGCAGACACTCTCTCTCTCGTGCCCATTGTAGAGCTACTATTAATAACGAGAAACTATCCTAGTTCCACGCTCGACTTTGCCATCCTGGTGCAACGAGACTTACTCACTCATTTCAATCTTCATTATTCCATCAAAGATGTTTAAAGGGTGTGCTCTGAATGCCCTCAGTGTGCTCGATTGAAGCCTCGGTTCTACAAACCACCCCAAACTCCCCTTATTAAGGCCACACAGCTCTTTGAACTTCTTAGTTTGGACTTCAAAGGGCCTCTACCCTCGAACTCCACAAACCCCTAAATGCTCACTCTAGTAGATGAGTACTCTCGTTTTCCATTCAAAGGATCTAAATGAATACTTAACAATCTAGGCATCACCACTAGCCGAACGACACTTTATAACCCTCGAGGAAACGGGTCTTGTGAAAGGTTCAATGCTATAATCTGGAAGTACACAACCCTTGCTCTAGCATCCAAGAACTTTCAAGAATGTCATTGGGGAACTATGCTGCTTAACGCTCTTCATTCAATTAGATCTCTGCTCCGCACAGTCTCAAATGCTACGCCACCAGAGAGGCTTTTCTTGTACCAGCATCGATCTCCCAGTGGCCATTCGCAGCCCACTTGGTTATCCTTTCATGGACCTGTCCTGCTACTATAGCTTATGTAATGATTGGTTTAGTGACAAACTTGCCTAGATCGCAGCCATTTAACCTTGATATATGAATTTAAAGATAAAATTGAGTTGAAAGAGAAAACGTGAGGGAGGATAACTAATTCAGGCAGGAAGGTTTCAAAATTACTGACGCATAAATTTAAAAAGATTTATTGAACAACAAATAATGGAATATGGCTAATTATTGAATTTGATAATACGGTTAATGGATATAATGTCTATTTTAATGAAATAAGGTATATATACATATATTGAATATAGGGAAATGGCCAATAATTATAATGTTCAAAGGAATAAGCTATATAAGGTGGATATTATAGTGAATAAGATATAAAATATGGTTAACTAAAATATAGTCACGAACTAAGCTAAGCCACAACCTAAGCTCTCTCTCTCTCTCTCTCTCTCTCTCTCTCTCTCTCTATATATATATATATATATATATATATATATATATATATATATATATATATATATATATATATATATATATATATATATATATATTCTATAGATTTGCTTTTAAGAAGGCTTATTTTCAGGTTGAGGATAAATCCCAAAATGAGAGATGTAAAATTTCCCATTTAATTAAATACAACGTTTCGGGTACCTTACCCATCTTCTGGTCTATAATATAGATTTAGAACAAGTTTAAAATTACGAAAATTATAATGCGCACAAGGATTAGAAATAAATTATTTAGTTAATTGAATTTTTGACAAATCGTTTGAAAACTATTGAAACTTTAGATATGGATTAATTATGGGTACTTTAAATATGGATAAATATAACACTAGTTGATGCAATTATTGGTTGACACAGATATTAGTCACTTAATGAAGCATAAATAGTAATAAATTAATTAATTAATTGAAAATGTGAAAAAATCATTTGAAAACTGTTGACACTAAATATAGATGCTATAAATATGGATAAATATAAAATACTAATTACGGCAATTGATTTGTACACAAAAATATTAGTCACCTTCAGTGGAAGGCAAAAGCGGAGAGACTGAGGAAAGATTATATAAAGAACCGATTAAAGATTGGTAGGTTGTGAAATTTTTTTTTAGTGATTTAGGAAATGAGAATGGGAAAAGCAGTTGAATCAGAATTTAAACTGGGATTTAGTTGTTTTATAAATAATGATTCAAGAATGCGGAGGGAAGTGGAGTCCTTTGCATGTCCTATAATTTGAAAGTTTTTGTGGGAAATTTCTGTCTTACATTTAATTGAATGATTTCGAATGGGAGAAGTTTCTTTTTTGTCAAGGTGGAGCGAACAGTACTGCCAATGTAGATCCCCTGGTGGCACCTGGGGCAAACGAATTTATAGACAACTGAATAGCTCATTTCAGGTGAGAGTCTGTATTTAGTTCTGTGGATACATTTTTGTACAAGTGAGGGTTGGAAAACATTCTTTTGAAAATAACCCATAAGAAAACTGAATTCTGAATGAACAACAAAATAATCAGATGAGAGCTGAAACCCACTGTGAAGGAGGGTTTTCATGTTGTTGATCTTATATGAAATTTCACAAAAACTATAAAAGTTCATGCCGAGGCCAGAAAAGGAGGATTTACGGTAGACGGACGTGGTGAAATTGGGCGAGGAGCGGGATATGAGAAAATCCAAAAATGGTAATTTTCTATCTTTTTCTTTATCAATTGTGAATTTTATATTGGAATGGCTATGATTCAAATAATCAAAAAATGAAAGAGACTGTTGTTCTTTTTTAAATATTAGAACCGCATCGTCAACAAAACGACGGTAAAATTTCGGTTTCAAAGCCGGAGGGCATTCTCGCAAAGCCACTTCTTCAAAGTTGGACATAAAAATGTCAGCAAGAAGAGGACCCATGGGGAAACCCATTCCAACACCATCAACTTGTTGATAGATGGAGTTGTTAAACAGAAAACAGTTGTCTCTAATGATTAGTTCAAGAAGAGACCGTAAAAGCGACGGTGTGAATTTATGAATTGTCAAATCCGGTTCTGGAAAGGCCTTTTGGATAATTAGGTCTATAGTTTCATTTACAGTGATATTTGTAAAAAGGGAGACGACATCAAAGCTACACAAAAAGTGAGGACCATGAAGTTTCAAGTTCCTGAATTCTTCAGAGAGAGAATAACTATTGTTAACTTTGTATTGATTAATGGTAAAAGGGTTAAGTAGAGGTACTAGATATTTAGCCAACTTGGCAGCACTGTTCGCTCACTTGGGGCTAGGTTCTGTTCTCATCTTGGTATTAGCTCACGCACTGGCTCCACCTCGACCAAAAAAAAACCTTCTCTATTCGAAATCATTCAATTACATGTAAGACAGAAATTTCCCACAAAACTTTCAAATTATAAGACATGCAAATGACTCCACTTCCCTCCGACGTCTTGAATCATTCTTTATAAAACAACTAAATCCCAGTTTAAATTCTGATTCAACTGCTTTTCTCCTTCTCATTTCATAAATCACTCACAAAATTTTTTCACAACCTACAAATCTTTAAACGGGTCCTTCTATAATCTTTCTTTAGTCTCTCCGCTTTTGCCGTCCACTAAAGGTGACTAATATTTTTGTGTACAAATCAATTACCGCAATTAGTATTTTATATTTATCCATATTTAGTGTCAACAGTTTTCAAATGATTTTTTCACATTTTCAATTAATTAAATAATTTATTAATATTTCTGCTTCATTAAGTGACTAATATATGTGTCAACCAATAATTGCATCAACTAGTGTTGTATTTATCCATATTTAAAGTACCTATAATTAATCCATATCTAAAGTTAAAATAGTTTTCAAACGATTTGTCAAAAATTCAATTAACTAAATAATTTATTTTTAATCCTTGTGTGCATTATAATTTTCGTAATTTACCCATATTTAGTGTCAACAGTTTTCAAATGATTTTTTCACATTTTCAATTAATTAAATAATTTATTAATATTTCTGCTTCATTAAGTGACTAATATATGTGTCAACCAATAATTGCATCAACTAGTGTTGTATTTATCCATATTTAAAGTACCTATAATTAATCCATATCTAAAGTTTCAATAGTTTTCAAACGATTTGTCACAAATTCAATTAACTAAATAATTTATTTCTAATCCTTGTGTGCATTATAATTTTCGTAATTTTGAACTTGTTCTAAATCTATATTATAGACCAGAAGATGGGTAAGGTACCCGAAACGTTGTATTTAATTAAATGAGAAATTTTACATGTCTCATTTTGGGATTTATCCTCACTTTTATATATATATATATATATATATATATATATATATATATATATATATATATATATATATATATATATATATATATATATATATATATATATATATATATATATATATATATAGGGGGGAATACTATATAATATAGTATAGTACTACCACGACGTTTTTGAAGTTATAAATCAGGGAAACTTGTCTGGAACGCTGATTCAATAAAAGTGTTCGTTAAAATGCATTCGGGACTCTGGAAACGGGAAAGTCTATTCTGATGGGTTAATTTCGAGTTGGGTTGTATAAAGGTTTTGATTGGTTGGTGGTTGGGATGAGTCGTACTTTGATTTTGAGGTAACCGTATTGGTATCAAAGGTCGCACAAAAATGGATTTTGGGCGAGATGCATAATTTTCTCATACGGGAAATTTCCAACTGCCTCTTTACGAACTTTGTAGGAGCTTTCGAATATGTCAGCTTCTACACTACGACGTCACGTTCGCACCAGCAAATAGGAATCCCTCGTTGATGAGGTTTAGTTGTTAGAAGAAAACACATTACGCTCATGTAAGATTTGCTCATGGACGCGAATAAACGATATCAGTGCTTGACTTGGCTCCGGCCGGTAATGTCCCATTGAATGAGAAGCAAGAGGATCTCAACATTAATCTTTCTACAGACTGCTTTAGTGGTGATTTTTCAAATGCCTGCTGCCTTTTCATCCGAGTTAGATTCTTACGATGCTGCAGGTGATCGGAGTATATTCATCAAAGAGGGAGATATGGAGGTTTATTCTCTTCTGGCCAGGGTATCTGGTACTCAACCAAATCTCAAATGTAAAGATAAACTCTCCACCCCTGCACATACTGGCCCAGAACAACTACCCCGATCTACACGGGAACGACGCAAGCCTCTTCGCTATAGGGAACATTGATTCTTAAATGGGGGAGAATGTGGTGATCTAAGATTTACGTATAGTTGCATGATGGATTACGATACATTATATCCTCTACTTATAACTAACTGTGGATGTTAACCTGATTAGAATAGGTATGTTTACTTATATTATTTTTATTCTGTTTACAGACTGTGTTGATGTTTTGTTAGTTGAATAAAGCCTAGAGAAAGGTATCAAGAATTTTTCACCCGTACAACAATTTGCTCTAAAGCTATACAGTTTACCAATAAGCAATTCAAATGTTGAAATGGTATTTTTAAGAGTGAAATCAACAAAGACTAAACTTAGGAAAAGAATGTGCCTTGAACTTTTAGATTCCATTCTTAGAATTAAAATGATTTTGGAAGGGCTTTGTTGCGCGGAATTCCAAACTTTGCCACAAATTATTAATTATAAATCAGATATTTATCAGAAAACGGGAAAAAACAAGCAATATGTTCAAGAAGAAGAAGAAAAAGAAGAAACTAAAAATATATTAAGTTCAGTACTTAATTAATGCAAATTTGAAGAAATTTTCAAATAATACTAAAAGTAAGTAATATATTTGGTAATTTTATACATTAACGACTTGGGATTTTCTTCCTGCTATCCCATAATGATTCGTCCTTTGGTCAAAAAACTTTCGTTTGTGAACTTGTTCCTGAGGGCAAGCGAGCCAGGGAGGGGGGGCATATAGGAACCTAGGTACGGCCCGAAACCGTCTTCCAGTAACCAAACACATATATGAATAACCAAATACATACATCGGCTTGCAGTAACCAAACACATATACGCATAACCAAATACATAACAAATGATGAAACACACCGATATCGTTAAATTTAGAACGTAAAACAACAAGCTAAAACAGCCGAGTCTTTAATGTAAAAAATGACTATATATATTATATTCTTGTGTTGTATGTGGGGAACAAGGGAGTATTGTTCTGCGACTTTTTGCTACATATTATTTTGCTACATGCTACTTCGGCACGAAAGTTTCTGGCAACTCTGGTTGAACATATCGTCACCTTATTGAAATAATTGCATAAGTAATATTTGGCGATTTCTGGATTTTTGCCTAAATCAGTTCTTCCGGATATGGCGCACCCTTTGATATACTTGCCCAACTCATTTGTTGAGTATGGGTGGTTGAGAATTCACAGTAAACATTTTGCCTAAATCACAAGGTGACTTAGGCATTATTCCCAGCACTGCCTAATTCAGTCTTGTGACTTGAGCAAATAGACCTTAGTGCTAGTAATGGGAGGATATTATATTTTCAAGCGAGTACCGATACCGAGTACGATACCACTGTATACTCCCGATTCCAATACGAGTACTGAGTGTATATATATATATATATATATATATATATATATATATATATATATATATATATATATATATATATATAAGCTATTACAAAATATAATACTTAGGCATCCAATTATACAACTAATTTCTTTAGCAACCAAATAAAAAAAAGGGTGATCCCCCGTCACGGGCCTGCACACACTTTTTATGAGATATCCTTCATTCATTCACTAATCACTCTTACTTTGCGGAACATGACAGAAGCAACGCATGTGAACACAACTGAATCTCAATGGGAGCTCCAGCAAATAATATACTGCGTCAAACATTACTACAAGACAGGCTCGTTCAAAAAAGTTCAGGACACTTTCGTGCATCCTTTCGAATGTGAAAAAGCTCCCTCCAAGAGCAGAATTCAGGACTGCGTGGACCTCTCCGAGAACTATGGTATAGTGGAGAACCTTAATACAGCCAGTGCCAACCCGTCCAAGCCATTCAGGACGCCCCAGGAAGCGTACACCTGAACTGGTCGAGAGCGTGAGAGTCAGTTCAGCAGAGTCCTAAACGCTCTGTGCGCAAGTGAAGTCAGTCCCTCGGTATATCCTGTGAGACTTGCAGGAAAGAGCTAGTAATGGATTTAAAGGCCTATCTATACAGAATGCAGATGAAGCAGACCCTTACAGCCTCAGACAATGAACAGAGAAAGGCTATGGCAGTAAAGATACTGGAGAAGATTCTTGTGACCCCAAATTTTCTTAACCTCCTTTGGATCTCAGATGAAGCTCATTTACATCTTGCAGGAAAAGGAAACTCGAAGAAAAATGTCTTCTGTGGGATCTCCAGACCAAATGAGGTAGCCACTAAGCACCTACACTGCCCTGAGTGCACGATATGTCCTGAAATCTCAGCCAGAGGCATCATCGGACCATTCTTCTTCGAGGAATCTCGCGCGACAGTGACAGTCACCAAGGAACGGTATGTTGAGGTCATCAAAATCTTCAAGCGGTAACTGCAGACTTGTTCCCGTCGCCTATGGGGAAGATCTGGTTCCCGCAAGATGGAGCAAGCTCTCACACCTAAACTTGTCCCGATATTGGTTGAAAGAGAACTTTGGTGGCCGTGTGATCAGTCTCAAGACTGATTTTAAGTGGGCACCTCACAGCTCTGACCTTAGCCTCCCAGATTTCTTTCTATGGGGCTACCTTAAAGACAGAGTGTACGCAGGGAGACCCAAGACCATCACGGAACTCAAGGAAGCCAGCAGGGAGGAGATCAACGCCATTAGTCGGTCGGTTTGTAAGGACGTCATGGACAACTTTGTGATGCGCCTCAAGAAATGCGCTTAGCAAAATGGAGGTCATCTCGAACACCTGCTCTAGAATAAAAAAGAATAGTCCAAAGACTCTCATGTTTGGATATGTATGATGGTTTTTTTTTACACAATAAACTAGTCATCACAAAAGTTCCATTCAATCCTTGCAGAAAATAAAAAAATGAGGCCTATCGAAAGTTGGGGCCCGTTTTGTAGGTGTAAACTTGAATATTAGTCGTACTTCAAACCCAATACTCTAAATAATTTTTCATTAAAGATATATTTCTACCCATTTGATTATAGATTAAAAGAATAGTAATACAATTACAAATCTTGAGTCATATTGTAGCAGTCTATACCCCTACAAATGAAATATTAATTCCTAGCTAACTAACTAACTATATATATATATATATATATATATATATATATATATATATATATATATATATATATATATATATATATTCAAGAAGGGTTGGTAACCATGACATAAATCGAGATTGGTACACCCGCTCGCCCAAGCGTCTTAACAATAACCATGAGGTTCATTCGCATTGCTGGCCTGGTCTCAGTGAATCAGGTCTGTAAATATATGAATTGTAATTATTTAGCTAAAAATTTCCCCAAAGAATCTCGATTTAATGTGTGATTCTTTTCTCATTTACAGACACTTCGAACTCCGTTATTATCTATTTATCATACCATATAACTAATTATGCATCCATTTAACTATTTATTCAATTTAATCCACATATCCTATTATCCAATTTAACTTTAATCACTTATCATTCAATTACCTACAATTCCATTTAACAATTTATAATCTAAGTAATATTTTTTAAACCATTTAACATTTTACCAATTATTATTTATAAATTATCAATCAACTTATCAAACTATCTACAAATTACTATTTAACCATTCTCGTTAACCCATGCAAATTTAATTCGCACGCATAATTAAATCCAATCTTAACTGTCACTGTATAATTTCTCTTCTCATTACTAACTATTTATTCAATAATATATATTTTCTTAACTGTTTGTTTTTAACACATGTATTCCCCCAACGTCACCCAGATTTAGGTCTAACGAAGTTCGTCTGCAAAAATTTAGATTTGGCGTTATCATTTAACTTTATTTCCTTGAATAACTAAATATAGGTTTTGATGTTTATTTTGATCAAAGCTATCTAGAATATTGACGCAATAATCACCTAAAACCTATAATATGTTTCGTGTTAGCTCGTTTGAATGAACGCTGTTTGAACATGTTCGATATGGTTACTCTCTAACACTACCGTTTATTTCATGTAACTGTTCATATTCATTCTGCAATGGGTGAAAATTGAATATGAATATCGAAGGGATATAAAACATATAACATTTATAGATAAAAGTTGTACATAAAGATTAAAGAGTCTATTTAAACTTAACTTTCAGATGTTTTAAACCAAATAAAATTTGTCGGAAAGAACGATGGAACAAAAATCGAAATTAATTGGTTTGGTAGCATACATACAATATAACTATACGGAACGGCTTTGTGACGGAAGTGACACTTTAAAAATTCTAATCTTTTGTTCAAGATTGACCAAATAATACTGGAGATGAAAATAATGTAAAATTTACCGTCATTTATGACGGCACGTGTACACTATTTTCACAATACTTTTGAACGGGATAAAAAATTAAAGAGTCTATTTAAAGCTTAACTTTCAGCTGTTTTAAACTAAATAAAATTTATCGGAAAAACTGATCGAACAAAAATAGAAATTAATTGGTTTTGTAGCATACATAGAATATGACTATATGGAACGGCTTTGATTTCAAGCTAATTGCATGTATCTTTTGCGTAATAATAGTTTTTATTGTGACGGAAGTAACACTTTAGAAATTCTAATCTTTTGTTCAAGATTTACTAAATAATACTGGGAATGAAAATAATGTAAAATTTACTGTCATTTATGACGGCACGTGTACACTATTTTCAAAATACTTTTGAAGGGAATAAAATTATCGAAATTTATGAATATTGAGTTAAACATTTAAATTTAATTATATTATTTATACCAAACTAACTGGTCATTTGAATGATTGAGATTACGTGAATTTTTCACGTACGGATAAACTAGTTGTTAGGCATGTGTTTGTTCATAACATAACATAATTTCATGGATGACAAAAGCCACAAGGGCCTATCAAAAGTCACCCGCATCTGTCAAAACCCACCCACTAAATTCATCCATAGGATTGAGTCAGATCATGCATCTACAATATACAATTTATACAATCCATAGGATTGTGTCAGATCATGCATCTACAATATACAATTTGAACTATACATAGGAATGTGATAAAAACGAAAAGCATCATCATTAAGATTCGTCAAAATCCAAATCAATCCTAATATACAATAATAAAAAAACTGCATTCACAGGAATGACTCCAGAATACCCACCAAAGTTAACCCCCTCTCCCCATATAATCATCTAATCTTCGTTTGAATATATTCAAGTTTGGACTGTCTACCGTCTCAGGTGGCAAACTATTCCGGTAAAAAAATATTTTCTAACATCCAACCTGCACCTCTGGTTTTTTTAAAAAATTTGTAAGTGTTGACCCCTAGTCCTATTACAATAAACCTGAAGATCAGCGGCGCGACCGATGGGACGCAAAATATTTCGTTCCTGTTCCAATATGTTTCACCTTTTCTGAGTAAATTCAAGGGAACCGCTCGTGTGGGAGATATTCCTTCGTTGAGACCCTCCCTACGATGGTCCTGATCAATCAATTGGGGGTCTGATGGCACAGCCCCCCATCATATAATCATAATTGTTTATAAAATACTGTTCTAACACTTTTATTTAACAAAACGTGTATAATATTCATGCGCGGGTGAACGAAACTTAAACGCTACTTAGTCTCATTTCGGCTGAAAAAAATACACTTTTTCAAGGCCGCTGCCGATCTTCAGGTTTACCCTTATTATTACCTTCCAACTCAAATGACATGCTAAAATCAAACTTATCCATCCCAGAACAGATTTTAAAACCTTAATCATATTTCATTTCACACATCTCTCAACTGAGAACATATTTAGTACCCTCAGTCTATCTTGATATTCAAGGTGCTTCAGGGAAGGTATTATTTTTGTTGCCCTCCTTTGTACTTACTCTAGCAGGTTGATATCATGTCTAAAATATGGTGACCATGCTTGTATACAGTACTCTAAATGTGGCCTTGTAGCGGGCCGAAGGTCTATACTCTAACCCAAATCAATCCAACCCTCTTCCTACACTACCTCGGACGTGAGAAATTGAGGGAAAAATGAAACGGATTGTATGTACATTCCTTTACTTACAAAAAGATGTAGGGGCGGTAAATATATTTATATACAAAACGCTAATATATATATATATATATATATATATATATATATATATATATATATATATATATATATATATATACAGGGTGTTCGGAAAGTCCCTGTGCAGTTTTCTAATATTTTTTTATATTTTAGATTTCGACCCCAAACCATTTATGTTAATAAATATGTAAGTGCAACTGATAGCGGTGTTTAGAAACAAAATAAGAAAAGTCCAATCCTGTATTGGTGCCAAGGGGGTCACTTTCAACATAATTTATAATTGTCATTCATATTTACCTCCTGTATTCTATATTGAAACATTTATGTTAATAAATATGTAAGTGCACAGTGACTTTCCGAACACCCTGTATATATATATATATATATATATATATATATATATATATATATATATATATATATATATATATATATATATATATATATATATATATATATATATATATATATATATATATATATATATGCATATATATATATATATATATATATATATATATATATATATATATATATATATATATATATATATATATATATATATATATATATATATATACGATCGATTTCAATGGAAGTAAAATGGTATTTAAATCGGCTAACTATGTTAAGAGAAAAATCGTAGAATCGACCTTGATATCGTCAGTTCCTAATTTAAATCTATCTGAGGGTCAATTTTCTTTTAATCCTGTAATAAGAAAGCTAATAAACAAAATAGTATAATGTCAGCCCTTCAATATGTTTAAGGCCCCCCCCCCAAATTAGCCACAAGTAGGGGATTGGGGATAAAAGAGGGAATATTTCACGACCTGTTATGCTTGTATGCATTTTTTCTTATATTTTCTATCCAGTGTCAGTTGAAAAAGGGTGTGAGATACACCGAAACTGTTCTGAATTGAATTGTTTTCGGAGAATGTGGTTTAATTCCTCATATATATATATATATATATATACATATATATATATATATATATATATATATATATATATATATATATATATATATATATATATATATATATATATATATATATATATATATATATATATATATATATATATATATATATATATATATATATATATATATATATATATATATATATATATATATATATATATATATATATATATATATATATATATATATATATATATATATATATATATATGGTAGCACTTCAAATTCGGGGCGCACGGTAGATGGCACTGTTAGTCAGCTACAATTTTGTTCTACAGCATATCTCCTATGACGTCGGACGGTAGCGTCAACTGTGAACAATATCGGCTTAATATTTTTTTTTGTATATGAGCATATACTGGGGGGCTGCGCCATCCAAACCCCCCCCCCCCCAATTGATTGAAACTCAGGATCATCGTAGGGCTGTCCTCATACAGTGATATTTCCCCCACGAGCAGTCCCCTTGAATTTACTGGGGGAGGGTTTCTCCCAAAAGCTTTTTACTGGCCGAAAAACCTTACCTAATGGCAAAGAATCTTTTATAGGTTTCTTGATTAATTTATGCACCTCTAGATAATCTAAAAGTTTTTCGCGATAATACAAAGTAAAGCCGAATTCGAATAACAAAGAAGCACATGGAGAGCATGAAAAAACAATAACGAAAGAAAAACATTGGCAAAACCGGTCCTATTTATAAGCTACGATGTTGCCAGTAAGAAGCTGTTATCGTTCGCAGTAAACAAAAAATACGAAAACAAAACAAAAAACAATAAAAGACATCAAGAAACCTTACCTAACTTAGAAAAAAGCTATAAACGAGCAGAGCGCAGATATTTAGTAAATAATAGACTAAAAGTTACAAATCCCCAAAACCATAAAAAAAAATATAACGCAGTGATTGTCACATCTGACGCTACTGTCTGATGTCATAAGAGATATGCTGTAGCCCAAAATTGTAGCCGACTAACCTCGATATCTACTGTGCGCCTCGAATCTGAAGTATTACCATATATATATATATATATATATATATATATATATATATATATATATATATATATATATATATATATATATATATATATATATATATACAAAACAATTAATTTTATCTTTTGAATACTACCAATTAAAATTTATACAAAAACACTCAATTAGACTATATATACAAAAGGAAGAGATGCAAAGTCAAACAACTAACAAAAAATTTTTGTCGGGCAATATAACACCCAATCGATAACAAGCAAATAAATATTCAACAACAAGAGTCCTAAATCAAACAAGAGGACAAAAAAAGAAGAAAGGCTTCACGTGTTACCCAGTTGTCTATTGGTGTCTCAAGCGTTAAAAAAAAAAAAAGTAAGTTGCTGGGAAGTGAAAAAAATGGTAGACATTTCAATCGGCGGCTCGAACGATGGCACGTACTATTTCGTCTGTGTTAATGGTTCACGTTTTTGGAGTAAATTTAAGGGGATGGCTCGTGTGGGACCACCCTACGATGATCCTGAGCTTCAATCAATTTGGGGGTGGTGTGCCCCCCACTATATAATTATAATTGTTTATAGAATAATGTAACATTTATAGAAGTGAATGATTTAACCAAATCATTTCATCGCCTTTAATCGTTTTGCCAATTATAATAGGGGTGGGGGTGGGGTCTGAAGTCAGAAATGACTGATTTGTATTTTTATTTTGTTTTTCACTTAATATCTTTTTATTATCCTCATTTGGAGTCATTTTTATTTGTCAATATATTTTTCCACATTTTACTATGGTAAATATGTAGATTATCGGCGCGAATGATGGGATGTACTATTTCATCCGTGTTCCAAAATGTTTCATGTTTTTGGAGTACATTTAAGTTGACGGCTCGTGTGGGGGTAAACACAATGGGGGAAGACTACACTACGATGATCCTGAGTTTCATTAAATTGGGGGGGGGTTTGGGGGGTACTGTCTCCCAGTATATAATCCTAATTGTTTATAGAATAATAATTTGAAAAGGACTCAAATGCGCATGAATATTCTGACACGAGTGAACGATAATATTTACACACAAATTTTTTTTCCTGCCTTGGCCGCTAATCTACATATTTACCTTTACTATTTTTATTACCTTTTTTTATACATTTAAATCTACTTAGCTAGATCCTTTAAAGGAACTATTTGTTTTTAGCCATTTAGGTGGAGTAAAGTTGCCTTTTACGCAGTTTGAAAATGGAATCCGTTTTTTAATGGTGTCTGTCATCGATTGCCGAACTATTAACTATTTTTGGATCAAGATAAATTTTTAGCCTTTTTGGACTTTCATAATTTACTTAAATTAAAATTGGGTAATTCTGAAGATCCATACCCGGTGAGCTCCCAACATGTTTTCACCCAACTGTGTGATTAACTTATTTTATAGCTTGTTCCTGAGGGTGAGCGTAGTGAGCAGGGGGGTATGGGGGGGCTATGTCCTCCCTATAGCAACCTATAATACAGTTTGCGGGGTATGGATCTTCAGGTTTACCTAAAATTGATTGCAAATTTTGCGGCCAGGCATTAGATATTACCCAGCATTTTGAATTTAAATGTTCTAAAACTAAACGCAACTCAAGTGAGCACCATTTAAAAAAAAAAAATCGCCATTGAATGGCACATTTTTCTCAAACGCCTGGATCTTGTAGAAACTATGTAAATTATTTACTGGTTTCTAGTCAACCAGTTGACATTAGAATTCTGTCCCATGAAGTCAAGGTTGCACCAAAAACTTTGATTGATTGGTTTAGTTTCTGAGGTTACTATTCACTATTGTGAACAAAATAGGCTTTCCTCATCTCTATTTCAGATTATACCCACCGCAATAAAGTAAGTAAACAACATTTTTGGTTCATTATTTTGGGGTATTTTGGTAAAAACAATGGTGCTGGATATATTTGAAATAGGACTCAAACGCGCATGAATATTAACATATAAAACATAACATAATTTCACGGATGACAAAAGCCACAAGGGCCGATCAAAGGTCATCCACATCTGTCAAAACCCACCCACAAAAAGCACCATCGCCAGGGAAAGACAAAATCAAAGTCCCCCACAATATAATATAACAGATGACAAATACCACAAGGGCCCATCATAGGTCATCCAAGTCAAACGGCCTCTTTTTTTTTTTTAAGGCACCCAAACTCCCAAGAAAACTACATCCAGAGGATTGCGTCCACAAACAAGGGTATCACCAATCAAGGCTTGTCAAGAACTAAATCATGCAGCTATAGATATATACAAACAATATTAATATATACAAAACTTAGGAACCATCACAACCTTCCCTCCCCATAAACTCATCCAACCTACTCTTAAATACATTTAAATTTGGACTACCTACTACCCTCAGCGGCATTTTGTTCCAGAAGTCTACCACTCTATTGGTGAAAAATATTTTCTTAAATCCAACCTACACCCTTGCTTTTTAATTTTCAAGTGGTGACCTCTTGTCCGATTTCCATCATCTAACTAAAAAAAACTTGCTAACATCCGATTTATCTATCCTAGAAAAAAATTAAAGAGCTCAATCATATCCCCTCTCACACACCTCCTTTTGAACGAGAACATATTTAATACCCTCAGTCTATATATATTCAAGGTGCCTCAGGGAAGGAATAATCTTTGTTGCCCTCCATTGCACTGACTCGAGAAGGTCATATGTTCAAGGCGGTGGCGTGTGGCGGATGTGTTGCTTGTGCTCTCTTGAATTCATGCCTTTGAGGTTGTTTGCTGCTATACAGTATCATCTTTAGACACCATAAGCTTGCTTGAGATATATTTGAACACAAGGTATACTTTAAATTTGCATTTATATTGGTGATCTAGCGAAATATGGCGAGTAAACAGATGGACTCTGGTGGAGGAAGACAAAAAGTAAGTAGAACAACAACGGAAGCCTCTTCAAGGGAAACAGAAAATGCAGGTGATTGCTGTGGGAGATACAGTGGACTGGTAAGAGATAATGATATGGCACTCTTATGTGATATCTGTGTGACTTGGTATCATGCCAAATGTGAGAGGATACCTGAGGATGTTTATAAGTTTATGGTGGAAGAAGAGGCAGGATCCCAGTTTACATGGCACTGCGTCTCCTGTAAGAAAGGATGTGCAAAATTAAATTCTCATATTGAGAAACTGGAGAAGATACAAGCAGACTTAATTGAGAAACAAGATGTATTGCAGGAAGAGGTTAAGGAGATACGAGAGACAGTCAAAATGGATAAAGAAGATTTTAACAACATTACTGCTAGAGTAACAGTACTGGAGGCTAGATCAGTGGATACTAATGAACATATGAATGGGGACAGGGAGACTGTACAAGAATTGAGTTCACGGATGGAGAGAGCTGAAATCAATATACTTGAAATAAAGAAATCAAGTACTGATGAAGTAAATGTAGTATATGGGGCAATTGGAGGACATCAGGCATCTCAGAAAAAACAGGAGGTAATGGATATGACTACAATTTTGGAAGAACTAAATGATAAGAAGAAGAGAGAAAACAACATTGCGGTGTACAATGTCCCTGAAAGCAATTCAAACATGTTCCAAGAAAGAATTAATTAGACAGACAGATTGTTAAGAAAATTCTGAATACATGTGAGGTTCATGAGGATAATATGATGAGAGTGATAAGGCTTGGGAAAAAGGTAGAAGGCCGAGATCGCCCAATACTGGCTGCACTCACTGACTCAGAAGTGAGAAATGATATATTCAGAAAAATAAAAGAATTGGGCAAGGATGAAAACTTGAAAAATTTTAGAGTGGCCTATGATTTAATCAAGAGAGAGAGAGAGAAATGGACAAAGAACTGTTAAAGAAGGCAAAAAACTTAACAGATATGGGACAGGGGAAGCATGTAGTCAGAGGTCCACCCTGGAACCAAAGGGTCATCAAGGTGGAGGATCAAAGACCACAGCCACAGTAGAAATTGACATCATGTGCTGAGAATGTAAATAGAAAGTTTAGCATTATATTTAAAAATGTGGATGTATATACTTTTGATAAGTTTTTAGAATTAAGGTCGTTACTTGATACATTAAGTGATAAGCCAAGCATTATTGCCCTCTCTGAAGTTAAACCTAAGCACTTTAGATATTGAAGGGAACTTGAAGAATACAACATCGAAGGGTATGAGATAGAGGAAAGTAATGTTTTGAGTAATGAAGGTAGAGGTCTCTTGATATACGTGAAAAGTGGCATTAAGTATAGTAAGGGGGATTTGGTTTCATGTTTCTGTGAGTATTACTGTCTGGAAATTATGCTTCAAGGAGAGAAACTTAACCTAACTCTAGTATATCGGAGTCCAAATAGCCAGGAGGAAAATGACCAACTGTTGCTGGATTTATTGCAAGAGGTAACTGAGATGAAGGCTACATTTAAGATTTTGATGGGAGACTTTAATTTGCCACAAATAAATTGGAAAAATTGCACGACTAACACTGTAATGAATGATTTTTGAACAAAATTTGTGGAAAAGGTGCGCGATTGCTTTTTGACCCAGCATGTGGAGGAAATTACAAGAATAAGGGGTGAAAATGTGGGTAATACCCTAGATTTATTTTTCACAAATGAAGAATCAATAGTTGAAGAGGTCATGATTGGAAATCCACTGGGGAGAAGTGATCATGCTGTGATACAAGTTACATGTAATATGGAGGAGATCGTGGCTCATGATAGAAAAACTATGTATTTGTATGAAAAAGCAGATTATGAGTTGCTGAGAAGGGAACTTAGTATTAATATTGACTGGGTGAAATACCTATCCGAGGCTACCATTATTGAGGAAATGTGGAGCAGATTCAAGTCAAAATTGTATGTTGCAATAGATAAGAGTGTACCCACAAGAAAGATGGGGAATTTAAATCAATCCAGGAAAAGGATGAATAGCAATCTACCAATGAATAAGAAATTATGGTCTAAGATAAAGAAGAAACAGACGTTGTGGATGAGAATGAAATCCTTGAAGAGTAATCTGAATGTATCTACTAAGAATGAGTATTTAGAGACTGAGAAGGAGTACAGAAAACTGAATAATCAAATTAGAAAAGAAACCCAAAATGCTGTAAAACTAAAAGAAAGGGAGATTGCAAAAAATGTGAAGGATAATCCTAAAATATTTTGGAAATATGTGCAGACTAAGACAAAAAGGAAACCAAGGATTCCTGACTTATACAAGGGCACTGCTGAAGATGGAAAAACTGAAAGTGATCTGGAAAAAGTTGAAGTTTTAGCAAAGCAATTTTTGAAGGTGTTTGTCATGGAGCCAGAAGATGAGGTACCATATTGTGTGATGAAAAATGTACCAACACTGAATCACCTGGAAATTAATAAGGAAAAAATTGAGAAGATCATTAAAAATCTAAAGAGGCATAAATCCCCAGGACCTGACGGAATCCACTCTAGGATTATAAAAGAAGCTATGGAACAATAAGTAGTGCCTTTAGAAATACTTTATCAGTACTCCTTTAAACATAAGGAACTCCCTCAAGATTGGCTAATTGCTCATATTACTCCTATATTTAAAAAGGGTTCCAAGTGTGATCCAGAGAATTATAGGCCAGTCAGTTTAACAAGTATAATCTGTAAGATATTTGAGACAATGATAAGGGAGGAGATAATGGCACACATGAGAACCAATAGTTTATTTAGTGACAAGCAATATGGCTTTATCTCAGGACGATCAACGGTGCTACAGCTCATAAAGGTTCTGGACAGATGGACTGAAATTATTGATGATGGACATGCAGTGGATGTAATATATTGTGATTTTATGAAGGCTTTCAATAGAGTTGCACATAGAAGACTATTCAGTAAAATTAGTAGTTATGGAATTGGAAAGGAGTACCAAGAATGGATTGCAGCATTCCTAACACAAAGACAACAAAGAGTGGTGGTGAAGGGGGAAATGTCAAGATGGAAGCCAGTGACAAGTGGAGTGCTGCAGGGCACTGTTCTCGGACCATTGTTGTTTGTTTTGTTTATCAATGACCTCCCCGATAGTATAGTAAATGACAGCAAAGTATACCTGTATGCAGACGACACAAAGATATTTAGATGCATAAAAGATCTAGAGGATTGTCAAAAGCTGCAGCAGGATGTGCAGGAGGTATACTCATGGAGTGAAAAATGGTTGTTGAGTTTTCATCCGGATAAGTGTAGTTATATGAGAATAGGAAGAACGACTATTGAAGATCAAGGCTACCAAATGGAGAAGCAGCTGAAAACGATTACTTCTGAGAAGGATGTGGGAGTAATAATCAATGATAAATTGAGTTGTGTAGATCACCTGGCAGAGAAAGTAAATAAAGCCAACAAATTAGTGGGAATAATCAGAAGGACCTTTGTTGCATTGGATGCAACAATATTTAAAGCTTTGTTTGTAGCTTTAGTAAGACCGCATATAGAGTATGCTAATCAGGTATGGAGTCCTCACCTGGTTAAAGACATTGAGATGGTAGAGAACGTGCAACGAAGGGCTACAAGGATGGTGCCGGAACTTAAAGGACTTAATTATGAAGAGAGACTAAGGAAGCTGAACCTACCAACACTGGCATACAGAAGAGCACGGGGAGACTTAATAGAGACCTACAAGATACTCACTGGAAAATATGATGGGGAATGTAGTCAAGGCATATTTAAACTTTGAGAAGAAAACATCAGCAGGGGAAATTCACTGAAGCTTTTTAAGACAAGGTCACGGCTGGATATAAGGAAGTATGCTTTCCCGTGTAGGGTGATAAATAACTGGAATCAGTTGCCTGAGTGGGTGATTGCAGCAGCATCAGTCAACCAGTTTGAGGTCAGACTTGATAAATTTTGGTTTAATCAAGAATTGAAATACAATTACAAGGCAAAGATAATCCACCACACGCTGCCGCAGGTTGATAATATAGATCTGGAGTCACAGGCATAAGCCTCTTCCATGAAGTCTTCTGTAAGTATCTGTAAGTTAATATTGTGAATGGCAGGGGTGAATGAAATATAAACAAACAAAATTCCACGTTTTCTGCCCCCCTGCCAATCTACATGTTTACCATAAATAAAGGGCCTAGAACAGTTCCCATTCAGCACAACTTTTTCCTTTCTTTCAGCCATTCAGCTATCCAATTCAAAACTTTACCTTATATCCCATGCATTTTTAATTTATGAACTAGTCTTCTATGTGGAACCTTATCAAAAGCTTTACAAAACTCTAATAAATAAATCAATAATCTCTCACTTATCTAATTGTTTAGTAACATAATCCATAAAATCCAGTAAATTTGTTAAATACGATCTACCTCTTCTAAACCCATGCTGAGTATTATTTATTAACCTACCACTCTTTAGATGGTCAGAAATCACCTTCTTAATTATCTTCTTGAGAATTTTACAAACTATAGAAGTTAAGCTTACCAGCCTGAAGTTATTTGGGTCCTCTTTACTTCCCTTTTTAAAAATTGGCACTACATTTGCAAATTTCCAATCATTAGTTATTTCTCCAAACTCTAGTCATCTAGTTATATATCTTCTCAAAAGCTACTCCAATACTATTTACACCTTCTCTGAGTAACCTTGAATGAATGTTGTCTGGGCCAGATGACTTACTAGTATTTAACCCACATATAAGCCCTTTAATTATTTCCCTGTTCACATTAATGGTATTCAACACTACCTTCCTTGACCTAGAATTATCATGAATTAATCTCACTGGATTCTCTTCTGTAAATACTGAAGAAAAATGATCATTAAGAACTTCTATTTCCTCCTCAGATTCTTTCAATACCCCTTCATATCTATTAGGCCCTATTTTATTATTGTTAGATTTGTTATTGATTCTATAATAGTAAAAGAATTTTCTTGACTCTTATTATTCTCAGCTAAATTAATTTCTGCCACCCTTTTACTGTTAATAATCTTATATAGCTCATTTTTGGTTGATCTATAATGATTTAAATTCTCAAAAGTACTTTCTCTCTGTAATCTCTGCTATGCCCTTTTCTTCTCAGAAATTTTCCTAGCTATCTCCTGATTCCATCACAATGGCTTCCTACAGTTCTTCCTAATAGCCTTCATTGGAATACACTGTTCCTGAACTATGTTTAATATAGTCTTAAAACTGTCCCACGACCAAATCCAACTTTCTTCTAACAGATTCTTCAACTTTTAACCTTTTCACGGGTACGTAATTCGGATGCCTTTCGGCTTTCCTTTTATCAAAAGATCTCTCACCGATGAAAGACAATGATTTGTTCAGTAAGTCAACTTGAACTTGCACAACATCTGAATCCTCTTTTTGGCTAGGTATCTCAGATGCCTAAGTTCCGGACTCCTCTGGAGTATTCTCCTCTTTTTCATAATATAATAATTTGGTAGGTAGGTAGTTGCATAAAAATCATTAGGTATTTCAAAATTATTTTAGTATCTGCAGATAATCTAACAATTAATATTAAGTATGTAGTTTAGAAGATATCTTGAAATTAGTTTAATTTATATATAGAAGACATAAATGACATTGGTATCTGAAAAACATACATTAATTAGTTAAAGATTAATGAAAGGCAATTAAAGACTGCTTTTCATCTTACATTGATTTGGCAAGATTACCTATATAAGGTATGTACCTAGGTATATAAGGTGTATATAGGTAGTAATGTATTATTTATTGATTTAAAAAGCTTATATAAGAGGTATATAGGCCATGCCATGGTTAGGACTTATGTAGGTATGTGATATCGCCATAATTTCTGGGTCAATGATACTTTTAGTAGGTATATCCAGTGTCACATAATTGCCCATAGATCCCATTTTTATTTTTTCTGGAGCTATGTAGGATAGAAAAGGGTAACTTTAGAAAAAGATTTGGGATGATCTGAGTTGCACTTTGGCCCGGGTCAAAGGTCATGTCAAAAATTGTCATATAAACATCGTTCTTCCACTAATTTGAAAGATCTTTCTTTTGATCATTTTTTAATTAAAATCGTTCAGATTAGTTAATTCTGGCCAAATTTATGACCTCTCAAAGGTTTCTGGTCAATCAGTTTGACCAAAAATTGATCTAGCCATAAATATGACCACAATGACCAGATAGGTCTCATACTTAGTATGTGAACTTTATTCATCATAACCAACAAATGATGTAAATTTCATGTGATTCTGTGACCTAGGTGTCAGGAGGGTATGTACACTTCACATACAATGCCCCATTAATGTCCTATTATAGCGTGGTACTGCAAAACACATAGGACTTCCTCACGATTTGGGAGAAAATTCAATGTCAGTGGACCTTGTGGAAGACATCTGTAAAAAAGAAACAGGAGAATAAGACGCTCTCCATAATATAAAACTACTGAAACCACTTCTTGCACTGCAAAACTGTACAAGGCTAGACTATGCTTTCATTGCATTGAGTGATGCAATAGGGACAAATTTCAAAGCATTTATGCGATATGAACATGTTATACTACAAGACTTAGATTTTGCTTGTAGTGTTTCCTCATCAATATGCATTGTAGCGGACACCAAACCTACACTCTAACCCCAATCTATCCAACCCGCTTCCTACACTAAGTTGGACGTGAGAAATCGAGGGAGAAATGAAATGGATTGTATATAATAACATAACATAACATAATTTCACGGATGACAAAAGCCACAAGGGCCTATCAAAGGTCATCCGTATCTATCAAATCCCACCCACATAATGCATCCATAGGATTTTGTCAGATCATGCATCTACAATATACAATTTAACAATCCATAGGAAGGTCCAACCATGCATCTACAATATATAATTTAAAGCCTCCATAGGAGTCTGTCAAAAACAAAATCAAAGTCCCCCAAAATATACAATAAAAAGAAACTGCATCCACAGGAATGAGTCAAGAAACATCCACATCCCCAAAAGTAAGAAATTAACCTTCCATCCCCATATAATCATCCAATCTGCGCTTGAAAACCATTCAAGTTTGGGCTGTCTACAGTCTCAGGTGGCAAACTATTCCAATATCCACCACTCTGTTAGTGAAAAAATATTTTCTAATATCCAGTCTGCACCTCTGTTTTTTAATCTTTAAGTGGTGGCCTCTAGTTCTATTACTACCTTTTAACTCAAATAACTTGCTGAAATCCAATTTATCCATCCCAGAAAAGATTTTAAAAAGCTCAATCATATCTCCTCTCACACACCTTCTTTCAAATGAAAACATATTTAATACCCTCAGTCTATCTTCATATTCAAGGTGCTTCAGGGATTGTATTATTTTTGTTGCCCTCCTTTGTACTGACTAATAAGTTTATATCCTGTCTAAAATGTGGTGACCATGCCTGTATACAGTACTCTAAATGTGGCCTGACATAAGAGTTGTATAGTTTAAGGATGACCTTCTTACTCTTCTAGCTAACATTTCTTTTAATGTAACCTAGCACCCTATTTGCTCTATTTTTTGCCTCAATACACTGCTTTGAAAATTTCAGTGACCTATCTACTACCACTCCTAAGTCCTTCTCATCTTCAACTGAATTAAGCCAATACCCATCCATCTCATAGCTAAATTCCCTATTATCTCTCCCCATGTTAATAACTTTGCATTTATTAAGGTTAAAAGTCATCTGCCACTTCTGAGCCCAAGCTAACAACTTATTTAAGTCACCCTGCACTTTAAAGCTACCCTCAACCTTTTTGACTACAGCTGCCAATTTAGTGTTGTCAACAAAAATTGACACTTTGCTATTTACACCTTGCCCAAGATCATTTACATAGAATTATAAATAATAAAGGGCCTAAAACTGATCCCTGAGGTACGCCACTAATAACATTCCTCCACTCTGACCTCACTCCATTCAGTACAACTGTTTCCTATTTTTCAGCCATTCAGTTATCCAATTTAAAACCTTCCCACATATCCCAAGCAGCTTTAATTTATGAATTAGTCTTCTATGTGGAACCTTATCAAAAGCTTTGCTGAAATCTAAGTAGATCACATCAACTTTCTCACCCCTATCTAATTCTTTAGTTACATAATCCATAAAATCCAGTAAATTAGTTAAACACGATTCACCTTTTCTAAAACCATGCTGAGCATCATTAATTAACCTGCTCCTCTCTAGATGATCAGAAATTCCCTTCTTAAATATATTTATATATATAGAAAAATAATCCATGCACATACTACCAATCAAAAAATCAATTCTTATTCAAAATCCAACAGCAAAAAATATTTACAAAAAGTACTAACAATCACACAGAGACAAAGAAGGGCGTTTCTCTTATGTGGTTTGGCATTTCCCGGGGAAAAGTCTTGCGGGCTGCCACTCGTGTGGGCACAATTTTTGCATATGTCTTTTTTAAAGGCCTTGGCCTCCGACCTCATACAATATTATATTGTGATCCGGTCGCGTATTGAGGTTATATAAAAGCAGGTATTAGAGAGTTAGATCTGGGCCATAATTAGCCTTTGCCTTGTGCAATACACACGATGCAACTTTGCATCCACAACAAGCTCTTCAAAGAACAAAGGGTAGTAAATGATATGCTTGTTGTATTTCAAGCATTAGTAGGTCACTTCCACCATTCTATAAGTGGATTCACAAAATTCAATATACTACATGCTTCAAAGATTTTGCAAGCAAAAGAAAGAGCTTATAGTTTTGTTTTGCATTTTTAAAAAATCAGACAAATCTGAGTGCTCCCACAGGAAAGCAGTGGCAACTTGCTGAAATGCTAGTCTGCTTACTAAAACAATTTGAAAAAGCTACAAAGGATATGAGTGCAGAAAGTGCATGTGTATCTCAAATCATTCCTTTCATATATTCTATGAAAAAGTTTCTTGAATATGCATATGAAACAGCAACAGGAATAAAAACTATTGTTTAATAACTCAAATTAGACTTTCTGAAACATTTTGAGAAATATAAGGGAAATTATAGTCTTCAAATTGCAATGATTCTTGATCTTCATTTCAAGTTAAAATTTGTTGAGAATAATAGAACCATAATGAAAGAGGTTCTGCTTGCAGAATACTTCTACTTCCATTCAGTTTTACCAATGCATTCACAAGGAACTCTAGCAGTTAGAAATGACTCAAAGGAAAATTATGAAACAACTAGTACAGATTCAGACTCAGAAGGATCACCTGTGATGTCGGACTAAAACCACAGCAAAGAAAACGTGTACAATTTCAAAGACTGAAATCATAAGAAAATGGTAAGAACTAAGAACATAACTATGGTTAAACTTAAAAGATGAAACTATATATTGGTTATTAGTTATTCATTACCTAATATACAATACTTCAATATTACAGTTTTCTTTAGTTAAATAACCTTGCATAAATTCACTTATCCTAAAATTAACTTACTCAATTGAATCTCATAAATCACACCTATGTTCCATTTCAGTATGTATGAAGTCAACTTCTATCTAAGTCCTCCACCTCTTTCAATGAAAGAATCCCCTCACAAATGGTGAAGTTTAGTTTTAGGGAAAAACCAGGTGGCAGCTGCCCAATCCTAATGGATTCTTAATGGCAGCACTGTTAAAACTGGGTCGCCCGAAAAAAGTCAGAGGAGGCGTGGGAGACACTCAATAAAAATGGGCAAAAGCAAAGGATTAGAAAAAACAGTACAACACACACAGACGCACACTTAAATTACAGGCATACAGCACTCATTCTAAAAACAAGGGCGGCAGGGGAGGGCACAGGATAAAAGATAAAACAATAAACCTAAACACAAAAATGGAAAGAATTTATAAAAGGGATAAAATGCCACTTTGTGATAGAAATGTAAAGAGGGAGGACAACTGAAGGGAGTCATCTGATAAAATAAAGCCAAGTCGAGCAGGGAAGGCAATGCCAGAAAGGGTAGGGAAGCAAGGCAGGGACACAGACAGCTCGCCACCACAAAAGGGACAACCAGGGGCAACTGGGCCTCCACCCAAAACTAAATAGCCATGGGTGAGTTGCGTATACCCAATTCGCAACCTCCCAAGACTGGACCAGGAATGGACCGAGCGTTTAATAAGGGACAGCTTAGAAGAGGGGGCTGCATCCAGTACCTCATGGGGCCGAGCGGGCCAGCTGCCTCATTGCCTGGGACCCCAACAGAATGCCACCCTGTAATGGGAGGCATTTCTGACCAGCCAGGAGCGAATCCGTAAAACCGAAGGGGGTGTGGACATAAAAGAATGAACTGCCTCTAATGCAGGCTGGGAATCGCTAAAAACAATAAAATCAGAAGAATCAAGGGATAAAATCAAATTAAAAGCCAAAAGAATGGCTCTCAACTCTGCAGTCAAAACGGATGTTACAAGAGGAAGGGCAGGCCAAAGAAACTCTGTAGAGGACACCGTGACTGCGCCAGCACCATGTCCCTCTTCGAGCCATCAGTATAGATTGGAAGCTGGTGAACATGAGAACAGGCATGTTCAAGAAACAGGCACTTTAATAGATGATGGTCAGTAGACCCTTTCTCGAAATGCCAAAAAGCTGTACAGACCTCACGAGGGCAGACACCCCAACACGGAGCTGGCGGGAATGGGAGGGCCAACACCCAGGGAGCCTCAGAGGCCGGGGTAGAGATGGCCGCCGATCAAAAGTTGCCGAAGAGAATGGGGCAAAAAGGCACTCATGGACTGGGGATGAAGGGTATTGCTGAACACTAAACAGGAATCATAGGCACACCTGCAGCCGGTGGTATCGCAAGGGAAGCATGCCACCTCAACAAAGAGGCTCTAGGAGACTGAAGAATACACCTGGCAACTGTAGTCCAGCTGGGATTGGACCAGTGCCAAATAAAGCGACCACAAGGTGCGCCTATCACCATCCCAAGTGGTGTGGGATAAAACCCTAAGCAAATCCATAGCCTTCAAACAGGACACCCTCAAGCGACGCAAATGGGGTACCCAAGTAAGCTTGCTATCAAGCGTTAAACCCAAGAACTTAAAAATGGGGGCATATTCAATCTCCGTGCCATCCAAGAAAAAGGGAGAAAGACCAAAGATACCATGACCACGATAAAAAAAAACATGGCCTTCATTTTAGTGACTGAAAAATGGAAACCTTTTGAGACAGCACGACCCGACACAGCATCAATTGCCAACTGTAATCAACGGGCAGCAGAAGGCAAGTGGGGAGATGAACAAAACAACAAATCATCAACGAAGAGGAAAGTCAAAAACCCCTCCGGAAGAGTGGACACCAGACTATTAATGGCAATGGCGAAACATGTCACACTCAAAACACCCTTGGGGAACACCCTACTCTTGAATCCGCAAGCCTGAGAAAGCATCCCCAATACAGACCTTAAAATTATGGGACGATAAAAAGCCTCATACCCCAATCATATAAATGACATAAAATACCATATCTCCAGGTGGTATCATAAGCTTTATGAATGTCGAAGAACACCGCTAACACCTGATGCCTGGAGGAAAAGGCCCGTAAAACAGTCTTCCAAACAAATGAGGTGATCAAGAGTACTACAACCGCTGCAAAAACTGCATTGAAATGGAGAGAGGAGCAAGTTGTACTCCAAAAACCAAGTGAGGCAAACTTGGACCATCTTCTCGAACAACTTAATTATGCAGCTTGTAAGAGCAATTGGGCGATAGTGACTGAGGTACAAATTGTCCCTACCGGGCTTGAGAAAGGGTAGAACAACCCCCACATGCCAGGAGGATGGATAGATTCCTTTGACCCAAAGCTGGTTGTAGAGGTCAATCAAAAATAACTGAGTGGGGATGGAGACGATGGAGAAAGTTGTAGTGGATGAAATCATCACCGCAAGATTTCCGATGTTTGCAATGAATCTTTTAAAAACTTGCAGATATTGCTACCTGTATGAACATCAGGAAAATAAGTCACTTGTAAGATGATATTTTTGATTTTATAGTCGGGTAATTGGTAATTGTGTTGGCATGTCCAAACATTGTGGTTAGACTGATCAAGTCTTCTTGCTCTAATTCATACTTTAGTTTAGCTTTAACAGTATCGTATATCAGAGAAATGACATTAGTAGAAAAGTGTTTTTGAGAAGGCATTTTATAGTTTGGAGCCAACAGCCTTAAGAGCCATTGCAAGCCTACATCCTCGACAATAGAGTATGGCTGAAAATCTAAGCAGATCATTACAGCAATGCATTTCATAATACTTTGTGCCTTAGGGTGGTCTTGTGGCTATTCCTCTTTTCTAATTAGAATTTCCTTTAACGATGCCTGAAACAAAATGAAAGTACATTTTTAGTTCTAAAAACATACTTAGGAAAAGATCACTTGTTATTTGAGGTGTAAGTAATAGAACTAGCATGATGGAATGCAGTGGGGATCATGAGGTGCAATGCGCCTGTATTAAAAAGTTAAAAACTATTTTTAGTTATGAAAATATACAAGATACCAACAATATTCTACAACAATAGTAGGTAATAACTTATCGTGTTTAAGTTTTTGTTTTACCCCATATCTAATAATGCTTGGACTTACCTGTCTTGTTGAAGTCCCTGGGACTGATAGTGATATGTGTGAGCTTTTTTCATCTTTATGGCTGAAATCTTGCTCAGTCATCATATGATCCTTTTTCAGTTTCAGAGCTGGTCATTGAAGTAGTTTTGTAGAACTATGTAATTGTCAAAGTTTGTTGAGCTGGTTCTTCTTTTAAAGATATAGCTTCAGCAGTTTCCCTTGCAATAAATATCCTATTGTAAACAGTATTATGCACTTTTTACTAGGGGCGGTCAATAAGTTTTGGAATCGGTAGGGCAAGATAGAGGAAGGGGATGGCTGTTTGTGGGGGTGTTAGGACAAGTTATGACAAGTCAGGACCTGCAGTCGCACGCTCCTGCCTCTTCTATTTAAGAAGCAGTAACTGATCGTCGGTCACAAGTTTTTCAACAATGGAGAAGGTTGAGCACCGCGCAGTGATCAAATTTTCGACAAAGGAAGGCAAGGTTGCAGTGGACACTGACACCACCACTTCCTATGCAACCATTGCTCGCTGGAATAGGGAGTTCCACCATGGTCGTGAGTCCCTTGAAGATGACCCCTGTCAGACGTGACCAACGAGGCCAATGTGGCCTGTGTGGAGAGGATGATCCTCGAAAGTTGACGGATGAAGGTCAAAGAAATTGAGCGAGAACTTGGAATATCACATGGAAGTGTTATCAACATCATCCACAACAATTTGGCCATGACCAAGGTCTCTGCCCGTTGGGTCCCTAGAAACCTCACACCCCATGATCGACTTCAACGGATTCAAGGAGCTCAACCATCCCCCCTACAGTTCAGATCTGGCCCCTAGCGACTACTTTTTATTCCACCAGCTCAAGGCTGCACTGCATGGACACCGGTTTGGGGATGATGATGTCCAGCTCGCCGTCCAGGAGTGAATTGAACAGCAGTCGGGAATTTGAAGCCTGAGGGACAAGTGGCGCAAGTGCATTGGAGTCGAGGGTAGTTATATTGAAAAATAATAAAACACTTTTCCTCATATCTCGTTTCCTTATATCTGAATTGCAAAACTTATTGCCCGCCCCTCCTAAGATGATTTTGAATATTAGTTGTCATTTTGTGTGGTTCTTGGCTACCTTGTGAGATAACCTTCTTACATAATATACAAACTGCTTTGCTCACATCTTTCTCGCTAACTTTGAAGTAGTCCCATATGAACTTCCTACTTTCTTTAGGCATTTTTCCGCCATTTGATGGAGCACTCGCCAGCAGCCTACTGTGAAGACTGCATTGTCCCCCAGACTGTTCCGCACATTCTTGTTGAATGTCCCAGTCTGGGCGATCTTTGTGCACATTACCTGTCCTGGTACTGGGATGGGCGGGGTCGCTACTGCCTGTCCCTTGTACTTGGGATGAGTGCGTGCACATTGACTGGTGGACTTGTAGACTGTTGGGGGAGGCCAGCCTTCTCCCTTTTATCTAACTATTTTTTTTGTGTTTTGGAATCTTATTTTAAAGTAGCCTAGTACTAGGTAGTTTTTAATACAGTGACTATTGCCCAAGTAGGCAATCACCAGATGAAACATTAAAGTCAATAAATTAAAACATATTGAAAAGTGTAGCTAATAGCATTAACATTCATTGAATTAATACTGAATACTGGATTTGACAGTAGCTTGTTAAGTTGGTATACTAGTGTACAAGTCAAATAAAAAAAGTATGCAATCAGCCGAAACTGTGGCTTTGGCAAAATTACAAGTTGAGTCATTGTGGATAGATATTAGGGTCAGTAAAAATAGGATAATACACTTGGGAGCCTTTTACAGACCACCCAGACAGACTGATTGTATTGATGAGTTAATGATGAGCAAAATAAGTAAAGGACATGAAGTAGATACAGTTATTCTTGGACTTTAATATAATTCTGTCGACCCGGAAAATATGATAGGAAGCGATAGTGTAAGTTGTAAGTTTATAGAATGCTTTAAGGATAATTTCTTTGAGTCAATTTGTTAATAAGCAAACAAGGGGTGCCAATATATTAGATCTTTTTTCTTTCAAATGATGCTCACTTTGTTTAGGAATTGACTGTCAGGCAAGCATTGGGAAATAGTGATCATCAGATGGTTCATTTTAACTTTGGAATGGTGAAAGGTAGAACATTGACAAACTCCATAAAAATTCCAAATTTTTATAGGGGCGATTAAGATAAATTATGCAACTTGCCAAGTCAGATTAGGTGGGATATAGAATTCAGTGGAAAGAATACTTCTGAGATGTGGAACACTTTTAAGTCTATATTAAAAATATCCAGGAGCAGTGTATTCCAATGAAGGCTATTAGGAAGAAATGTAGGAAGCCATTTTGGTGGAATCAGGAGATAGCTATGAAAATTTCTCAGAAGAAAAGGGCATATGAGAGATTATAGGTCAACCAGAAACAAGCTAAATAAGATTATTAAGAAGTGCAAAAGGGCGGCAGAAATTAATTTAACTCATAATAATAAAGATCCAAGAAAATTCTTTAGCTATTATAGAATTAATAACATCTATCAGTGATAATAGGGCCTATTAGATATGAAGGGGTTTAAAAGAATTTGATGAGGAATTAATCAAGGTTCTTTATATCATTTTTCTTCAGTATTTCCAGAAGAGAATCCAGATAGATGCTACCCAAGTTGAATTTTGTATGCAATGCATATGGAGATCTTTATGCAGAATTCAATGTAATGAAGTGGTTGGGGTGTCCAACTGCTGCAAACATAAGCGATTCAATTTTCTTGGACTTATAGTGACACTGTCTTGCATAACAGCAATTTTTGCTCTGTCTGACAAGAATGATTCCACCCAGGCGATTTGCCGTTGCAGCTGAACCATTTGTTTTTAAATTTTGTCATTAGTCTGCAAACTGTAGACTAGTTAGGTGCTTCATTTCTCCCCCAAATGGTACAAAGTATTTGAACTGTTTTTGTCACACTTTCTCCATTATGGTAAAATGTCTTCACAATGAGAACACACTGCTCAGTTGTAAACTGCTCCATGATGCACCACACACAAGTATTCTGAAAAATAAAAAAAAATTTATTAATCAGAGTGAAGAGAGATTGCAAATGTGATAAAAGCATGCCTTCAAACTTCAAAACACAAAAGTGTCATCCAATTTAAATTTGGCACCCTTTATGGAACATCCTTTACTATTGTCTGTAGGAGGATCTGCATCTATTATAGCCTGTTGGAGGATATGTATCTATTATTGGCTGCAATAGGCTCTCATTGGTTGTAGGAAAATCTGCAGCAATATATATAAAAAATGTTTTTACTTCCTATCTCGTTCATTCTATATAACCAACTTGTGGGTACTACCCTTATTGGTTTTTGCTTTAAATAAAAAAGAATGCAAGCTTTAAACACTACAAACAGTCATTCACACATTCAAACCCTTCCGCTGTATCATACCATCATCATTTTCATTTTTCATCCTCTTTGTCTCACTTCTGTAGGGCTAGATGGTCGTGTAACTCTTCTCCACTGATTTTGGTCCTGAGCATCTTCTTTTGTAAGTCCCAGTTCCCCCATATCTTCCACAACAGTCTCTCCAAGTTTTTCATTGTATCATACCACACCATCTTTACCCTTAAACAATGATTCACACCCGATTGTATTTCATTCCATCCCATATACTCCTTCCATTTACTGGTAGGTATTGTCTATTGAGCTCACAAGTACAAAAAATTTTGGTGCTTGGCTTCCAATGCCAGTGGGCCCTATCCAGGCTTAGCCACCTTTTATGACAAGTGCAATAAAGTGGGGTGTATTCTTCCTGTCTCAGGATTAACTATCCATCCTGTCAATTTTTGTACTAAATGGTCCCATTTCTTTTGCTTATTCGTTGATCAAGATTTTGTTTCTTGCAGATGGGTTCTTCGGAATACGCGCATGTGAAGGTCTTTATGCCAAAGGGACGAGATGATAAAAAAGTTCTAGAAGACCTTTTACAACATTGTGAAACAATAGAGTTATGTGGCAAGGGGTAAGCGAGCTAGGATTGTTGCAAAATGGATTATTAGATATATCTCATCTTCCCTTCACTTTTCTATATGCTTGTATTAAATGCACTTGTAATTTATATCTATTTATTCTTACTTGTATTATTGATCTTTCTGAGTGTCTATTTTATCATTGTCTGAAGCATTTCCACCCTATTTTAAGTCGAATTTAATTGAGCCTGAATGGAAAGTAAATTGAGAGAGGAAAGATACTCTAGCCTTCAGTTGAAGTAAAGCCTAAGTTAATCACCTCAATAATTATGGATGTGCAGCTTGAAAGAAGCCTTCTTTATATTATCAGGATTACAGCCTAACCTAGTGGAAAGACCATTTCCAATTACAGCGATTTTTAGCCACATTTATTGCAGTAAGTTGCTGGATTGAGTCACAATTTGGGTCATCTTTATGGTAGATGTCATAAGGTGTAGATACTTGTGGTTTGGATACTATGTTCAGCTGTAGGTTCCCACTGAAAAATAATACAGGTTGTTGGTAAAACTACTACTATTCCCCCTCTCTACCTCTTCTTTATGATAAAATTTGAAAATATGTAGAATGAATGGGCAAGACTACCCATTTACTACATAAAATGAGTAGTCTTGGCTGCTAAGCCCATTCATTTTACATAGGTGGTCTGAATGGACCAGGTTACTAAATTTTGTGTAAGGTGGTAGCCTTCTTAGTACACTTGGTTAGTTAGGCTATGTACTTTGCGCCAAATTTTGTCAATAATTTAGTTATGAAAGAATGGTGTTCATTAGAAGTGTTGTCTTTATTAAAAATAGCTACCTTCAATCACTGGTGGTTGGTTGTTGTCTGTTATTACTGTCACCATGATCTTGTATCTTGTGCAAAAGATCAATCTTGATCTTGTACTGTGAAGCCATCCAAGTCTGATCCCACTCCTGAACTTTTTCTCTTTTGACTTCCATTTTTATTTTCCTTAAATCTATTGTTTTATGCACTTGCAAGGTGATGCCAACCATAGCCCCCGTGAGGGATTTGCCATGCTGATGGGACTCAGCACCCCGTCCGACCCCAGCTTAGCCTCTTCTCCTTCCTTCAAACATGTGTTTCCTTGCTTTTCATACAACCTGTCCCGCAACTTTCTCTGCTCAGCCTCTAATTTCACAGGGTAGATGCTGACCTCCTTCTCAGCCAACCATCCCGGATCGGGGGTGAGGGGACAAAGTTCCCTAACCCTTGAGCTCCTGTTCGTGATATGCTATTGCATCCTGTAATAAAAAGAGGGCCACCATGCCCAATGATGAGTCACCCCCGCCCTTAATTCCATCTGTACCATCGATGGAGCCACCCTCGGGCAGCTCCACTGAAAAAATGGAGCCCCCCCCCCCTCCCTGTGCTTGCGAAGGGAAGCCTCCATATTTCTCTAACCGGAGAGGAGCCTTACTCCTCTCCTACGACTATGGGTGTAGGGGACTTCCCCTCATCCCCTTCTCTGGAGGTGCTTTCGGGCACCTCCCTATTTCCAGCGGCAGTCCCTCCTTTTCTTTCTAAGGGGACTGCCACGAAAGCCAGCAGGCAGCCCATTGCCAACTGTCCTTCGTGTAAGCGGCTCGGTAGGGCAAACCCCCTTAGGGGAAAGAGGGAAGCCAGTCGCCTTCGGTCGCTTCCCTCAAAAGACCTGCTGACTGGTGACTCTGCCAATGGGATCTGAGATGTCCTTGGAGGGGATGGCCAACTGGAGGCCCCTCCTGTGATAGATATGATCTTTGAGGCAACCCAGCCTCAGACGGTAGGGCCTTCCATGGGGGGGGGAATCCGGGCTTGGCACCAAGCACAGAACCTGAATCCCCCCCTATACAAGATCCTCCTCAAACAGCTGGCGTCTCTGAGGCAGTACAAGGAGGGGAGGGATCTCCTCCAAACAGTGCCCCTGCGACCAGCAGGACCTTCTCCATTTCGGAGAAGGACCTGGCTGAGGTCCTCCTCTCCTAAAAAGAAAAAGACTTGGGGCTCCTCTCCATCCGCAAGGATGGATTGGTCTGCTGCCACTTTGGCAAGCGACCAAGCAAAGATCGGCACATTCGGCTCCTCTACCCCCCCCATGTGTGGAGCCCCTTACTATGACTAAGAAAAGTGCACAGGGCGGAACCTAGATAACATCGGGGCCTCTCATTCAGAGGTTAGCTGGCATTTTCGAGCTTGCTGGCTTCAAGCGCTTCCCGGTTATTTGCTCCACTGATTGCACCATGTTGGCCAAAGGCAACATGATCCATCGGAGGATAGCATTAGCTAGTGCAATTGGTAGAGAGCCGAAGGTGACCCGTTTCTCGGATGGGAGCCTTCTGGTGAATGCGGCGAATCCCGCTAAGGAGCCAAGATAAATGCTCTTTGGACACTTGATGGCACCCCTGTGAGTGTGACGCCACACTCTACCATGAACTTTGTGAAAGGAGTAGTTTATGCAAGGGAACTCTTGAATACTCCATAGAGGACATCACCCTAGAGCTGGCCGACCATGTGGCGGTCAAGGTTGAACATGTGCTGAGAAATCAGGGAGGGCCCTTGAGACCCACCCATACACTCTTCGTCATATTTGACTGTGACAAGCTCCCTGAGTCAGTGCGTGCTGGTTGGTACCACTACCATGTGAAAGCATTCGTGCCACTGCTGCGGCAGTGCTATTACTGTCACCGCTTCAGCCATACGAATCGTTCTTGTAGATGTGCAAAGTCGGAGTCACCCGAAGTCTGTGTCAATTGCGGAGAGCCGCACCCCGCTTCTTCGAAGCAATGTGGTGCATATCTCTTTGAGAAAGAAATCCTGGCCATTCAGGCCCAGGATCGACTCTCATAACGAGAGGCTAAGGCATGCCTGGCTCTGCCTGGGACGTCTTATGCCTCAATAGTTAGAAAGGCCCCCTCTGCTCATGGCCCATCCAGGCCAATGAGCACGGCTGTTTACGCCCTCATTGGGAGCCCTGTGCGGCTCTACTCAACCTGGGCGCTCCCCTGGTAAAGCTGGTGGCAAAAAGGGTTCCTACCTAGCCCCGACTAAAACCAGGGATCCCCCCTCTCCCCCCAGCATGACCATTTCCCGTAAGGCGAAATGGCCACGCGCCTCCACTGAGTCATTAGACTCACAGGAGATAGCACCCCTGAAGTTGGTCACCAGGCCATCTTACAGGGTTCCTAAAGCTGTCCCCTAAAATAATGACAGCAAGAAAGGAACTTCGGCTCCTTCGCCCACGTCTAGTGGTGGGCTGAGTGGCTCGGAGGGAGGAAAAGACTCGCATGGTAAGCCCAACCTCCCTCAATAAGTCGTCGAAGGCGACGGCGCCTTCAGCGCTTTGTCTGGCCAACAGCACCTGGGGTTCTGTTCTGGGAAGCGTACAACCATATCTGTGAGGGTCTTCTGTTCAAAGAGGACCCCGCATCTCCTCCGAGCTAGGCCTGGAAGGCATATTCCTTCAATGGAATTGCCGTGGACTCCGGACCAACTGGGAGGAGCTGCAGAGGTTCGTCTCCTCCCGATCCCCTGTTAGCTATTTTTCTGTAAGAGACCATGCTAGGCGCGTGCCCCCTGCCCGCCCTTCTGGGGTATTAGGGTCTTGCGACCCCACCACCGCGGGATGGCTGAGCTGGAGGATGCGCGCTTTACACCCGTTCTTTCTTTCACTTTAGATATCTCCTTTCAGGCAGTGGGTGTGCAGCTTCACCTGGATATGAGGTACACTATCATATCTGCGTACATTCCACCATGAGCTGTCTTCGGCTGCATCGTGCCACCGTTGCCAGGCCATTTCTCTTGCTTAGAGATCTGAATGGCAGGCATCCTCTCTGGGGAGATTACTCAATAAATCCCAGGGGACAAGTCCTTGCCGATCTGATTGAAGAGCTTGAGATAGGTGCCCTAAATGTGGATGAGTTTACGCATCACTGCCCGAGAACCGCTTCATTTTCTTGCCTTGACCTATCTTTGTACTCCAGATGCACAGCCTGATTTTGATTGGGGGGGTGGTCGATGACCTCCATGGTAATGATCACTTTCCTATTCATATATCATTTTCAGGGCAACTGCCGCCTGAGAGTCCACCTCAGTATTGCTTGGTGCATTCACGGTGGCCTGCATTTCAGCAAATGACTAAATTCTCTATCTCAGTTGAGTTTAACTGAGTAGATGAGGCCATTGAGTTCTTCTCCGGCAACCTCATTGTTGCGGGCCTAGCTACTATTCTCAGAATGTCTGGTCATTTTGCATGCCAACCACTCCCATGGTGGTTGGCTGAGTGTGAGACAGCCCTCAAACAGAAGCGTTATACCTAAATGCACTATAAGCACCTCCCGGACGATTTCACTGTCAGTGAATATCGTTGGGTTAGGTCTTGGTTCCGGTATATTTTGAAGCACACCCGCTGCTCTTCTTACAGGCATACGTGTCTTCATTTAATGGGAAGACCCCTCTAGCAGAGGTGTGGAAGCGTCAAAAGGATTCGGGGCAAGTTCTCACCGGACCCCCCTTCCATTATCCAGGAGAATGGGACCGCAATCTCGGACCCCGCATCCGTGGTGGAATCCTTCGCAACCACTTTCTCTGCATTCTAGCCAGGATACCGCGGAAGGCCACCGGCTTGACTTTACCTCCAAACGCTGAGAACCCTTCATGACAGGTTTACTTGACACCGCCCATGGTCCCACCGGCTTGACTTTACCTCCAAACGCTGAGAACCCTTCATGACAGGTTTACTTGACACCGCCCATGGTCCAGACGATGTCCCATACGCCATGCTTCGACACCTGGGTGAGTGAGGCATGGCCTTTCTATTAGATTTGTTCAACAGGATCTGGTTGGAGGGTCTCCTCCCAGATTCCTGGCGAATCGCTAATGTGCTCGCCTTTCACAAACCAACTGGGAAGAGATCTCTCTACTCCGGCCGGTTTCCGCCCTATCTCTGTAACCTTTCATGTGCAAGTTGATCTAGAAATTGGTAAATGTTAGATTGGCGTCTCTCGCTATGCCGAATCACACAGGTTTCGGTTTTCCTTGGCCAAGACTAAGGTGGTGCACTTCAGCCGCCATCCACAGCTCCACTCCAACCCAGATTTGTTTCTTGATGGGGTGCGCCTGGAAGTGGTTGAATCGCACCGTTTCCTTGGTCTTGTATTTGACCGACGCCTCACCTGAGAGGCTCATATTTGCAGCCTTAGGGTCTCTTGTACCCGCACCATGGATATTCTCAGTTCTGTGAGGTTCAGCGCTTGTGGTACTGATAGTACTACTGCCTTACTTTTTTATCGATACTCTGTTCGTTCGAAGCTCGACTACGGATGCGAGTTTTATGCATCCGCAGCTGATCGTTTATTGCGGAAGGTGGACTCGATCCACTCACTGCGCTCTATGTGGACAAGCTTTCAGTCTTTTCTGGTGTGGTCTTGATGCCAACTTTATAGCATCAACTCCAACAGGCATTGAATCGCTTCTCTCACTTTGTTGAAGCACGCTGCTTTCAGTTTTCCATGACCAAGACTAAGGTTGTGCACTTCTGCTGCTATTCATGGCTCCACATATTCCTAAACAGGTTTCGCTTGGAAGTGGTGGATTCGCACCATTTCCTTGGTCAGTTTTTTTTTTTTTACCAATGTCACACCTGGGATGTTCATATTCGCAGCCTTGAGCGGTCTCTTGTACCTGCTCCATGGACATTCTTCACTCTGATGTTCAGCACCTGGGTTGGGGATAGGACTACTGCCTTGGTTTTCTATTGATCCTCTGTTCATTCAAAGCTTGACTATGGATGTAAGTTGTATGCATCCACAGGCAAGCGTGTATTGTGGAAGGTGTAATCAATCCACCACATCACTCTCTGCCTAGCGCCGGTGCCTTCTGCACACCCCCTTTGAGAGCCTACTTGTTAATCCTGAGGAGATGCCATCTGCTCTGCCCTGTTTTCACTACATCATACACCTGTACCCACAAGCCTGGCGCTTCCCTTGGTCATCAATGGCTCTCACTGCATCTGCAGTCATGCCCTAAGTCCTTTGGGCTTAGGGCTAAGCCCTAGGAAACTCCTTTCAGAGCTCAGTGTAGCTTCAGGCTGGTGGTGCCTCTTATTCTCCCTAGGATGCCACCATAGAAGGTACCACCTTTGACTATCTTTTACCATGCCTCTGTTCCCAAAGTTACACCACTGGGAGTTTGCATTCAGGCTTTTCGGATCACACCTTGTGTCACAGTGGATCTGTGCCAATGTGTATGGATGGCTCCAAGGGTCGGGGGGCGACTTCCATGCTGTATCTAACCTTGTTTGAAGCCAGCAGAACTCTATTAGGCGCTGTCTGTCTACACGACTGACCCGGTTGCAAGCCACCACTTAGTGCGGGAGATAACATGTTGTGCCCATCCAGTTCAGACACTAGATTGTCATTTTTACTGACTCACAAAGTATCCTGAGTGCTCACTTGTCAGTGGAATCTCAGGAACCCCTGGATCGTGCTATGTGATGCCACTGTTGCTGCAAGCAGGGTGGATGTTGTGATTATCTTCTTTTGTGTCCCTGGACATGTTGGAATTGCAAGGAATGAGGGTGTCAAAGAGTCTGCGGAGACTATACCACCACACCAGCATTTCTCTTTTTCTCACAGTAACTAGATGGCAGGAATCAGGTTATCCCTCTGGGCTGTCTGACAAAAAGATTTGACTTTGCCAATGGGAACTTAGTTGCCTGCCACTATGCCTACTGTTCTTTTGGACTTACACCTCATTGCTTCAACAGTTTGGGTTGTTTCAAATTGAGCACACTCGTGGGATACACCACCATTTGATTGTGCACTCCCCTGCAAATATAACAATGACTGTTTGGTTCAATTTTGTTCATGTTTCAGTCTATTTTATTTGATTCCATTTTTTCTTGGTTACATGCTCCTGCATTTCTTATTTTTTTACATTTTTCTTGTTTGGTCTTTCATTTGTTTTTCTATCACAATTTTAAAATAGGCTAGTAGTGCCCAGCTGAATATACTCCTGGTGGTAGTTGTCAGATGGGCAGTTATTTTTTTTTATGAGTCCTGATACTTGGACAAGTTGGTTTGGTACCACTTTTTCCTTATAACTCATGCATGGACTTTCTGGAGGAGGTTGGCCTACTCCATTTTATTTGACTTTCTTTGTTGGGTGCATCCTTTTGTGCCAGGTGTAGGCCAACCTCCCCTGATACCAGAAGATACCTCTCGCTTCTTCCTTTTGTTTTTGTTTGTTTTTTGAATTAGCCTAATAATAGGCTAAATATAGTTATTGTGGCTTTATACCTTTGGTTGCAGTTGCTATATGGCCACCATTAACCCATTTACACCTGACTGAAAAATTTGACATGCAGAAAATAAAGGCTTTTATAGCGAGAGAAATTACATGCATGGATTCTATCCTGCAAGCGAGTGTGATGAGTACGAGACATGTTCTGTTTAGGCCGAGACAAGTGTAACATCAGATCTGCATGCTGTTTGCTACTAACTATTTACCACTTAATAGACACTATAAAAATAATGTTTTTCATTTTTAAACATTAATTCAGGGTATACAGTGTTAAAAAAAATCTTAATTTTAACTTTATCTTGCAGCCTAATTTGAATTCTCATCCTTTTTTTATTTTATATCTTAATTGCGACCAGTGAAAGTCCATTTGGACTTGGCTGCTCGAAAGGTTTCTAAACAAATATATAAAATGCCACCACACCTTATTTACCTCTATAGGGCCATTTCATGCCAAACCCTTTTAGTGAATTTTATTTGATATAATAGATTCAGCTTTCATCCTAAACAATATATCAACAAAATGACATTGTGCAAATTTATTTAAATGACCTCAAAATCACATTTCTACTCATCTCATTGAGGTTATATTTCTGATGATGCATGTATGTTCTATTATATTAGTTAAATTGGATTGAATTCTCAACCTAGATTGTGCATTGTTTTCTTATTACTTTAAACAATAAGTATTCCATTCCCTTGGCACTGATTTTAGACTAAAGTAACCTGAGATAATTACTTGGAGAAAGTCTTTTTACAGTATTTTAAAAAAAATATTTTTCAGAGCTGTTATGCTTGGATTAGCAGCAGACAGAGCTGATAAAATTGTCCAGACATTGTCTACTAAATTCTATAATAACAAGAAGTTGAGTATGGAAATCAAGGAAAATATTTCTGTAGATCCTCTGCAGTAAGTAACTTTGAAAGGTTGTTTTCATTTCTTTGTTCTTTGTAGTGGATAAATTAATAAGGCTGTGTACAGTTAGGGTTTTTTTTATTGGATCTTCCTTGTTGAGATGGAACGATTAATTGAAATCAGGAATCGTAAGAATCGTTCATTTGGGGGGAATTGGCATCAGAATCACTAAAAATAATTCCAGTTTTCCAATTCCTTCAAAATTTCAGTAGAGACTCTTTCAACTGTTTTTTTTTTTAAAGTTTTTAACTTTCTTTCCTACTTGCCAAATAGCTGAGTCAAAATTTTAAATATTATTTATTTCCTGTTGGTGTCAATCAAGTTATGTATCTACTCATCTGTCCTATTATTTAGTGAAATTATAATATTAATAAATTATTTCCTAATAGATTTAGATTAGGTCTACAAGAATGCATTATTATTTAATACCAATTAATATTGAAGATCTGACTGTATAAGAAAGGTATTTTATGTTTAATTGTTTATATGTGTGAAATGAATCCCTGCTTAGGGCTTGTGCATCATTTAGAACAGCTGATGCAATTCTAAGATGTTAGAGCATTGTTCAGCAGTGCTGCCGAAGTTGTCCCATTCGTACAAATTTGGTACCTTTTTGCCGTAAAGAAACACTTTTTTATACCATTTTACTTTTGTTTTATGTTTTTAATTAAATTTGGTACGATTTTACCAATTTAGTTACATTTTCAGAGTAAGTTTTGGTACTATTGCTAAAATTCTTTCAGCAGTGGGCAGCCTTGTTATTCAGTTGACAAACAGCCACCACAGATGTATGTTATGCTGTGCGCACTTCCTACTCCCAGCCTATGTTAAATGTTGAGTAACAGTATCATAATAGCTGAATATTAATAGTATTTAATACATTAGTCATTATTAGTTGACATTATCAAATTAGTCTGATTTGAATTACAATTTTCATATAAACTGTGAATTATTCACTATTAAAAATCTAAATTCACTTGGTTGCAACGACTGATGATATCAAACTTCCAGCATAAGGCTCTATATCAGAAGATTAGTTGTTAGCAGATACTATGTAAACTTAGGCACAATGTTCATCTCATTTATTTGTTTACTATATTCAATTTAGTTTATGTAACAACTAACCTTATTAATTATTATTGAAGTATCAAGTATTATTATTATATGGAAGGAATTATGAATCAATATTCTATTTTGCGAAGGAACCGTAACTTATAACTGTAATCGGAATTGTCCCATCTCTACTTCCTTGTATTTGCATTGTTGCCTGTTTGGCCTCTTCTTGTTGAATGTCCCGCTGTTGGTGATCTTCACACACATTATCTCTCCTGGTACTGGGATGAGCAGGGTTGCTACCCCTTGGGATACGTTGGTACACACACACACGCACACACTATTTAACTTTTTTATTGAGGTTGTCCTGTTCCATTTTATTTGACTCTTTGACATTGGCCTCATGATCCTGCGTCTAGGAGGGTATGCTGCATCCATTGCCAGAGTTTTTGCTTTGTTTTGGTTTGGGGGGTCTTTTGCATTATTTTTAATTATTATTATTATTATCTAGCCAAGCATTGGACTATGGATGATTACAGCAACTTATTTTCAATGCCCTAGTAACCAGTCAACAGATTAGTGCTGAAAAAAAATGCACTTCCCTTCCTCTCACTCTCTCTGCACTACTTTTATATATTTTTTTTTTCTCAGCCAGAGTGAAAATTAGGAAGGCCCTGATTGGGGCAGGTGAAGCACATCTATTTCCTTGGGTAAAAAGTTAGCGGCGGCCCCTTGGCCTTGCCAAGACACCTTGTCAATTTGAAATCATATTGCAAGTGGCATGCTGGCCCCAGTGGTGTTTGTGATGGACCATAGGCCCTTTGAGTCCCTGATTGGGATACCCAAGACCTTGAGGGGATGGCCAGTTGGAAGCCCATCATGAGGTGGAGATGGTCTCAGGGATGACAGTCTTCCATGAGGGTGAACCTTGACTCAGTGCCAAGTTCTTCCCCATTTTGGACCCCACCGGGGGGTATCCTGTTTAGTCTGTTACTCTTGGTACCCAGCAGAGTTGCAAATCCTCAAGGCCTGAGTGCAAATTAAGGAAGCCCCCTCACTGGGTTGACTTGAACTCGGATGGTGCCTGGGAAAGTTGTTGGTGCACTTTCCTCCCTTGTTCCCTCTTGGTATAGTACGATCTAATTTTAATGAATTTTAATTATTTTAACATCTTACTCCATTATCATACCATTTATCCATCCAGTGTTTCAATCATCACTGCATAATCACCACCTCTTCATATCGGGCGCAACTTTTATATCTCTAACCTTTTCTTTTTACTACAAAACAAATTACGGTGCAATCACCTCGCAGTAAGCACCAAAGGACTCGTAAACAATCATTCATCCCTCTTGGTGCTACTTTATCTTTATTTATTTATTATTATTATGACTATCCCTGCACTTTATACCTGGAGGAACTGTTCTCACTTGGACAGAGTTTGGTCTGCTAAATATGGAGCCTGGCTGTCCTAGAGGCTCTTCCCAGTGGTGGAGAGAAGCAGGTTCACTCCCCACCCTCCTCTCTTAAAAAGAAAAGAAGCAAGAAGAAGATCAAAGGTTCCTCTCACTCCACTGGAGCTCCAGGGATGGATGGGTCCACTGCTGTTTTGGCAAGTGACCAAAATCTGCACATCTGTCCCTGAAGCAGCCTCGATTATGCCAGGTCCATTCATTGAGAGAGTAACCTTGGCCAAGGACAACATGATCCACCAGAGGAGAGCATTTGCTAGTTAGATTGGTAGAGAACTGAGAAGTGACCACTTTCTTGGATGGGAGCCTTCTGGCGAATGCGTGGATCACAGCAAGGTAGACATGATTAGTTCTCTTTGGACACTTAATGGTACGCCACTGAGTGTGACACTGAACTCTACCATAAACTCATGAAAGGAGTAGTTTAGACTTTAATACTTGTAGACTACTCCAGAGATGACATCAACTTAGAGCTGGCCGACCATGGAGCAGTTAAGGTCGAACATGTGATGAGCAAACAGGTAGGGGTCTCCAGACCCATCCCTACAATCTTTGTCACATTCTACTGTAACAGGCTCTCTGAGCTGCTGTGGAATGGTTGGTATTGCTACCACATGAAGACATTTGTGCCATTGCTGCAGATGTGCTACTACTGCCACTGCTTTGGCTATAAGAATTGCTTATGTAGACATGCCACCCAAATTCTGTGAAGATGCTCTAAGGCCAGACATAATAAATCTCTATTGTTTATGACAAAGTGTGTCGATTGTGGAGAACTGCACTCCTCATCCTCGAAGCAATATGGTGAGCATTTCCTGGAGAAGGAAATTCTTGCTGTTCAGGCTATGGTATTCTCTACTTACTCCAACTACTCCTTTGGTAGAGCCTCGGCTTAAATGAGCTACCCCCTTCCCCAGCATGACCATTTCCTGCAAGGTGAAACGGCTGCGCGCCTCCACTGAGTTGTTGGACTCGCAGGAGGCAACACTCCCGACGGCGGTCATGAGGCTGTCACCCAGGGTTCCTAAGACCCCCCCACCCCCCAAAGGAGGATGGCACCAAAGAGGCTTTGACTCCTATGGCTTGGTTGGGCTTAGGGGATGGTAGATCATCCATAAGAGGGAGCCCTACCTCCGAGTCTGCCTTGCCTGCCAAAGGTTTTGAGGCAGAAGGAGGCAAAGACTTGCATAGCAAGACCAACCTCCCTGGATGAGTCCTCAAAGGTATCGGCACCTTGTTTAGCCAACAGCGTCCAGAGTTCTGCCTCTGTGAAGTGTACGGCCATTTCATTCAGGGTGTTCTCTTTCAAGATAGCCCCTGCATCTCATCTGAGCTAGACCTGGTGGGCATATTCCTTCAAGGCAATTACCACTGACTATGGACCAACTGGGAGGAGCTGCCAAAGCTCATCATCTCCCACTCCCTGTTAAGTACCTTTTTTGCAGGAGACGATGCTGCGCATTGTAGCATTGGTTGCAGTGAATATGAGCCAGTTTTTTAATCTTTCATTATATTTCCTATACTAATTTGTAAAATCCAACCAAATTTGGTGGGTAGATTCTTTGCATGGTGCTGCATATCTTGTAAAGAAAAAAAAAAGAATTTGATTAAAACTATAGTAGTTATTAATACTGAAAGGTGGCTCACCATTTTCTTATCATCCAGGGTGAATTGATCCACTTCAATTTTCCTCTTATGAGCTTCTTGAATTTATTTTTATGGTATATTTTAATGTTTTTACTTATCTTAGCACATAACTAACTTAAATTTAGCTTTTACACTAGTAAAATATTTACACTTATATATAAAAGCTTCCATAGCAGCAAGTTCAGCTAGTTTTCACTAGCTTTTTTATTGAATTCTTTTAGGGTTTGTAGGCCTCATCAACACCTTTAATATGGAAAGGTGTTGTGCCCATCATGCTTATTGGGCCAGCAAAGATATACCTCATGCTCACTTTATCAATGTCTGCTTTCTTTGGCCAGTCATATCGGTCATCTGGTTTTCTTTCTAAGAAAGTCATTTTTATGCTACTTTTTCCAATGCCCAACACATGCCCAATGAACACTTTGCCATAATTAACACAGTAATATTTCTCTATTTCTGTTTTCTTTTTTTTTCTGCATGGTCAGATATTTTTGTGCACTAAATGTAACAACTCCCTTTCCTCATTTGGTTGTAATTCATTTGATTCGCTGAAGGTAGGCAAATCATCATCAATGCCCTCCATCAGATGAAGTAGGAAATGGAGTTCTTGTTGGCACCTCTTTCTTCTCTCTTGCAGCTTTCCTTCATTCAGATTTTCTTTTCTTTTCAAGGGTTGCCTTTTCTTGTGTCTACAAGTTCCAAAAAATGTGCTATGATACGGCTGTGAACATCAAGCTTCTGTCTGCACGATTTCTGCTGTGGTGTCAAGGTGGAAGGCTTCCTGAAGATATCAGCCATAATTTGTTCAAAGGAGGTGGATGGTGATAGGTCTTCTTGTGTGTGATGTTGCTTTTGAGGAGTCACAGGTTTCTGTACAAGTTCTCTAGGTTGATTAACACATGTGTACAAATCTGAGTTGAACTTTTCCACTGGGTATGTGTCCTTGTTGGGAGGATACATACCTGTTTTCTTGAAAAAAATTTCATGATAGGGACACTGAAACATTGGTCCCATACCTTCCCCACCAAATCTACAAATTCAGCCTTAGTAATTCTTCTTGCATAGTTTGCTGCTTTCCATTTTGCAATGGCTGCATCCCATTTAGACTTTAGGGGCTTGAAATAACACACATCCAAAGGCTGTAAAATATCAATGGTGTGTGATGGAAGTTTAATGATGGTAATGTTTTCTTTTCTCGCTTTCTTTATCACACATGACGTTAAGTGTGTTGAATGATCATCATATACTAAAAGCAATGGTGGCTGCATTACATGGTTGCAAAACTACTCAAACCATGCGTGAAAAATGTCAGCCACCATCCAACCGAAGTCTGAAAAGGCGTTCTGGGTTAAGGATTTGGGCCCTTCCAGGAGATCCAGAATTTCTTACCTTTAAACAGAATGAAAGTGGGGAGCTTTTCCCCAGAAGCACTAATCCCTGCCATAACTGTAATGTTTCTCTTCCTGATGTGGAGGTGACACAAGATGCCTTTTCTCCCACTGGTGCAATGACCTTTGTTTTTGATGGGTCTATGAATAAACAGGTCTCATCAATGTTCCACACACATTCTGGGTGATTTAAGACCTGTAGGCGTGTCATTTGACCCCTTTTAAGTTTTCAAAGTATTTGTAAATTATTTCAGGATCACTGGCAGCGCTTTTCCTTGGCTTTTCTAATGTCAAAGGTATCTTACATGATAGTCTGTAGCATTGCATAAAGGACATACACCAATCATCGCCTGGCATGTTATTGTTGAATTTGCAATATTTTCACCTGTAGCATTGTCCTCAACAATATTCTTATCCACAAATGACCACCAAATGTTTTAATGAGCAAATCTTTTTATCTCTGGATGGCTTCACTCAAAAGATCAAGGATTTTTTATATACCATGCTATTTTCAGGCAGTTGTGTTATTATTTAAGTTGTTTTAAGAGAAATTAGTAAAAAAAAAAAGCTTTTCAGAAATGAAATTTTGTTCATATTCCAAAATGCACCCTTTTTTGAGACTAGAAAAAAAGTTTACTGTGGTTGTGTAGCTATTGAATTGCACTTCCAAACAATGTACTGGGGAGGAGGGGGTGAGAATTCCCCCCGGTCAATGCTATAAGGATTTTGAACCCCACCATTATAGGCTGGAGGCCATGCAGGAAGATGCGCCATTTATACCTGGCTTGATGTCTCAATCTTTTCCTCACTTTAACAATATATCCAGGGCGGATGTTGAGATTATCTTTGCTGAGTTCCTGGACATGTAGGAATTGTGGGGAATGAGCGTGCCAAAGAGTCTGCCCAATGATGATACCCCCCCCTAAAATCTCCCCTTAATTTCCCTTTTCCATTGTCGGAGGCGCCCTCGGACAGCTCCACAGAAAAAATTGATGTACCCCTTCCCCCTGTGCTCTCGCAGGGGACCCTCCAAATCTCTCTAACATGAGAGGCTTACTCCTCTCCTTCGCCTACGGGTGTAGGGGACCACCCATTACCCCCTTGTCTGGAGGTGCTTTCATGCACCTCCCTCTTCTCGGCGGTAGTCCCCTCTTTACTTTCCAAGGGGACTGCCAAGAATGCCATCAGGCTGCCCATAACCGACTGCTCCCCATTGAAGCAGCTTGGTAGGGCAAACCCCTTTAGGGGGCTGAGGGAAACCAGGCCCCATTGGTCTCTTCCCTCAAAAGACCTGCTGGCTAGAATTTTAAACCTAGCGGGGGTCAAGGCCTGAGCCTCCTCAGACCTGACTTGTGACAGTGCTGCTGATGGGACCTGTGATATCCTGGGGGGGGTATGGCCAACTGGAGGCCCCCTCTGAGATAGACATGGTCCTTGAGGCAATCCAGCCTCAGATGGTAGGGCCTTCCATGGGAGCGAACCCAGGCTCAGTGCCAAGCACCGAACTCCAGCCTGCCCCTATGAAAGGCCCTCCTCAAACAGCTAGGGTTTCCAAGGCAGTAAAAGGAGGGGAGGGATCTCCTCCCACCGGTGCCCCTGTGACTGCCAGGTCCTTCTCCATCTCGGAGATGGACCTTGCTGAGGCCGGTCCATCTGGCCTGGGGGCTCCTGCCGACAAAAGGAAGAAGCGGGTTCATAACCCCACCCTCCTCTCCATCCACTTCAGTAATTGAACAAGCCAAGATCGGCACATCCGGCCCCTCTATCCCCCTGGGTATGGAGCCCCTGACTAAGACCAAAAGTGTTGTGTGCAGAGCGGAGCTTCAATTACATCTGGGCCCCTCATTCAGAGATTACCCAGCATTTTCGAGCCTGCTGGCTTCAAATGCTTCCTTAAATATTCGCTCCACTGGTGGCACCATCACCTTAGAGCTGGCCGACCATGGGGTGGTCAAGGTCGAATGTGATGAGAAAACAGGGAGGGGGCCTTGAGACCCACCCCTTCTCTTCGAAGAGAGTCCCCACCTCTCCTCCGAGCTAGACCTGGAGGGCATATTCCTTAGATAGAATTGTCGCAGACTCCGCGCCAACTGGGAGGAGCTGCGGAGGCTCATCTCGTCCCATTTCCTGTTAGCTATTTTTCTGCAGGAGACAATGTTAGGCGTGTGCCATATGCCCACCCTCCCTGGTATAAGGGTTTTGCTACCACACCACCATGAGATGGGCATGGGCTGGGGGACGCGCGGTTTACACCTTGCATGATGTCTCCGTTTTTCTTTTCACTTTAGATAGCTCCTTTCTGCAGGGGATGTACAGCCTCACCTGGATAGGAGGTATACTGTTATTTCTGCGTACATTCCACCGTCAGTTGACTTTGACACCGGGGACTTGTGCGGCGTCGTGGCATGGTTGCCGAGGCCCTTTCTCTTGCTTGGAGATCTGAATGGTAGACATCCTCTCTGGGGAGACTACTCAATAAATCCCAGGGGACAAGTCCTTGCCGATCTGATTGAAGAGCTTGAAATAGGTGTCGGAAGATGCGGCCGTTGAGTTCTCCGGCAACCTCATCGCAGCAGGCCTGACTACTATTCCCAGAACGTCTGGCCGTTTTGCACACAGACCACTCCCGTGGTGGTCGGCTGAATGTGACACAGCCCCCAAACAGAAGCGTTATGCCTACTTGCGCTATAAGTGCCGCCTGAACGATTTCAGTCACTTAATTTCGTTAACTAGGGCTAGGTTCCAGTATATTTCGAAGCACGCACGCCGATCTTCTTGGCGTACATACATATCTTCACTTAATGGGAAGACCCCTCTAGCAGAGGTGTGGAAGAGAGTCAAAAGGATTTGGGGCAAGTTCTTGCAGGCCCCCCCTTCCCTTCCATTCTCCAGGAGAATGGCTCCATGTTACTGCTTTCTCCACATTCTCTAGCTGGGATGCTGCTCTGCCAGCATTCAATGTACCTTGTGATGTTGCGGAAGGCCACCGACTGGACTTTAGTAAGTTGCATTCTACTCTTGCTTCGTGTGCGGACAGTGCCCATGGTCCGGATGATGTCCCGTACTCCATGCTTCGACACCTAGGTAGGCGAGGCATGGCCTTTCTGTTAGATTTGTTCAACAGGATCTGGGTGGAGGGTCTCCTCCCGGATTCCTGGCGAATTGCTACTGTGCTCACCTTTTGCAAACCTGGGAGAGATCACTCTACTCTGGCCGGTTTCCACCCAATCTCTCTAATCTCTTGTGTGTGCAAGTTGATGGAGAAGAAATTGGTAAATGTTAGATTACAATTTTTTCTGCAAGTTCTACTCCACGTCGGATGTTCTGCTCCGACTGGAAAATGCCTTTGCGAGGCCTTTCTTTGTAGACAGCACTACACCAGTTTTTTAATCTGGAGAAGGCCTATGATACCACATGGTGATGCGGTATCATGGAAACTCTCCACACGCTGGGGGTGAGGGGATGCCTCCCAATGTTTATATCTAAATTTTTGCGAGATCGTTGATTCTGCGTACGGTTGGGGGTATCCCTCTCTGGCCCAATGGAGTAGGAAGAGGGTGTCCCGCAGGGAAGTGTCCTCACTGTCACACTCTGCCCTGAGCATCAACGGCATCACCTCAGTGCTCCTGGAAGATGTTCTCGCTACACTCTACGTGGACGACCTTTCGATCTCATTTGGCATGGCCCAGATACCAACTCTGGAGTGTCTACTCCAACAGGCATTGAACCCTGTCTCTCATTATGCCAAAGTACACAGGTTTCGGTTTTCCTTGGCTAAGACTAAGGTGGTGCACTTCTGCCATCATCCACGGCTCCACCCTGACCCAGACTTGTTTCTTGTGGGGTATGCCTGGAAGTGGTTGATGCTGGAGAGATGCTACTTGCTCTATGTCATCTACAGTGCATGATTCGTCTGTACGTGCGAGCCTGGTGCCTCCCTCAATTGCCGATCGCGGACCTCCCCTGACACCTGAGCTTGTTTCCTGCTTATTACCTTTTTCTTTGTTATATTTTTATTGGTTTTATTTAGCATCCTCTTTTAAAGATGCCTAATTTTATAGAATTTTGAATACGGCGACTAATGCCCAAGTAGGCAGTCACCAGATGAACTCTTTAAACAAAAAAAAATCTACAGCCTAACTTTGTTTGGGAGGTGGTCAATGACCCCTCAAACAGAAGACTTATGCTTACATTTGCTATAAGTGCCACTTGAACGATTTCACTGTCAGTGAATTTTGTTGAGCCTGGGCTAGGTTACAGTATGTTTTGAAGCATGCCTGCTGCTCTTCCTTGCAGCTATACCCGTCTTCACTTATGGGAAGACCCCTCTAGCAGAGGTGTGGAAGAGTCAAAAAGATTCAGGCAAGTCCGCCCCTTCACCCTCATTCTCTAAGAAAAATGGGACTGCAATCTGGCCCCTGCATCCTTAGCAGATTCTTTCATGAGTGTTCTCTTGCAAGGATGCTGCTCCACCAGCCATGATGTCGCCAAAGGCTACATTTTGGACTTTACCTCCAGAGGCAGAGAACCCTTCAAGAACAGGTTTACATTGAGCGAGTTGCATTCCTCTCTTTCTTCTTGCCTAGACACTGCATGTGCCAGTTGATGGAGAAATTGATAAATGTTAGACTATACTTTTTCCAGGACAGTGGAGGCCACCTGTCTTCGGCACAGTGCAGCTTCCGCTAGTTCCATGCCTCATCAGATGCTGTTCTCTGACTGGAAAATGCTGTCTGCTAGGCATATGATACTGCATGGTAATACTGTATCATGGAGACTCCACATGATGGGGGTGGGAGGATGCCTCCCAATCTTTATTTATGAGTGCTGGTGGGGGCTGGAAGGAGCCCTCTCAGGTCCAATGGAGCAAGCAGAGAGTGTCCCACTGGGAAGTGTCCTCAGTGTCACACTCCTTTCCTTGAGCATCAACTGTATTACCTTGGTGCTGCCAGTAGTAGTTTTTTCTACAATCTACATGGACTAACTTTTGAACTCCTTTGTTGCTGCACAGGTTTCAGTTTTCCTTTGCCAAGACCATGGCTCAATCCCCACCTAGACTTTTTCCTAAATGGGGTTCTCCTGGAAGTGGAGAGAGAATTCACACTGTTTCCTTGGTCTTGTTTTCAACCAACAGGCGCTGAGATGGCTACTACCTTGTTTTTCTACTGATCCTTTGTTTATTCGAAGCTTGACTATGGATGCAAGTTTTACACATCCTCAGCCAGTGCCTTCTGCATGTCCCCCATTGAGAGACTACTTGTAGATGTTGGGGAGATGCCACACACTCAGCACGGTGTCTCCCTCATTCACTATCGGCTCTCACTGCATCTGCATCTAATCTCAGTGGTGCCTATGCCTCAGATGCCAGTTATACCCTAAGCCCTTTGGGTTTAGGGCTAGGAAACTCCTTAGAGAGCTCAATGTAGCTCTCTGGTTCTGCCTATGATGCTACCATTGAGGGTACCACCTTTAACTTTTTGTCACCCTGTCTGTGCTTCCAAAGCTTCCTCAATGCTGGAAGTATTGCATTCAACTTTTTTGGAGCACATCTCATGTCACGTTGAACCATGCCAGTGTACGTGGATGGCTCCAAATCCCAAGAGGGGGTTAGCTTCCATGCCGTATCTCTTGTGAAGTAGTCATTTCTCTTGATTTCTGAGTTGGTTTCAATCCACAACTCAGTATGGAAAATAACTGCATTATGATCTTTATGGACTCACAAAGTGCCCTTTCTTCTCTTGGGTCAACTTTTTATGGACCAACCGCAATGGCATACACTGCATTTTAATGGAACACTCCCCTGCACCTTTCTGCAATGACTGTATTATCCCCAGTCTTGGGGATCTTCACTAATTTTAGCTAACTGCAAGGTTGCTACTACTTGTCCCTTTTACTACCTGCAAGGGGATGCCAGTTGAGGGATGGATAACCATCCTGCAGCTGCATCTGGAGGCTTTTGTGTGCCCTCCCATCCCCAGCGGACCCCTTTCTACTAAAAACATCCACTGTCCCTCTTCCTTTTCTACCCCTACTTCCAAACTCCCCTACTCTACTTTCTCTCATTTTCCTTTTGGGAGACTGATGGGCAACTATTTTTGCAGGCTAATCACCTAACCCCTTCATATCCACTCACCCTTGGTTGAGGCTGGGGGGTGGGGTACATCTCCGAATCTCCCTGGCTCCGGTGGGGGGTGATGGCTTTTAACCTGCCTGCATCTATAGTACCCTCACCATTTTCCTCCCACTCACCTGGCTATTCTCTCATTATTATCATTTTTACGTTAAAGTCCTGGTTCCGTGACATGCTGTGGATGTTTGTCCACCAGGCAAACAAGGTGGTCTTAGTGCTTGCAATGCCTTAACTGGCGGCACCTTATGCACCCAGCAGGGACGGGCTCATCTGTTGGGTGTTTAGCGTTTGCTTCCCATTTATAAAACATGGCTCACCATGGCCAATAATGACAACTTAAAAACAAAGGAGTGGCCACCTCCTTCTCCAGGATTATCCCACCGGTTCCTCTCCTATAAAATTTTTTTAACCCCAAACAGGATCCTCAACCTCATGGATTGGGTAGATCCCCGCTATGGTCTTCCCCACATGTCCTTTTGTCTCTTCCACAGTAGTCCACTGGAACTGCCGTGCTCTGCTGGCTAACTGGGAGAGCATCATCCATCTTTTATCACATTAATCCTGTCTGTTTACAGGAATTAATCCTATGAGGTTGCCAGGTCCCTCGGATCTCAGGCTACCTACCTTTTGTTTCTCAGTGATGCAGTGATTCCGACAGAAGTGGAGCTGCCATTCCAGTACTCGACTCGGTCCTGTATCGCCTCCTCACACTACATACAGACCTTCATTTGGTGGCTGTCCGGCTTTGCTTAAGATGGCAGTACACTGTGTGCTCAGTCTACATTCCTCCTCACGACTATCCTACTATTGATTCTCTATCTAAACTAAATCTTTAACTTCCGCATCCTTTTCTCATCCTGTGGGACTTCAATAGTGGGGATCCTGCCTGAGGGGACTGTTGCACAACGTTCCTAGCACCTACTTTGCTGTCACTTATGGATGAGCTATTTTTCTCTCCATTAAGCTCTGGCTCACCCACATACCTTACCCTTCCTCCACCGACACCTTTACTTGTCTTGATCTTTTCCTTATATCGGATGGGGCACTGCTTGACTTCTCCTGGGCATTTTCCCAGGATGACTTCAACAGCGACCACTTCTCGGTCTCTCTCTTCCCTCACCCTCTGAATCTGTCCGTAGACAGAGATGGCACTTCTGTAGGGCTGATTGGGGTAGCTTTCAAGCTAATGCAGTCTGCTTTTGGCTAGTGCATGATTTCTATACAGTTGATGAGGCTCTGTCCTTCTTCAACTCTAATTATTTCTGCAGCTACTTCTTTAATTCCTAGGTCATCAGTTGCGGCCCACCCCAGGGCCATTCCATGGTGGTTCATAGAAAGAAGTGCGCTGCACGCCGGTCGGTACTACTGAACCCTTATTTCCCAACATAAGAAGAAATGAACTGGGCATGGGGTCCTCATGCGCCGATGCCTTAAAGAGGCACTTCATTCGCCGTGGAGATCTATGTGTCAGGATTTTCTTCCTCCTCTGCCACTGAAGTGTGGCACCAGGTTTGGTCTGTTGCTTGCAAGGCATCATCGCTGTACCAGCCCATTATTAGGGAAGGCAATGCCTACCTCTATGATGGATATGAGGTGACTGACAGGCTTGCCAGACACTTCTCACCGATATCTAACCAGACCGCACCTCACCGTTATCCTCCAGCTTTCCCTCTCAGATCAACAAGGACTATAACCAGTTATTGAAACCAGTTATTTTCAATAACTGAGTTAAAAAAATCCCTCGCCTCCTGTCACCCAACTAGCCCTAGTCCTGGCGGAATCCCATTCTGTCTGCTTAAACACACACATTTCTGATCTCCACTTTCTCCTTGATCTATACAACTGCATCTGGGTTGAAGGCACCTTTCCCAAGACATGGCATACAGCCATGTCAACTTTCCTCTTGGGATTCCTTCGCGATCTGTCCTTTCAAGTTCGGTTCGGTTCCTCTACATCTATTCCTTATCCACAAGATGGGGAGTACCTCAGGGATCTGTCCTGAGTGTCTTCCTCTTCTCTTTTGTTTTGAATACTGTTACCACTTCACTCCCTCCAACTATCAATAGCTTGATCTACGCTGATGACCTGGTGATTTACTTTAGCGGTAAATCACTATCTCTGGTCACCAGAGAGGTCCACCTTGCGGTCACTGGATTGGGCATCTTCCAAGGGTCTATCCTTTTCTCCTTCTAAGTCTTGTTCTTTTCCCCCGCATCAAAGTAGACAGGCCCTCGAGTGTCCGCTGTTTATGTCTGGGACTCTGATCCCAACTAAGCAGTCAGTGAGGTTCCTTGGCCTGGTACTTGATGAGAAGTTGTCTTGGGGGCCTCACATGAAACACCTTGTGACTGCCACCTGCATGACACTCAATCTTCTACGCCTTCTTTCCCACACTAACTGGGGCACTGACCGCTGTGCCTTTATGATACCCTTATCCCCAAACTCGACTTCAGGTGTGAGGTGTACGCCTCAGCGTCACCTTCTACCCTCTGACGTTTCAAACCCATTCAAAACTCCGCTCTGTGGATGGCTTCTGGAGACTTCTGCTCCTCATCTGTCACAAGCCTTCGTGCAGATTGTAATGTTCCTTCCCTAAAGGAGCATACCTTTGTCCACTCTCAGAGCACGGCCATTTTTAAGGATGGTTCCTGCTCTCAACTTAACTCATCGGGTGCCATGATCGTGGAGACAGTGCCCCGATACACCTCCTCCTTTTGCCTCCCCTCTGGGTGCTCATCTTATACTGCAGAGCTCAATGCCCTGAGGGAGGCCCTTCTAATTACCCACCTTCAAGCCTCCAATGACTTTGTAATATATTCAGACTCTCTGAGTGCAATTTCCACACTGTCCCTCTATTATTCTCCTCACCCAATTGTCCGCGAGATCCGTCAACTCTTGCACAAGGCCACTGTTTCCTTGCGAAAGCTGATCACCATTTGCTGGGTTCCCTCACACGTAGGAGTTCCTGGCAATGAAGCAGCTGACCGAGCTGCGTGGTTGGTCTCTGATCTAGCTTGTCCTGTTCCTATCCCTCGTACTGACCTCTTTCCTCACTTCAAAAAGCTAATTTCAACACAGGGGCTTGCCTCCTGGCAATCTCCACCTCTCACCAAGCTCCACCAGATTAAACCCACCCTTGGGTACTGGGCATCCTCCTTCCATCGCTCCCACCATAAATAAGTCGTTTTGACCTGTCTCTGTCTTGGTCATCCCATTTGCAATACATGCAGAGTCAGGCTTATGGTCTCTCACTTTCTGGCAGACTGTACCCGGTACTCCGCCATCCGTCGCTGCTTCTTCCCTTACTTATCTCTTTATCCCCGCAGTGAGCACCTAAAGATGATTCTGGCCAAAAGCCCTCATTTCTTGATAGATGCCATATACTCATTCCTGTCCACTGCCGGTCTCAAATCCACAATCTAGCCCTCATCCATCACTAACCTACTCCCTTAAACCGTTCCCTAAGATGGATGCCTTAGTGTCGATCGGCGGTCATAATCCTCTACCATAATAATAATAATTGTCCGTTTTACTTGATGGATTTGTGCATACAGTCTCGTTGACTATTTGGCTCCTTGTGGAGGCTGGTCTCCATTTTATTTGACTCTTTGGTCTTTGTCTCCATTTTATTTGACTCTTTGGTCTTTGTCTCTATTTTATTTGACTCTCTTTGTCGCATGCTCCTGCGCTGAAGTGGTGGGGTGGGCCTCTTGCAGATGTGGAATGTGCTCTTCCCATTCTTCACTTTTTTTGCTTTTGAGTTTCTTTTTCTGATAGTTTTTTAATCTAGCTTAACACTATGCTATAAAATAAATACTGCGAATTATGCCCTTTTAGTGTCGCTAGATACATCCTTAAAAAAGTGCATCAACTATTGATTTCATGTTTTAAAATTGTTTGGAGCTATTCTCTAAATGCTTTAAATTTCCTGCAATTTGCATAATTCTGAAAATTTTACTGAATTTTTTCCAATTTTCAGGAAGCGGATCAGCCTACCAAAAGGTCATAATTATAATTTAAAACTTCACTTCAATGCGATTAAATGCGTACGCATAACTAAGAACAAAAAACTTCCAGTATGGTAATTTTATTTTGCTTATTGCTAGTTTTAAGGTCACAAGTTTAGGTGATGTCATCCACCCAGTAGGGTTGGCATGTGTGGTGGCACGTATTGCTTGAAAGGTATTGGGACAAAACCCATGTTTTCTAGTAATTTGATGAATGTTTTGTTGGCTACTTATGTGGCAGTCTGGTGTACCATGAGCAACCACACTAGAGCTGGTGTTTGGATGATTCTGTGAGCTATCAGTCCATTTCTCTTGGATTTGGCTTTATATCTTTCACACATTTTTCCTCTCACTACTTCCTTTATAGATCTCACCTTTCAAATGTTATTCTGAAGATGGCTTGTCCTGTGTGAATGAACATAAAAGGAAATGTTTGCTTGGAAAGAATTGTGATCAGGTTGGAACATAGTGCAGTTGTTGTTTGAATGAACAGGCTTTTTGATTGTGGCCAAAAGTGAGATTTGAGAGAATGCATAATTACTTGTATGGTTCCTCATGTGAGAGAACTTATAAAATGATTGGAGGTTGGTATTGCTCCATGGTTGTTGAAGGGATAATGATCCAAGTGCAACATTTAGGGAAAATGGCTGTGGGTATGCAGAACTGTAGTGAGAAAGAGGAATGATGTAAAATGCTCACTGGAGAGGTAAATGAGTGGTATGGTTGTTGGATCTTGCAGATGAATATGCAAGTCATTCCTATGAATCCATAGATGAGGTGAAAAGGAATAAATAGCCTTGTGAAAATTGAGCACTAAGAGTGTAAAGCAAGGTGTTGGGAAAAATTTATTAGGTATGTAGAAAGGCTAACTGAGAGGGTAGTGTGTGTTGAATCAATAAGTATTTACATAGAGACTAAGAAAATGCAGTGAAAAACGTGGTAAGGGTTTGCCGTGTTTATCCATCTGTAGGAAGCATTAAGATAGCAGGTTTTAGGAATGTAGGGAGCGGGTGGTAAACATTCACTTTTGACTACATTACCACAAAGTAGCATTAGTCTCATGAATGCTACTAAAACTATTTACTCTCACTCATCTGTTTATGCCCATTATTTTGTCTACAGTAAATATCCATCAGAGTGATGTGAAGTATTAGACCCCAAGCATGCTATCTCACAAACCACTATCCATGTGTATTGTGGGGGGGGGCATTTTATAATTCATTTCCATGTTTCTGGGAGTTCATTTTGTTGTTAGAAAGATATTTAAATTGTATGTAAGAACTACCCTCCCTTCCCCTTTATTTCTATGTTACAAATATCCTAAAAAAAAAATTCATGCAAATATTAACTATTTTCAAGTGTTTCCTTATTTAAATATGTAGTGAAGTATGGTCAAGAATTGTAGTGTTAAAGAATACCTACCTACTATCCACATCTCCTTAAAAAAAAAAAACCCAGATTAAATTATTAAAAATTTTAGTTTTATGCTCTACACAATTTTTTGTTTTTATTATAACATCCACTGACTTTCCACTTAAAGTGGGTACTTTTTTCTTGATTTGATTAGATTTAAGATAAATTCCTGGCACACTGAAAAGCTCTGGAGGCCTTTCCAAATCCAAAACAAGTTTTGAAACTGTTAATGCTTTCTCACAGTGAATGAAGCAGTTGCTGCTGCACTTTCCTGAGACAGCAGAATTATAAAGTTACACAACATCATTCAATGCTTTTTCTTGATAACTTTGTCATTTTCTGCCTCCTGAATTGGGCATGCTAGGGGATGAAGGGCTCCTTTGAACCTTGTGATGATTGCTTGCTCCCCAAACTGCCCTGCACATTCTCATTGAATGTCCTAATCTGCAGGAATTTTGCATAAGCTACCGGTCCTGATACCAGGATGAGCTGAGTCACTAAAGTTCTGGTGGGATATGAAGGGCAGTAGCAGTTGACTGAAGAAGTGTGCGCTTATCACAATTATCTGGCCTTCTATTGGAAGGATTTTGTTTTGTCATTGACGTGTTTATTGGGCAGTCATTTGTAGTAGTGGTTCGCCAACCTGCCTTTCTATCCAGGCAAATCCTGATTGGATAATGAAATAGGCATAAATGCCAGTATGACAATTGCTGGTGAGCCCAAGGGCACCATGGCCTGGAGATCATTCAGGTGTAACCTTCATCACCCTGTGGCAGAGGTACAAGGATTTAGATACCCATAAGCAGGATTTGTTGAACACTGTCTTCTACATTGTTTGGTATCTTGTTGGATGTCTATTAGCTAAGGTTGGTTTCCAAATGTGCAATGAATAGTTCTGCATCATGTGGATGAACTGTCTGTATATGATTATTCTGTTTTGTGTGTTCAAACTCTGTGTTTGTTAGTGTTGTTCTGAAGGTGGTGTTTGGAGGTTGGTCTAGAGTGACACCCAGAAGTGTGATCATAAAGCAAGATGTACACATTATTTTGTTTTAGGTCAGAGGTAAAGCAGGTGACAGTGTTTATGGTGCAGTGAACATTGTTTGACATGACACAGTTTTGGGAGTTGTCAGTTTCTGGAGGGGTGGAGTACAGAGGTTTGAAAATATTAAATAAAGCTTTTGACAAGGTATATGTGAAGAGTTGATCTAAAGTAACTTGGTAGCAAGTCTCAGTATATCTGCTAGTGTCTGTGCCAACATAATGTATGAGGGTGAGACTGGTATATAACCAAAAGGAAGGCTCAACAGTGAGAAGTAAGTAATGTGTTATGTTTTGAATGATAGTGTCCACAAGCTTGTAAAGGTGTTATGAAGGGGCATGGCCATGTAGAAAGAATATTTCCTCAGGGTTTGTAAATTTTACAAGAGCAGCTAAAAGGTTGCTTGACTATGCGAAGGAGTGAATGAATGATAATTGGATGTTTGCTAGGTGTTTGACTGACTACATCTTGCAGGAAAGCCTAAACTAATGATGAGCTGTATAAATCAATGGTGTATCCTTGGTTTTACATCAGGTTCATGTTGAAGAGTACAGATTTTGGGTGTAGTGGTAATTTCTTGTTTTTGTATAAAAGCAGCAGTCTTTGTCATACTCCAGTTTGATGGTCATAAAAAGTGGCAGAATTTGATTGGAGCATAATTTTTAGGTTCTATTGCATACACAAAATCTGGTAATCTATTGTTGTAGTTCTTGGGATGCTTGGATGTAAATTATTTTTAAAGGGAGGAGGGATTGACGCAATTGAATGCAATTTATAATTGGAGTGTTGGGGAAGTACAGTGATGTCATTTGCAAGCTTTTTATAACATTGATATTGGTTTAATCTATTAAGATTATCTTTAATGCTTCACTATTATTTGTTAAACCTTATTTTCTACTTAGGTTGTATTTCTTATACTTCTCAACCAAAGAAGCAGCAGAGGAGGCGATGAAGAAATTTGTAGAAGTAAATGGAAATAAATTTTATCCACTTCATTGTCGCCTCGAAAAGAGTGTAAGTTCTGTACACTATTAGGAAAGGAACTCATTCAAATAATCATCATTCACTTAAAGGCTCCCATGTCATAACTAACATCTAGAGAATTGAATCCACTCCTGACCCAAAATAACTGCGTGAGGTGTGGCTCTTGTATAAGTCCATGACAGGGTCCACAACCAGTGCTGTCACTAATCAACTACCCAAGGATGTCCTATTAGGCACAGAAACACTTTTTTGCAGCTATTTGCCCTCCTTGCCGCTGTGCTGACGAGGCTAAGCAACCCTGTCTGGCCCCAGCTTAGCCTCTTCTTTCAGATGGCCTGCATTTCTACCCTACTTCCTCACTTTCCCTAAAAACTCTCCCACAACTTTCTCTGGTCGGCCTCTAATTTCAAAGGATAGATACCGACCAGCTTCCTCTCACCCAACTATCCCGGATCGGGGCTGAGAGGAGAGGGACACTCCCATGAGCTCTGGTCTGGGGTGGTGGGTTTTTAACAACTTGCTTCATCACCATCCACACCTTCCTCACTTCCCCTTTCTTTCTCCTTTCAGTTTCTATCCATTTTACCCTGTACCCAAGGTGGAGTTGTCATACCAATGGGTTGCCAGGCCACTAGGTGGGAGGAGTGGCCTCAAATGGCAGAAGCTGGTTCTGCCAGCCCCGTACTCACCCCTCACAGAGTGGGTTACTGCGTGGGGTGATTAGCATATGCATCCCGTAGAATAAATAGGGTCACCATTCCCAATGATGAAGACAAATATCTCTACTTTCCCCCGTAAAATGGACGGAGCTGCCCTCACGCAGCTCCACAACTGTTTGTTGTGGGTTGCATGATCCTGCCCCGTGGGAGAGGGTCTACCCCCTATGCTGGAGCTAGCTTCCTTCTTTCCTTTTTGCTTTGTGTTTGTTTTTTTAGCCTCTGTAATTTTCATCGCTATTTTGTTATTTGCATATTATTTTTTTATATAGCCCAGTAGTAGGCTTGGTTGAGTACGGCGACTTATACCCAAGTAGGCAGTCTCCAGATGGGCTCCTAAAAGGGGGGGGGTGAAGACGGCTTCAGATAGCGCAAAGAGTGTTCCGCCACATTCCCCCAACCTCGTTCAGCTCACGTTGCTACCTTGCCGTGCAAGTAGCTCTGTCATATCACTTGCTTTTTCCATTGTGTTTGGTGTAGTTATTTCGTTTTACTGTACAGTATTAACCATTGGGTTCTAAGAAATTGAGTGTCATGGCCTGTGGTGAGAACAAGAAAAGGATGATGTCTTTGGAATTAAATCACAAAATCATTAAAAAATGTCGACTTGGTGAGGCATTACGAGTGTAGGGCATCTATGATATGGAGGATTTAGAAACAGAAGGCGCCGATCAAGGCTATAACGCCAGCCAAAAGTGTTAAGATCATTACAAAACTCAGGACCTTTGTCCATGAAGAGGATATGGAGAAGCTGCTGTTGGTGTGGTTGACAGAGCAGCAGCTTGCAGGGGATACCGTGACCGAGAGCATCATCTATGAGAAGGCACTCATCATTTACAGGAATTTGGTGCAGCTGACATCAGAAACATCAATGGACAAGGCATCGAAAGAATTGTTCAAAGCCAATCGGGGATGGCTTGATAATTAAGGCGGATGATGTTATCCTTACAAGTGAGATTAAGGAAATGTTGGGAATAAGTAATAACACTAGCTTCACTCATTTTCAAAACATTTTGAAAGGGAGGAAGAAACAAACCTCATTGGACAGGTTTTTATTGAAATGCCCTGTGAGGAAAGTGTGGTAAAAAAGGCAAAAGTCAGTGGTGAAGAAGAAGATTAAGGAAGTGAAAAAGAAAAAAATAACTTAATTAATAGAGATAAAGTGTAACATTGACTGTGTAGCTAGTAAGATAAATTTAGCAAAAAAGTGTAACAAAACACGAACTGAAAGACTCCAGATTATTTTCTTACATTCTCTTTTATGTATTATTTGTTATTTATAAAGTACATTTTTTTTTGGGGGGGGGGGAGGCTGGAACTTATTAATGGCTTTCCATTAATTTAAAGGGGGTGGAAACTGCTTTGATATCCAAGCAAATTAAGTTACGAGCTCAGTCACAGAACGAATTAAACTCTTAAGTCAAGGTATCACTGTATATATAAAACAATATTTATAAATTTTACTGCAAAATGCTCCTTTCACCATTGCCAATGTATATTGCGTAAAATGTATCAATTGTTCTAAATATTACTTTGGGCTTTCTGGTAAATGTTTGCTAAAACGTATATCCCAATACAAATATATTGTACAAGGTGGAGAAGAGAGCAGTCCATTTTATATACATACGAGGGGCGGTCAATAAGTTTTGCAAATCGGTAGGGCAAAACAGAGAAAGGGGGATCGCTGTTTGTGGGGGTGTTAGGACAAGTTATGACAAGTCAGGACCTGCAGCCGCACGCTCCTGCCTCGTCTATTTAAGAAACAGTAGCTGATCGCAGATCGTTGGTCACAAATTTTTCAAGAATGGAGAAGGTTGAGCACCGCGCACTGACAAATTTTTTATCAAGGAAGGCAAGAATGCAAAAGAGATCGATGAACGCATGGTTGCAGTGTACACCGACACCGCCCCTTCCTATGCAACCATTGTTTGCTGGAATAGGGAGTTCCGCCATGGTCGTGAGTCCCTTGAAAATGACCCCCTGTCCAGGATGCCTGTCAGACGTGACCAACGAGAACAATGAAAGTGTTATCAATATCATCCACGACAATTTGACCATGACCAAGGTCTCTGCCCATTGGGTCCCTAGAAACCTCACGCCCCATGATTGACTTCAACGTCGTCAAAGTCCACAAGGCCAGAGTTGCACAAGCTACCCTGCATGAGTGCGGATTCGAGTAGCTCAACCATCCCCCCATCAGTCCAGATCTGGCCCCTAGCGACTACTTTTTATTCTGCCAGCTCAAGGCTGCACTGCGTGGACGCCGGTTTAGGGATGATGATGTCCAGCTCGCCGTCCAGGAGTGGATTGAACAGCAGTCAGGAGGTTTCTGGTTGTCGGGAATTCAAAGCCTCAGGGACAAGTGGCGCAAGTACATTGAAGTCGAGGGTAGTATATTGAAAAATAATAAAACACTTTTCCTCATATCTCGCTTCCTTGTATCTGAATTGCAAATCTTATTGTCCGCCCCTCGTATGTCACAAGTTCATCATAACATCGATTGGAACTTGGCTAAAATCATTTCTCATGCAGTGTATTTTTGCATGTGATGTTATTGAATCGACATTCATCAGGGGCATTCTACGTGAAGTGTACAGACTTTTTGGCAAAATCTCGACACTAGGTCATGGATTTTGATTATTTTTTGCATGCAAGTTGGGTCTGGTGAGATAACATCACATAGCAACAATTTTTATGGCTCTGGGTCACCCATAGCCATTTTTATGGCCAGGTCAATTTTTGGACAAACTGGTTGACCAAAAAGGTTTGAGAGGTCATATCTTTGGCTAGAGTTGACCAATAAGATTTGCAATTCAGATACAAGGAAGCGAGATATGAGGAAAAGTGTTTTATTATTTTTCAATATACTACCCTCGACTTCAATGTACTTGCGCCACTTGTCCCTGAGGCTTTGAATTCCCGACAACCAGAGCCTCCTTTGATATTGGAATGAATGAAGTTTTTGTGTGCCTGGAATAGTTTTGGTCGCAGGTCTGGTTTTCAAAAGTTCTTCCTCCTGTTCATATTCCTTTTGAGTTCCATATCCAAACGTCATATTCCCAAGAGCTTCTTCGAATACAAACCAATCTCTTGGTGATACAATCTGTTTTTCATACAGTCTTCTCAATCTCTCTTTAGTAGCCTCCCTTTTGATGGTGCCACCTACGCCGTCTGATGGTCCCTTCCCATGGCTAGTGGCAAAAAAATGCCACTCTGCTTCTCTACCATATTCCTCTTTATGCCAGCAAAGATTCTGGAAAGATTTACTGTTTATACTCTGCTGCAGATCCGTCCAAAAAGTAGTAAATTTTCTTTACCATTTTGAATACTGATTTCATATACTCTATCAACATTCTCTGAAATAGATGCACTGACACATTATCGTGGATGTTACACTCTGAAATTATGGTGTATGACTCATGACAGTTTTCCATCTTTAATGTGATAAAACACCCAAGGATGTATTGTCGCCCCTGTGCGCAATTCCAATGATATCCCTGGGCTGCATCTTGCATTACAAATGAATAGTTTTCTGAAAAATCACCAATTACTAAAAATTCACCATCTGCAATATTGTTTTTCAGTTTCCAAGTACTGTATGTGATTTTGGAACAAAATCATGTTGCACCAAAGTCTCAACACGATCACAAAATCTATCCATGAAATCATCAAGCGATAATACCATTGTTACCAGCTCAGATCTATCAGTTCATGTCCACCATTTGAATTCAATATTATCCACATTCTCGTGTTCATAAAATCCAAATAGTTTTGCTTTTAATTGATCCACAGGTGGACAGTACTCGCATGATCTCAATTAGCATGCTCGATGGGCTGGATTACATACGATAGAGGCAACTAGGTGATGGTAGGAGGATAGATCAGTGATATCAGACATCTTGGATCCAGCCATGATCAGTTTTACATTTTGATGTATTGTACATACACATAGTGAGTGAGTTCCACTGCCTCCCGCTGTAGCGGGCCGAAAATCTAAACTAACCCCCAATCGATCCAACCCGCTTCCTACACTATCCGGACGTGAGAAATCGAAGGAGAATGAAACGGATTGTATATACAATCCGTTTCATTCTCCTTCGATTTCTCACGTCCAGATAGTGTAGGAAGCGGGTTGGATCGATTGGGGGTTAGTTTAGATTTTCGGCCCGCTACATTTGGCGCCCGAATAGGGACGTGAGACTTCGAAACTGGGAGCGTGACTGGATTGGATTGCAGTCCATACCCAATTAGTGTGACAAGTAGTTTGATTGATTTTTCCCTTCTCCTATCTTTTTTACTAACTTGGGAACAATGGCTGTAGCAGAAACGTTGAATGAAGAAGTAGTGCGATTGAGACTGGAGTTGAGAAAGAATGAAGAGTAGTGTGAAATGTTACGGGGAATGATGGAGGGAATGGAGAATAAAATAAAAGGGATGAATGAAAAGACTGATAGGATGAAGAAGGAAATGGGAGACCGACAGGATCAGACGGACCGACGGATGCAGGACCTGTATGACATGATGAAGGGGTCAGGACCGGCCCTAGGACCCTCGACCTTGACCCCTGCTCCGACTGAAGGGAATAAGACTAATGGGATCAATGGGAGTGTGTGCGAGTCTAGAGAGGATAGGGTGATTATGAGTGATAGGAAGGACGGAGAATGGAAGAGAGTTGAATGCAAGAGAAGAAGGAAGAGTGGTGCAAAGGGGAAGGATAGGAAGGTAAGAGGCAAGAGTGTGGACTCATTGTACTCGGATGAAGGAGAGAGTGATGGTATGATTGATATGAGTGAGAGTGAAGGCAGCTCAAGTGAGAGTGAAGTGAATGTGGGAAAGGGTATTTTGATAAGGGAAGTGCCAAAGATAGATAGATTTAGGTTACATGGTGGGAAAAGTGTGGAAGAATTCTTCGGGGAATTTGAGCGATATTGTAAGCTCAAGTACCCGGAGAATAAGGGATACTGGATGAATGTTTTGGGGGAATGTTTGGAGGGAAAAGTATTGGAGTTTTTCCGCGTGATTACAAGTGTGGGGGAACCAAGGTACGATGTGGTGAAGAAGCGGATGATTGGACAGGTGAAACGAATGAAAGAGAGTGTGAAGTATAAAAGGGTAAATGAATTTGAGAAGGCTCGAATGGGGAAGAGTGAAAGTGTGAATATGTATGCACATAGGCTTGAGAGTATGGCAAGAACGAGGTATGGTGATGATGATGTAAATGAATGTAAACCACTCATGAGGAAGTTTTTGGACACGATCCCACGAAAGGTGAGTGAATGGCTGGGTGGAAAGAGAAAGGAGAGAGTGAGACTGACAGGTGAACGGTTGATGTGGGAGGATGTGTTGGAACTGTTAGAAGATGGACGATTTGATGATGAAAGCGATCTAGAAGAGGATGGATGGTACAGTGTGAATGTTGGGGGTAAGAAGCCCAGGAGCTTTCATCCACCCCGGCAGTTTGTCAGCTACAGGGATGCCCTGAAGGCTGCACCAGCTGGAGTGATGTCAAACTTCCTGGGCCGGCAGAATGGATGGGCAAATGGAGGGTGGTCGAATGGAAGGGGGCAGATGAATTTCAAGCGTGGGAACGGATATATGAGAGAGAAACCGAGGTATGTCCCAGCAAATGAGAGACCGAATGGTGTGAGAAAGATTGTGGAATGTCGTCGGTGTGGAAGGAAAGGTCATATGTTGGCAGAATGTAGGTGGACATCTGGTGCGTGTTTTGGGTGTGGTAAGAAAGGGCATATGATAAAGGATTGCCAGGAAAGTGTGAAAGAGTGCTTCGAGTGTAAAGAAATAGGCCATTTGAAGAAAGATTGTCCGAGGTTGAATGGTGGAGCAACTGCTGGGGAAAGTATGAAATATGCATGTGGTAATTGTGGAAAGGCTGGTCATTATGCAAGGATGTGTCGTGACCAGAGGAATGTATGTAGCTATTGTGCGATGGAAGGACATTCAAGTGAAAAGTGTTGGATTAGACTGAGAGCGCAAGGTGTGAATGGAAAGTCTGAAGCGGGAAACTGAATGGTAAGAGGGTACCTGGTGAAGTATCCTCTGGGTGCATGAGTGTGAGTAATGTGTTGGCAAGTCTGTCTAGTGTGAAAGTGCTGTCTGGTAGGAAGTATGAGTGTCTGAGTGTGAAGGTGGAGTTGAATGGAATTGAGTGTTTGGCTTTAATAGATTCTGGATGCAAGGCGAGCTTGGTGTATAAAGATGTGTATGACAAGTTTAGCGAGAAAGCCCTCCTGTCTGAGTGCAAGGGTAGTTTAGTAGGTATTGGTAATAGGAGAGTGCCTGTGATTGGAATGATAAGGTCACCTGTTCGAATGCATGGTATGATGATGAATGAATGTGAATTTTCTGTGATTGATAAGGTGAGTAGTGAGTATGGTGTGATTTTGGGCTATGATTTTATGAAAATGAATCGTATGGTTGTGCATCCTGCGAGTGATCAGATTGAGAGAAAGATTGGTAAAAATGGGGTGTATAAGTTGTATGTAGGGAAAGATGGTAGCGTTTTGAGGAGTGTGTTTACTGGTATTGAGGTGACTGCTATGGAGAGTGTAAGGCTTGTGAAGGGTGAAAGGGTGTCTGTTAGAGTGAGTTGGAGTAAGGATGTTAGTTTGAATGTGAGTGAGAACACTGTGATATTGGATGGAAAGGATGCGTGTTATAAGGTAAGGCGTGTTGCTTGTGTGTTTGATGGCTTGATGAGAATGAATGATCCTTTTGTATGTGTGCAGGCAGACCCCAGTGTGAAAGGGCAGGTGAGGGGAATCCAAGTCGGAGATGTACTGGGCCACCTCTCCACTGTCAATGAGGTAGGTATGGATGATAGTACGGATATCAGGGTGAATGTTGCGAATGAAAAGACATGTGAATGGATGTATAATGAGGTGAAGGACATGGTGAAATTGGATGGATGTTTGACTGAGTATGAAAGGGAGGATGTGTATCGAATGATATTTGAGCGAAAGGGAGCCCTCAGTAAGGGTGATCTGGATTTCGGGGTTGCAAAGCTCCCGGAATTCAAGATTGTCCTGAAGGAGGACTCCCCAATCTATCAGCGGCCGAGGCATTTCCCACGTCCGGTTGCTGAAGAGATTGAGGAGCAGTGTTTGGAATTGGAGCAATTGGGGGTGATTGAGGAGAGTGAGAGTGCATGGAATAGTCCAATTGTACCTGTACGTAAGCCGGATGGAAGATTGCGTCTGTGTGTGGATTATCGAAAGGTGAATGAAAGGACTGTGAAAGAAAGGTTTCCGATGTGTGTGGTATCTGAGTGTGTGTATAGTATGCATGGGATGGAGTGGTTTACGAAGCTGGATCTGGTACGGGGGTATTACCAGATGCCCATTGCTGAGGAGAGCCGGCCAGTAACTGCCTTCTCTTCCTCAAAGAGGCATTACCAGTTCCGGAACCTCAGCTTTGGGTTGGCTAATGCTCCCGGAGCCTTCCAGCGGGCAATGAATGTTGTGTTGAGTAAGTTTGCGAGTAAGAATGTGATTGCGTTTATAGATGATATTTTGATTATGACTGAGACTTTTGAGGAGCATATGAGATTGGTGAATGATGTGTTGAGAACGTTGGAGAGTGTTGGTGTGAAGGTGAAAGTGGCGAAGTGTGAATGGTTTGCGAAAGAAGTGGAATTCCTTGGGCATATGGTGAGTGAGAATGGATTGCGTAAATCATCGAAGTATGTTGAGAAGGTGCGAATGTTTCCTAAACCGGTGACTGTGAAGCAACTGAAGTCATTTTTGGGTTTGATTGAGTTCCAGCGAAAGTTTATACGTGATTGTTCTGGTGTGAGTAAGCCTCTGACTGAGTGGATGGGCAAGAAAGGTAGTACGGTTGTCAAGTGGAATGATAAGATGAATGAGGCGTATGAGAGACTGAAGGAGGCAGCGGCTGAAGATGTTGAATTAGCTTACCCAGATTATAGTGTAAATGCTAAAATGCTTGAATTGTATACAGATGCGAGTGGGTATTGTATGGGAGGTTTTCTGATGCAAGAGCAGCGTTTGAATGGAGAGAATGTCAGGCGAATAATTGGGTATGTATCCAAGGCTATGAATGTTGCAGAACGAAAGTATTCGACTGTGGAACGAGAGCTGGCTGCGATAAGATATTGTTTGAAAGTGTTGCGTCCATTTTTGTATGGTGTGAGGTTTGTGATAAAAACAGATCATCAACCTCTTGTGTATTTGCAGCGTATGAAGTGGGCTGATAGTAGGATTGCAAGGACTTTGGAAGATTTGAGTGACTTTGACTATGTGATTGAGTATGTGCCTGGTGAACGGAATGGAGTGGCTGATTTGATGTCAAGGTATCCTGGTACGAATGATGAAAATGTGTGTGGAGTGAGTGATCCTGAGTATTTGCCGAAAGGAATTATGAATGGAAAAGAGAGTAAGGGTGGTGGTGATTCCTTGTTTGAGAGTGTATGGAATGGTTTGCAAGATTTGAAGAGTGATGGAGTAGATGTGAGAGTGCCCGATAGTGTAGATGATTTAAGGAAGGAGGTAATGAATGAAGTGTGTAGGAAGCCTGAAAGCATTGGTATGGCAAAGGTGCGGAACTTCATGAAAGAATTGAGAGCGATGTGTATGCAAGGGGTCCCGCCATTTCAGGAAGTGTTGATTGTAGTGAGTCGTTTGTATGGAGTGATTGTATATGTGCACTTTGGTGGTGAGAGGCCGATTGTGTACAAGGATGAGAAGATGAAGGGTTTGAATCCTGATGTGGTACATCTGCAATGTTTGAGCGGTGTGCACTACAATTGGGTAATTGAAAAGTGTTCATATATAAGAGAGAAGAATGATTGTCTGGATGAAGATGAGTGTGTGTTGAGTGATGATATGGGAGTTGATGACAGTGTGGATATCAGTGCTGATGTTGGTGTGCTTGTTCCTTCTGTGTATTGCGAACATAGTGGACCTGATATGATGGAAGCGAGAGTGAAAGTTAGTGAAAGGTTGTTCTGTGGTTTGATTGATACTGGAGCGCAAGTGTCTTTAGTGAATGAGAATATTCTGAGTAAGTATGAAGAGTTTAGATGTTGCGAGCATAAACCTGTGAAGTTACGGATAAGTGGATTAGGGAATGGCATGATAGTGGCATGGGAACAGGTTAGTCTGAAAGTGAGTTTGGGTAATGGTGTGAATGTGAAGCATGACTTTGTGATTCTGAAAGGTGAGCAAATGCCTTGTTGTTTCTTGCTTGGTGTAGACTTTATGAGATTAAATGATTTGTCTTTGGATGCTGATAAGGATTGTCTTATGAAAGGTGAATGTGAGGTGATGAAGTTGAATGAGTGTGCAAAGAATGTTGTCAAGTTTTGCGGTATGATTGAGTTGGTCATGGATGATGAGAATGAGATTTTAAGTGATGATGATATTCTAGAGATGCAAGAGATGTGTCCTTTTGTTAGTGAGTTGAAGAGGTGTGTAATGATGCGTGTTGATTTGAATGAATGGCCAGAGTGTTTAAGTGATTTTAAAAGGTATGCTAAGGATTTTGTTGTTTGTATGGATGTTGTATATTTTGTGAGGCATGTGAAGGGTGGTGATGATATGTATGTACCTGTGATGTCCTTAGTTGGTATGATTGGTCTGGTGAAGGTTGTTCATGATAATTATGGGCATATGGGTAAGTTTAAGCTGTGGGAGTGTATGAAGGAGCATGTGTTCCACCCGTTTCTGAGAACTGTTGTGAATGATGTTGCAACTACGTGTGAAAGGTGTCAGAAGCGAAAGGTGCAAGTGAAACCACCGATGTTGAAAGTTGATGCGAAAGAACCGTTTGAATTGGTAGTGATTGATTGTGTGTCTTTGCCGCGTACGAGTGCTGGGAATGTTGGTATGGTTGTTATGGTTGATCATAAAAGTAAGTTTGTGTATGCAGCGCCTGTGAGAGATAAAAGGAGTGTGACTGTTGCGCGTGTGGTTGAGCAGTTGTTTTTTCCTATGTGTGTATGGAAGCCTAGAAGATGTCTGAGTGATAATGGACCTGAATTTGTAGGGGAAGTGTTTGAGCAAATGTTGAGAGAGAATGGTGTGGAGCATGTGAGAACAACTCCGTATGTACCGTCTTCAAATGGATTGGCTGAACGGACTATAAGAACCTTGTGTGAGATGTTGAGAATGATGAGTACTAAAGTGAATGACTGGGATGTGTGTCTGGGGAGAGTGTTGTGGGCGTATAATTCAACTGTGCATAGTGCAACTGGAATGTCCCCATGTCAGTTTGTGATGAATTTTGAAAGGCGAGTGAAAGATAGGTTTCGTTTGAGTGAAAGTGAGCAGAGTGTATGGCATGAGGCGCATGAAAGGTTCCGTTCATTTGAATTAGGTACAAAAGTATTGAAGGTGAAAGAAGTGAAGGGTAGGTTGAATGTATCAAAGATGAGTGAGAAGTTTGATGGACCTTATAGAGTTGTGAGGGTTTGGGAAAATGGAGTGACATATGTTTTGGAGAGTTTGAATGACGGCATGACTGAGAGAGTGCGGGCTCATCAGAGTCAGTTAAGGAGATGGAGAGAACCTCCTGACTACCTGGTGAGCCATCCAGTGTATGGACTGTGTAGAGAGAGAGGTAAAGTGCATGATGATGAGATTGAATGTGATAGTATGGATCTGTCTGGGAAAGAGCTAGTCTTAGTCTCGAGGAGTAGAAAGCGTACAAAGAAGGGTGAAAGGAAGAATGCAAGTACGAATGAAAGTAAGTCTGAGCAGAGTGTTTCTGGTATGGGGGATCTTGAAAGGGAGATTGAGTTTTTGCGTAAACAGGTGAGTGATTTGGCTGGTATAAGTAGACGAGTGAGTGAGCTGCCTGTGCCTGATTTTTCTGGTTTTGGGAACAGTATGAATGATAGTGTGTTTGGGCAGAATGAACCTAGTGTGGCTGATTTTTCGGGTTTTATGAATGGTAATAGTAGGGGTGAGTTTGATGTAGTGAATGATGAAGTGGCTGATTTTTCAGGTTTCTGGTGGGAACCAGTCGAAGGGGTTTCTGGTATGCCTGTTGAGAATACAGGGGATGTGAATGACCTGTCTGTTTCGCAAGAATGTACCTTGAGTTGGATGAGAGCTGTGAGTGAGGAGCTGATGAATGGGGGTATGAAGAGTGAGGGTTCTGAACGGAAGAGTATGAAAGAATTCTGTCGGGAGATGGGAGAACTGGTAATGAGGGCTAAGAGTATGGTTGATGAGATGATAAATAGTGACGATGAGACTGACAGGACGACTGACGAACAACCCCGACTAATTGCTACGCGTAGCCAGGGACCAGTAGACGAGTGTGAATGGGTGCAGAAGGGTGCGATTGAGCACAAGTGGTACCGTGAAGAGTGATTGAAAGGGTTTAGTGAGTGGCTGGTCGAATGCCTTAAGGAAGGAGGGGTGTGTGTAAAAGGGCCATTCTCCCACCCCTTTTCTCAGTACCCTCTCCCTCCCTCTGTAAGAATGTGTGTGAATGGGAATGGGTTTGTTTTTTTGTTTATTTTATGTATAAAAATGATTACCATGTTTTTTTTCTTTCTTTCCAGGCCTCATATTCTGGAAAGATAGGACTTAGTTTTGTATATCCTTATATTACAAACAAAGCGTTATATCCTGGAAAGCTATATTATCATTAATAAATAAAGGCCATTAGTATAGCTTAATGAAGGAGGGCTTATAATAGCCACGTAAGCTTTTTTTTAAAGTCATTATCTTCCATCAAGCGCAGAGGCGCCACACTTGTAAGTCCTAGGCATTTTGCTCGCTCGAGTGGCAGGTGGCTGGACATCTTCCCATCCTCTTTGTTTAAAGTGAGGCCTTGATTGTTGTGTATATATTGACTGTTGTAGTCAGGATTTTTTTTTTGGTTGTTTGATTTTTTATGTTTATTAGGATAGATTAAATAGTATTCATATATATAGGATTTTCTTTTTGTATTTTTGGCCAGAAAGTAAGATCTCCAATATAATCGCCCCCTCTCTATTGTAGATATTTTGTAAAAAAATTTTTGTAAGTAAAGGGACTGTATATACAATCCGTTTCATTCTCCTTCGATTTCTCACGTCCGGATAGTGTAGGAAGCGGGTTGGATCGATTGGGGGTTAGTTTAGATTTTCGGCCCGCTACACCGCAAGATCACACTCACGTGCCCGTAGCATAGCAAACTTTGAGAATGATACTTTCACCTCAGGGTACTTCACTTTGAAACTGCTATAAAGTTCCTTAAAATTATTGAGAATGAGTCATTTCTGTAACTTGTGCTTTTCCCCTTCAATTTGCACTACTAGACAATCCTTCTTTCCTGGTAAAATTCTACTCCTGTCATCACTACGAAAATATTCAATGACTAAAGATTTTATTTCCTCAGGAAGCACTCTGCTGAGCTTAGGGTTAGGTGAAGCTAACATTCCTTTCTCCTTTAGTATATGGTGAGCTTTTACGGCCATTCTCCGAGAGCAATCAAACTCGTTCATGAGTTTTCTAACACTCATACTGGTTGCAAATATGGTTAGAATTCTGATTTGATCCATACGGCTTGATTGCCGATATTTTTCCTTTAGAGATTGGATGACTTCGGCATACAGTTCACGTTACATCTTTGCAGCACATCTTGTTTTCCTGAACTACTACCCACGACCAAATCCAACTTTCTCCTAACAGATTCTTCAACTTTTAACCTTTTCTCAGGTACGTAAGTCGGATGCCTTTCAGCTTTTCTTTTATCAAAGGGGCTCTCACCGATGGAAGACAATGATTGGTTCATCTGAATCTTCTTTTTGGCTAGGCATCTCATTGAACTCCCGTTCAGATGCTGAAGTTCCGGGCTCCTCTGGAGTATTTTGCTCCATTGGTAACTGAAAGCTTCTTCCTACAAACAGAACAAAGCTTATCATCTTTGCTAAGAAGAGATGAAAACTTCTGCAAAAGCTGAGCAAAAATATTTTTTTAGGTCTTTCTTTTGCAGGGATTTATGGATCTTCAGTGCATCACTGCAGTATGTACTTTCGATTCGCCATCTTAATGAAACAAAGCCTGAAAAAAAATCCAAATAGTAAATTACTGTTTATAAACAATATGCAATAAATTAATTAAAATATCACATATAAATGATTGAAGCAATTATATTTAAAATTGCTAATATACATTATCAATATAGCTGCTTCAATCATTGCATTATCCTAGTAAATTAGTAAGCAAAGAAAGAAGTGCATAATAATGTCAAGTATTATATCTTAGTAGAAATAGGTCAAAGTTTAGGTGCAAAGGGTTGTAGGTTGGTAGACTGGTTTATAACTAACAAACATTTCCATTAGCCCTTTTTAAGATTTGATTCTTCATAAATTTGCAGAGAAGTGAACCAAACACAAGAAAATAGTAGGTACCTATTTAATGATCAACATTATTTTGAATTATTTTAATGTTTTCTCAGTCCAGCACATTGCTGAGAATAGGTTTATTACACTCTTAGTTTAATCTTTCTTCCATACCTATTTTTGTAGGGTATAGCTAGTTATATTCTGTAGGTACATTCAGTTTTGATCAAATTAAAGGATTTGGTGAAAATTGCCTTCTCTCATTTGAAATAGCTTGGCATAATAAAAATATGTGATCAATCAAAAGTCACTATTAATTAATGGGTGTTCATTTTAGATTCCTAATAAGTAATAAATCATTCTCCTCTTTTTCATAATATAATAATTTGGTAGGTAGGTAGCTGTATAAAAATTATTAGGTATTTCAAAATTATCAAAAATAAATAAAATTTCACACCTTTAAATTATTTTAGGATCTTACAATTAATATTAAGTAGGTAGTTTAGAAGACATCTTGAAATTATTTTAATTTATATATTGAAGGCATAAATGACATTGGTATCTGAAAAACATACATTAATTAGTTAAAGATTAATGAAAGGCAATTAAAGACTGCTTTTCATCTTACATTGATTTGGTAAGATTACCTATATAAGGTATGTACCTAGGTATATAAGGTGTATATAGGCAGTGATGTATTATTTATTGATTCAAAAATATTATATAAGAGGTATATAGGCCATGCCATGGTTAGGACTTATGTAGGTATGTGATATTGCCATAATTTCTGGGTCAATAATACTTTTAGTAGGTATATCCAGTGTCACATAATTGCCCATAGATTCTAAACCCATGGAGATCCCATTTTTATTTTTTTTTGGAGCTATGTAGGATAGAAAGGGGTAACTTTAGAAAAAGATTTGGGATGATCTGAGTTGCACTTTGCCCTGGGTCAAAGGTCAAAGAGTTCACAAAAAGGTCATGTCAAAAATTGTCATAAGAACATCGTTCTTACACTCATTTGAAAGATCCTTCTTTTGAACATTTTTGAATTAAAATTGTTCAGATTGGTTAATTCTGGCTTAAAGTTTTGACCTCTCAAAGGTTTCTGGTTAATCAGTTTGTCCAAAAATTGATCTAGCCATAAATATAACGACATTGACCAGATAGGCCTTATACTTAGTATGTGAACTTTATTCATCTGTGACTAAGGTTTCAGGAGGGTGTGTACACTTCACGTAGAATGCCCCATCGGTAAATTCCCTGATTTAGATTCAAGTCCTGGTTTGTATAAACTTGATCGCTATATTAAAAATTGCATTCATACAACATTGTCCAAACTTTGCCTTATAATTAATTATATATATATATATTTTAATTTTCCTTCTTATGCTTTCGCTATTACTATAATCAGCATTCTTTTAATCAACCCATTTATGCCTGAAAAAATTGAAGCTCGTGTTGAGTTATGAGTGTTATATATGTTGAAATATATGCAAAGGACAGCCATAAAACCTATTTTATATGGTTATCCTATGTTTCGATAACATGTTATATTAAAAAAACATCATTTGCAATGAGTGACATCATATACATTGGGCGCAAAGAAAGTGTTAACATTAAGAATTTTTGGATAATTAAGCACAAAAGTACATTTCAAGTTTGTTTTATTGGGTCCTTTTACTTACATTTCTTTACATTTAGTACTTTGTCATGTTCCCACGGGTCTTCCACACGACCTGGATCCTCTTGGGCATGGATGTTACAAGATTCTCGAAGTAGGAGCCGTCCATTGCCACCCACAGCTTAATCAGTGTCTCCTTCAGGGCGGGGATCTAGGTGGGCCGGGACTTATCAACTTCATTTTTCATTTGGTTCCAGGCATTCTCTATGGGGTTTAAGTCGGAGCAAAGAAAATGTTAACATTAAGAATTTTTGGATAATTAAGCACAAAAGTACATTTCAAGTTTGTTTTATTGGGTCCTTTTACTTACATTTCTTTACATTTAGTACTTTGTCATGTTCCCACGGGTCTTCCACACGACCTGGATCCTCTTGGGCATGGATGTTACAAGATTCTCGAAGTAGGAGCCGTCCATTGCCACCCACAGCTTAATCAGCGTCTCCTTCAGGGCGGGGATCTAGGTGGGCCGGGACTTATCAACTTCATTTTTCATTCGGTTCCAGGCATTCTCTATGGGGTTTAAGTCAGGTGAGTTGCCTGGACAGTCCAAAACTTTGATGTTCTGCTCATTAAGGAAGTCTTTGACAGCTCGTGCCTTGTGTGCAGGGGCGCCATGGTGCATAAAAAAGTTCTGGAGCAAGTCAGGATGTTTCCCATTCAATTCAGCCACTGTTTTTGAAGGGTCCTGCTTCGCCTCATGTAGCAAAACCTTGTCAGTCTGAGCAGTTGTCTTCTTCTTGCCCCCAGAGCCAGGTTTGTGAGGCAGTGCCGGGAGGGAGTGTGGTGGCTGCTTTTTTTAGCTTAAAGAGCGACACACGGCTCACGTTCAGATCGGCAGCTACATTTTATTGGCACTTCCTGCTCCATTAGGGTTAGGGCACGGGTCTTCTCCTCCATTGTCAGCTTGCTACACCCCATTGCGATAGTATGGTGGTGTCTGGTAGGGCGTCAAAGTCAGCAGAAAGGTGAAAAAGATGCCGTCTGTGGGGCAGTGTAACACAGATGTACACTGTCTGAGCTCTGTGAGCACACTTAAACTGAGCCTGGTGGGAAGTTGCGAGGGAGCCCTGGCTGCAGGTACATGCGTCAGACCAAACTCCTCCCACTACCTATATGGTGGGAACACGCTAAAAAAGTTAACCGCAAAATTTGAGTTAACATTTCCATTGCGTTTCCCCGTAAGGGGCGCGGTGATTTGCCATCCTGGCCGTCCTACCCCAGCTTAGCCTCTTCTCTTTCCTTCAAAACACTTGTTTCCTTGCTTTTCATACAACCTCTCCCACAACTTTCTCTGGTCAGCCTCTAATTTTACAGGGTAGATGCTGACCTTCTTCTCAAGCCAACCGTCCCGGTTCGGGGCTGAGGGGGGAGGGGACAATGTTCCCTAACCCCTGAGCTCCGGTTCGGGATGGGGATTTTTAACAACCTGCTTCATCCCCACCCATACCTTCCTCACGTCACTTTTCCTCTCCTCTTCACAATCTATCTTTTTACACCCCGTCTAAGGTGGAGCCGCCAGGCCACCAGGCGGGAGGGGTGGTCCGAAATGGCGGTGCCTGGCTCTGCCAGGCCTGTAAGCACCTCTTGCAGTACAGGCAACTGCAAGAGGTTATGAGCGATTGCATCCCTTGAAATAAATAGGGTCACCATGCCCAATGATGAGAAACACAAAAATCTCCCCTTAATTCTCCCTGTGTCACCAACGGAGCCACCCTCGGGCAGCTCCACCAAAAAAATGGAGGTCCCTTTCCCCTGTGCTTGCTCAGGGGACCCTCCATATCTCTCAACCGGAGAGGAGGCTTACTCCCCTCCTTCACTTACGGGTGTAGGGGACTACACCTCACCCCCTTCTCTGGAGGTGCTTTCGGGCACCTCCCTTTTTTCAGCGGCAGTCTCCTCTGTTCTTTCCAAAGGGACTGATAATAAAGCCAGCAGGCTTTCCTTAGCCAGCCGCTGCACATCGAAGCGGCTTGGTAGGGCAAACCCCCTTAGGGGGGAGAGGGAAGCCAGGCCCCTTCGGTCGCTTCCCCCAAAAGACCTGCTGGCAAGAATATTGAACCTTGCCGGGGTTAAGGCCTATGCCTCCCCACACAAGACTAGTGACGATACTGCCAACGGGACCTCCGATGTCTTGGGTGGGGATGGCCAACTGGAGGCCATCCCTGAGATAGACATGGTCCTTGAGGAAATCCAGCCTCAGACGGTAGGGCCTTAAATGCAAAGGAATCCAGGCTTGGTTCCAAGCACCGAATCCGCCCCTATGCAAGGTCCTCCTCAAACGGCTAGGGTTTCCGAAGCAGTACAAGGAGGGGAGGGATCTCCTCCGACTGGTGCCGCCACGACTACCAGGACCTTCTCCATTTCGGAGAATGTGCTGAGGCTGGTCCATCTGGCCTGGGAGCTCCTTCCGGCGGAGGTGAGAAGCGGGTTCATTCCCCACCCTCCTCTCCGAAAAAGACAAAGACTAGGAAGACTCGCGGCTCATCTTCACCCGAGGGGCCTACGGGGACGGATGGGTCTGCTGCCACTTTGGCAAGTGACCAAGCCAAGATCGGCACATCCATCCCCTCTGCCCCCCCGGTTGCGGAGCCCCTGACTAAGACCAAAAGTTCACAGGGCAGAGCCTCGATGACATCGGGGACGCTGATTCAGAGGTTACCTGGCATTTTCGAGCCCACTAGCTTCAAGCGCTTCGTCGTTATTCACTCCACTGATGGCACCATGTTGTCCAAGGGCAACATTATCCATCAGAGGAGAGGATTAGCTAGTGCAATTGGTAGAGAGCCGAAGGTGACCCGTTTCTCGGACGGGAGCCTTCTGGCGAATCCCGCCGAGGCGGCCAAGGAAAGTGCTCTTCAGACACTTCATGGCACCCCGGTGAGTGTGACGCCGCACTCTACCATGAACTTTGTGAAAGGAGTAGTTTATGCGAGGGAACTCGTTGACAACTCCATTGAGGACATCACCCTAGAGCTGGCTGACCATGGGGCGGTCAAGGTCGAACGTGTGATGAGAAAACAGGGAGGGGCCTCGAGACCCACCCCTACACTCTTCGTCACGTTCGACTGTGACAAGCTCCCTGAGTCGGTGCGTGCTGGTTGGTACCGCTACCGCGTGAAGGCATTCGTGCCACTGCCGCGGCGGTGCTATTACTGTCACCGCTTCGGCCATTCGAATCGCTCATGTAGATGTGCAAAGTCGGGGTCACCCGAAGTATGTGTAAATTACTCCAAGGTCGCACACGATTTGTCCAAATCGTGTGTAGCCAAGTGTGTCAATTGCGGAGAGCTGCACGCTGCTTCTTCAAAGCAATGTGGTTCTTTTCAACCTTAAGAAAGAAATCCTGGCCATTTAGGCCCAGGATCGACTCTCATTCTGCGAGGCTAAGGACTTGGTCCAGGCACGCCTGGGTCGTCATATGCCTCAATAGTTAGAAAGGCACCCTATGCTCCTGGCCCATCCAGGCCAACGAGCACGGTTGTTTCCGCGCCCATTCCGTGCCCTTCAATGGAATTGCCGTGGACTCCGCGCCAACTGGGAGGACCTGCGGAGGCTCGTCTCGTCCCGTTCCCCGTTAGCTATCTTTTTGCAGGAGACCATTCTAGGCGCGTGTCCCCTTCCCGCTCTCCCTGGGTATAAGGTTCTCGCGACCCCACCACCACGTGGTGGCCGGGCTGGGAGATGCGCGGTTTACACCCGGCATGATGTCTCCATTCTTCCTTTCTCTTTAGATAGCTCCTTTCAGGCAGTGGCTGTGCAGCTGCACCTGGATAGGAGGTATACTATCATTTCTGCTTACATTCCACCGTCAGCTGACTTCGGCGCGGGGGACTTCTGCAGCGTCGTGTCACGGTTGCCGAGGCCCTTTCTCTTGCTTGGAGATGTGAACGGCAGGCATCCTCTCTGGGGAGATTACTCCATAAATCCCAGGGGACAAGTCCTTGCCAATCTGATCGAAGAGGTTGAGATGGGTGTCCTAAACGTGGATGAGTTTACGCATCACTGTTTGAGAACCGCTTCATTTTCTTCCCTTGATCTATCTTTGTGCTCTTCGGATGCACAGCCTGATTTTGATTGGGGGGTGGTCAATGACCTCCATGGTAGTGATCACTTTCCCATTCAAATATCATTTTCAGGGCAACTGCCGCCTGAGAGCCCACCTCGGTGGTGCTTGGCGCGGGCGCGGTGGCCTGCATTTCAGGAAATGACTGAATTCCCTATCTCAGTCGAGGAGTTTAGGTCGGTAGATGAGGCCGTTGAGTTCTTCTCCGGCAACCTCATCGCCGTGGGCCTGACTACTATTCCTAGAACGTCTGGCCGTTTTGCACTCCGACGACTCCCATGGTGGTCGGCCGAGTGTGAGACGGCACTCAAACAGAAGCGTTATGCCTACATGCGCTATAAGCGCCGCCCGAACGATTTAACTGTCGCTGAATTTCGTCGGGCTAGGGCTATGCTCCGGTATATTTCGAAGCACGCCCGCCGCTCTTCTTGGCGGGCATACGTGTCTTCACTTAACGGGAAGACCCCTTTAACTGAGGTGTGGAAGCGAGTCAAAAGGATTCGGGGCAAGTTCTTGCAGGACCTCCCTTCCGTTCTCCAGGAGAATGGGACCGCAATCTCGGGCCCCGCGTCCGTGGCGGAATCCTTCGCGACCGCTTTTTCCGCATTCTCTAGCCGGGATGCTGCTCCGCCAGCATTCATTGCACTTCGTGATGTCGATGAAGGCCGCCGGCTGGACTTTACCTCCAGAGGCGGAGAACCCTTCGACGACAGGTTTACTGGGAGCGAGTTGCGCTCCGCTCTCGCTTCGTGCGCGGACACCGCCCATGGTCCGGACGATGTCCCGTACGCCATGCTTCGACACCTGGGTGAGCGAGACATGGCCTTTCTGTTAGTTTTGTTCAACAGGATCTGGATGGATGGTCTTCTCCTAGATTCCTGGCGAATCGCTACTGTGCTCGCCTTTCGCAAGCCGTGGAGAGATCACTCTAACCTCTTGCGTGTGCAAGTTGATGGAGAAATTGGTAAATTTTAGATTAGCCTTTTGCCTGGACAGCGGAGGCCATCTGTCTTCTGCACAGTGCGGCTTCCGCAACTTCCACTCCACGTCGGATGCTCTGCTCCGACTGGAAAATGCCGTGTGCGAGGCTTTCCTTCGTAGACAGCTCTACACCACGGTCTTTTTCGATCTCGAGAAGGCCTATGATACCGCATGGCGATACGGTATCATGGAGACTCTCCACACGATGAGGGCGAGGGGACGCCTCCCAGTCTTTATTATATCTGAATTTTTGCGAGATCGTCGATTCCGCGTACGGGTGGGGGGAGCTCTCTCCGGCCCAAAGGAGCAGGAAGAGGGTGTCCCGCAGGGAAGTGTCCTCAGTGTCACACTCTTTGCCTTGAGCATCAACGGAATCACCTCGGTGCTGCCGGAAGATGTTCTCGCTACGCTCTACGTGGACGACCTTTCAATCTCTTTTGGAGCGGCCCAGATGCCAACTTTGGAGCGTCGACTCCAACAGGCATTGAACCGCGTCTCTCGCTATGCCGAAGCGCACAGGTTTCGGTTTTCTTTGGCCAAGACTAAGGTGGTGCACTTCTGCCGCCATCCACGGCTCCACCCAGACTCCACCCCGACCCAGATTTGTTTCTTAATGGGGTGCGCCTGGATGTGGTTGAGTCGCACCGTTTCCTTGGTCTTGTATTCGACCGACGCTTCACCTGGGAGGCTCATATTCGCAGCCTTAGGGTCTCTTGTACCCGCGCCATGGATATGCTCCGTTCCGTGACGTTCAGCGCTTGGGGCGCTGATAGGGCTACTGCCCTACTTTTTTATCTATCCTTTGTTCGTTCGAAGCTCGACTACGGATGCGAGTTTTTTACATCCGCAGCCGAGCGTTTATTGCGGAGGTGGATTCGATCCACCACACCGGCCTTCGCCTTGCGACCGGTGCCTTCCGCACTTTCCCCATTGAGAACCTGTTGGTCGATGCTGGGGAGATGCCACTCGCTCTGCGCCGCGTGCAGTGCATCACTCGCCTGTACGCGCGAGCCCGGTGCCTCCCTCAGTGTCCAACAGCTCTCACTGCATCTGCAGCTGATCTCGATGGTGCCTATGCCGCCGAGAGACTCCAGTCATACCCTAAGCCCTTTGGGTTTAGGGCCAGGAAACTCCTTCGAGAGCTAGATATAGCTCTCGGGCCATTGGCATCCTGGTTCTGCCCAGGACGCCAACCTGGAGGGTACCAAATTTGGCTATTTGTCGCCACGCCTCTTCTCCCAAAGCTTGTACGGCGCCAGGGTATTGCGTTCGACCTTTTTGGAGCACACCTCGTGTCACGCTGGAATCGTGCCAGTGTATACGGATGGCTCCAAGTCCCAAGAGGGGGTCGGCTTCCACGTCGTATCCTCTCTGTTTGAAGTCAGCGGGGCTCTGCCAGGCGCTGCGTCTGTCTTCACGGCCAGGATGGTAGCAATACACCACTCGGTACGAGAGATTACGCGACGTGCCCGGTTCGGAGACCGGATTGTGATCTATAGCGACTCAGAAAGCGCCCTGAGTGCTCTCGGGGCATTGGAATCTCCCCATCCCCTGGTTCGCGATATCCGTGACGCCACGGTTTTGGCGAGCCGGGCAGATGTCGAGATTATCTTCTGCTGGGTTCCTGGACATGTAGGAATTGCGGGAAATGAGGGCGCCAAAGAGTCCGCGAGTGCTCTGCGACCGCACCAGTGTTTCGCTCTTCCTCACACCGACTACATGGCAGGAATACTGGCAGCTCTTCGGACTGCTTGGCAAAGAAGATGGGAGACGGTTGAAGGGAACTTAAAGTTTCGTGCCATTGCGCCGCGACTGTTCCCATGGACCTATCCCCCAATGCCGCGGCGGCTTAAGGTTGCTTTCTGTCGTATCCGAATCGGACACACTCGTGTGACGCATCGTTTTTTGATGGAGCGCTTGCCTGTGCCCTATTGCAACGACTGCGTCGTCCCACAGACTGTTCGCACATTCTTGTCGAATGTCCCAGTCTGGGTGATCTTCGGACACGATACCTGTCCCGGTACCGGGATGGGCGGGGTCGCTACGGCCTGTCCCTTGTACTCGGGACGGATTCGTGCACATTGACTTGTTGACTTTTGGGGGGAGGCCGGGGTTCTCCCCTTTATTTAAGGTTGTTTTTTGTTTGTAGGGGACCTCACCCCGCTGCCCGAGATTGCTTCCTAATTGTTAAGTTTTTCACATTTTTATCATTGTTTTTATATTTTTATTTTAAAGTAGCCTAGTTCTAGGCTGTCGTGTTTTTCGGCGACTTATGCCAAGTGGGCAGTTGCCAGATGGGCTCTATAAATTTTTTTTAAAAAATTCCATTGCGTTTAAGAGGTTAACATTTCCTTTGCACCCACTGTAGTATGATTTGTTACAAAAAATGCAACATCAAGAAGAGTAGTTTCAGGAGTTTACAGACATGACACAATGCTATTGGAAGCGATTGAGCATTTGTAGCACAGTGTAGATACAAAGTGTAATGCTTTATAGTTATGTGGCTCTGCTGTATACTTTTTTGCATCTATACTAGGCTACAAATTCTCAATCTTCTAATCGGTTGGTCCAGACTAGCTGGACTACTTAATTTTGTTGGATTCAGTTGTTTACTTCAACACCCTTTGTGTAATCTTATTAAAGCATTTATCTATACTCATAAGATCTCTTGGAAATTTCCACTGGCCAATAGGTTGAAAATATTTTGGGACGCCTCCCTCAGGGGCATCAGTATAAAATTTGGTCTTTCCAACCCTTTTTGGCCTGCCCCCAACTTTCCGCCACTTTCAAAATATATATTTGCTAGAGTATCTGGTCTTCCTTATCCTTTATCCCAGGGCTCATATTTATTCAGATAACATGGCAGGGGGCAGTCCTTTATAATATTAGGCGAGGTAAACTTCCCAAAGAGATCCTACTGTTATTATCCTTTATTTCTCTTATTTTACTTTCTAAAACCTTTCACTGTTCCTCCATTAATTTTTCATATATTGGAACTACCAAAAATGCTGCTGACTGGGTTTCTCGGACTGAACCCTATTTAGCCCTCTCTCTCTTAGGTTCTTTTGTGACTATAAAAGGACTGAGGGAGCGGGAAACCCTATCAGTCTGTTCTTTGACTGCTGTTTCAGTCACAGGATCATCCTGACAGTGTTCACTCCAATGCTGCTTTCCATGCATTGAAAAAGTGACTATTCTTCTATGACATTCTCTTTTCCTTGCCTTAAATCGTTAATTTTGGGAACCTGTTAGGGCAACCCAACTGCTGTCCGCTATGCCGAAGAAGCAACTTATCATTGATACCCAAGAAACTGGCACAGGAATTCCATCTTCTGGAGGACTTCGAACATGCTATTAAGAGTGGAGAAGCACCCATATTAACGTTGGTACAACTTTTCACAAGGTAAGCCAAAAGCAGCCAGGTCCATACTCCCAAAAAGTCCGCCCGGCATTCGCTGCATCACCCTGTGTCTCGAACAGCGGTGGCAGGGGACCCGGTGGGCCCCTCGCAACCTGGGCCTAGTAAGTCGCAGGTCCAAGAACCAGGAGGAGGAATCGGATATCCTCCTCAGCAGTCCAGGGAGATAGAGGTAGGTCACCTTAACATTTGCCAGTCCAATCAACCTGATTAACCTACCCTTTACGATAAGGTGGTTTCCCAAATGATGGAAAATTTGGGATCCGTCAGGTTCAAATGCAGGGACTGTGGGGACATTGCCACACTCATCACTCTATAAATATCGGAGGTACTTGAAGGATGAGGAGTATGACCATCTCTTCCAACGAATCCGTCTTTATTTTGTCATACTCAAATTATTGCTGGGGTCCAGCACTAGTGGATGCCAGGGAGAGGGCAATGCTGGATACTAATCTTACATTAAGCGAAAACGTGCTTAAGGCTAGAACTGGTTTCCCGAATTACCAGTATGGGCAGCAACAACAATACCAGCAGAGAGGAAGACAATCCAACAGGGTGGCTGGCAGAGGCGGAACAGGCAGTAGGGGGCAGCCTCCTGCTACCGGAACGCGTGCTAAGGGAGCTTGCTCAAAGCCTCAAACTACAGCGGAATTAGAAGACCTTAGTGCTTCCCTCGGAAAACTTCAACTTTACCCTCCAACGAGGGACACACCCCCTCTTCTCTCCCCCTAGACCTATGATCTCCCCTAAAACACGACCTTCCAGTTTCCCTTCGAGCCGACGATATCGCAGCTTCAAAATTTACAGAGGTTTTTTCTTGGAAGCGGCCGCGCAACTCGGGGCCTATAACATTGAAACCCAAACCAACATCGTTTGTTTCCACGCTCGCAAGTTTGGCCCGGAACGGGCATGATAGGGATCATACTCCTCCCTGGTATGTCCGTCCCCACGGTTCTCAATGAAAACAACCCTGAAGTCTCACTGGCCCATGAACTCCCCATGGCAAGTGGTCCTCCGGCTCCTCCAGAACCGGACCACTTCTGGGAGGACGATATTCTTCAAGATGTCCCCATCAATGAAGACCATCCGTTTGAGGACGACGACCCAGCGGAAGACGTTGCAGAGGGTCCAGGATCAACAACAAGGAGACAGGGTAGCTATCTGCAGAAAGGATGCAGACTTCTCACCTTGCATCAACCCTTTGGAACCCTCAGTGAAACCAGTGTGTAGTAAGCTTAGGTTGGGGGATCTTAGTACAGGTACACTCTGTAACGTGGCTCAGGTTTTCAACCTGGTTAAAAGTGCTGCCAACAATGGCATTAAAGTGTTTTTCCCTAAATGGTATTCTTCCCGAAAAAACTTATATTAGTACATATAATTCCTATTGTTGCATAAATGCAACAAGTGTGGTTTCCTATAGTGCTGTTTGTTGGGTTAATGTAACATCCATTTTTTTCAAACTTAACTGTCATAAAATGAACTTTATTATGGATAGAATTATTAATACAATCATCTACCATGTTCCTAAACCATTAAAGATAGGGTAGCACACAAGATAATTGGTACATTCCTTTTAAATGATGAATGCTGATATTCAGAAAAAGGTGGCCTTGTCAAAATGGAGCTGAAGCTTTTCTTTCAATTGGAGAGAGCTGAAACAGCAAACCCACTTCCCCTGACTCTCTGCTTGTGACTAATCGCCATCTTGAAGTTGCCGCATGTGCCTGTTTTCATACATGTCCTGAACAGCATGGGCAGGTTTTGTGTTTCAAAAACGCAATGAGTGGTATAAATGGGTTAAGATCAAAGAGGTTGTTTGCTGCCTCATTGTGCTTGGTTCTAATCCCACCCCAGTACAGATCTTTTTAATTCGGAAATAACTTCTTTTTCTTTTCTTTTCTTTTCAAAGAAAAAAAGATTATTCTGTTTTCTCTCATGGTATTTATTTCATCATTCTCTCATCCTCATGAGAGAGATACATTATATATATATATATATATATATTTTATGATGGCTTCTAAGTTGTTTGGTCTTGATGGATTTCTTTTTATCTTGGTGTTCTCAACCAATCTCTCTTGTAAGGCTGGTCTTGTGAAAGCTTTCCATATGGTTTTTCGGCTCTCCATTTTGAAGAATCATTGTTAAATGTCTCGAAAGGCTGGTGGTTGTCATGTCAACATACTTAGTTAATATGAAGCTTGCAGTTGAACTCGTAAACTATGTTGGTAGACTTGAGTTTCGAGGAGTCTTGGCAGACGTTATTTTTCATAAGGAGATACTTGACTTTTGTTGTTTTGTAATAGATGAGGAGTTGGAATTTGTTCATTGAACTTCCGACTTTGGTGTTACGATTAACAATTTCATTGGTGGCTCTTTCATCTACTTTGTAGGCTGTAGACATTTTATTTCTATAGAAGAGCTTGATGTTATTTTTTTCTTTTTGGTTGTTGTCAGTTTGATCTGTGACTTGGATTTGTTTTTTGTAAAAATGTTCAAAGTTGATGTTCTATCATGCTGTTTGGAAAACCATTGTTTATCAGTGTTTGTTTGGTGCGAGAGATCTCCTGATGGAATAGTTTCCACATGGATGATCATTTGTAAGCTCGGCATATTTATGAGCCGATTACACTCTTTGTATATCTTCCCATTTCTGTACCTTTTCTATACACTTTTTTGTGATATATTTTCCATTAACATTTTGTATTTACAACATCCAGAAAAGGTAGTTGTCCATGCTTAATTCGTAAGTAAATTTTAAGACAAATTTGATATTGAATTGTTGTTTGATGTTTCTTAGTTGTTCTTCATTTTGGGCGGTTATGTAGATATCGTTGATACGCAAATTTTTTTTTGCCTTAGAAAGGCTGACCTTTGTGATATCCTCTTGTGACTGTGAGAAGAGCTTCCGACGGCTTGCTGAAGAGCTTAGTTAGCTACAACATTCCCTTTTTAACCATATATATACAACTGTGTATTTTTGCAATTTTGGCCGCTGAGCCCATGCTGGCAGCCGAAATAAGGGATGCTAAAAAAAAAATTTAAACTTCTAGAGTACTGATATGGCTACTCTTTATTTTTAGGTTTCCTCTGTTTGTCCCAAGGTAGAGGATGAAGACAATGATGATGAGTGCGAAGAGGAGGACGAAAAGGAAGAGTGGTTTGGGTGAACCAAAATAAATCTTTAAAATAAGTACTTATTTTCCCCTTTTTATACTTGTGTATATTAAAATATATTAAAGGGGGTGGGGTAGTCGTGATTATCAATATTCCCTTAGCTGGTGATGTTTGCAGGCTAGACGCCGATGAGTTCATCAGAGCTAGAATGGGCTTATGTATGGGACACACACTCAGTTACAGTGTAACGACTGCCGTATGGGTCAACAGAGATGGACGCCTGTACACTAAACTGTTCTCTCTAGTGGCCACTCCCCCCAAATCCTCTTGAAGAAGGATTAGCCTCTCCTTAAGCTAACTTTTTTCTTTCTTTTATTCTACAACTCCTCTCTTTCACCACAGGGGTGTAGCCTGGTACACTTGGTCCTCCCAGCGTGAATAGAAATTAGGGAAGTCCCCTCATGTGGTTGACTTGAATTATATGATGGGGCCATCGCAAGTTGTGCTTCCACCTCTTTCCCTCTCAGCATTACTTTTTCTCTACCTACTCTCCCTTAACCCTCAGTCTAGGCTTAAGGACCTGACCAGCTACTTCATGCCTTATCCAAAGAGGTTTTGGAACCTCTATAAACGACACCCACTGGTTGCAAGAGACGAGGCATTGAGGCGCGAATAATGGATAGATTCGTTTTTGCCCCAATAACCACATCCATGCTTGTAATGGGCTGACCACCTCCCTGCAAGCGTTCATGGGTAATTAAGGGTGTACTGCTTGGGGCAGACTGCAGAGAGGTACCTTGTGTGGCCTATTGCACTTGTTTGATGTAAAATGTGGTGGAGCCTGGTTGTCATCTTTGGAGCACCCTTCCCTGGTGGCTGCTTACCTGAAAATGTCAGGGAATACCCGGCAAAGTTGGGGAAATTTTTCAGTGTCGGCTAATTAAATATTTGCATACATTATTTTTTTTCTGACCCAAGTAACCAATTTAAAACTGATTTCAATAATTGATCTCAGTTACCACAAAGGTCTAGAATATATCATATAGTTTGTATCATGTCTTACATCATATATATATATATATATGGAAAAACATCTCAGTTGTTTTTTATATTAATTTTTGTTATTGTTTACTTTTTGTATTAAATTATTAGATTTTGCTATATGATATTATGAAAAACGCTAAAAGCACTTTTTCTCAAGACTGGTTGATCCCCATCAATTGATCCTGAATGGAAGGTATGATTGGCAAAAGGACCTAATGAGCACACTGCAAAATGCATTCAATGTTCAAAAGTATTTTCACTCCAATATGGAAATTCAAGCAGTGAAAAGTCATTCATTAAGTAAAAAGCATAAAAATATCCAAAATACTAATATGAATAACTATACAATAAAAGCTTTTAATTCATCGGTTTCCCCAAAACTAACTTCAATAACTCAAGTGGAAATGGGCTATCTTTCTTCATCTCAACAACTCAACAAGAGACCAAGAAAATATATCAAACTACTTTTCAAAAACTGATGTTACCAAAGCTGAAATTCTTTGGATTATTGAGTCAAGTGCTGCTCATTTGTCAAATAGGGTAGCAGTCTTGTCAAAAGATTTTCAGGGCAATGTTCCTTGTTTCAAATATTGCAGTCTTTTTCTGTTGGCAGAGAAAAGCAAATATATGCAACAATTTTCGGAATATCATCATATTTCAATAATAAGTTGACTGATAACCTAAATAAAATCAAATATATATCATTTCATATAATCAAGCACTTAATAAAGTTGCTCAGCAATCACAGCTGGATATCCATGTTAGATATCGAGACCCAAGCTCTGCTCATATAATAACGTATTTCACTTCACAATTCATGCAATCTACAAAAGCATAAGATTTGTTACAAAATTTAAAGTAGGTTATTTGTGATAAACTAGGCAGAGAAAAAAATCGTAAGTGTTTCAATGGATGGCCCAAATGTCAATTTAAAGCCACTTCGTCTTTTGAAGTGATTTAGAAGTTTCACCTGAATCTCCTAAAATTATAGAATTTGTAATGTGTTCCCCCCTCCCCCCCATGTAATACATGGAGCCCTAAAAACTTGACATGCTAGTTATTGATATAACTGGCATACAGCAATTCCCAGCCAAATTTTGTTACATTTTGGACTGAGAATGAAAAAGTAGTTTACACCGCAATCCACTTACTCCCTCATATTCGGAAGTATGCAAATGTGCTAAGAAATTTGAGAAAGTAAAGAACTTCCTTCAGGATAATCTACTTGGGTTTTTTTGTTCAAATTTCAAAAAGAAACATCTATCCATTCATATGAAGAAATTTGTCAAAATACCCACTCTTTACTGAAAATTGATCTAACTAAGGCACAGATTTATGTTGCCCTCGCAAATAGATTTGTACTATGCTAAATATGGACTGCGTAATGCCGAAAGGAAAGTGACAAATTTGGATATGAAAGCTTTTAAAAGTGAATGAATGTCTGCAGTTTATTAAATCATTAGTATCGAAAATAATGGAATATTGCCCCCTTCGATATCTTATTACAAAGGTTTAAGTTGTATTTCGCCACAAAAAAATACACATCGCCTTGATGTTTGTATATCTCATTTGATGGATTGCAAGGAGAAAATAATTGATTACGAGTGATTTTTTAGATGAATTATATCAATCAATCTTCAAAACTTTGACGATTAATATGCCGTAAGGAGCACGGCGATTTGCTCTCCTGGCCGCCGTGCTAACGGGACTCAGCACCCCGTCTGGCCCCAGCTTGGCATCCTTTTTCTCCTGCTAACCCCTACTTTGTCTTCTGTACCAATTCTCTTTCACCTTGCATCGTCCTTCCATCTACTTTTGTTTGCCGATCTCGGTGTATCAGAGCTGTCCGTCAGGGGGCGCGACCCTTTAGTTGGTGCTGCCTGTATTGGTAGGTGGGTGCCTAAGTGGCCGTGGCGCTCTTGGGGGGTCTTTGCTTCAACAACCGGTAAGTTTCTGAGCCTGGTCGGCCATTTTTAAAACCATGGTTGCGTTAGGGGTCGACGGGCTTACCATCCTGGTTGGGCCGGCGCTCCGAGTTGGTGTCTCGACGGTGACTGCGCTGCGCGAGTTCGCACCCCCTTTTATACACTTCATATGGGTAATAATAAAAAAGTTCTCCAACAAGTCGCAGGCTTTTGGTTCTCGTACTACGCCTTTCAATAAGTCTTTCCGCGCATGTTAGATCCCTTCACAGAAGGGAGAGATCCTAATTTCGATTATCCTAGTTTCCTGGTGCTGAATTCCACTTCCTGGTCCCGCTTTCTAAATTGGGCGTGTTTGATTTGACTGAGGAGTTTGAGTCCCGCTGTGGTGCACCCCACCGTATGTGGGTCCGTGGTAGTGGCGATTTAGTGGTTGAGATATCTTCGCGAGAGCAGTGTGGTGCCGTGCGGGATTTTTCCTCCCTTTCGGAGGTCCCAGTTGTGCTCCACCCTCACCTTAATTTTGTTAAGGGAGTGATTCACTCCAACGAATTATTGCAATATGATGTTTCGAGACTAAAGGATAAACTTTCGTCCCAGAGTGTTACGGACGTTTATAAGGTTTCTAAGTCTGTTGGTTCCGCTATGGTTCCTACGAGTACGCTCATAGTCACCTTTGAGCGTCAGGATCTGGCCCAGTTTGTTCGTGCTGGTTATCTTCGTGTCCCGATATGTCGAGCTCCCCAGACGTTGTTTTAGTTGCCACCAGTTTGGCCATATGAGCAGCAATTGTAGGCAGGCTCGTCGCTGTGTGGCCTCTCCGTTGTCCTATCATGGCTCCTCTTGTGGGAATCATGAATGTTGCACCAATTGTGGAGGTTCCCATAGCGCGGCTTCGCGTTCTTGTCCCGTATTCCTATTTGAGAAGTAGGTCCTGGCTCTTCGGGACTCCCTCAGGCTGGACTTCCGTGAGGCCCACCGTAGGGTGCAGGCGCTGCTCGCCCCCTCCGGCTGTCTCTTCTCTGACGTTCTCTGGTATGCGGCGTCCCGCCGTCCTCCTCCCGGTCGTCCCACTCCTTTGTTTTTTCGCGGTCACTGTTGCTCCTTCTCCCCCGTCTTTGGTCCCTCCGTTACGCCCTCTCTTTTGTCATTGGTCTCTTCTCATGTTCCTCCTGTCGCGGACCGTGAGACGCTGGAGGATATCCGGCAGTTCCTCCAGGCGTCTGCCTCAGCGCAAACGAAAGGGTTCCTCCTCACCCCGTTCGGAGTCCAAGCGCGCTACATCTGATGAGGCTGTTTTGGCCCCCGAGTCGGTTGTTGAGGCGTTCTCTGTTTTGATGTTTTCGCTGGCCTCCCCCGTTGGCATCACCGATGTCAGTGTCCGGGCGGAAGTTAACCCGGTTCCGTCTTCTTTGCCTCCTACCCCGGTCCCTTCCTTGCCCCTTACCTCTGTGCAGTCTTCTATGTCTCCTACCCCTGTTCCTTCATCTCCTGAACCCGTTTCCTCCTCACCCTCTGACCCTGCTCCTTCCTCTCCATCTGATCCTATTCCCTCCTTACCCCCTGACCCTGTTTCCTTCTCACCCTCTGTCCATGTTCCGCCTTCGCATTTTAGTTCTCGTCTGTCTGCTCGATCTCCCTTTCTCTCCGGGCCATGAGCCCTCCACGTTGGGGGTCGGTCCGGCTCTCAGCTGTCGCCTCCCGCCGTTCACGCTGCCAAGTCAGTGCCGGGTGCGTCCCCGTCTCATCGTAATTTGTCGCTTGCCCCTTTTGGGCTTTCTAGTAGTCTGGAACCTTCGACGGTCTCAGTCACTAGAATCCCGACGTTGGTGTCGAGACGACAGTAATGTCTGTCATCCTACAGTGGAATTATCAAGGGGTTAGAACCCCAAGTGAGAGGAACTCCACTCTTGCTTTCTATCGTTCGGCCCTCGGTGGTCTGTTTGCAAGAAAATAAGCTTGGGGCTCGCCCCTTCCCGGCACTTCGGGGTTTTTAATTCCATCCCCCCGGCCTGGGGCGTGTCCCATAGAGATGCTTCGCTTTTAATTTCCTCTTCGCTATTCTCTGCTCCACTTCCCGTCCGTACTACCTTGCAGGCTGTTGCTGCGAGGGTTTTTACTTCCAAGCTTTTAACCGTTTGTTCTGTATACATCTCCCCCGGATTTTAGTTTGAATCGGTCTGACCTTTTAGAGCTCACAAGTCAATTACCTACCCCGTTTTTATTACTTGGTGATTTTAATGATCGCCGCCCATCTTGGGGTGATACTGCCCGTCATCCCCGGGGTGGAGTGGTTGAGTCCCTCTTATTATCCGATTCCCTTTGTCTTTTAAATTCCGACGACTTTACTTCTTACCATGTTCAAACGGATTCGTTTAGTGCTGTAGAATTGTCCTTATGTTCGCTAAACTGTTTCCTCGACTTCCTGTGGTCGATTCGGGACGACCTTTCCGGGAGTGATCACTTCCCGATAGTCCTGTCGGCCGCCCTTCTGGCCCATGCCTTTGCCTCCCTCCCTCGTTTGGATCTGCGGCGAGCAAATTGAGTTGGGTTCCCGGAGGCTTCCTTTATTGATGTCTCCCAGGTTTCCTTCGATACCGTACATTCAGCGGTTTCATATTTTGGAGGTTGCTGAGCGCTTCGTTCCGCGGAGGTGCCCTGTTGCGGGGCGCTCCACCGTCCCCCGGTGGTCGAAGGATTGCGCGTCTGCTATTTCTGCCTATCAGTTGTCCCATTCCCGTTATAGGCGGAATCCCACCGTCTCGAATAGGGTCGATCGGAACCGGGCTCGTGCCATCCGCCGTGAGTCTTAGTGCCGGTGCTTATCTTCCATTTCTATGTCCACGCCATTGACTCGGGTTTGGAAGCGGGTCAATAAGATCCGTGGTCGCTACGCTGGTCATGCCATCCCCACTGGACATCGGAGGCTCGGTGGGGTCCGATTGCCGGTTGGTCAGCGAAGCTCTGGCTGACCATTTTGCTTCGGTGAGTAGCGCTGGTAGCTATCCTCGACGGTTTTTTGATCATAAGGTCGCCATAGAATCTCGCCTTTTACATTTTACCACGTCCGCCATCTACTCTCATAATGCTTTCTTTTCCGTCTATGAGCTGCGGGATGCTTTGTCTCACTGTGGCTCCACCTCTCCCGGTGATGATTGCATCTACTACGACTTTCTCCGTTGGGTCAAAGGAATCTATCCGTCCTCCTGTCCTGTGGTGGTGGTTCTACCCTTTCTCAAGACCGGTAGGAACGGTTTGGACCCCAGTCACTATTGCCCGATTGCTCTTACGAGCTGCCTCAGTAAGTTGTTCGAGAAGATGGTCCAAGTTCGCCTCACTTGGTTTTTGGAGTACAACTCGCTCCTCTCTCCATTTCAATGCAGTTTTCGCAATGGTCGTAGTATTCTTTACCACCTCATTCGTTTGGAAGACTCCGTTTTACGGGCCTTTTCCTCCAGGCATCAGGTGTTAGCGGTGTTCTTTGACATTCATAAGGCCTACGATACCACCTGGAGATATGGGATTTTATGTCATAAATGATTGGGGTATGAGGCTTTTTATCGTCCCGTAATTTTAAGGTCTGTATTGGGGATGCTTTCTCAGGCTTGCGGATTCAAGAGTAGGGTGTTTCCCAAGGGTGTTTTGAGTGTGACATGTTTCGCCATTGCCATTAATAGTCTGGTGTCCACTCTTCCGGAGGGGTTTTTGGCTTTCCTCTTCGTTGATGATTTGTTGTTTTGTTCATCTCCCCACTTGCTTTCTGTTGCCCGTTGATTACAATTGGCAATTGATGCCGTGTCGGGTCGTGCTGTCTCAAAAGGTTTCGATTTTCAGTCACCAAAATGAAGGCCATGCATTTTTATCGTGGTCATGGTATCTTTGGTCCTCCTCCCTTTTTCTTGGATGGCACGGCGATTGAATATGCCCCCATTTTTAAGTTCTTGGGTTTAACGCTTGATAGCAAGCTTACTTGGGTACCCCATTTGCGTCGCTTGAGGGCGTCCTGTTCGAAGTCTATGGATTTGCTTAGGGTTTTATCCCACACCACTTGGGGTGGTGATAAGCGCACCTTGGGGTCGCTTTATTCGGCACTGGTCCAATCCCGGCTGGACTACGGTTGCCAGTTGTATTCTTCAGCCATGAAGATACTTGACCCTGTTCGTTCGCTCGGAGTCCATCTTAGTAGTGGAGCCTTTCGCACCTCGCCTATCCCTAGCCTCATTGCTGAGGGTGGCGTTGCTTTCCTTGTGATACCACCGGCTGCAGGCGTGCCTACGATTCCTGTTTCGTGTTCAGCAATGCCCTTCATCCCCAGTCCATGAGTGCCTTTTTGCCCCGTTCTCTTCGGCAACTTTTGATCGGTGGCCATCTCTACCCCGGCCTCTGAGGCTCCTTATTGGGGACCATCTCTCCTCTCTGGGTGTTGGTCTTCCCATTCCCGCCCGCTCCGTGTTGGGGTGTCCGCCCTCGTGAGATCTGTACAGCTTTTTGACATTTCGAGAAAGGGTCTACTGACCCTCGTCTATTAAAGTGCCTGTTTCTTGAACATGCGTGTTCTCATGGTCACCAGCGTTCCATCTATACTGACGGCTCGAAGTCGGACCTTTGTGCTGGGGCAGCTGCGGTGTCCTCTACGGAGTCTCTTCGGCCCGCCCTCCCTCCTGTAGCATCCGTTTTTACCGCAGAGTTGACGGCCATTCTTTTGGCTTTTAATTTGATTTTATCCCTCAATTCCCCCTCCCTCCCTCTCTGGCGAGGGAGGTCAACCATGGCCCCCTTAGGGGCCCCATGGTGCTGCCAACAAGACTTTTAACATGCCCCTCTTTCTTTCCTCCCCTATTACGTTCTTCCACTGCCCTTTATTTCCCCCCCATCTTCATTCACCTATCTAGAGGCCCTTATAGATACCCGACCTCTGCTCGTCTTATGGAGTGATTCGAATTGTTCTTTCATGAAGGTGGAAGAGGCTGGGCATCTCCACTGCCTTTGTCTACTGAATGCCCAAAGAGAAATCCATCGTTGGCCCCTTTTCTCCGTGCGTAGGAGAAATCGAGCAGCGTCTTAGGTTTCTAAAGATGGTGTGGTGGATCCGTATCCATTCTCCAAGTTTTTTTTCTTTTTGCATTGGCTCTCCATAAACCAAATACCTTCCCTCGCTCGTTGTACCCCTATTCCAACTAAGTAGACCCAGATCTAGATTATCCTCGCTTTCTTGTCGATGAATTCATCATTCGACATCCCACTTGCAAAAGTCGATGTGTTTGACGTCCCGCTGTGGTGAACCCCGCCGGATGTGGTCAAGAGGAAGTGGTGATGTCGTAGTCGAGGTGTCATCCCACTCTCAACGCAACCTTGTGCGAAAACTATCTTCGATAGCTGAAATTCCAATAACTGTCTCGCCCCATCCGCGTCTGAATTTTGTCAAAGGTGTCGTCGTTCAAACGAACTAAAGGACTACGACCCCACCCGCCTTCAGAGTAAGCTCAGTACCCAACGTGTCACACACGTACACAGGGTAACTAAAACATTAGGCTCCACTAAAGACCCAACCGCCACACTGATTTTAACATTTGAACGACAAGAACTGCCGCAGTATATTAAAGCTGGGTACCTTCGTGTCTCGGTAAGTCCCTACATCGAACTACCCAGACGCTGCTTCAATTGCAATCAATTTGGACATTTTGGCCGAGCCTGTCGGCACCCTCGCTCCTGCGTGAATTGTAGCTCTGACTACCATGGCCCCGAATGCACCAAAATACCCCGCTGTGCCAACTGCGGAGGTACCCACATTGCTGCGTCAAAATTCTGCTTTACATTTTTATATGAAAAGGAAGTGCTCGCTTTGCGCGACTCCTTACGTCTAGATATAAGAACATAAGAAGAACATAAGAAAAGAAGGAGACTGCAAAAGACCATTCATGGCCTACACTTGGCAGCTCCTGTTCCAGTCAACACACAAAAGATTTCTTACCAGAGAAAAGTCATCAACATTGTCATCCTTTACTGGAGTTCGTCAGTTCTAATCTACAATATACATAAAATGCATCCAGAGGATTATGTCCATTCATGCAACCGCAAAATAATCTCCCCACTCCTTAGAAAAATATATACATATGTACATAAAAAAGTCAGTCCCATCTAGCAGCTTCATTCATATATTTATCTAATCTATTCTTAAAACTACCCAGAGAGGAGGCTTCTATCACATGTCTAGTGAGCCTATTCCATTCATCTACCACACGATTTGTAAACCAATTCCTCCCAATCTCCTTCCTAAACCTATACTTATCAAGCTTAAACCCATTGCTACGTGTCCTGTCATGTTCACTAAGTATAAGAACCTTACCCAGATCCCCTTTATTATATCCTTTTACCCATTTGAAGACTTCAATCAATTCCCCTCTGACTCTTCTCCTTTCCAATGTATGTAGATTTAGTTTTCTGAGCCTTTCACCATAAGGTAAGTTCCTTAGCCCACCAATCATCTTTGTCATCCTTCTCTGCACAGACTCAAGCAAATCAATATCCTTCGTATAATATGGTGACCAAAATTGTACTGCATAGTCTAGATGAGGCCTAACTAGCGCCAGATACAGTTTTAGAATGACTTCAGCACTCTTATTGCTTACACTCCTCCTAATGAATCCCAATATCCTATTAGCTTTATTCTTAGCATTTAGGCATTGCTTTCTAGGACGAAGGTCTGAACTTACCAAAATACCCAAGTCCCTCTCACAATCGGTCCTCCCTAAATTTCTCCCATTTAATTTATAACTATTCAGTGGATTATTTCTACCTATACTAAGTACACTACATTTGTCTATGTTAAACTTCATTTGCCATTTCTCGGCCCAATTGGACAGAATGGTCAATTCCTCCTGCATTACAACAGCATCAGAATCAGCCCTAATGGCCCTACCTAGCTTAGTATCATCAGCAAATTTACTCAGGTCACTACTTATACCTATGTCAAGATCATTAATATAAATTAAGAATAGCAAGGGACCCAAGGGACCCGGGTGAGAGAGGGCCGCCAGCGTGCCCGAGCACAAACCTCGCCACTCGACCGGCTCTTCTCTGACGTTTTCCGGGACGCTGGACGAAACCGACCATCACGCGCGAGTTCCGACCAGCCTGAAGCACTTCACCCATGATTTACTCGCAGCGTCGAAAACATTCAGAATTATGCAGTCGAAGCATCGCTCTCACACCGAGATAACCAATGTAGCCCCCCCCCCCTCCCCTTCTCTCCAGCAGCTCTAGCTGGGAGAGACGCTCAGGGTGAGACACTTGAAGACATCAGACGCTATTTGAAAGAATCCTCAACATCGACCAGTGAAGGTTCATCCACCCGGCCCCGAGACCCAAAGCCCAGTGGTAAGAGGAAGGATTCCACACCTGGGTCATCGACCACCAATAAGCGGGCAGCCTCTGGAACTGACTCGGCAGAACCCAGAGAATCTTCAATGGACTCCTTCCCTATGGCTAAACATTCTATGCCCTAAAGTTCGTCCCGCCCTTCACAGGACTTAAACCCCATCCTGATCCAAACGATGGCAGAAATACACCCAGCTCCACACACCTCGCTCAGATCACCTGTTCGTCCCGCTCACCCTTCGACCCAAGATCCGATGGAAGCAGTTGATACTCCAACATCAATCGCGGCGGTTGGACCAACTCCTCAGAGACCGAAAATCCCCTCGACCCATGAATCCGGATCTACCGGCCGAAATTTCCTTCTTGATCTTCCTTTTCCGCCAGGCTGTGAGCCCGAATTACAATCAAGGGCCTCGGTCGGTTCTCCACAACCCACGAAAACAAACCCAGTTACTGCTCCATCTAGGATCTCTCCCCCTGCAAAAACAGGCTCCTCAAAATCAGCTCTCCGTCTCCCAAGCTCTTTGGGACGAACCTCAAATACAATATCGACCTCAAAAGAGAATTGTCGAGGCGTTCTTCCAAAGTGGGAAGAACTCAAAATTATTTTGACGACTAGTCCCCCCTCGGTTTTTTGTCTTCAGAACAAACTGGGTATATGGCTCTTTCCGCCGGTACCCGGCTTTCTCACTTTCAACTCTACTGCTCCTGCTGTAAGCCCCTCTAATGAGGGGGTGTCAATCATGGTATCTTCATCCCACCATGTTTCTTGCATCTCCCTACATTCTACTTTCCAAGCGGTTGCCGTGAGGGTTTTTACCGTTTGCTCTATTTACCTACCCCCTTGTTTATCATTGTCAAGACCCGACCTTATAGAAATTATAGACCAGTTGCCCTCCCCATTTTTATTACTAGGAGATTTTAACGCCCGTCACCCATACTGGGGTGACATCACTCGAAATGCCAAAGGCAGTGTTTTAGTCTCTCTTTATTATCTGACTTTCTTTGTGTCATAAATACTGGCGATTTTACCTCTTATCATGTCCAGGCGGACTTTTTAGCTGTGTTGAACTGTCTGTTTGTTCCCCGATTGCTTCACAGAATTTCGATGGTCAATTTTTGACGATCTCCATGGAAGTGACCACTTCCCTATGCCCGATTCTGAAAGAACCCAACTTTGTGCAACAAGGTCGACCGAAACCGAGCTCGTGCGCTTCGCCAAAGAACCCTTCGTCAGGGTCGTCGAAATTCATGGCGCCGTTACGTTTCATCAATTTCCTCTATGACACCTACTGCTAAGATCTGGAAGAGGATTAATAAGATCAGGGCCGTTATGCTAATCATCATACCCCCACACTCAACTTAGACGGTTCCTTGGAGAATGACGGCCTGGATGTCAGCAATGCTTTTGCTGACCATTTCCGCGCTGTCAGCCGTTACGATAAGGCTTTTCAATCCTACAAATCAAAGGAAGAATCTCATTCTCTCAACTTCACAACAAAATCTAACCTTCCATATAACGCTCTTTTCAGCATCCATGAGCTGCATCGCGCTTTATTCCTTTGCAGATCTACTTCCCCTAGCCTTGATGAGATCCATTTCGATATGATTCGGCACCTACATCCACACTCTACTCTCTTCTTAGTTGATTCGTACAACCTTATATGGGTGAAAGGTTTTTACCCGTCATCATGGCGCATTGGGATCATCCTTCCTTCCCTTTGTCAGCCGGGCAGGGACGGGTTTGATGCAGATCACTACCGCCCTATAGCTCTCACCAGCTGTTTGAGCGCCTAAACTGGTTCTTAGAAACCAATCAATCACCTTCTCTCCATTTCAATGTGGCTTCCGCAAAGGTCATAGTACCCTTGACCTACTATTACGTTTCGAGGGATCAGTCCGGAAAGCTTTCTCATTAAAGCACTGAGTCCTGGCCATATTTTTCGATATTGAGAAAGCCTACCACACAACATGGAGATACAGTATCTTGAAGCAGCTATACGTCTTGGGGATGAGAGGCCTTTTACCGTCACTTATTCAGTTTTTTAGCATCTTGATCCTTCAAGGTACGTGTTAACGACGCATACTCTGACCTGCAAGCCCGAGAGGAGGGAGATTCCCAGGCTAGTGTTTTAAGTGTTTTATGTTTTATAATTGCCATCAATGATATTATTTCGTCTCTCCCAGATGGTGTATCGGCATCTCTGTTTGTCGATGATTTGGCACCATACTGTTCCTCACCTCGCCTTCCATCAGCAGCGCGTCGGCTACAACTGGTGGTCGATGCTGTTTACAAAAGAGCACAACTTAAGGGATTCCGCTTTTCCATGAACAAAACCAAAGCAATGTATTTCCACCGGGGCAGAGGGGTTCTTGTTCCGCCACCTATCTTTCTACAAGGCGAAGATATAGTTTGTCTCCGAGTTTCGGTTCCTTGGCGTAACTCTCGATCTAAATTTATCCTGGTTACCACACCTACGCCGACTTCGAACAGGCTGTCTGCGGGCTCTAGACATTTTGAAAGTCCTCTCACACACTTCGTGGGGCAGTGACCGACAAACATTGTGGACATTATACACAGCCCTCGTCCAAACCAAATTGGATTATGGCTGTGAAATTTACTCATCGGCCTTCCCTTTAGCCCTTAAAATGCTGAACCCCATTCGAAATTTCGGAGTTCGCCTTTCTAGTGGAGCCTTCCGTACTTCTGTCAACAGCCTTTACTGAGAGAGTGGGGTATTCCCTTTGCCCTTCCATAGACTTCCATCCTTACAGACCCCTAGTTGGCGTGCTCCTCTCCCCACAGTATGTACCAACATCTGGAGCCTGGAGAAGTCCTCCATGGACCCTCGCATCATTAAGAACCTGTTCTTAGAGCATTCGATCTCACACAAACAATGCTGCCCAATATACACGGATGGCTCTAAGTCGGACGGTGGCGTGGGTGCCCCAGCCATCTACCCAGGAGGAGAATTCCTAACTCTATCTTTGCCGCCAGCACCATCCATTTTTACCGCTCAACTTTCAGCAATCCTTTTAGCCTTTAGACTCATCCAAATTTTACCTTTTAGTGATTTTGTCATTTTTTCCGACTCAAGGAGTGTCTTACAGTCAATTAGATCTTTTAATGCGTCCCATCTCCTGGTCACAGAAATTTGCAACTGGCTGATCCAAAATGCGTGCTGATATAGAATTATTTTTTGCTGGGTCCCTGGGCATGTGGGGGTCCTGGGCAACGAGAAGGCTGATCGGCTGGCCCACTCAGCACATTCTGTGTTCCCTGAGAATTGGCTCTGCCTTTTAGGGACTACTTTCCTTCAATAAAAAAATATATTTTTCAACTGTGGCAGAATGAATGGGATGACTGTTCATCATCCAAACTATACAAAATTAAAAATTCTATTCGCTCTTGGCCCTCGAGTCGTCATAGAATGCGGTCGTTGGAGGTGGCCCTTTGCCGAGTTCGCATTGGCCACACGAGACTTATGGCCATCTTGTTTCGGGTGATACTCATATCAGCCCTTGCTGTCGTTTTTGCGGTGGGGATCAATCGGTTGCCCACCTTTTATTGGATTGTAGCCATTTTGCCATTCTCCGGTTGTCCTGTTTCCCGAGCTTTTAACTATTCCTCAACACACCCGTCTTCGATTCATATTGGCGGAGGAATCTTTTAACCCGTCGTTTTTTAAATTTTTGACACAAATTGGTCTCCTCCACCTTTTATAGATGATTTGCCTCGTTTCAACCTAGCTGCCATATAGAATACACTTCAATTGGACAGCAACCCACTGGTAACTTACCTTAAACCTCTCACACCGAGATAACCAATGTAGCCCCCCTCTCTCAAGCATCACTAGCTGGGAAAGACGCTCAGGGTAAGACACTTGAAGACATCAGACGCTATCTGAAAGATTCCTCCTAATCGAACAGTGAAGGTTCATCCACCCGGCCCCGAGACCCAAAGCCCAGTGGTAAGAGGAAGGATTCCTCACCTGGGTCATCGACCACCAATAAGCGGGCAGCCTCTGGAGCTGACTCGGCAGAACCAAGAGAATCTTCAATGGACTCTTCCCCTATGGCTGAATATTCTATTCCCTTAAGTCCGTCCCACCCGTAACAGGACTTAGGCCCCATTCTGATCCAAACGATGACGAATATACACACACTTCGCTCAGATCGCCTGTTCGTTCCACTCACCCTTCTACCCATGATCCGATGGAAGCAGTTGATACTCCAACGTCACCAATCGCGGCGGTTGGACCAACCCCTCAGACACCGAAAATCCCCTCGACCCATGAGTCCGGATCTACCAGTCGAAAATCCCTTCTCGATCTTCCTTTTACGCCAGGTTGTGAGCCCGAATTACAATCAAGGGCCTCGGTCGGTTCTCCCTCTAGGATCTCTTCCCCTGCAAAAGCAGGCTCCTCAAAATTTGCTCTCCGTCTCCCAAGCTCTTTGGGACGAACCTCAAATACAATATCGGCCACAAAAGAGAAAAAGATATCCACAGTGGTATCTAACCGTCCCACATAATATCTACCATTTTACAATGGAATTGTCAAGGCGTTCTTCCAAAGTGGGAAGAACTCAAAATTCTTTTGACGACCCTCCACCCCGCTGTTATTTGTCTTCAGGGAAATAAACTGGGTATACGGCCCTTTCCGCCGGTACCCGGCTTTCTCACTTTTAACTCTATTGCTCCTCCTGGAAGCTCCTCTCATAAGGGGGTGTCAATCATGGTATCTTTATCCCACCATCTATCTCCCATCCCCCTACATAATACCCTCCAAGCTGTTGCCGTGAGGGTTTTTCTTACTCAGGTTTTTACTGTTTGCTCTATTTACCTACCCTCTTGTTTATCATTGTCAAGACCTGACCTTTTAGAACTTATAGACCAGTTGCCCTCCCCATTATTACTAGGAGATTTTAACGCCCGTCACCCATACTGGGGTGACATCACTCGAAATGTCAAAGGCAGTGTTTTAGAGTATCTTTTATTATCTGACTTTCTTTGTGTTTTAAACACTGATGATTTTCCCTACGAGTATCATGTCCAGACGGACTCTTTTAGCTGTATTGACCTGTCTCTTTGTTCCCAGGATTGCTTTACAGAATTTCGATGGTTAATTTTTGACGATCTCCATGGGAGTGACCACTTCCATATTGTCTTGTCGTCCCTTCAAGTTAGCCCTCACAACCATGCCCCTTAAGTGGTACTTAGGTCATGCAGATTGGGAAGGTTTCCAAGAGGCGTCCTTTACAATTGCATCCTTAGGGACCTCCAATGGAATGGATGCGGCCGCAGAATACCTTACATTGACTATCTACAATGCAGCAACGCAGACCATTCCACGGAGGCGACCCGCCACGGGTCGCTCAACCGTGCCCTGGTGGACCTCTGCGTGTGCAACTGCTGTCAAAAACTACAAGTTAGCCCATGCCTGATTCCGAAAGAACCCAACTTTGTGCAACAAGGTTGACCGAAACCGAGTTCGTGCGTTTCACCGAAATTCATGGCACCATTACGTTTCATCAATTTCCTCTATGACACCTACCGCTAAGATCTGGAATAAGATTCGGGGCTGTTGTGCTGATCATCCTACCCCCACACTCAACTTACACGGTTCCTTGGAGAATGACAGCCTGGCGGTCATCAATGCTTTTGCTGACCATTTCCGTGCCATCAGCAGTGTCAGCCGTAACGATAAGGCTTTTTATCCTTCAAATCAAAGGAAGATTTGCATTCTCTCAACTTCACAACAAAATCTAACCTTCCATATAATCCTCTATTCAGCATCCATGAGCTGCATAGCGCTTTGTCACTTTGCAGATCTACTTCCCCTGGCCTTGACGAAATCCATTTCGATATGATTCGGCACCTACATCCACACTCGTACTTGATTTGTACAACCTTATATGCGTGTTTTTACCCTCCATCGTGGCGCATTGGGATCATCCTTTCCTTTATCAAACCGGAAAGGGACAGGTTGGACGCAGATCACTACCGCCCTCTAGCTCTCACCAGCTATTTGATTAATTTGCTGGAAAAAATGATATTGGAGCGCCTAAACTGGTTCCTAGAAACCAATCACCTTCTCTCCATTTCAATGTGGCTTCCGCAAAGGTCATAGTACCCTTGACCTACTAGTACGTTTCGAGGGATCGGTCCGGAAAGTTTTCTCATTAAAGCATATTTTTCGATATTGAGAAAGCCTACGACACAACATCGAGATACGGTATCTTGAAGCAGCTATACGTCTTGGGGATGAGAGGCCTTTTACCGTCACTTATTTAAAGTTTTTTAGCATCTCGATCCTTCAAGGTACGTGTTAAAGACGCATACTCTGACCTGCAAGCCCGAGAGGAGGGAGATCCCCAGGCTAGTGTTTTAAGTGTTTTATGTTTTATAATTGCCATCAATGATATTATTTCGTCTCTCCCAGATGGTGTATCGGCAACTCTGTTTGTCGATGATTTGGCACTATACTGTTCCTCACCTCGCCTTCCATCAGCAGCGCGTCGGCTACAACTGGCGGTCGATGCTGTTTACAAAAGAGCATAACTTAAGGGATTACGCTTTTCCATGAACAAAACCAAAGCAATGTATTTCCACCGGGGCAGAGGGGTTCTTGTTCCGCCACCTATCTCACTACAAGGCGAAGATATAGAGTTTGTCTCCGAGTTTCGGTTTCTTGGCGTAACTCTTGATCCAAAGTTATCCTGGTTACTATAGTATATGTTTTTTCATGTGATTTATTTTCTGTTAATAAATCAGCCTAAATAGCGTTTCGAAAACCATAACCATAAATTTGTTTGATCAAAGTTGTCTGCAGTTAGCTTTTGTCCTAAGGCGACAGCGAAATAAATTTTTGGAATAATGACTTGGGTTTTAAGAAAGACAATTCCACAAATATAATTATATTCATAAAATCAATGAATATACATTGAGATAGGTAGGTTAGGTATACAATGTAAGATATTTTAACATATGATTTACAGTAACGATCCGAAGAGAATTGAAGTATGTGAAATTAATATGGTGGAATAATATGGCGAAACAATAAGGTCAATAATATATAATAGAGTGTAGTAATGTATTGAATAATATAGCGTATCTATGATGGACTGAATTGGGGCTGCAATGAAAAGTAAATATAATTAGGATCTACTCTCGTATGGTCGTTTGCAAAGAATTGTGAGAGGAAATGGAATTAACTAAGTATGATTTGTTTGGAGGTAAATGACTAATTGTAGAAGGGATGATTACCGACCTTTATACGAAGAAAGCTGCGAGTTGAGTGGGCGGAATAGCGTGCTATTTTGATCAAGCTGGGAACGTGTGTTTGTTTGTTTGTGTGTGAAATTTAAGAGATGTTTGGAACAGTATAGTTAATTGAATTGACAAGTAAAATAAATTAATTATTAAGTTTAACATAAAAGGATTTAATTTACAAAAGTTGAAGTAAATTAATTGAAAGATTAAATTGACAAAGTTAAAGTAAAATAAATGAATGAATTATATACATAATATATGATGATATATATATTTAAGTTTCCCAGGAGGTTTTTATTATAGGAATGCCCAGAGGCATTGTTATATTATCAATTTAACTTTAGTTTTCTGTGTGTGAATAAAGAAAAATAAAATTAATGATAGACTATAACATTCAGTTTTGGAATTTTGGCAGGCCTAAGGTTTTACATGCTCTAAATTGTTTCACTTTTTATATGGTAAACTATAGGTTTATTAATTATTTTGTCTCCTAAAAAAAATTATTACTCGCATAATATAAGAACATAAAGAAGCTTATTTTATTTATAAATCCGCAATAATGCTTAAAAAGTAGATATGCAATTTTAATACATTTTCATCCTCATTGTGCAGTTGTATAAAATATATACCACCAATATTTATCCAAATAAAAAATATTAAATTACTATTCATGAAAAACTTCTCTATAAACATGTTAAATATACTAAAAATAATAAAATATATTAAAAAGACCTCACCTTTGTTGCAAAAAAAGAGGTATTTCATCTTCTTTTTTTTTTTCCACACGTCTTTACGACGTGCATCCTGATCTCTCTCTGCAGTGAATGATGCTAGAAATGGCACGTTTCGCCCCAATATAAATGTCAAATACTTCTACAACATTCTAATTGACAACTAAGCATGGTGGTACAGTTTTGACCCGATACACAGAAAAAGGTTAGCCTTTTGTTAGGTGGTATGATTTGTGTACCACTGACTATTAAACAAGTGTATTTAGGTGGTACAAATTTTGCACCACCGACCTTGAAAGGGTTAAGTCATATTTGTATTCTGCTATTCAGAGAGTTATCTAATAATATAGAATATATCTAAAAACAGTTTTTTAAACCGTTGGAATCTAATCTACTTTATATGATGCATGTCTAAAATACATGTAAATCTCAAAAATAATTATTAAATTAAATATTAAACCTTAGCTGACGTTCAAAAACTACAATTCATAATTTTCTGGTATGTGGAAAAAACCTGGATCTGATAGAGGTATTGCTCACTCTAGTGTGATATACTGTTATTTATTATCAATGATATGTAAGGTAACCATTATTAATGTTTAATGCCGTTTTTTCAGACTCATCAGCGGGAGGAATTTAGTTTAGCCTCCCCCCTCCCTATTTTTATCCTAGATCCGCCATCGGACGAAGACCCTACTCATTATCATCTCCAGACAGACTCCTTTACCCATAGAGATATCTGCCTGTGCTTAACTCACTTCCCTTCCGATCACTACTTTAGAGTATTTGATGACGTGTGGAAGTGATCACTACCCTCTACTCTTAGACCTCCTTCCTCTTTCCTCCATCTTTGAGAAGTCCAGTAAACTGTGATATAACGAGCCTTTCTGTATGAAAGAACTCCATGAGGCACTCTCATCGTATAAGGACTCCACTCCTTCAGATGACTTGATATCATACACTTTCATTCAACACGCCAATGTAGATCCCTTATAGTGCTTCCTAACAATATCTGATGATATTTCCTATCCGGAACTTTTCCCCAAGAATAGCGTCACAGCAATACCCTTCCTTTCTTTAAGCCAGGAAAAGACCCAATCCAATAAATTATCGGCCAATTGCCCTTACCTCGTGACTATGCAAGTTGCTGGATCGCATGGTGAACGCCTGCCTGATGTGGTTTCTTGAAGAACAGGAGTTTCTCTCTCCGTCCCAATTTGAGTTTCGCCCAAATTGCTCCACACTGAACTTTCTTACTCTTCTTGACCATGATTTTGGCCTACTTTCTCTAGAAGAGACTTCGTCACTCCAATATTCTTCGATTTAGAAAAAAAAACATATACCGTCTGGCGGTGCTTGATTCTACAACAACTATGCGACATGAGACTTCTTGTGCCCTTAACATTGTTTATATGTAATTTCCTGAAGGAATGCTCGTATCGAACTTCAGGGCTCGCTCTTGGAAATTCATACAACAAAATTGTGTCCCCAAAGGAAGCGTGCTTAGCACTATTCTCTATATAGTTGCAATCAATTCTTTCTCAAAACATATATGTGCAAACCTCCCCAGTGGCGTAGCTAGGGATTTGGGGGCTCAGGAGCATTATCTCCTTTGAGGACCTTAACATACAAATGTTTGATATCATGAATAACATTTAAACAACTACTACTGCAATATTTTTGTGCACGCTGGTATGTCGTCTGATAATGTTTCAAATAAAACATTGAGAATAAGACACTTTAATAGGGAATACTTAAGTATGATTAAAAAAAATAAACTGCAAAATGTGAAACTGAGATATTACATATTGAACAAATATACTAGTCAAAATTCATATTAATACATTCCATCAGTCTGATACAGCAACAATAAAAGTAATTGATAAGACGCTCTAATACAGAATATTTATATATGATAACAAGAAATAAACTATAAAATGTGAAACCACGATATTACATTTATCAATTATACTAGTCAAAATTTATATTGATATATTTTATTAGTCTGACACAGCAACAATATAAGAGATGATTAACCCAGTTTAATTAAGAATTTAACCGTTTTCGTCATTCAAATAGCACACTCGTTTGCCCCCACCCCCCGAATTAGGGCCCGGGGTAACTTAAATTTTTGGCGCGCTACGCCATTGACCCTCCCTTTATGTATACGGTATAGCGTACGAGAAGTGCAGGCAAGCGGCTTAAAAGCTTTGTTTGAATGAGTCTTTTTTGAGACTCAGGATGGCTGAGTGGATTCGCCGCTGGCTAACAGTGATCCAGTGACGCGGGAAGCTGTTTGCAACTCGCCTACGCTATTATTTTTTCTTTGCCCCTTTTCCTACTCCCCTCTATCTACAACGGCAATGCTATCGGGGAGACGAGCTCGTCTGCGGCGGTGGTCATCACCCTACCCTAGCGAGCGGTCGATTCAATATTGGCCCATGCCTCATCTACGGGATTTAATCTCCCTCCCCAAAACAACGGTCATTACCTTTACCCAACGGAAAGCAATTCCTAATATATATCTGAATATTCTGGATCGCCAATCAAATTTGCCACCCATGCTAAATTCCTAGGTCCTATATTTGACAAACATATGACATGGCGATATCATATTGGAGATCTTCTAAGAAGATGTGATCCCCGTACTTTCACTTATAGCTTCTTTATCAAAGCTTCAGTGTTGCGCTGATCAAAGCATCCTCTTCGAGATCCACATATCACTTCTCCTGTCAAAGCTTGATAAGGACTGCCACCTGTATGGCTCAGCTTCCAAAAGCTCACTGAATATACTGAACTCGCTACATTACCGATGCATACGTCTTGCTACAAGAGCCTTTAAGTCTTCCCTTGTAATCTCTCCCAATTTTGAAACGGTATTCCTTCCTCTCGCCTTGATGAATATTGCATCCGATTATATATCAGATCCATCCGTATGCGCTCTAAACTCGCTCTAATTCTCTGCTCCACGACCACTCCACCCGAGATTCGTTCTCGCACCGTCTATTTATATACGCTGCGAATATCACAACTCTTAGAAACACTCGAGCATCAACACCTTTATGTTGCTCTGGGAAGAACACCTAAATTACCCCATGGACTCGCAGGAGTGATCAGTTTTTTTAACCTTTCCTGAGAGGCACCAAGGGTCAAATACCACTGCAGCTCTACGCGTCATTTTGCAAGAGCACGTAGACAATCACCGCGGTGAAACACCTGTTTATACAGGTGGGTCGAAAACGGATGCCAGACTAGAAGTGCCGCGGTCCTCTTCTTTCATATCTTACAGTCCACCCTACACCCTACAGCATCTGTCTTCTCAGCAGAACTTGTAGCCATCAAAATAGCCATACAAGCCCTCCGTATCCATCCGCTAGAGTTATATACCATATTTTCAGAGTCTATAAGCAAACTGGATTACCTTCAGCGATTGTTCATTCGCTATCCTGTAGCCAAAGAGATACTGGAAACTGTACATCTCTTGACCAGACCCTCTTACTCTTTGTCATTATGTTGGCTGCCCGTACGTACACTCAAAACATCCAAGGAAATGAAACAGCTGACATAGAAGCTAAGAAGGCCTCCCTCCATACTGCTCCGTCCATACTTGAAGTGACCCCCTCCCCCTTCGTCTGTAAATTGGTGATAGAACAATATCGGCAATACTGAAACTCGTATGGACACCCACACCTACTTCAACTTCAGAAATATGCTTTCCCGTGGCCATCATCACATTCACCCACTAAACAGCATTAAGTTATGCTGTGCCGTCTGCGAATCGGCTAAGGTGGCCTTATCCACAGACACCTAATGGTTAGTGGGGAACCACCATCTTGCAAGACGCGTCATTTTCAACCTCAGTACAACATATCTTACTCACTTGCCCGCAATACTTTGCCCATCGAAAGAATTATGTCAGTCCTCATCCTACCTTTGCTTCTATTCTCGTAAATTCCCCCCATATTATGCCGACTTACTATGATGCTGGCCTTTCCTCCAAAATCTAATACCCTAGCTACCTTCTCTTGCTGTCCTTTATTTTAATCATAGTTTACTTTCCTTACTTTTATCCAAGCCATGTCCATCCTTATTTTGCATGAATAACCTTACTTGATGGCATTTTAGTGCTTAATATGTTTTTAATCTTTTAACTGAACAGATATGTCCAAATTATTTAATGTCTCTCTAGCTAGCTGTACATACTTTTATCTTTTATTTTTAATACCAACTTAAGCCAGATAAGCATATAGGGAAAAAAGGGCTATAAATCCTTGAATTAATTAATTATGGTCTCATTGTTATGTTATCCGTCGTCTCCTTCTGTTCCCCTATATCTCCTTTCCCTTTTTCTATGTCCCTATCAAGTATGGTTGATTGCGCCTGAACGTATCTGTGTGGGTGGTTGTAGTGTTTGTTTGAATGAATGCAGGGGGGTTACTGCGTATTTTAGGTTTAAGTTCAGATTTTAGCAGTCTCGGTGCACCGGCCCTGCCTCACCGGGTGGCGTCGTTCTGAGGCTGAAGCGCGCTGTATTCGATGTGATGAGTGCCCGGACCGCTGCTGCCTAACGCGATAATCTTTGCGCCCTCGAAAGGAAAATCCCGAAGGCCACCTTCCGTTTCTAAAACGACGATTCTCGTTGAGAAGTGCCCCCCCCCCCGCCCTTTGAGGGTGACGCGGGTGCGTAGGTGGGTTATGATATGTACATCAGACAAATGGCTCCCAACCGATTTTAGCTTATGGCCCCCTTAGGAACCCTATTTTTTCCTGTGGCCCATAATCATTATTTTCAGTAGGTAATATGCAGTTTAACTCTACTTTAAAAGATAAAAGATATTAAAACAGATATTTATTATTAATGTACAATTATATTTGTCACATATATAGGACTATAAACATCGCGAAAATTAAACAGTGGTTAACAAAAATGTAATACTCTTTTAAAATAAATAATTAGTCTTACAAAAAATAAAATCCTTTAGCAAAATTAAATAAATATATCATCAACTCTGTATTCATTCAATGCGATCCTTGTGCTTCATGCAGTTTCACAAGTCTTTTAATATCAAGGTCTATAGTTGTTAGAGACAGACGAAGATCACCTCTTCTTACTATTTCTAAGCAGATGCGAACTTTTGATAGGAGGTGTGGCACTTTACTAAAACCCGACTCAACCAGATAAGAAGTAGGAAAAGCAATAAAATATAATTTTACTACGTCCCAAAGCAAAGGGTATTTCATAACAATTCCATGACTTGTCCATAAGTTCCTGACATGCTTAAATCTAGCCAGAGAAGTTTGATCACTCTGTAAGTCAATGAGGCTTTCTTGTAATCTGATATCAACATCAGCTGCATTAATTCCAAATGGGTCTACCACCCAACCTGTAATGTCCAGTTGTAGAAGATTTCTGAACCTAATTTCCATATCACTATGCAATTTCTCCAAATGTTCAATGTATACTAAAATATCATCTTCTTTCAGCTCACTCTCAATAGTGCGGAGGGTTGGAAACTGTTTCAACTCTTTTCGCCCCATATTTGTCTTGAACAGCTTAATTTTTCCCATAAATGCACAAATAGACTCTTTGCAAGTTAAAATATTTGCATTGTTACCTTGTAGCTGTTTGTTCAAGATATTTAGCTTTTCAAATATATCTGTAAGGTAGAATACGTCACATTTGGCAGCATTTTTCTTACTCCGAGCTGCTTACCATCCAGAAATAACACAACACTATGCCAAAGTGCTATGAAGGGATTCAGACAATTGCCCTTAGAAAGCCATCGCACCTCTGTATGCAAAAGTAGGCGCACAAACCCTTCTGTATTGGTAGCACAGAGTTGTCGGAAAAGACGCTCTTGAAGTGGATTTGACTTGATAAGGTTGACTGTCTTTATTACACTATCAAGTGAATCTTTCAGATGTCCTCCTAGTTTTTTTTTCAATCAGATATTGACGGTGGACAACACAGTGTATGCAAAAAACTTTAGGTACTGCCTCTATTAATATTCAATAAATTCATAATATCTACCTACCGTAGCAGCAGAGCCATCAGTTGCACAAGCCATAGTATTCTCACTGCTTCTTTGAAAATTGTTTCACCTTTATTATCTGTCACAAGGCTGCGGGAAAAAGGCATTTCTTCTCTGAGTTGATCTTTATCCAAAAACCTAACATACGCCATGAGAAGGGCTTCGTTATCACGTAATAATGTTTCATCAATTTGTAATGCAAAGATCTTTACTTGTAAATGTTTAACGAGTTTTTCCTCTACATCCTTTGCCATTTCATCAATACGTCTTGCTACTGTATTATTGATCAGCGGAATTACTTCAGTGATTCGGGGGGGGGGGGGATTTTGTTGCATTACAGTTGAAATAACCAAAGATACTGAAGGCAAAATCAATTCTTCGCCAATAGTATGAGGTTTTCCCGATTTCGTTATTAGCTTGGAAATCTCATAAGATGGAATTAAACCTTTGTCTAGTGTTGCCGCTGTTTTGCTAAATATATATTTAATAGTGTTCCTTGCTTGGAAATCATCCCGCAGCTTTTCAAATTAATCTAATGTTTTGTCTTTTTTGTCCTTGTGCTTATTGTCCAAATGTATTTTAAGCTTACTTGATCGCTCTCTATCATTAGAAAGTGTAGCCATACATAAAAGACACAATGGCTGTGTTATATTGTCTGGTGAATGTATAAAACCATAAGCTAAATACTCACTGGAGTATTGTCTACATTTTTTTCTCCGTCGCCGTAGCCATGGGTAATCTGTGCAGAAGAAATTTAATATTTTAATGATATATATATTACATTTTAGAGCCGAAGCTCAGCGCAACAGAATAAAAGGCGCTTATCTCAGCGGCAAAAAAGGAAGAGTATTTCTGAGAAAAGACCTAGAAATAACCTCCATTCTCTGTGCAGAGCACCGAGTCTGTGCCCAACACCAACTCCTATTACAGTCGGCCACGAAAATTTCAGACATGTCCAATAAATAGAAATGCTCATAAAAATAGCTGCATTGGAAATTTTGTTTTCTTTTTTTGTGCTAAATACTTGCCCTTTGTGGTAAATATTTGACACAAAAAAAGAACTGCAAATTAAGGCAACTATTTTATGAGCGTTTCTATTTATTGGACATGTCCGAAATTTTTGTTGTTGATTGTACATCCTTGTACTCTGTACCTGTACCTCAATGCAAAAGAGCAGAAATGTAATATATTATATATACATATATATTACTCAAATTAATGCAGAGACAAAACGATAAATACAATCATCAGAATCTAAGATTAAATGCTGATCTCGTAAATAAGCCCTAAGTGAAACAAACAAACAAAAATGCTCAGTCATTTACTTATAGAAGTCTTATATTATTGTGCTTGTGGCAATCTATTATAATTTTAAAAATTAGTCAAATTACTACAACTTTGCAGTATTAGGGTAAACAAATAAAAGCTTTTTACATACTATAACGCCGAACCACTTGATAAACAGACTGTAAGGATTTAAAGTTCCACCTGAAGTATTTTCATCAAGCCAACAACGGTGCCAGGCGCATAACGATCAAGCGCACAATGGAGCTGCGAGAATTAAGGAACGAGATCAGGCAACTCATACGTGAGAGATCGAGAGACCAGTGGGATGGAATCATTACTAAAATCGACGCAGAAGGGGACCCCCCCAAATTTTTGTAGTCAAATAAAGAGACTGAGAGGCATTCCTCCTAGGAACAACATAAGCATCAGGGTCAACGGCGTAGAATATACTGAGAACCATGATATTGAGAGAGAATTTAGGCAGTATTGGCAAAACCGCTTTCGTATTAGCAATGAAGATAATGAGTTATTTGATGAGAGGTATGAAGAAGACGTTCTACTTAGATTGCAAGATCTAGGTGCCGACCTCACGCCACATCACTTCATGGATAGATCCCGCATTGCACAGGATGAAGGTAGACCGTTCACGTACGAAGAGTACGAGTGGGCCCTCAAAAGCTTTAAGCAAAAAGCGCCGGGCATAACTGGCATCACTAAAATGCACATGCTGAATTCCCCCAATAACATCAACGAGGGTGTACTGGAGCTGTTTAATGCCTGCCTCAATGTTGGCTATTTCCCAGACCAATTTAAAAGAGGCCGTATGATCTTTATTTTGAAACTTGGAAAACCGAAGAAGGAAATCAGCAGCTATATGCCCATCTCTTTGTTGGAGTTTATGGGCAAGTTGTTAGAAAAAACTTTTTAACACCAGACTGAGGACCTTCCTAGAAACCCCCAACTCATACAACTCTCAACAACATGGGTTCAGGCGGAAATTAGGTAGGGTAACGGCTCTGGCATTAATTACGGAGGGAATAGCGATTGGAAAAGCGACGAATGGTAATGGCGATGTCGTACTTCATGACGTGGCCTCGGCATTCAACAAGGTATGGCTACCGGGTATGAAAAGCAAACTGAGTGAACTAGCCATGGATGGAAACTTAACCAAGATTTTATGCGACTATCTGGAGGAAAGAGAAGCAGTAGTGAAGATAAGTGGTGTAGAGGGGATAGCCTTTAATCTGGAGGCTGGGGTACCTCAAGGGGGCTGCCTCAGTCCCACTCTGTATTCAGTGTATACTGGGGATTTACCACATCCTGTTCAAGACCTTACCCATTATGTACAACTAGCAGATGATATCACTCAAATCGTTCCCAGTGTTTATAAAAATCCTAACGACATTGCTAACAGGACAGGGAGAGAAATTGTTAATGTCAATAACTTCGAAAGAAGGAATAGGATAAAGACAAATGTCCAAAAGTTCAAAGTGAGGCCAGTTGGCCGTCGGAAAACATCGGGCGTACTAGTGCAGGATGAGCTCTATGAGTACTCAAGAGAAGGCCGAGTTCTAGGCTTGAGGTTAACGTCGGATGGGTACAGGGCCCATTACCTACAGAAGATCACCTCTGCTGCGAAAACATTACAAAGCCTCTATCGCTTCAGACATCTCTCGGCGAACAAATGTCCAAAAGTTCAAAGTGAGGCCAGTTGGCCGTCGGAAAACATCGGGCGTACTAGTGCAGGATGATCTCTATGAGTACTCAAGAGAAGGCAGAGTTCTAGGCTTGAGGTTAACGTCGGATGGGTACAGGGCCCATTACCTACAGAAGATCACCTCTGCTGCGAAAACATTACAAAGCCTCTATCGCTTCAGACATCTCTCGGCGAACAACAAAAGAAAACTCCTTCTGCTGTTGGTGAGACCACTAATCTTTTACCCAGCTATACCCCTTAATACCCTGAGCAAAACTGTCATAAAGAAAGCTCAAATTATCCAAAACAAGGCAATAAGGTTTATTACCAACGTGTCACTGCTTGACTACATTCCTACTAGATTACTACACGAGGCGACGGACATCGAGCCAATAAATATTACCCTAAATAGACGAGCACGCAATATTTGGAAGAAAATCTATGATGATATACCAGAAGAAGTGCTAAACCCGATTAGAATACCTGATGTCGACATGCAGAACCTAAGGTTCAAGCGAGCTTTTAAAAGCATCCAAATAAGATCTCGACAAGAAACTAAACCGATTTATTGAGAAACTTACCAGAAGATTAATCCTATATCAATTCAAATTGACAATTCAATATTAAATGATGAATAAAGAAAACCAGAAATGATTTATTTCACGTAAATAAAGATATCAAATTGATTATAAATGATCCTAAGTGGACAGTTAGATAAGAAAAATAAATATAAATATAATATTATATAAAAGATCCGAAGTGGACAATACATAAATAAATATAAAAAAATATAAATAAATAAACAAATAAAATAAAAGATCCGAAGTGGACAATACATAAATAAATATAACAAAATATCAATAAATAAATAAGTATAATATAAGATCCGAAGCGGACACATATTATTATAGGTAAAGTCATTCAACTATCAAGAGGCCTACAAGAATTCAAAGGCTTGAATGCTGCAAAAACAAACAAAGATATAATAACTACAGATTAATAAAAATATAAAAGACTGAGGTAGCCAGACAACCTGGCACAACTACTCTCTCTCTCTATTATACACCTTTTCTACCTATTCTCTCTACTCTACTTACACATTTTCTACCTTTTTTCATCGGTAATTGTTTGACTATTTGTTTTGAGTGAGTGGTGGTGTTCTGAGTCATCGCGTCTGTTCTTGGCAGAGGAGGAAAAGTTTAGGGAAAGGCCAGTTAGGACGCCATCAATAGACACTCACATATTCGAGCCTCGTGATTCAGAACAAGAATATCCTCTAGAATAAGACGGATCATACGTGCATTCAGAGGAGTAAAAAAGCCCGAAGGGGGCCGTGTGGCCTCCCAACCGGGACTACAAGAGGGTGCCCCTCCGCAATATCGGTGGAGCGACCAAAGCACCAATTCCAACAGTCATGCAAACCATCTTTGTCATGCTCAATATATCTCTAATTAGGCGTATTGATACCCCCAACGGCTACGCAGCAGTGTGCTGGAAAAACGAAGATATCGAGAGACTGGTATCGGAGGAAGCCAATGAGCCCCTACGTGCGATTGGCCTCGAAGCTGTTATCCCCAAGGAAACCCTCGCACGCCGAACTATCATACTTAGGAGACTCGACCCGTTCTTCACGGACAACTCTTGAGAGGACATCAAGGTCGAGCTAACTAATCAACAGAATTGGGCAAAAATGGACAAAGTCGAAAAATTCGGCAAAAACATAGTCAAAGTAATATTTGCAAACATCGAGATGACTCAGAGGGCCATGAAGGATGGATTCCTGGGATTCTTCCTTCGTATCGCCCCAGAACAAGTTGAAGCGGAGGAGTTTATCCAACTTGAGTTCTGCCAACGCTGCCTGGCTATGGAACAACATCCCACTAAAGAATGTGTGGCGGCTGACGTCACTTGCTTCATCTGCTCCAAACTCGGTCACGGATGGAAAGAGTGCACTTCCGAGAAACAAAGATGCGCTAACTGCGGAGGGGACCACAAGACCGTGGCCATGAGGTGTCCCATCTGCAAGGAAGCCATTCGGGCAAAACGAGATGTGATGAAGCAGGTAAAGGAGGCAAAATCCAAGACCTACGTTGAGGCAGTGGCATCAACCAAGACCAGCAGCACAGAAAACTCTGCCCCAAAACTGGTAATGTCAGGTGAGTCCAAGAAGATTATGACCATGATCGTCTTTGCTCACTTGGCGAATCTAGCTAACCCTGGTTCATTTGCAGAGGAGTTAAATCGTCTCCTGCAAAAGAACGGTTTTCAGAAAAAGCTATGGTTCCCGCCCAACCCAGCATCGCAGGAAATGTTAAGGATACAATTCATCGACATTCCCCAGCAAAAAAAAAAAACACTGGAAAAGAAGAAGTCGTGAATCGGCGCCATAAAACATCGGAGGAAGAACTCACAACGGAAGAAGACTTGGGAAAAGACGAAAACCTGAAAAAGTTCACAAAGAAGAAAAAACAAATAAGGAAAAAGAAAAAAAGTGGTACAAGAGGCAAATAAAGAAGAGGAAACAAGCCAATCTCAAGAAAGCTAAAGTATCCGGGATTTCCACTCACAGAGAAAAGGGATATCCTTCTGCGGGGCTGTTTCTTCGACGCCATGGACGTGGACCTTAAAGTCCATGGTCCCTCTCAATGCCAACCCCTAAAGGGACACAATGAAAAACTGCTCGACGGAATTAACAAAGGCAAGTACAAATGGACATACGAAGGACCATGGTCTCCGAAGGAAATAAGTGGACTATTGATGGAGCGCGCGATTTACTTCCCGGACTCATGCTTACACACCATAGATTCAGCTGTCTTTAAGGTAATGGAGAATGGCCACAAGACCCCGGAGTATTACTTAACCTCCAAAATAGCAACTAGTGTTAGCAAGAAGTGAACAAATCAAAGTGATTAAAACAAGTTGTCAAAGGTGCGAACAATTTAACTAATTAAAGCATCTAAAATAAGCAATCTAAAGTGAGAAAAGTAAATGAATCCAGTGAATTATAATTAAAATGGTCTAATAGTGTAAAATATAGAATAATAAGAGAATGAATCGAGTGAATAATAACTAAAATTGTCTAATAGTGTAAAACATAGAAAAATAAACTAACAATTAAGCTAAACAAGAATAAAAATATAAATACAACTATTTAACAGATGAGATAATAATTTAACTCGTGTGTAAATAGTAACATCCTAAAGTGCTACCAAAATATAGTTTTAAACGAAACAAGAGCAAATAGTAAAACCAGAACAATTAATTTATCTAAATAAGACTAAAAGAACAACTCAATTAAAAATAAGTGCTAAAATAAATAAAATCAAATATAAAATGATTATATTAAAAATTTACTTCAAACATTTTTTTAGATATTTGACTTAAAAAATTATCTCTAAAAATTATACTAAGTTTAAATAATAAAAATTAAAAACATTTTATGTTTTCTTTCAAAACAATATATAGTGCTAATAAGTTGACCTCCCCGTTGATTCCCGGAGAATCTGTTTTCCTACTCTAACTTACAGTTTACTCTTACTCTTCTCCGCTAAATTTTCAAAAATATAACTTCACCACTACATCTATATATTGTTTCATTTTACATATATGTATTTAGATTTTTTTAATTTTTATTTTAATATTTGTAAAATGAAAAAACTTATTGTATATTTATTGCTTTAATACATCAGCATCAGCATCTGACTATTTGTCGCTCCGATCTAGTTCTCTAGCAAAGGAAGCATAGGAAAATAAAGTTTGAAAACGTGCTTCTTTTAACGGCGGTTAACTCGTAGACGTCAAGATGTCGGGAGTATGGTTTCCGAGTGAAATTACGCGTTAATTTCCGGTTTCCTTATTTGAATAATGACGGCTTCAGCTATCCGTAATCTTCTGCTGTTTTGGAGTCTCGGGATTATGGAGGTGTCCTTATTCAGTTTTTCACGGGTTAGGGTAATGACATGAAAGTAAGCGTATTTTTTATTCGCGCCATCCTGAAAGTGAGCTGTCAGTCGGCTTGAGGGGGTTGTGGAGGTTACGCCGATGTACTTAGAATTGCGGTGTTCGCAGTCACCGACTTTGCACGAATATTCGTACACGACCTTAGTTTCCTGGAGTTCGCTCGTCGGAGGGAGAGAGCTGTTATTAATGATGCAACTACTTGTTTTCTCGGTCTTGTGGCATATAATTAGATTTATATCCGTATTAGGGTCAGTTGGAGTCACATTACGATGGAGAATGGCTTTGAGAGCCTTTTTGTCTTCACGATAGCCGGTGTTCATATTGGCCTTGTAATAAAGGTCGATATTATTCTTCTTCGGAGTAGACCGGAGAACGCCACGAGTGGCCAATTTTTTTAATACTTATTGTAACGTAGAAAGACTATATATAGTGTAGTAATTTGTGATAAAAAAGGGAATAAAGAATGTCATTCGCGGATGTTTTTTTCTCGCATCGAAGACCGTGTTAAAAAACTTGTAAGAAATATTAAGAAAATACAAGTTAAAATTAATAACGCTGCCATAGCTATGGACTTCAATAGTGTATTATATATATATATATATATATATATATATATATATATATATATATATATATATATATATATATATATATATATGGAAAGACACACAAACAAGACAGAAAAATAGCAATAAAAGAATAGGTAACTAATAACAGACATATGCATCCCTAAAACGATATACACACAACAACGCCGTGTATATGAATGGAAATGGTTGTTGAAAAAACAAAAAAAAAACATTTTAAAGGATTATCATTAGAACGAAAACATTTAGGGCTAAGAGGTAATCCACGATCATAGCAGAGATGCGTGTTGGAGAAGGCAATGCGAATGATATTACACTAATAAAGAGTAACAACAGGCTGCATCATGAAGTTATTTCATTTAGTACAAGTTTTTTTAAAACAGGGTCGAGTTTAAATAAGGCAGGGAAAATATTTATATCATTTAAGATGTCAATTAATGAACACTCGACAATATTTCTTTTTGTGAAATCAGCGGAATGTTAAAGGAATTTTGCAGAGTTCCAGTAAATGGCGTGTTTTTTTTCGGATAAATGTAAAAATAAAGCGCTGTGTATTTCACCTCTTCTAATATTATACTTATGTTGATAAACAAACAAACAAACAACTTTATTTCGGATTTCGGTGATCCATAAAAAAAACAAACTAAAATAAATAAAAATACATTACAATTTTGAAGTATACCACTATCTTACTGCTAGTACTTATTCACCTATTTACATGAACTGTCAATCTACTAATATTTAATATTGCCGGATTAATGCAATGGGTAATATTTATCATGTGAGTAGTAATTTCAGAAAGATACTTACAGTCTGAGTGAAAAATACCAGACACAATTTTATTTGAGCTGCTTTCTAACCTATTTAAAAAACCAATTACAAGTTTTCTGATTACTTCTTTAGGCGAAGGTATATTTCTACATACATACATCGGACTAGCTCTACAATACTTAGGTTCACCACACAGAATTCTGAGACAATTGTTATAGGCAACAATAAATCTACTATGGGTAGCGTTTGCATAATTCCACCATAGATGAGCTGCGTTAACTGACTCACAATAAGATCTAAACAGTTTAATTTTTACACTTTCAGTACAATGTCCGAAATGTCTTTTAATCATGTTACTTTGTCTATACAGCTTGTTACGCTGGCGTTCTATATCTAATGTGTCTTTGAGATCATCACTAATTATATGCCCTGAATACTTTATATTGCTCACTATTGGAATTGTATCGTTACCTAGCTTAAAACTATCATATTTACAACATTTAAGAAATTTAGACTTAAAAACTAGCACCGCACTTTTAGAACTATTAAATTTGATATCATTTTTTATCCCAAAATCATTACAAACGTTAATTAATTTATTTAGACCACTTGCAGATGGTGCAATTAGTGCAATGTCATCTGCATAAATAAAATGATTCGTTTTTGCATTACCTATTATATAATTCTAGTAGATAAAGATTTACCAGTTTGCCCGAAGTAAGGTAAATTGCAAATAGAACATTCTATAAAAATACTCCGCCTTTTTTCCTAGTATTTTTGTAGACTAACATTTTATATAAATTGGATTTATATCTAAAATTTATAGATATACTAAGTTGCTTAAAAATACGGGTGAGACAAATAAAATGGTTCAAAGTATGGCAAGATAAGACAATTATTGTAATTGAAAACCAGGAGTTATCAGTTCTATTAAAAGTTATGTTAGCAAAGTTTAATGAAGTATGCAAAATTGACGAGGGTAACAAAGTTTTTTACCTATTTCAAAGATATTGGACAATTCTTTATCCAAAAATTCCGATCTAACAAGGCGTAATGCACACAGAAACATAGAAGTAAATACATACCGTTTAATTTTAACGCTGTGATAAGAATAAAAGTGAATATATGAACTGGAGTTGGACGGTTTGCGATAAACAGAGAATTTAAAACCTGACGGCGTCCTATGTATTAAAAGGTCAAGATAAGGAAGAGTACCATCTTCCTCAATTTCAGGGGTAAATTTAATAGAAGGGACTAGAGAATTAAGATTACATAGAAAATTGTGAATATCTTTTGAGAAAGGCTAAAGGCATATAATATCATCAATGTAACGGTACCATACAATAGGAATACAATAGAAGTGAAATGCATGAGTCATGAGTATATCTGAGTAAATAAGTATGCAACTAAAGGTGATGGGAAGTAAGGTAAGGTGCAGGGATTAGAAGTGCGACGAGAAAACGGATGGCAGTGCTGGAGTAGTGGAAGCAGGCTTTCCAGCAGTTACAAAAGAACTTTTGACCTTGGTGTGAAAAAAATGGAAATGCATCAGGCATGAGTATATTTGAGTAAAGAAGCATGCAAATAAAGAGGATGGGAAGTAAGGTAAGGTGCAGGGATTAGAACTGATGAGAAACCGAATGGCAGTCGTCGAGTAGTGGGTGCAGGTTTGGAAAAGTGAAAGGTTCTTTAGCTATTACCTAGGAAATTAAATGATATTGGCAGTGTAGATAAATCCCTGTATGTATAGAGAGAAATAATCAAGGTTGAACATATGAATTAAGGCAGAACCAAATTCTGACATAAAGAAATAGCCAAATCCCGATCCAAAGGGTCGCCCAAGAAGAAGAAGAAGCGGACAAAAAATACTTTTTAAAAACAGGGCAGCCTGATTTTTTATTATGCACCAATGTTTTGCCATCACTTTTTTTTTATAATTAAGATTAAAAAAGTTATCATTTCTCAATCCGTAACTAATTTAGACAATTACCGAAAATTCTTTAGCTAATATAAAGGAGGGAGAGTAATGGTTAGGAGACAACGAATCTAGGATCACAAGTAATTTAGTGAAAGAAGCAAATATGGCAGCTCACTATGTGGAAAGTGTAAAAAAGGTGAAAGATGAAGATAGAGGAATACATTGTGACCTCTGTAATATATGGTACCATATTGAATGCATTAAAATGACGATAGAGGAATATAATATGTTAAGTAAAGGAAATGTGTAACTACAATGGTACTGTAACGACTGATTTACTTGATGCGGTCTAGAAGTTCATCCTTCACAGTCGTAGTCAGCTACCGCTGATCCCAGCCTTGGTGTCCCTACTCAGGAGGTTCATAATGTCCGGTATGGAGTTTGAGGCCACCCGGTAGATGGCTGTATATCCCGGGATGGGAGGCTCATCTGGTAGGATTTCCAGGAACTTGTCAAGCTCAGCCTTGAACTTTTCCACTGGGTAGCCTGTGGTATTTTGGAGGTAATTGTGAAGACTATGGGCAGATGCGACTCTAGTTTATTTTTTGGGCTACTTTTCATTGTTTTTCTGCTATCGCACTGGCCAATCACAGATCTGGATTCAGTTTCATAAATGACCAATCAGAAAGCTGTATTTGTTTCAAGGCTTTTTGTGCTTTTTATATTGATCAAAACTTGGTTTTTCTTATATTTTAGATGTTTTTTCCCCTTATTTCTTTTCTATATATCCTACCTACCCTATGCCTGACATTATTTAGTCTTTTTATTTACTTGTTACTTAATTTCCCGGTAATACTTCAGATTCAAGGCGCACGGTAGATGGTGCTGTTAGTCGGCTACAATTTTGGGCTACAGCACATCTCTTATGACGTCAGACGGTAGCGTCAGATGTGACAATCACTGCGTTATATTTTTTGTTGTTGTTTTGGGGATTTGTAACTTTTAGTCTATTATTTATTAAATATCTGCGCTCTGCTCGTTTATAGTTTTTTTTCTAAGTTAGGTAAGGTTTCTTGATGTCTTTTATTGTTTTTTGTTTTGTTTTCGTATTTTTTGTTTACTGCGAACGATAACAGCTTCTTCCTGGCAACATCGTAGCTTATAAATAGGACCCGTTTTGCAAATGTTTTTCTTTTGTTATTGTGTTTTTGTGCTTCCATGTGCTTCTTTGTTATTCGAATTCGGCTTTACTTTGTATGATCGCGAAAAACTTTTAGATTATCTAGAGGCGCATAAACTAATCAAGAAACCTATAAAAGTAAGAATTGTTTGTTATTAGGTTAGGTTTTTCTGCCAGTAAAAAGCTGTTGGGGAGAAAAACCCCCCAGTAAATTCAAGGAGACTGCTCGTGGGGGAGATATCACTGCAAATGTTTTTCTTTTGTTATTGTGTTTTTGTGCTTCCATGTGCTTCTTTGTTATTCGAATTCGGCTTTACTTTGTATGATCGCGAAAAACTTTTAGATTATCTAGAGGCGCATAAACTAATCAAGAAACCTATAAAAGTAAGAATTGTTTGTTATTAGGTTAGGTTTTTCTGCCAGTAAAAAGCTGTTGGGGAGAAAAACCCCCCAGTAAATTCAAGGAGACTGCTCGTGGGGGAGATATCACTGCAGAGGGATCACCCTGCGATGAACCTGAGTTTCGAACAATTAGGGGGGGGTCTGGGGGGCACAGCCCCCCAGTATATACTCATACAAAAAATATTACGCCGATATTGTTCACATCTGACGCTACTGTCTGACGTCATAAGAGATATGCTGTAGCCCGAAATTGCAGCCGACTAACAGCGCCATCTACCATGCACCCCGAATCTGAAGTGTTACCAATTTCCCATTGTTTAATGCTCAATTAAACCATATTTCGGTGTTGTTAATGAAGTCTCACATCTTAATTCTGACGAAAACAGTACTTTTTCATTTTTTCTGTTCCGTATTTATTTCTCTTCTTTGATTTTTTTTAACAGGTTTTTTACGACCTTCATTTTGATTATTGTTCCAAATGGATGCGTTCAGTATTAGTGTTTTTATTACTATATATGTGTAGTTCAGGAAACACAAATGGTCAATTTCAGTAAAAAAAAAGGTCACAAAATTTCCAGGAACAATGCTCTACTTTTCTGTCCGCATCTCTCATATTTAAACGACCACCCACGCCGTTTCCCGCTCATTTGTCAAAATTTCATTTTCGTGTGAAGTTTGTTTGTTACCTATTCAACGTTTCGGTGCTATTTTAACCGACAACGAGAAATATGTTGCGTTTCTCAAAGCCCATGGGCCGTGTAGTGGAAGGGCAGTGGGTTTTTGGAGGGTTCGAATGTGAAACAAAGAGAATTTTTATTGTTTCGGTGGCAAATTGAAATTGAGAAACCCTCCTCGCACCGATAAAAAAGTGGATTTTGCCGGGCACGACAGTCGTATCTGACGGATGGGCAGCCTATTCAAATTTGTCATCTGAAGGATACGAACATCTTACTGAATTCTGGCTTGCTGCCGGTAAACTCTACCCACCCGTCTGGCGTAAGTATTTTCGATTATTTTGAGCGTCGGCTTGTTGTTGGGTACAGCTCGCCGCGGGGATAACACTGCGATGACCTTGAGTTTCAATCCTCTGGGGGGGTCTGGGGGGCACAGCCCCCCAGTATAAAAATGAAAATAGCCATAAAATTCTTCAATTTCATCTCTAAAAAAGTAACACCGGAAAGTAGCCCAAAAAACTAGGCCTACGATCTGCCCATAGTCTTCACAATTACTATTTTGGACTGGCCTTGGAAGGGAATTGAATATCTTAGGCCGCCCGTGCCCCAGGCCTGATGCAACCAGTGTTTTGATGCGTATTGGAGCTTTGGAGAGGAGTGTTCTTCTGGCACACTTACATCCAGTGTGGTCATTATGGCAGGCTTGAAGGGCGTAGGCAGTAGGGTCAGGCACCCTGTTTTCTAGGACATTCCATATGTAAATGGGGTAATACTTCAGATTTGGGGCGCACGGTAGGTGGCGCTGTTAGTAGGCTACAATTTTGGCCGGTAAATATATAGACGAGCGGCCCAGCCTAAAAAAATTATTTTGTGTAAATATTATCGTTCACCAATGTCTGAATATTCAGGCGCGTTTGAGTCTTCTTTGAATTATAACATAACATAATTTCACGGAGGACAAAAGCCACAAGGGCCCATCATAGGTCATCCGAGTCAAACGGCCTCTTTTTTTTAAGGCACTCAAACTCCCAAGAAAACTACATCCAGAGGACTGCTGTCAGCATTTTTTTTTCTAAAAAAATGCCTGAAAGTAAACAAACAGAAAATGCTGTTTATGTAGGCCTTTTTTTTTTTACCAAAATGCCAGAAAATAGCCAAATGAAAAACGCTGTTTACGTACTTTATTGCAGTGGTTATACTTCTGAAATAGCGAAGAGGAAAGCCTATTTATTTCTCGCGTCTGCATCCTATTTGAAAAATAGCTGACTTGAATCACGTTTTATTTTAGAGCATCTAAATTCAAACTGAGGGGTCAACACATGATAGGAAAGACTCTTCATAAACAGAAACGGCTTGCAGTATGTTTCTTTTATAGAGAATATTTAGGTCTCTGAATTTCAACCAAGCTTTAACCGTAGGTGGGACTCTACAACCAAAGTGGCTTCTAAGGCGTTTGTACCTTCTCCAACCCGCACTTTTCTGCACAACAATCATACCAGATATGGTCCTAGACCAAGGAGAGTTTGTAATCTTTGGATGTTTTTTCAAAGGAACAAGTTCATTAAATGCAGAGTGAACGAGTGACAAGAATTTATCGTAGTACATCTCAATGTCACAATTGAAAAATTCAGAATCCCAGTCAACAAGTGAAAGTCATTGAGCAATCGATAATTACCATGATACCAATCAAATAGCTTAACAGGGATGTCAAGAATAACATGATTTGAAACTACCAAGCAGCGGAACTCAACACCAATGTGTTCACAGCCAAGGAGAGGATCTGTCCAGAAAAGTTCAGATACTTTATCATGGCAGGATGTAAAAACCAAATCTAGCACATTATTAGATCGGATAAACATGGGGAACATAACCCACTGAGTAAGTCCTAAAGAATTAAACTTATCAAGAAATGAACGAGAGAGAGAAGAATGAGCCAGAGGCCGCAAACCTGACCAGTCTCTATCAGGTAGGTTAAAATTACCCATCAAAATCACATCCCTTCCAGTGCAAAAAGAATCCAAGAAGGACAACAACTCTACATTATCTAGGAGAGAATAACTAGGTGGCCTGTACACTACTATAACATGAAGATTGAAATCATGAAGCAGAACGCCAAGTGTATTTGGACGAGTATTATAAATTTGGGAGATTTTAAATAATTTATTAATGTAAAGTCCAACACCATGTTTTGGAGAATTAGATGGCGAGTCATTTCTATAAAACTGATAACCTGGGATAACAACTACGGAGGAATTAATGGAGTGTGAGAGCCAAGTTTCAGTAACGCTAACTAAATCAATATTATTAGTGACACAAAAATTATGTACAAAATGAACTTTATTAGACAGACTATTTAAATTAACTAGCCAGAACAAAACAGACTCAACAACAGGGTTTAAATTCTTGATTGAAAATTTGCCACCCTTGTGCGGACAGAGCCACCGCGAGTGCTGGCCAAGGGTGGAGGAGAAACTGCACTTTGACCCCCCCAAGGGCTGATCCACCACCAGGCTGATGCCCAAGAGCAGCGCACTCCCTCCTCTCCTTCCTTTTCATCCTCTGTTTATAAGTTAAGTCACGATTTATATAGATATGACTAAATCTTGAACCAGCTAAACATTTGGCCTTGGTGAGGATAGTTAGGCAATATTCTTGGTTTACAATTTTTGCTCTAATTATGTTGGTCTTTAAAGCTACAATATTGGAGACCAAAACATTCCCCAAATTAGTACATTATGTTGAGATAATATCATTGAAGGAAGTCTGGGAGCCTTCATAGGGAAGGCCAGAGCAATGACGCTGTCCCTTCTCTTATCACGCTCATGGAGTTATTAGATTTCTGACAATGGGGGCGCAGTAGCAAGAGGGCGGTTACTACTAGATGCATCGCATGGAGGGCATGCAAATTTGACACCCCTGCCTTAATTGCTGATGGTCATATTGAAAAAAGGAGCAGAAATGCCTGAGTAGGCTTCAGCACCATGGGTCACACAGGCCACACACTGTATACTGTCACCACCCACCACAGACTCACCACAGGTGGCACAAGGGTACGAGGCAACATGAGCACCATCAAGGCTACCCTTTCCATGGACAGGACAAGACCCACCGGTGCCTTTGGCTCTGTGACCAACCATAATTAATTTAAAAATTAACACAAACGTAATGAAAACAAAGCTAACACTCATTATAAGAATATAAGAATCTAATAACTCAAACAACAAAAGTATCAGTCACAGAAAAAAAAAATGGCGTCACCAAAATATATAAAAAACAATGGCGGTGACAAAACTACAAGGAAAAAAAAAAAAAAAAGCTAACACGATAATTGACCCAAACAATATAAGATTAGAACAACAATAAAAAATTTGAACTAAACAAATCAACTTAGCTGATAAGAGACTAAGTAGCAGTTAAACAAATAGAAATTGGAGAGAACACCAGAGCACAACTGAACACATCCAACCTCAATGCCTTCTTCGACCTAGATTTCCAAATTCATAATCCCAGTCTATATTTTCCAGGTGAGTGTTCATTCTTTCATAGTTACCCCCTTTTCCATGATCTCTTACTGATTATGGTAAATGTTGTGAGTATGGCTGGATCCGAGTCCTAGTTTATTTTGGGCTATTTTTCTGAGCCAAAATCTATGTGGGTGAAGTTTATGGTGATTTCCGGTTATAGCCCCCCCCAGACCCTCCCAAATCATTGAAATCTCGGTCATTGTTGGCCCATCCCCCTGATGAGCCGCCCCCAACAATGAGCTGACCCTCAAAATTAAACTATTGTTCCTTACACTATTATAATTGTTGTTAGATATGTACTTACCTCAGACGGGTAGGTAGAGTTTACCAGCGGCGACCTAGAACTCATGAAATCTCTCTTTTACATTGGGAAATTTCTTCATAAAAAGGGTTGGCGAGATATCTGTCCATATGTTCCTCTCTCTGTCCATAGTGGGGAACATTGGCTCTTGTATCCCGCTAAACTCTTTCTATATTTTGCTTGCTGGCACCAGTTTCTGGATCCACAAAATTCTGGGAGTGGTTGACAGTTAGATGTTCATATCCTTCAGAAGACAAATTGGAATAGGTTGCCCATCCGTCAGATAGGACTGTCGTTCTTGGCAAAATCCTCTTTTTTTATGGCTGCCAGGAGGGTTTTGTGATTTTGTTTTTCAACTGAAACAATGAAAATTTACTTCATTTCATGTTCGAATCCTCCCAAAACCCACTGCCATTCCACTACACGGCTGCAGTTATATTCGCATTTGCCAAATTGCCCCTCAGCGATTTCAACTATTTTACCGGGACATCCAACCACTGAAAAAAATAGTTGAAATAATATAAAAGAACTTCCCAGCAAAAACTGAATCAATCAACGCCTGTATGTGAGCTTATTACTGTCATAGGTACCCTATTCACAATAAACCAAAAAGGTACTATATTAATGTTCTCGATGGAGAGTCATGACCCCTCGAAAAAAAGTTCCATTCCAAGCCATTGACTTGTACTTACAGCGGTTGCTTTTGCCATCAGTGTCACTATACAATTTATCACACCTAAAGACCCAATTTCTGTTCATTATAAGTTCTGCCTTACAAGTGAGACACTCTTGTTTAGATTTTAAAAAGCCATGGGCTTCGAGAAAAGCAATGCATTTATCGTTGTTGGGTAAAATAGCACCTAAATGGTGAACATTCAATGAGTACACAACCCAGGAAAAAATATTTTGACTAATGGCGCAAATACGCATGGATGGGAGTTGGCCGGAAAAGTAATGTAGTAGTAGTAGTAGTTTTTTTTTTTTTACAGAATTTGTTTCTTGAACTATACATGTATAGTAATAAAAACATTAATACTGAATGAATCCTTTTGGAACAAGAATCAAAATTAAGGTCATAAAAACTTTTTAAAAAATAAAAGAAGAGAAATCAATATGGAGGCAAAACAAAAGAAAAAGTCATTCTGTAGTCGGAGTTAAGAAGTCAGGCTTCCTTAACAAACCCAAAATTAAGTAATTGGAAAATTAAGTAAAAAGACTAAATAATGTCAGGCATAGAGTAGGTAGGATATATAAAAAATAAATAAGAGAAAAAACAGAAAATAAAAGAAAAACCTACTTTTGAACAATATAAAAAACATTGAAACAAATAGCGCTTTCTGATTGGTCATTGATGGAACTGAATACAGATCTGTGATTGACCAGTGGGATAGCAGAAAAACACTGAAAAATAGCCCCCAAAATAAGCTAGAATCGCATCCGCGCAAACTCGCAACATTTACCCTGATTATACCCCCAGGTTCATTAGGTATTTTCATGAAGATGTATTCACAAATAACGAGTACATGAGAACAACCAGGTAAGGGAGGCAGCACACTTACATCTCTGAGATTTTACAATTGCCTTCTATAAGCTGAAGACACTTCCAAATAAAAGAAGGTGTTCGATCGGTGTTGGTGACAGATCTGTAATTTGTTCTGGATAACTAACATTATTCCACTAATTAATTAAAATTTTTCTTTATATATTCATAGTAATTAAGGTTTGCTGCACTTACTTTATAAATAGGAGGACATACAAACCTATTGGTTACCAGTAGGCCCTCCTCCAAAATGTAGGACAACCCAGATAGATTCCCACCTAATAATATAGACCTGGCATTTAGATATTTAATATCTCCTGTAAAAGAAGAGGATAAATTCAATGACAAACCTCTCCAATTTGGTATTGCTCTTCGGAATAGTAATTTACTTAACCTATTAGTCACCCAGCTTTTTTTGCTCGAACTTGCCCTCTGCAAAATTAAATGGTACACATTATCAAAAATAATTAAAATAAAATATTTAAATCCTTTTTTTTATAAATCAAATAATATATTATTTTAATTGAAAAGAATCATTGATATTCAAAAATTATTAATAACCTTCTACCTATTATAATTATGATTAATAATTCTCAGTTCTTACACAAATTTCATTAATACCCATGGTTGTTTTATGCTTTTCAAATCAGTTACGCTTTAAAACCTATATCTAATTATAGAAAACAGTGCCGCCCTTCATGGGAGACTATTTTATATCTTAAATTTTATGAAAACTTTGCTCAGGGCCTATTTTTTACCTATAAAACTGTATTTTCCAGAAAAAATAGGTTTGCTGGTTTGTATGCTTTCATTAACATACTAACTTAAGGCATTTCCTTGTTTTAATTGGATAAAAAATGAAAAACATATTGTATTAAACTAAAAAAATAAGGAAGAGTCATCAAAAATGGCCTGTTTACACAGATGTGAGTAATAAATTAGCCTCTTTTCATTGTCATGTTGTGAGGCCTAGAATAGTCAAGTTACTCTCATTTATAAATCTTGGTTTATAAACAAAGAAAGCCTGACCTAAGCTATTTATATATTTTAATTAGATTGTTAATCACTAACATAAGAGTTTGAAAAAAAAATTGACATTATCATAATTATCAGGGCAAATACAAGTCTATATATGAAAGGCCACAAAAGGCCCTTGGGCGATTACAAAGCACTGAATCGAGGACTTATAAAGGCCCTTGGGCGACTGATGGGTTAATGACGTACAAAATATTGCATTATCAGTACTAATACTAAGATTAAAGATATCTTCTTAGACAGTGCAGGTTTTCCACTAGGTGAATGGAAAGTAGCATGCAAATTATTGTCAGATATTCCAAAATCCTATTGGGTCATTGGCCCACTTGCTTTAAATGAAAATGTAGTTGAAATAAAAAAATGAATTAATAGCTAAAGGCTATCCTATATTATCAATGTCTTGTATTAATAAGAGAATCAAGAAAGACAACTCTCTAACATAATTCATTAAAATTTACTTTTCTGTTGAAAACAAGCCAACAATAATTAAAATATTATACACTAATTTCTTTGTAAATGATTACACTTCACAACCAATGCAGTGTTTTAAATGCTAGAATATCAACATACTTTAAATTCCTGTAGATCAAAAGTAAAATGCATCATATATGACGATAACTGCCCAAGAGAAACCTTGAAATGTGCAAATTGCAATTTAAATCACGTCTCAACCTTTAAAGGATGCAGAGTATACAGGGAAGCCCGGAAAATTGAAACAATGTCAAAAAGATCAAATATTAGTTATGAGAGAGCAAAAATGTAAATAAAACAAAATAATAGTATAAATTCTCATCCTCCTACTAGTGCTAAGGTAACTTACGGATATACAAAATTCCCAAGAGGTAAATCACTCAAGCTATCCACCTATCTTATAAATCCAACCTACAAAACCAAACTATAAATAATATAATCAATGACAAGTCAATTAACCCCCAAACCTTAATTAATAAGAACCCCACATCAATTGCTCACAACAGGACAATTAATCCTAATTCTCACATTAATTTAAATGTGTTTCTTATTGACCTGCCCCAAACTAGTAACTATCAAAATACTGCAAATGATACTACTATTTACAACTTTCTTCTGATTGCTTTGCTCAAAAGACTATTGGGACAGGATGAATTTGAAGAAACAATGGCTGACGCAAAAAAAATGCAACAAGAAGCTATATATTCTCAATCTGTTAATATAACACCTAATAAAGAAACTCAACCAATACCAGATGAAAAAGGAAATAAAAACAGGAAACATTTATTAATGTTGATAATCAGGATAAAAGTGCCAAACAAGACACAAGTAACCCACAATCTAAAGAAAGTAAACTTAACTTTACTCCACCTCCTAAAAATGCAAGTGTTGATAAAAAAAAGATAAAAATCTTCTGTTGTTGAAGCAAATGATGCCAGTAATCCTCAAGGTAAAAACAATAAAAACCTTTAAATTCTGAACCTGATAAAAATAAAAAACAAAACTAATAATCCAAATTTAATTAAATCTTCTAATAAAAGACCTATTATTAATGAAACTGAATCTATAAATAAAAAAGAAATAAAATGAATAATAGAACGAATATGGGGATGGAGGGTTGATTTCTTACCTTCGGTATGTGGATATGTTTCTTGACTCATTCCTGTGGATGCAGTTTCTTTTTATTGTATATTTTGGAGGACTTTGATTTTGTTTTTTGACAGACTCCTATGGAGGCTTTAAATTATATATTGTAGATGCATGGTTGGACATTCCTATGGATTGTTAAATTGTATATTGTAGATGCATGATCTGACAGAATCCTATGGATGCTTTATGTGGGTGGATTTGATGGATACGGATGACCTTTGATAGGCCCTTGTGGCTTTTGTCATCCGTGAAATTATGTTTTATGTTTAACGTAAAAATTCTACAATGGAACTGCCAGAGCTTATTTTCTCACTTATCAGAATTCAAAGTTTATTTATACACTAACAAACCCCACTTGTGTTGTATATGTGAGACATGGTTGGGTACTGAATCAAATGTTAATTTCATTAACTATACAATTTTTAGAATAGATAGAGATAGAAGGGGTGGGGGGGAGGGGGGTATAATAATGCTGTTTATGAACTCAATTTATACATTGCCCATGCAAACAACTTTATTAATCAAGAATTAGAATTCTATATCTCTCAACTGGGTAACAAATTAATTATTTGTGGTGACCTAAAGTCAAGATAGAAAAAAAATTAGAAGTTACTGGCTTGGTGGGAAGAGATATTCCATGCAAGAGGAGTGAACCCCTCCACAAATCAAGAGGAACAACAACAACATCTCAGATTCTATCAGCCTCAGAGGTAAATATTAAGTCCAGGATATTGTTTGACCTCAAGAATGTTGGGAAGGCAACCCATTGCATTAAGCCCAATTGATTAAAACAATTCAAAACTCCATTGTCATAGGTAAGATTTATTGAGTTGTCGTTGGACTAATCCACTGCCGGTAAATTAAAATCCCCTACTATTTGTACTTCCTTGCTTTTACAGAAGGTAGTAAAAAGTTAACAAGTTCAGTGTTTGCAGCCAATGATTTGGTTGGGGGACGATATACCACCACAACATAAGTTCTAGTTTTCTAATAAGATGACATGTAGGTTAGGGCAAGATTTATCTGCTGATAGAAAAAGGTATATCCTTCTTGAGATACAGACCTACTCCATGCTTTCTTGTATTACCCACTGTATCTGTTCTTACTATTGGATGGTAGGCAGGCAAAGAGATAAAGGAGTCGGGAGTATCTGATATAAGCCAGGTTTCTGTCACTGCTTTATCTTAGTGTCATTGGCGAAGAGTTTACATTTCGATGCATTGTTGTTCGGGAGGTCATTTATGTATACCAGGAAGAGCAAAAGGCCATGGCCTGACCCCTGTGGAACATCACTGTTAACCTTAGCTTTGGTGGATCTGGCTCTGTTGACTTTCACTCTCTGTGTACGGCCAGTCAAAAGTCTTCTATCCAGCACAGGATCTTTCCTCCTACATCGGCCTTTTGGAGTTTGTAGATAAGTATTTTGTATGATACTGTATCAAATGCTTTTTCAAATTCAAGATAGATTATATCAAATACACAATTCCTGTCATGTAACTCTGCCTAATCATACAATGAGGATAGAAGGTTTGTTACACATTGTCGCAGAATGCCCCCCGTTTTGTTCTAAGAGTGCTAATATTGATATCTTAAAGAAGAGAGCCGTCTCAAACACGTAAGGATATAGAGAAATTCACAATAATTCCCCAAATAAACTTATATTTTAACTTTAACAATATAATACACAAAAATTAACCATTAACCACAGAAATACTCTGAATATTAAAATTGACAATAATTAATTCAATTAGTTTGACCCTCTAAAATTTGCTAAATTTGATACGCACTTTAATATACAATATTTAGACTTATTGACTACTGGAGTTTAAATACCTCAGGAATGTTATTGTCTCCACGACGCGTGCCGACTAGCCAGATGGAGGTGGTCAAGATCATGAGGTTCTTTTGGCGAGGGTAGCAGCTGGCTGGGGTCCACACGGTATTCAAGGGGGGGGGGGGCTTCAAGGATGAGAACAATCACGGTGCTTTAGGCAGCACCAATGTAGGCATGGTCTCTCTGGCGAGAGTGAGTCGAACTTGGTTCTTAAACCAAGTTAACTTGGAGTGCGGTGTGACCACCGAGTAACGAGCTCAAGGGGGAGCTTTTCTTCTTCATTACTTAATTCCTCATGGGCGAGGACTGAACTCGGGAAGGGTCTTCTTCAAGGGCGAGGATCGATGAGGGGAGATTTCTCTGACGAGAATAAGTTAACTTAAAGGTTGGTTTGGTAACCAGGAACTAGCTCGAAGATGAGCTTCTTCTTAGTTCCAGTCTTCCTCAAGGGCAAGGATATAGGAGGGGGATTTCTCTGGACGAGAATAAGTTGAACTTGGTTCCTCAACCAAGTTAACTTATGAGTTTGGTGTGGCCACTGAGTAACAGGCTCGAGAGGGAGCCTTTTCCTTCTTCTTTTCTTGATTCCTCAAGGACGAGGAATACCCATGGTGTTTAAGATGCACCAGGATATGAGGATTCTCTCTGATGAGAGTAAGTTGAACTTAACAAAGTTAACTTAATGTTTGGTTTGATAATCAGGGACTAGCTCGAGGATGAGCTGCTTCTTAGCCCCTTAAGGTAGGTAGCCCTGCCTCTCTTGCAGGGTACTTCTTGGTATGGCGAGCCAAGTAATCTACCTGTCCAGTCTCGATAGCCCGATCTTAATCCAGGAACTTCGTCACCTGGAGACTGACGTATTCTACCAATCCAGTCTGGGTAGCCTGGGGTCTTAATCCGAGGACTTCGTCACCTAGAGACTGACATATTCTACCTATCCAGTCTGGGTAGCCCGGGGTCTTAATCCAAGGACTTCATCACCTGGAGACTGATGTATTCTACCAATCCAGTCTAGGTAGCCCGGGGTCTTAATCCGAGGACTTCGTCACCTGGAGACTGACGTATTCTACCTCAATTTTTCTCAGTGTTTCTTATTTATACCTCGTCACCCCACTGGGGGAGTGGTAAGAGGGGGGGAGGCTTGAAGATGGGCCCAGGAAGGTTCTTATGCCAAACGGTTTTTCTCACCAAGTCTTACATCGGCTCCTCGTTAGCCTTCGAGCTTGGGAGAAACACGTCTCCAATTTCTTACTTGACGTGAAATTGAATCTCACTCTCATGGGGAAGATCTGGCATTTTACAACCTTTCGGTCTTTCATAGCGACGAGTGGCGCGGCGCTGCGGTTACGCGCTTGACCTGACGGGGCCGGATATCTTTGCGGTAATCGCCTCATGACTCCACTACGAGAGAATGGAGGAGTGACGATTCTCCTACACACATGATCTTGAACTTCTGTATCCATGTTGGTTGTCACTCACAAATTATTGTTCTTCAAACTTTGCAATTAAGGTGTCTGATGATTTCTTGAAGGATTTTACAAAAATATTAATCAAAATAGATCTAGGGGAGTAAACCAAGGGGATGTGAAGTAGAGTATCCTTAGCAATTGAGCTCTGTCATGATCATGATCTAGACATACTTTGTATAACAAAATCATGACTGACCCCACACATTAATACCCCTACAGTACACATTCCTGGTTATACCTTGTTCAGAAATGATTCCCTTCAGGAGACCCCCAAAATGCTATCTGTATTTATACTAAAGACTACCTCAAAGCAACATCACTAGTCACTCCCACATTTCAGAACACACTAGCCCTACACTTACACAAGTACAACCTCCATATACTTTTAGTCTACCTTTCCCCATTACACACCCCAATTGAAGATCACAACCTACAAAACCTTTTAGAAGACTTCAGCCCAGGTAAAAAATTGGTATTATTTGTTAAACACAATCTACCTCTTCTAAACCCATGCTGAGCATCATTTATTAACCTACCACAATCTAGATGGTCAGAAATCCCCTTCTTAATTATCTTCTCAAGAATTTTACAAATGATAGAAGTTAAGCTTACCGACCTAAAGTTATTTGTGTCCTCTTTTCTTACCTTTTTAAAAATTGGCACTACATTTGCTAATTTCCAATCATTAGGTATTGCTCAAAACTCTAGTGATCTAGTATATATCTTCTCAAGAGCTAGTGCAATACTATCTACACCTTCTTTGAGAATGAATGTTGTCTGGGCCAGATGACTTACTAGAATTTAACTCCAATATAAGCCCTTTAATTATTTCCCTGTTCACATTAACGGTATTCAACACTACTTCCCTCCCTTGACCTAGAATTATCATCAATTAATCTATCTGGATTTTCTTGTGTAAATACTGAAGAAAAATTATCATTAAGAACCTCTACTATTTCCTCATCAGATTCTTTCAAAACCCCTTCATATCTAATAGGCCCTATTTTATCACTGTTAGATTTGTTATTAATTCTATACTAGCTAAAGAATTTTCTATGATCTTTATTATTATTTTGAGCTAAATTAATTTCTGCCACCCTTTTGCTCTTCTTAATAATCTTATTTAGCTCATTTCTGGTCGATCAAAAAATGATTTATATTTTCAAAAGTACTTTCTTCTCAGAAATTTTCCTAGCTATCTCCTGATTCCACCACAACAGTTTCCTACATTTCTTCCTAAGAGCCTTCATTGGAATACACTGCCCCTGGACTATGTTTAGTATTGTTTTAAAAGTGCCCCACATCTCATAAGTATTCTTCCCCTTGATTTCTATATCCCACCTAATCTGACTTGGCAAGTTGCATAATTTATCTTAATCTCCCCTATAAAAATTGGAGTTTTTGTGGAGTTTATTGATGTTCTACCTTTCACTATTCCCAAGTTAAAATGAACCATCTGATGATCACTATTTTCAATGCTTTCCCTAGTGATCATCATTTGAAAGAACCAGATCTAATATATTGGCACCCCTTGTTGTCTTATTAACAAATTGAGTCAAAAAATTATCCTCAAAGCATTCTATAAACTTACAACTTGCTCTATCCTTTCCTATCATATTTTCCCAGTCCACGGAATTTAAATTAAAGTCACCAAGAATAACTGGATCTACTTCACATCCTTTCCTTATTTCCCTGATTATTAGCTCATCATTACAGTCAGTCTGTCCGGGTGGTCTGTAAAAGGCTCCCAAGTGTATTATCCTATTTTTATTGACCCTAATATCTATCCACAGTGACTCAACTTCTTATTTTATAGAATTATTTAGATTTGTAGAAATGCCTTCTGATATAAATAATCAACCCACCACCAGCCCTATCTCTCCTTTCACTAATGTACATATCATAAACCTGTAGTTCAAATTCACTCATAACATAACATAACATAATTGTCATTAAATTTATTTTCATCAACCTATGATTTTATTGCACATATTATATCTATATCTTCATCAATAATATAACTAAATAACTCATCTTTCTTATTTCTAATACTATGAGCATTGGTATGAAGACAACTCAGCCCTCCTATCCCTGAAGCACCTCTTTTAGAATGTATACCTTCCACTCTATCTCCTCTGCATCTCTTTCCTTTCCCTGCCCCACCTTGTACTCTTATATTTCCCTGACCACTATCAGTAACTAATTTTCCACCTGCAAAGACCCAATGACACTATTTAATTCCTGCCACAATGCGTTAACCCCAGCCTGGCTTAGATGAAGTCCATACAATGCCTTATTCCCATAAAACCCATTCCAAACATCTATGAAGACTAATCCTGACTCCTCACACAGGCCTTTCACATACTCATTCAGTGTAATTGCATGGGACAACAATTCCATCCCCACATCTAATATCGGAAGCACACCTGAAACAACGCCTTTCACTCATCCTTTCAACTAACCTTTTGTATCTCTCTCGTAACTCACATGAACCCACCTTCTTTACATCATTTACCCCCACATGCATAATCCCAATTGCATCCCTCTCGCACCCAGACACCAGATTATCATACCTCTCAGCACATCATTTATACCAGCACCCAGCAAACAAACACAACTTCCTATCTAAATATCTAATCTGAGAGTTACCCATCACAAGCACCTCAGTCATCCTCCTACTCCCCCTAGGCCTAGCATTACCCTCCCTTCTACTCTCATTCAAACTACCACTTATTTCACTTTCTGCCACAACCACATCAGACAAATCACTTTTAACTTCTCTCAGGGCATCAAATCTGTTAGTCAACCTAACAGGTTCCATGTCCCTCTTACTCACAGACCTAACCTATCTATTCTATCCATATTCACCCACCATTCAACTTCACTCACATCTGTCACTTCTTTCTCTCCAGTCCCTAGTCTAGGCTGATCTTCCACCCTCCTGGTCCCAGCCACATTCTTCATGCGTACACTCGCATCTCTTCTCACTTCATTCACCAACTCACTTAATCTCTTGCACTCATCACGCAACCAACCTACCTCCCCTACCAAAGCCACATTTGCACTAGTCACAACACATCAGGCCTTCAGATACATTTGCTCTTCTTTCAACACCACAAAAATCACAAACTATATACACTCTGCTTACATCAAAAGGCATACTCACTTCATCCAAAGCAACAACCATACTGAGAAACTATTCAAAATATAAGTAAATATTCCTTTAGTATTATGTCTAACACTCAAAAGTTAACTATCTTCCCAAACTTAAATATATTACACCGAAAAATCCAAAATGAAAAAATGTCACTGAATAGCATAAGAAAAACACATTTTTAAATTCATTTGCAAAAATGTGTTCAAAATGAATCTCTACCATTGATACTTTTTGACTTCCAAAAGGCATTTGACAAAGTCCACCACTGAATTCTTCCTGTCTAACTTCAGGCAATTGGGACTGCAGGAAACGTACAGATGGATTGAATGCTTCCTTTGTGGCTGAATAATGAGGGTTTGCATCACCGGAGTGGTAAGCATGGAATGGCAGATCCTGAGTGGTGTGCCCCAGGGATCAGTCCTGGGACCAACTAATGTTCCTCATATTTATCAACCACATTGGTTCACAATTGATGCAAGTACACTCCCTTATACTCCCTTGGTGACAACCCCATTAAGACAGCTACCATCCATAAGGACCTCAGAGTCAATGTCTTGACAGTCCTCAAATTTTACCAGCATGTTAGAGAGACAGGGAATAAAGCAGGAGGTGGTGTGGTGGAGCAAATGTGAGTGTTTGTAGGGCCATTCTCCCATCCCTTTTCTAGCGGACCTCTCCCTCCCTCTGTAAGAATGTGTGTGTGAATGGGGGTATATTTTTTATATATATAAATATATAATTGATTTCATGATTTGTTTAAAAAATTTTTTTTCTCTTTCCAGGAGCCATATTCTGTTAAGATTGTATGCAGTTTTGATATATCATTATATTTAAAACAAAAAGCCACTCTATCATTTTTGTAGAGAACTCCAAAATTTAATCTTTCCTTTTGTAAAGAGTGCGGGCATTAAATAATTGGAGCCAATAATACATATGACAGGAGGTCTTGTTATAGCCTCGAGACTGCGACATATCGCATTGTAATGCGCAAATCCAATTTAGGGTCACAAGAGTGACAGCTGGCATGACTTTCCCTGAGGGGGACCTAATTATAAAAACTGGTACCACGTAAGAATAAAGCCTGTTTTTGTTTGCTTCTGGTATGTTTGTTAGACCTCTTTTGTATTATTGTATATTTGTTATATATAATATTTTGATTGGTAGTATTCGTAAGATAGGATTGATTTTTTTGTAAATATTTATAACATGTTTGTATAGTAAAGTTAATAATCCATACTTGTGTAAATAAAGGACTGTATATACAATCCGTTTCATTTCTCCCTCAATTTCTCACGTCCGACTTAGTGTAGGAAGCGGGTTGGATAGATTGGGGTTAGAGTGTAGGTTCGGTGCCCACTACAGCATTGCCCACAACCTTATTAGAAGTACAGTCAACCGTTTACCACAGTTCATGACATCCATCTTGAAGACTGATATTAGACCAATACTTGACTTTGCCTCTTCCCTCTGGAACCTATGCTACCGAATGGGAATAAAGGAGGTGGGTAAAAAAGATAACTGGACTTAGTGACAGGCTAGACCAACGTAACTTCCATTCAGTGCAAGGATGCCTTCTCAGACATGACTTCATTTACACATATAAGATATTCAATTAGACCCCCAGGGGTTGGCAAAAACCTTCAAATTTTGAAAAAGCCCAATAAAACCTGGATTTTTTCAAAAAACAAACATTACAAGCATTAGAATAACAGAAAAGGACTAGCTATCTCTATTTTAATAATATTAATAAATAATTAGTTTAATAATTATATAAGGTAAGAAGGATTAATTAATTATGAGTCAGTATCAGAGAAATAATCTTAATTTGATGCATATTTTTTGAAATTATAAACATAAATATGCATTTTGAATAAAATAATGATAAGTAGCATTCATTTCTTAAAAGAAAATAAGGTGTACTATTGAAAAAAATCTCTGGAGCGTCAACTGCAATAGACATTGAATCGCGTCTCTTACTATGCTGAAGCTTAGGTTTTCCTTGGCCAAGACTAAGGTGGTGCGCTTCTGCTGCCATCCATGGCTCCATCTTGACCCAGACTTATTTCTCAATCAGGTGCGCCTGGAAGTTTTGGACTCGCACTGTTTCCTCAGTCTTGTATTTGACCGATGGCTCACCTGGGAGGCTCATATTCATAGCCTTAGTGTCTCTTGTACCTGCGCCGTGGATATTCTTTCTTCTGTGACATTCAGGGCTTAGAGCATTAGATTTTTATCGATTCTTAGTTCGTTCCAAGCTCGACTATGGATGCGAGTTTTATACATCCGCAGCCGAGCATGTATTATGGAAAGTGGAATTGATCTACTACACCAGCTTTCAATTCTGGGGAGATGCCACTCACTCAGTCACCAACAGCTCTCACTGCATCCACAGCTGATCTCGATGGTGCCTATGCCGCTGAGGGACACCAGTCATACCCTAAGCCCACTGGGTTTAGGGCCAGGAAACTCCTTTGAAGCTCTCAGGCCAGTGGCACCCCTGGTTCTGCCCAGGAGCCACCCTGTATGGTATCACCTTTGACTATTTGTCACTGCTCCGAAAGTTTGTACAGTGCTGGGAGTATTGCATTCGACCTTGTTGCAGCACACTTTGTGTCTAGCTGGAACCGTGTCAGTGTATACAGATGGCCCCAACTTGCAAGAAGGGGGTTGGTTTCCACACCGTATCCCTCTGTTTGAAGTCAGTGGGGCTCTGCTAGGTGCTGTGTCTCTTCATGGCTGAGCTGGTTGCAATACACTGCTTGGTATGGGAGATATCATGACCTGCCACTTCGGAGACTGCATTGTGATTTATAGTGACTCACAAAGCGCCCTGAGTGCTCTTAGGGCATTGGAGTCTTTGCATCCCTTGGTTCGTGACATCCATGATGCCACGGTTTTGGTGAGCCAAGTGATGTTGAGATTATCTTCTGCTGGGTTCCTGGACATGTAGGAATTGCCGGGAATGAGTGCCCCAAAGAGTCTCCTCACACCGATTACATGGCAGGAATATGGGCTGCTTGGTAAAGAAGATAGGAGACAGTCGAGGGGAACTTAAAGTTGCGTGCCATTGCATTGCGACTGTTCCCATGCCCCTCCCCCTAATCCTGCCATGCCTTCATGTTGCTTTCTGTCATCTCCGAATTGGACACATTTGCAGGATGAGCCTTATTGTGGCTCATGATGTAAGAACATAAGAAAAGAAGGAGACTGCAAAAGACCATTCATGGCCTACACTTGGCAGTTCCTTCTCTTGCAATACAACCCACCAATGGGTCATACTGCAAAGAAAACCTCAAATTTTAAAATATTTAAAATTAAACATCATAATGATTTGATTTCTTTTTCTTATTGTACGTGGCAAAGGCTGGAAAATAAAAAAATGTGTATTTTTAATTAAATTTATTGCATGAACAGTACATTTTTTCCTTTAGAAATTTCCATATTATAAACTTACTTTTTGTGTTTAACTTTAAAGCATGTAAGACACATAAAAGGCTTATTTAGACAGCCTTCACAATAGGTTGACACTTTTCTAGCGTTTTTAGATGCTACTTCACCCTTCACCCAATGATATCATCTGATAACTTCCCGCACAACGCTTTCTGGTTTTTCTTTTTTGACCCACTGTTTCATTTATGTAATGGCTTGTTGGTAACTTTCCTTCGATCCTTGATCCCTTTTTCCCAGGCTTTAAATTTTCACAAGGCTCATTGGTCAAAAGAGGAAGGATAAGAGATTCCCTGAACTGAAGAAGTGACCATTTCTTATCCGCATCATACTTGTTGAAAAGAAAGCAAGCATTTACTACTGTTCCAGTAATCAACTCTATAGCAACTTTCCTCTACCATTTCTTGTCTTTCTTAATGAGGTAGAGTAGGAAGACATTTGATCCGAAATGTCAACTCCCTCTTTTGCAATATTATAGTCTAGAACGCTTTTAGGTTTCATTATGTCTTCCCCAGCTCTCGACCTTTTTCCTGTTGCAAGACGGCCATCATCCTTTTCAGGGATTGATGACAATGTCTGAACATTTCTTCTGTCTTTCTAGTCGAAGACTTTTATGCCTTTTGTCATTTTCTTTGCCAATGATTTCCCCTTTTTTTAGCTTGGCTTTAGTCACTTCATGTGGCAACCCTTTTCTATTTATCCATATTGTCCCACATAGGTATGTCTTAAGAGACAAGAGATACTCAGCAAGTAAAGGAGAAGTATAGAAGTTGTCAGTAAATAATGTAAAGCCTTTGTCAAGTAAAGGAAGCATTTGCCTTGCCACTACAGATTCTGACAAACCCATATTTGGCTAAGCTTCCCTTTTACCACAATAAATCTCAAAATTCCAGGTATAGGCATTGCATTTGCAAAGTTTGAAGATTTTGCACCCATATTTATGCCTTTTTCCAGGAATATACTGCTGAAATGACAGCCTTCCTCGAAATGGCACAATAGTCTCATCTATGACTACCATAGAACCGCATTTATAAGCCCTTTGATAGTTCTTCAGCAACAATGTACATAATTGCTCTATTTTAAGCAATCTACTTGCGTGAGGAGACGTATTATCAGCAAAATGCAGCATCCTTAGGAGAATCATAAACCTATCTCGGTCCATAATATCTGATATCAGCTTACCCTCATACAGTTTATTTTTGACCAATAAAATGACAAATCAGGTAGAAGATTGACACGCATAAACAAAATAATACCCCAAATACATTCATTTCAGGAACAAGTTTGCACCCATCGATTTAGCCTAGATTTACATGTCATTATTTGCGCAGAAATAAACTGATCTGCATATAGATTTGTTTCACAATCAAATCCAGTATATCAGTAGTCAAAAGACATGAATATACATCAATAGGCCAAATCTTTCTATCATTTGATGAAGGAAGAGTTTGAATGCACATATCTTCTTTATCTGCAAAAATAAAAGTTCTTTGTTTGACACTCACATTTTTCCAATTATTTTGTGAAACCTGAGCAGTAGTGACATCATTTCTGATGTCAGTGTCTTGAGCTTCATCTTCATTAATAGTTTGATCACTTTATAGTCAGTGGAATTCTTCAGTTTGTTCATAGTCCATATCTTGAGAATCGCCATCATTTATGCTTACTTCTTCATCCAAAGACAGAGAAATTTGATCAACTGAGCCCTTTTTCTTTGACAAAACGCTGATAGGTTCATTATCTGGAAGTAAATATAATATCTTATATAATGTAAAATACTTATAAATCAAAATATTATATATATATATATATATATATATATATATATATATATATATATATATATATATATATATATATATATATGAAAATCACTGTTATTGGAGTATAAAGTTTATTATTAAAAGGGGACTAGTTTCGATATATAGTTTACCATATCATCTTCAGCCATTAACTAAGAGAAATTGACAAAGAAAACTGAAATATTAGAATATACAATAACAGGCAACTGACATTAATCTGGGGGCGTTAGCTTTAGGAGATTAACAACATCCTTTAGAATGAGGTTTGATATATAGGGGCTATATTTATGCTGGCCTTCTGACAAATTGAAATTTGGAATTTCTTTGATTAGTAAGGATTCAATTATTTTTCATTTATTATAATCGCTACAATGGTAAATTATTTGGGCACTAGGGAAATCTATTATATGATTGGCATTTTTCACATGGTTAAAACGACTGGAAGCATTGCTCACTCTATGATTGTTTCCCTATGTTCATATATGCATTTATTTAATGACCTTCCGGTCTCTCCCACGTAGAAGGAGGGGCAATTTGGGGCTTTACATGGGATTAAATAGATGCCTACATCCTTATTTTGCGATTCTGGCTTGGTGGAACGGAAAGATTTTTTGATAGTTAGGAGATATTTGAAGGTGGTCAAGTTGGGATATATAATGGAGTTTAGTCTGTTGAGCAAGGGGGAATATGGTAGTAGAGATAAGCAATTCTTTTTACATGTAAGATTATTTTTGTGTTGGGATGGTAGAATATTGCCCTGGCTTTAGATAGGCTCTCTATCTATACAATAGAGTGGATATTTTAATTCAATGAACATCCATGTTATGAAGGTGATCTCGTCTTGTAAAAAATGGGTCACAAATTCGAAAGGCTCTTAAATACATAGATATTACATTTGCTTTTTTTATTTTAAGATCATGACATAAAAAAAATGTATATAGGAATTGGAATTAATAGGTTTTCGGTATACTATAAAAGATGATTTATCATTAATTCTTAAGACTTTTACATCAAGAAACTGTAAGCAATTGTCTTTTTCCCATTCAACCTTGAATTTTATAGTGAGATGGAGGTTGTTAAGTTTTGTCAGAAAATTATCAAAGGAGTATTTGATTTAATGGCCATGTGGAAATCACATCATCTACATACCTATACCATACAAAATTATTATTACGTTTAATAGTTGTCAGTAGGAAAGTTTCAAAATGTTCCATGGACAGGTTACAAAGAATGGGGGATAACGGGTTGCCCATACTAAGGCCATATTTTTGTGGGAAAAATCCTATGTCACTCTTGAATACATTATCCGTAATGCACAGTTTAACTAGTTTGACAATTTTTGTTTTGGGTAATGGGAGGTTTATTCAGGGTTATCTAATACGTTCACTAACACTTGAAGAGCTTTATCAATAGGGACATTGGTAAAAAGGCTATCAACATCAAAACTGACAAGGCGACTATTTTTTATATTGATTTTGCTAAATTTCTCAATAAAATCAGACGAATGAAGTATATAGGAACAAGACATTAATCCAACTGCGTAGAGAGATTAGATGCCAACCATTTCAGAGTGTATATGCGTGTGAGCTAATATTTGATTTAATAGGACGGAGGGGGGTTCCAGGTTTGTGAGTTTTTGGCAATCCATATATATGAGGAAGGGATGAATTAGTAGGTTTGAAATGATGGAGATCAGGATTTGTTCATTTTAAAATTTTTGATATAGATTAGTTGAAAGCACTCATTTTATCCCTATGGATTTGAAGTTAATTTCTCATGTGTGTTTGAGTCACTAAGTAAATCAGTTAACTTTGCGGAATATGAAATTTTGTCAAGGATCACTATCTGATTAGTTTTATCTGATTTTGTAATTATAATATTTTTGTTTGAATTTAGTAATTTAAGTGCAACCTTTAGGCGCCTAGGAATTTCTAAATATTTTACGTTATCACTATGGGATAAGGCTCCCGCAACAAAACCCTTTATGAACTCGGAATCAGAATTATTACATTCACAAAACTTATCAATGGAGACTAGGTGATCAACAGAAAATGAATCACAGTGTTTGAATGCAAATGAAAGGCCATAACCAAGAATTGTTTCTTGGTCGGGCGTAAGATTATGGGATGAGAGATTAAAGACATTCTTATTCGGGTTGGAGGATGTGTTCCACAGGCTATTTTTAAATAGCCATTCTAATTTATTCTCCATTAGCTGTTGACATTTCACTTGCACTTGTGTGAGAGTTTGTTGACCATATCTTAGTACTTGTGGCAATTGGTTAGCATCCGTATTTGATGTGAGGTGATGAAATGATTGACATTGAGTTTTAAAGCATAGTATAACATAAAAAACAGAATATGGACACCAGTGGGTCATATCGCATTCTAGACAATTTTTTTTTATCTCAATGTGATCCGACCCACCGGTAACCAAATGTTTTTATGTTCTCAATGCGTCGGGAATATCCATACAGAACATACCTCCACTTGTTGCGAAGCTCCAGTGAGCACTGTTGAAATTTTTTTTTGCCACATAGCAGAGAATGTGTTAATATAGCCTAGTAGTAAGCTGTGTCATGTACGGTGACTCATGCCCAAGCAGGCAGTTGCTGAGAAAATAAACAGCTAATAGGCTAGTTGGCCTTATAAGAATGTTTTGTCTGTTTAGATGAGACAATATCCAAATCTTTGTTCATAGCCTTAGTAAGACCAATTCTTGAATATGCTAATCAGGCATGGTCCCCCTCAAAGTGAAGGATATCACAGCCATCATATGGTAGCTGTCATATGAAGACAGATTGAGAAAACTGAGCCTTTCTTCCAACCCTTGCTTAGTGACCCTCTAGAGGAGACATGATAGAAATGTACAAGATTCTGCTAGGAAAGTATGAGAATGTCTGCGATGATTTGTTTATTCTACAGGAGGACACAGTAAGAAAATATTCAAGAGGTGTTCAAGACTAACATCAGGAAGCACTTTATCTGCAACAGAGTCGTTGAAAATTGGAACAGTCTACCAGAAAAGGTTGTTAGTGCACTCAATGTACAAAAGTTTGAAAGGGAGCTAGATAGTGTGTAGAGCAATCAAGAGCAGAAGTACAATTATAGAGGAAAAATCAATGCCAAAGTCTTGACCATGCAAAATACTCAACCAACATATAGTCTGCATAGTTTTGAGCCGGGTGTAATAGGCTAGCAAGCCTCTACCCTGGAATCATCTGTGAGTGTAAAATTAATAAAAAATCTAACAGATATAAAATAGGGCATTAATTATGAAGGAGTTGTGAAAGAATCTGATGAGGAAATAGTAGAGGTACTTAATGATAATTTTGCCTCGGTATTTACAGAAGAGAAACCTATCGGTTTAATATGGGATAGTTTGAAGTAGGAAGATGAGGTGTTTAATACCATTAATGTAGATAGGAAAATCATTAAAGCTTATAATTGATTTGAATACTAGTAAGGCATCTGGCTCTGATGACTTTCATTCTAGGTTTCTTATTCCATCAGTTGCCTGAGGGCCTTCAGAAGTCCTCAATTCAGTGTTATGTAATTGCCCGAGGGCCTTTTGTGGCCTTTCACTTTTAGACTCTTATTCACCCTGATTGTTATGATAATTCAGATTCTTTTTTTGTCAAACTCTTATGTTAGTGAGTAATCGAATTAAAATACATAAATTGCTTAGGTCAGTCATTCTTTGTTTGTAAACAGAGATTTATCATTGAGAGTAACTTGACTCTGTTCAAGGCTGGCTGCACCATAAATCGACTACAAAAAAGGGCTGAATGTCTAAACAGCCATTTTTTGAGGACTTTCTTCTTTTATTTTGTTTAATACATTTATGCATTTCATTTATCATTGCCCCCACAGGGCAATAGGGCAAATAAATAGATATTCCTATGTAATTTGATGAGCTGATTAGCATTGCTTCTATAACTTTTTTTAATTAGAAGGCTCTTAAACCTTGGAAATGACGGCACTATCTTCGTCTTAAATTACCAAGACTTATTCCAATCATTTAAAGTGAAGTAGAAGCAGATTCAAAAATTTATTCAGATGAGTGGGTTGCTTATTGCAAACTACAGTGTCTGGGATTTCACCATGAAGCTGTATCATCAACAGCACTACAGCGATCATGATAGTGGTGTTCACACTCAGTCAATTGAGCGATCTTGGCTGAAGAACAAATTCAACATTCTAAAGAAGAAATGTGGAGTCCCCAGTCATCACCTCCAAGGGCATCTCAATGAATACTGGTGGTGTGTGTCAAAGAAAGATGATGCTGATTTATTTTTATGTATGCTTCAAGATATTCAAGTGATTTTTACTGATTAAAGTTATTTTTTAATTGACTATAAATGGTAATATATTTCTATATATCTTATTTTACCCTTTGGATATTGGTATTCTCCTTTCTGATTACTTAGGCCACATAAAAACATGGAGGCTGCATACTAAACCACAATCACATGGGTAGGCCACATACTAAATTGGCACTGATGAAACAGGATGGTACTGAATGGGACAAGGTCACATTGGCGGGATATTATCAGTGGCATATCTCAGGGATCAGTTCTAGGCCCATTATTATTCCCTGTTTATATAAATGATCTTGGGGAGGGTGTAAATAGTAAAGTATTAAATTTTGCTGATGACACAAAATTGGCAACTGTAGTAAATGAAGTTGGAGCTAACTTTAAACCAGTGATTTAAATAAGTTATTAGGTTGTGCACAAAAGTGGCAGATAAATTTTAACCTTAAAAAATTAAAGTTATTTACATATGGATTGGCATTGGCCTAATGTAGTAGAAGATGAGACGGACTTAAGAGCTACAGTAGTAGATAGGTCATTGAGGTTTTCTTAACAGTATAGAGGCAAAAAATAGAGAAAATAGGTTACATTAAGAGGAATATAGTTATAAAAGTAAAGAGGTTATCCTTAAACTATTTAACTCCTTTGTCATGCCACATTTAGAGTACTGTATACAACCATGGTCATCACACTTAAGACATGATATCAACCTGCTAGAGTCATTACAAAGGAGAGTAATAAAAATACTACCTTCCTTGAAGCACCTTGAATATGAAGATAGACTGAGGGTTAGGGTGTCCCAAGATCATAGAGAAAAAAAATAAACATGTTTTTTTTCACTTGCTCGTGTTTTGCTTCTGTTCACACATGCATAAGAAGAGTTCCTGTGAAATTAGATGAAATTTGGAGAATAATTAGAAAGAAACTTATAAGGAAACCAAAACAGACAGTTTTCATTGTTTCCCTTTAGAAAGCCTTCTGTTTAAGCTCCTCCTTCTTTTCCCGCCCCACAAGTTTCCGACGGTGGTGGACTAACTGGAGGAGATACTTCTCCTCTGCGGCATCGTTGACCACTAGGAGGTCAAGGGACCATTTCCAAGCATCCTTGAATCGGTCATCCTCCTCCCACAATGCCGGGTCCTTTGCCAGGAAGCCCTCATATGCGTCAAGTTTCTGAAAGAAGGACTGTGTCTTCGAAGGATGAGAGGGAGATAGACATCGTCATCTTTTTTCCCTGCAATTGCTTGATTTCCTTTGAGGCGGGCTTGTCCAATGCCTTGACCATCTGCTTCTTCTCCACATCAATCTTTGAGTCGAAGAAGGCCAGTCCCACGTTTTCCTCGGAAATGTACCACAGGTGGCATTGCAGGGCTTGTTCTGTTTCCTTGGCACCGGTTTGGTGAGGGTATGTCTTGAGGATCTTGAGGAACAGCACTTCATTCAACGGAGCTTTCACAGAAATCGGTGCCTGATGCCATTGTTTGCAGTACACCAGAGCAACGAAGAGGGTCACTCATTCCACTCTGGCCTTCTCTTGACCAGTCAGCAACAGCTGGGATTTCAGCATCAGAGCCTCCTTCAGGAAGGCCAATGCGTCCTTCAGCTTGCTGGCAGTGTCATTGGTAGCGAAGAACTCTACGAGGTCTTCCGATGTTTCCACCGCCTCTCTCTGCAAGGAATCCATGAAGGACCATTGATCATGGAGTCGTTTGAAGATTCCAATGTCAGGACCAGAGGAATAGCCAAGTCTGGCTTTGAGGATCACCTTGTGGACATGATGGCGGCAGGCCAACCAAAGCAAGCTTCGTCCGAGTTCTTGCTCAATCCAAATGCAAGCACTTTGCATATGCCAGTGTTCGAAGCTGTGGTGTAGAAACAGAAGGCGATGATCTTGTCCCTGATGCCCACTTCTTCCACCTCCTTCAAGACCACTGCAGCCATGTTTCTGCCAGTCAAATCCGAGCTTGCCAGAACCCTGAGAAGGAACTTGGCGTCATCTTCCCCTGTGAGGAGGATAGCGATGCAGTCCTCCGTATCACCAGAGAGGGATGGGAAGAGTTTTCCATCCCAATGCGGGACAAACCTCTCAGATATTGCCTGGTTCTGCAGTTCCACGATCTTCTCGGCGGCTTGCTCTCTCCCCACAATTCATGCTCGATGGACTGTGCTCTTTGAGACTGCCATACTCCCAATGTCTATTCCAAGAAGTTGAGCAGTAGCTACGAACATTGACATTGCTTGCCGCACTGACAACTTCTCTCAATCCCAAGTTGAAATGAGGTCAAGATCCTTCACAGAGATCGGTGATGACTGTTTCAGTCAGCCTGGCAATGTCACTGTCTTCACGTTCCTGGAGGTGCTTGAGTCGATTTCCACGCTCAACCTGCTTCTCCACCTTCCTTGCTGTCAGAAGGTCAATTTGAGCCATGGATGATTCCCCTCTGTCTTCTCTCTGACTCTGTAGGAACTCCTTGTCCTCATCCTTCATGTTTTCCCGTTGGAGAGGAGGAGTGTGCGAGGTTGAAGATTTCTTGGAGGTCTCCCTTGAAAATCTCCTCATCCATACAATGCTTTGGTCTGTCTTTGTTCTTGTTCTTCTTAAGGTCATTGTACACCTTTAGTAGCTTTGACAGCTTCATGCCGGTGTGCGTTACTGTAGTTGTCAGAATCCCAGTGCACGACCAGAAGGGGAGAACCTCCTCCCACCGCCTTCCTGCTCCCACTCACTGTCTTCCCCATCTCCCAGTGGTGGTGGTGGTAGTAGCAGAGGAGTACCTGCTCCTTTGATGGTAGCCGGGCTCCAGTGATTTCCTCAATTGGAGCCTTGTCGATCAGCCAAAGATTACTAGCGGCTCTTGTTGCCATGTTTATAACCTGAGGGAGGAAAAAGTGGAAAGTTAGAAAAATCCTGAATTTTGAGTCACCCCTAAATATTACTCAATTCGCCTCAAATTTCAACGCAATACTGTTTTACCATGAGAGAACCGGAATAACACATGAGCGTGCAACATTTCCAAACTTTCAAATTTTGGGCCACCCTACCTAGGGTACTAAATATTTTCTCATTTGAAAGGTGTGAGAGAAGCAATATGATTGGGCCAACTTGTGGCGTGGTTGCTGAGGTTCTTTCTACTGCTGAAAGATAGACAACCCCTCTGTGGAGACTACTCTATCAATCACATGGGCCAGGTCCTTGCTGACCTGATTGATAGGCTGGAAATATGTCTTAAATGTGGATGAATTTACACATTACTATCCGAGAACTGCTTCATTTTTCTACCTTGATCAATGCCTATGATCCCCAGATGCACAGCCTGATTTTGGGGTAGGAGGTGGTCAATAACCTCAGTGGTAGTGATCAATATTCCCATTCAACTATCATTTTCTAGGCTGCTACCACCTCAAAAACCACTCCAATGGTGCTTGGAATGGCTGCTGTGATCAATATTTCTGTCCCAGTCAAGGAGTTTAGGCTGTAGTTCTCCTACAACCTCATTGCTGTGGGTCTAACTACTATTCCTAGAACATCCGGTGATTTTGCATGTTGTCTGTTTCTTTGGTAATCGGCTGAGTGTAGACAGCCTTCAGAAGGAAGCGATATGCCTACATGCGCTATAAGCACTGCCCTAAAGACTTCACTGTTGTTGAATTTTGTCAAGCTAGGGCTAGGTTATGTTATATTTCAAAACATATACTGCTCTTCCTGGTGAGTATATGTTTCTTCACTTAATGAGAAGACCTTGAAGAATGTGAAGTGAGTCAAAAGGATGTTACTGAAGGTGGCTGGCTGGTCTTTACCCCCAACAACAGCTTTACATTGAGTGAGTTGCATGTGGAACGCAACTGTATATTATGCTTCAACACCTGTGTGAGCGAAGCATTGCCTTTCTGTTAGATTTGTTCATCAGAATCTGTACAGAGGGTATCATTACATTTTTCTGGTGAATGTCTACCCTGCTCACTTTTTGCAAATTGGGTAGAGATCACTATAACCCCACCAGTTTCTGCCCAATCTCTCTAACCTCCTGCAGCTGCAAGTTGATGAAGAAATTGATGAATGTTAGATTAGTTTTTTGGCAGGGTTGGCAAAAAAACCCAAATTTTGAAAAAGCCCAATAAAACCCGGGTTTAATTCTGGGTTTTTTCAAATCTCAGTTTTTTTTCAAAAAACAAATGCTACAAGCATTAGAATAACATAGAAAAAGAATAGCTATCTTTATTTTTATATAATATTAATATTTACTTAGTTTAATAATTATATTATAGTAAGAACAGATCACTAATTGAAAATTTGGGGTACCCATGATAGCCATAACCTGTAGGAGAGATGAATTACAAGTCTGTATCAGAGAAATAACCTTAATCTGTGATACATATTTGTTGAAATTATAAACATAAATATGAATTTTGAATAAAATAATGATAAGTAGCATTCATTTCTTGAAAAAAAAGTGCAATTTTCAACAAAAAACCTAAAAAATGGTAATAAAACCTGGGTTTTTTTGATTTGCCAACCCTGAGTGGAGGCCACCTGTCTTCTGCACAGGGCAGCCTCTGCCCATTCCACTCCATGATAGATGCTCTGCCCCGACTGGCAAATGCCGTCTTCTAGGCCTTTCTTCTTAGACAGCACCAGACAAGAGTGTTTTTCAATCTGGAGAAGGCCTATGATACTGCATGGTGAAACAGTATCATTGAAACACTCCAAGCGAGGGGGTGTCAGGGTGCATTCCAATCATTATTTCTGCTAGATTGTCAATTCTATGTATGGGTTGGAAGAGCCCTTTCCAGGCCAATGGACTAGTAAGAGAGTGTGCTGAAAGGAAGTGTCCTCAGTGTCATGCTCATTTGCCTTGAGCATCAATGGTATTACCTCAGTGCTGTGGATGACTTTTCAATCTCTTTTGGTGCAGCCAGATGCCGACTCCAACAGGCATTGAACTGTATCTCTCACTTTGACAAAGTGCATTGGTTTCAGTTTCCCTTGGCCAAGACTAAGGTGGTGCACTTCTGCCACCATCCATGACTCCATCCTCACCTAGACTTTACCTAAATGAGGTGTGTCTGGAAATGTTTGACTCACACTGTTTCCTTGGTCTTGTTTTCAACTGATGTCTCGCCTGGGAGGCTCATATTTGCAGCCTTAGGGTCTCTTGTACCCATCCCCTAGACATTCTTCATTATGTGATATGCTGATAGGACTACTGCCTTGCTTTTCTACCATCTTATATTCATTTGAAGTTTGACTAGAGATGCAAATTTTATGCATTTGCAGCTGAGCTGGTATTGTGTAAGATGGACTTGATCCACCACATTGGTCTCTGCCAGGCAACTGGTGCCTTTTGCATGTACCCTATTGAGACTCTCATGCCAATGCTGGGGAGATGCCACTTGTTCTGCACTATGCACAGTGTATTGTGCTTATATGAGTGCGCCTGGCTCCTCCCTGTCACCAATGGCTCGCGCTGTATCCACCGCTGATCTTGACAGTGGCTATGCTGCTGTGAGACTCCTAGCCTTTGGGTTTATGGCTAGGAAACTCCTTTGATAGCTCGGTGGTGTTTCTGGTTCTGCTGAGGATGCCACCCTGGAGCATACCATTTTTTATTATTTGTCACCATGCCTCTGCTCCCAAAGGTTCCAAAGTGCTGGGAGTATTGCGTTTGGCATTTTTGGACCACATTGTATGTAATGCTGGATTCATGCCACTGTAGATGGCTGGCTCCGTGACAACTTCCACACTGTATCCCCACTGTTTTAAGTCAGCGGGGCTCTACCAGGTGCTGTGTCCGTCTTTACAGCTAAGCTGGTTGCATTATATAGCTTGGTACGGGAGATAATGGATTGTGCCTGGTTTGGAAAGTGGAGTCATCTTTAGTGACTCACAGTACACCCTGAATGGTCTTCAGGCATTGAAATCCACACACCCTGGTTCTTGGTATGTGATACCACGATTGCTGTGAGCTGGGTGGATGTTGAGATTACGTGTCTGAATGAGGGTGACAAAAAGTTTGTGAGCAGTGGGTGACCAGACCAACGCTTCACTCTTCCTTATAATAACAACATGGCAGCCGGGCTACCTTGAAAAGAAAATAGGAGATGGCTGAAAGGAACTTAAAGTTACATGTCATTAAGATGGGACTGTTCCCATGGACTCCCCGCCCCCTATGCTGCAATTGGGCACACGCGAGACTCTGCCATTTGAGAGAGCACTTCCCTTTACTGTGACAACTGCATTGTCTCACAGACTATTCAGAGAATTTGTGTTGAGTATCCCGGTCTGGGTGATCTTGCACATTACCTGGGGTTGCTACTGCTTGTTCCTTGTACACAGGATGGGTTTGTGCACACAGACTAGTCCACTATTTTCTGTGCCCTAGCGTGCTTCCTTCTTTTTGCTTTTTTTTTTGCCTTTGTTTTTGTTTGTTTGGGATTTGTTTTTATAAGTCTTTTTTTCTATTTTGGGTTTTAATCTAACCTAGCATTAGGCCTTAAGATTATTACAGCAACATGCCATAGTAGGTAGCCACCAGATAGGTGCTGAAAAAAATTTATTGTGCCCATTTCAAAGACTGTTGTGATCTATAGTGAGTTACAAAGCATCTTCAGTGCTCTTTGGGCATTTTAACTCTCCCCACCACCTTATTTAAGGTATTTGTGGTGCCACAGTTGCTGCATGCCTGTAAAATGTCAAGATTATCTTTTGTTAGTGGTACATATACAGGATGATACAGAGATTAGTATGTCCTCTGCCCAAGGATTACATGCAAACTCATGAAATGTTCCACATTTTTACAACCTCCGATACCAGCGTGTGCTTGCTTCTTCTTCTTGCTTTTATTTATTGTTCTTATTGATTTGTTTTTTGCTTTTTAATGTAGCCTAGTGTTAAGCTAAAGAGTGATTCAGAGACTTATGCCTTTGGTGGCAGTATGGGTGCTGTAAAAGAAAAATCTTATGTTCCTGGACATGTAGTAATTGCAAGGAATCAGCTCACCAATGAAAATGCCAGAGTCTGTGAGGACTGGGCAACCAGACCAACATTTCACTCTTCCTCACACTGACTCTATATGGCTGGAATCAGATTAGCCCTCTGGGATGCCTCTCAAAAATATAAGATAGCCAATGGTAACCTAAAGTTGAGGGCCATCACACTTCAACTATTCCTGTGGACATACTCCCCCTTCCCCCCATACCTTGGCAGCTTCAGGTCACTTTCTGTCATCATCAAATTGGGCACACTTGTGGGATGCACTGCCATTTGATGGAGCTCTCCCCTGTACCTTACTGTGGTCACTGTTTGTATTCCACACTTTTCAGCACATACTTTTGAATGTTACAGTCTAGGTGATCTTTACCACATTACCCCTCCTAGTACAGGGATGAGTGGGGTCACTACCGCCTTTCCCATGTACTCTGGATGGATTTGTGCACACAGACTTGTATACTATCTGACTTTTTGGAGGAGATTGGCTTCCATTTTGACTCTTTTTGTTAATGGTCACATGCTCCAGCATTGAGATAGAGGGGGGGGGGGGCACCTCTCAATGCTGGAGTATTCCTCCTGTTTCTTTGGTTATTCTTTTTCTCTTACTCTTGGTTTTGTCATTCTTTCGGGGTGTACTTTTTATTGTTGTCTAAGATTATACTTTTTTTTTTTAATCACAGCAACTTATGCCCCTGATGGTAGTTGTTAGATGGGTGCCTTTAACCCTGTATGCTGTTAATACATTTATCATTTTGAAGAAATGGTAAATAGTTGTGGCAAATGGCATGCAAATCTAATGCAACCCTTGTGTAAACTTGAGGAGAACTTATGTTGTACTCATCACACTCACTTGCTAGACTCCATGCATGTAATTTCTCTAGCTATAAGCCCTTGTTTTCTATGTGATAAATTTGTCACATGTGGGCAAAAAGAGTTAAAGAAGAAAAAAGTGCACAAAGAGCATGTATTAATATTTTACTACCTACCTGCAAGCGATTGATAGGTACTTGCAGGTAGATGGCAACTGCTAATCTAATTTCCCAATGGAGTTCATATAGTTTTCAAAAACTACTATATCCTTAAAAAAAAAAAAATAGACCACTTGTGGCTAAATTAAATCTATATTTCTACATTGACCAAATGTGCAATACTACAAAGAGGAATAATTCATTATTAATAATTTTTGACTTATACTTTTTAGAATACTTTATTTTATCTTGATTAATAAAAATGAAGGTCAAAAAATCAATCCCGCAAAAGATTCAAGCTTCAAAAAAACAGGTAGGTGTTGGTTACTTATTATATTTATTATATGAATTAAGGCCTCCACATCAAGGTTTTTGGGGGGTTTTGACTTGCACAAAAGTGGCTTAATTAAAGCACTAGGCACTAGCAAAGACCCTTAGATCTTTTCTAAACATTTACTGTAGTATTTTCAATGACATTATTATACAAGTTATAACAAGTTTATTATTTTCTAAGAAATTTTTGTCTGGCTTTAAAGCTTTTATTTAATATTTTGAGACTACTATTCTAATGGCTTGGTTATCTAGCTTATATATTAATATTAGTGAACCTTTTTAGTATTTTTGCGCATAGCTGCCCATCTTTTACTGAGACTTGTTGCCTCAGTTTTTATTTGTACAATCTTTTTCTAAGTTCAAGATTAATTTCATCACTCGATGTTGACACAGTCCTTTTGCATAGATGTTGCATCCTGAGTTTGTTGCACTCAATGTTGACACTGTTCTTTTGCATAGATAGAGACCAGCACTTTATATAAGGAAAAAATATTCTTTTAATTTAAATACAAAATGTCTCTATTTATCTTAGAACACTTCAGCATTTTTCTATCCAATAAGGGGCAGTGCAATGTGTTTTCCTGGCTGCCATGCTGATGGACTCTGCCCAGTCTAACCTCAGCTTAGCCTCTCCCCCTCCCCTTCCTCTAACATCTACTTTCTGTACCAACTCTCGTCAGCTCCCTCACTGCAGTGGGTGGTAGCCTGTTACACTTTGCGACTGGAGAAGTTGCACATCCTCCTGGCCTGAGTACAAATTATGGATGCCCCATCACTGGGTTGAATTGAATATTGACAGAGCCATGGTAAGTTGTTGTGCTTCCACATTCCCTATCAACATTCCTTTTGTCTATTATGACTATCTCCTCAACCCCTCTGTGTCTAAGCTTAAAGACCTGACCAGCTACCTCATGCTGTGTCAGAAGAGAGGCTTTGGAACCTCCATAAACAATGGCTGCAGGTTAAAGACCAACCAGGACTTGATGGGGTTCTGGGTGTTGGTGCATGATTGATGGTAATATCAGTTTTGCTCCATAGCCACTTCCCTGTGTATAATGGGCTGACCACCTCCTTATAGCCTTTCTTGGGTCCATACTGCTTATGGTGGCTGGGCTTTATTGCCTTGTTGGCTGCCAGGTCAACTAAACATCCGGGTCTGCCACAACAGATCTTGGCCACTCTCTCTAAGATTAGTACCAGTATACCTCGCTAATTCTGGTAAGTTAGCTTCATAAACACCAACATTAATGGATCCAAGATGGACCCCTGAAAAGCTGAGACAGGATGGGTAATAGTAGCTAGATGAGGGTTATAACCCACTGACCCTCTTTTCTTTTCTTTTCTTTTTTTAGTGATTACAAGTTTTGGAAATTTTACAGGTTGGCGATTTAAAAAAAAAAACAGATTATATACCGAAGAGTAAGACATCATTACTCAAACCACCTCTCTGGTGATGAGGTTCCCCTCCGACCACTTTTGTGTTGCAAAGGAGCTTTCCCTTTGCCATCTTTAGAGCACCTCTCAGGCAGTGCTACCTCTGAAGAGATGCTGCTCCTCACCCCTTGCACTTTCTCAGGGTCCCCTCTGAAATTCTAAGAGAGACTTTTTCCCTTTCATGTCTATTGAACAGAACCTATGTGGGATTTTCGATGCAGTGAAGGAACTCAGTTTTTTTTTTCTTTTTTTTTTAAGGGCTGCTGACTGTTTATAATAAACCTGCAATAATTTAAATTTTGCTTCTAATTAAGATATTGAAAAATGGATTTCTAACTGGGGTTTCAGCCAAGAAATCTCCACATACACCAATTTTCAGCAAAATCTGTCAGAGAATTGGCTGTTACTCAAATGTTATTTAGTTTTATGTGGGTTTTAATTTTTTCTTTTCATTTCTTTTAATTTTACCTAAATAATTAACTATTTGTGATTTTGATGGCACTGCCCTTGCTGGAAGTTGCCAGAATAGAACCTTAAATTAAAAATAAGCTCACTGTATTCCATGTTGAGATTAGGAGAGGATGTCATGTAGATATAGTTTTTAACATGCTTTCACTTCACACTTTTCCCCTTTATACTGCTCTCATCTTCCTTTGCTCTTACTTTCATCCATATATCAGTGCTGCCTTTGACATCTGGAGGATTGTCTGCCATGCCCTCCTAGCACCTGCAGTTGAGTGCCCTCCTTACAAACTTCTTGCTTTATACTTCATTTTGCTTTCCCATACACTTCATGTCGCTTCACCCTTGACATTATCCACTATCACTTTCTTAAATTGGCTCCACACTTCCCACATTTATACCTGCTTCCCTGGTCTACTCTCAAGCATTCTCACATACTCGCCTTTCTCTCTCTCTCTCTCTCATTTGATTGCCTTTTGCTTTTGATTCTATTTTGATGTCTTCTCATCCATACACTTATTAGTTTAACTTTAGTCAGCGCAATCATGTGGTCAGTTGGTCCCATGCTTATACCCTCCCGCTTGACATGAAATACATCCCACAACATATTCTTAATAAGCATAGATTTAATCAAGGTTTTACACTCCCTCTACCTAATCCATGTTGTGAAAGAATGTTTGCTACTTGTAATTTTTTTTAGCATAGAACCCTACCACCCCCTCTCTAGGTATATCATTAGCTCTAGATATGTCGCCTCTCATTCTCCCATATTTGTCCATCTATAAATTCTTACATCATTTTATAGGCATTTTTAATTTCAGCCACTAACTGTGTTAAGTCATTACAGAATCTTGCCCTTGTGTCTTTTGTTGAATGTAGGAGGATCTTTGGCTTATCTTCAAAAGATTTTTACTTCCTCTTCCACTTCAGAGATCTCTCCTTATAAACTCAATACAAGAAAAATGCCCTTAAAGGTGTTTGCTTTAAAATATAAGGCCAACACTAAAATCATACACATTCACTCTTGCAAATCTTAACTTTACTCTCAAATTTTTAGGCTCACCCATTCAGAGCCAACAATTGCATCATATATTGTACCTTCTTTACGCCTAAATCCATGATTCTACCTGATTGCACTTCATTTCCTTGCTCCTAAATAAATTCTTTATTTCCTTTCTCGTTCGTCTTACATAGTGCAAGTATCTCCATGCCAACTGACCAGATTTTAGAAATTAGGCCCCACTTCACCATCTCAGAATTTGATGAAGTTTGGCACAAGAAGTTTGTCTGGGACCCAAATGAAACCATGCAAAAATATTTAGCTCAGTAAAGTGTAACTGACATACTATGCTCAAAATGCCCCCCCCCTCCTCCTTGAGATACTGAGCCATCACTGTTTCCAAAATATATGTGTAGCTGCCTCCTGTGCAGCCATAAAGTGGTCCAGAAGCCCAAAGAAACCCTCTCATATATTTTTTGCATAGATTTCTTGGTTAGATCCATATTTTTCTTACAAATATAGGGTAAAAATAGGACAAAATTTTGTGTCACTAAGTGCACCAAACTTCAAACTTCTTTACAGTCTGGACCCCGTAAGGCCAGCTTAGCCTCTCTTCCTTCCTTCAAAATACTTGTTTCCTCTCTTTTCACACAACCTCTCCCACAACTTTCTCTGGTCAGCCTCTAATTTCACAGGGTAGATGCTGACCTTCCTTTCAGCCAACCGTCCCGCATCGGGGCTGAGGGGGTGGGGGACAAAGTTCCCTAACCCCTGAGCTCCGGTCTGGGGTGGCTGGTTTTTAACAACCTGCTTCATCCCCACCCATACCTTCCACACATCCCTTTTCCTCTCCTCTTCACAATCTATATTTTTTACGCCGTGTCTAAGGTGGAGCCGCCATGCCGATGGACTGCCAGGCCACCAGGCGGGAGGGGTGGTCCCAAATGGCGGCGCCTGGCTCTGCCGGGCTTGTAAGCACCTCTCGCAGTGTGGGCTACTGCGAGAGGTGTGCGCGATTGCATCCCGTGTTTAAAAAAGGGTAACCATGCCCAATGATGAAGATAAAAAAAAAACAAACCCAACCCTCAACTTCCCCTGTTCCATCGACGGAGCCGCCCTCGGGACGCTCCAGCAAAAAAATGGAGGTCCCCCCCCTGTGCTTGCACAGGGGACCCTCCATATTTCTCTAACCGGAGAGGAGGCTTACTCCTCTCCTTCGCCTACGGGTGCAGGGGACTCCCCCTCACCCCCTTCTCTGGAGGTGCTTTCGGGCACCTCCCTTTTCCCAGCGGCAGTCCCCTCTTTTCTTTCCAAGGGGACTGCCAAGAAAGCCAGCAGGCAGCCCTTAGCCAGCCGCTCCCCATCAAAGCGGCTCGGTAGGGCAAACCCCCTTAGGGGGGAGAGGGAAGCCAGGCCCCTTCGGTCGCTTCCCTCAAAAGACCTGCTGGCAAGAATTTTAAACCTTGCTGGGGTCAAGGCCTGTGCCTCCCCACACAAGACTGGCGACACTGCCAAGGGGACCTGCGATGTCCTGGGAGGGGATGGCCAACTGGAGGCCCCTCCTGTGATAGACATGGTCCTTGAGGAGACCCAGCCTCAGAAGGTAGGGCCTTCCATGGGGGGGAATTCGGGCTCGGCGCCAAGCACCGAACCCGAATCCGCCCCTATGCAATGTCCTCCTCAAATGGATGAGGGCTCCGAGGCAGTAAAAGGAGGGGAGGGATCTCCTCCGACAGGTGCCACTACGACAACCGGGACCTTCTCCATTTCGGAGAGGGACCTGGCTGAGGCCGGTCCATCTGGCCTGGGGGCTTCTGCCGGCGGAGGTGAAAAGCAGGTTCATTTCCCGCCCTCCTCTCCAAAAAAGAAAAAGACGAAAAAGACTCGGGGCTCCTCTCCATCCGCGGGGGCTGCGGGGACGGATGGGTCTGCTACCACTTTGGTAGGCGACCAAGCCAAGATCGGCACATCCGGCCCCTCTACCCCCTCGTGTGCAGAGCCCCTGACCAAGACTAACACCAAAAGTGCACAGGGCGGAGCCTCGATGACATCGGGGCCCCTCATTCAGAGGTTACCTGGCGTTTTCGAGCCCGCTGGCTTCAAACGCTTCCTCGTTATTTGCTCCACTGATGACACCATGTTGTCCAAGGGCAACATGATCCATCAGAGGAGAGGATTAGCTAGTGCAATTGGTAGAGAGCCGAAGGTGACTCATTTCTCGGACGGCAGCCTTCTAGCGAATCCCGCCGAGGCGGCCAAGATATGTGCTCTTCGGACACTTCATGGCACCCCGGTGAGTGTGACGCCGCACTCTACCATGAACTTTGTGAAAGGAGTAGTTTATGCGAGGGAACTCGTTGACAACTCCATTGAGGACATCACCCTAGAGCTGGCTGACCATGGGGCGGTCAAGGTCGAACGTGTGATGAGAAAACAGGGAGGGGCCTCGAGACCCACCCCTACACTCTTCGTCACGTTCGACTGTGACAAGCTCCCTGAGTCGGTGCGTGCTGGTTGGTACCGCTACCGCGTGAAGGCATTCGTGCCACTGCCGCGGCGGTGCTATTACTGTCACCGCTTCGGCCATGCGAATCGCTCATGTAGATGTGCAAAGTCGGGGTCACCCGAAGTCTGTGTAAATTGCTCCAAGGTCGCACACGATAAGTCCAAATCGTGTGTGGCCAAGTGTGTCAATTGCGGAGAGCCGCACCCTGCTTCTTCGAAGCAATGTGGTGCATATCTCCTGGAGAAAGAAATCCTGGCTGTTCAGGCCCAGGATAGACTCTCATTCCGCGAGGCTAAGGACTTGGTGCTGGCGCGCCCAGCTCTGCCTGGGACGTCATATGCCTAAGTAGTTCGAAAGGCACCCTATGCTCCTGGCCCATCCAGGCCAACGAGCACGGTTGTTTCCGCGCCCATTCGGAGCCCTTCTGCGGGCTCTACCCAACCCGGGCGCTCCCCTGGTAAAGCTGGCGACAAAAAGGGTTCATACCCAGCCCTGGCTAAAACCAGGGCTCCCCCCTCTTCCCCCAGCGTGACCGTTTCCCGCAAGGCGAAACGGCCACGCGCCTCCACCGAGTCGTTAGACTCACAGGAGGCAACACCCCTGAAGATGGTCGCTAGGCCATCTTCAGGGGTTCCTAAAGCTGTCCCCCGAAAGGAGGACAGCAACAAAGGAGCTTCGGCTCCTTCGCCCACTCCCCGAGGTGGAGCGAGTGGCTCGGAGACGGTGGTTCCTCGAAAAGAGGCCCCCCCGCCTCCGAAGCCGCAGCGCTCGCCTAAGGTTTCGAGGCGGAGGGAGGAAAAGACTCGCATGGCGAGCCCAACCTCCCCCAATAAGTTGTCGAAGGCGACAGCGCCTCCAGCGCTTTGTCCGGCCAACAGCGCCCGGGGTTCTGCCCCCGGGAAGCGTACGGCCATTCCCGTGAGGGTCTTCAATTCGAGGAGGGCCCCCGCGTCTCCTCCGAGCTAGGCCTGGAGGGCATATTCCTTCAATGGAATTGCCGTGGACTCTGGGCCAACTGGGAGGAGCTGCGGAGGCTCTCCTCGTCCCGTTCCCCGTTAGCTATTTTTTTTGCAGGAGACCATGCTAGGCGCGTCTCCCCTGCCTGCCCTCCCGGGGTATAAGGGTCTTGCGACCCCACCACCGCGGGATGCGCGGTTTACACCCGGCATGATGTCTCCGTTCTTCCTTTCTCTTTAGATACCTCCTTTCTCTTTAGATACCTCCTTTCAGGCAGTGGCTGTGCAGCTGCACCTGGATAGGAGGTATACTATCATTTCTGCGTACATTCCACCGTCAGCTGACTTCGACGCGGGGGACTTCCGCCGCGTCGTGGCACGGTTGCCGAGGCCCTATCTCTTGCTTGGAGATCTGAACGGCAGGCATCCTCTCTGGGGAGATTACTCCATAAATCCCAGGGGACAAGTCCTTGCCGATCTGATCGAAGAGCTTGAGATGGGTGTCCTAAACGTGGATGAGTTTACGCATCACTGTCCGAGAACCGCTTCATTTTCTTGCCTTGACCTATCTTTGTGCTCTTCGGATGCACAGCCTGATTTTGATTGGGGGGTGGTCGATGACCTCCATGGTAGTGATCACTTTCCCATTCAAATATCATTTTCAGGGCAACTGCCGCCTGAGAGACCACCTCGGTGGTGCTTGGCGCGGGCGCGGAGGCCTGCATTTAAGGAAATGACTGAATTCTCTATCTCAGTCGAGGAGTTTAGGTCGGTAGATGAGGCCGTTGAGTTCTTCTCCGGCAACCTCATCGCCGTGGGCCTGACTACTATTCCTAGGACGTCTGGCCGTTTTGCACGCCGACCACTCCCATGGTGGTCGGCCGAGTGTGAGACGGCCCTCAAACAGAAGCGTTATGCCTACATGCGCTATAAGCGCCGCCCGAACGATTTCACTGTCGCTGAATTTCGTCGGGCTAGGGCTAGGTTCCGGTATATTTCGAAGCACGCCCGCCGCTCTTCTTGGCGGGCATACGTGTCTTCACTTAACGGGAAGACCCCTTTAGCTGAGGTGTGGAAGCGAGTCAAAAGAATTCGGGCAAGTTCTCGCAGGACCCCCCTCCCGTTCTCCAGGAGAATGGGACCGCAATCTCGGACCCCGCGTCCGTGGCGGAATCCTTAGCGACCGCTTTTTCCGCATTCTCTAGCCGTGATGCTGCTCCGCCAGCATTCAATGCACGTAGTGATGTCGCGGAAGGCCGCCGGCTGGACTTTACCTCCAGAGGCGGAGAACCCTTCAACGACAAGTTTACTGTGAGTGAGTTGCGTTCCGCTCTCGCTTCGTGCGCGGACACCGCCCATGGTCCGGACGATGTCCCGTACGCCATGCTTCGACACCTGGGTGAGCGAGGCATGGCCTTTCTGTTAGATCTGTTCAACAGGATCTGGGTGGAAGGTCTTCTCCCAGACTCCTGGCGAATCGCTACTGTGCTCGCCTTTCGCAAGCCGGGGAGAGATCACTCTACTCCGACCGGTTTCCGCCCAATCTCTCTAACCTCTTGCGTGTGCAAGTTGATGGAGAAATTGGTAAATGTTAGATTAGCCTATTTCCTGGACAGCGGAGGCCATCTGTCTTCTGCACAGTGCGGCTTCCGTAAGTTTCACTCCACGTCGGATGCTCTGCTCCGACTGGAAAATGCCGTCTGCGAGGCTTTCCTTCGTAGACAGCACTACGCCACGGTGTTTTTTGATCTGGAGAAGGCCTATGATACCGCATGGCGATACGGTATCATGGAGACTCTCCACACGATGGGGGCGAGGGGACGCCTCCCAATGTTTATATCTGAATTTTTGCGAGATCGTCGATTCCGCGTACGGGTGGGGGGAGCCCTCTCTGCCCCAAAGGAGCAGGAAGAGGGTGTCCCGCAGGGAAGTGTCCTCAGTGTCACACTCTTTGCCCTGAGCATCAACGGCATCACCTCGGTTCTGCCAGAAGATGTTCTCGCTACGCTCTACGTGGACGACCTTTCGATCTCTTTTGGCGCGGCCCAGATGCCAACTCTGGAGCGTCGACTCCAACAGCCATTGAACCGCGTCTCTCGCTATGCCGAAGCGCACAGGTTTCGGTTTTCTTTGGCCAAGACTAAGGTGGTGCACTTCTGCCGCCATCCACGGCTTCACCCCGACCCAGATTTGTTTCTTAATGGGGTGCGCCTGGATGTGGTTGAGTCGCACCGTTTCCTTGGTCTTGTATTCGACCGACGCCTCACCTGGGAGGCTCATATTCGCAGCCTTAGGGTCTCTTGTACCCGCGCCATGGACATTCTCCGTTCCGTGACGTTCAGCGCTTGGGGCGCTGATAGGGCTACCGCCTTACTTTTTTATCGATCCTTTGTTCGCTCGAAGCTCGACTACGGATGCGAGTTTTATGCATCCGCAGCCGAGCGTTTATTGCGGAAGGTGGATTCAATCCACCACACCGGCCTTCGCCTTGCGACCGGTGCCTTCCGCACTTCCCCCATTGAGAGCCTGTTGGTCGATGTTGGGGAGATGCCACTCGCTCTGCGCCGCGTGCAGTGCATCACTCGCCTGTACGCGCGCGAGCCCGGCGCCTCCCTCAGTCTCCAACAGCTCTCACTGCATCCGCAGCTGATCTCCATGGTGCCTATGCCGCCGAGAGACGCCAGTCATACCCTAAGCCCTTTGGGTTTAGGGCCAGGAAACTCCTTCGAGAGGTAGATATAGCTCTCGGGCCGGTGGCGCCTCTGGTTCTGCCCAGGACGCCACCCTGGAGGGTACCACATTTGGCTATTTGTCGCCACGCCTCTGCTCCCAAAGCTTGTACTGCGCCGGGAGTATTGCGTTCGACCTTTTTGGAGCACACATCGTGTAACGCTGGTACCGTGCCAGTGTATACGGATGGCTCCAAGTCCCAAGAGGGGGTCGGCTTCCACGCCGTATCCCCTCTGTTTGAAGTCAGCGGGGCTCTACCAGGCGCTGCGTCTGTCTTCACGGCCGAGCTGGTGGCAATACACCACTCGGTACGGGAGATTACGCGACGTGCCCGGTTCGGAGACCGGATTGTGATCTATAGCGACTCACAAAGCGCCCTGAGTGCTCTCGGGGCATTGGAATCTCCGCATCCCCTGGTTCGCGATATCCGTGACGCCACGGTTTTGGCGAGCCGGGCAGATGTCGAGATTATCTTCTGCTGGGTTCCTGGACATGTAGGAATTGCGGGGAATGAGGGCGCCAAAGAGTCCGCGAGGACTCTGCGACCGGACCAGCGTTTCGCTCTTCCTCACACCGACTACATGGCAGGAATACGGTCAGCTCTTCGGACTGCTTGGCAAAGAAGATGGGAGACGGTCGAGGGGAACTTAAAGTTGCGTGCCATTGCGCCGCGACTGTTCCCATGGACCTATCCCCCAATGCCGCGGCGGCTTCAGGTTGCTTTCTGTCGTCTCCGAATCGGACACACTCGTGTGACGCATCGCTATCTGATGGAGCGCTCGCCTGCGCCCTATTGCAACGACTGCGTCGTCCCCCAGACTGTTCGGCACATTCTTCTCGAATGTCCCAGTCTGGGTGATCTTCGTGCACGATAGCTGTCCCAGTACCGGGATGGGCGGGGTCGCTACCGCCTGTCCCTTGTGCTCGGGACAGATTCGTGCACACTGACTTGTTGACTTCTTGGGAGAGGCCGGCCTTCTCCCTATTATTTAAGCAAGGTTTGTTTGTTTTTTTTGTTTTGTTTTGTTGTTTTTTTGCATGTTTTTTTGTTGTTTTTTCTTTAGTTGCACGCTCCTGCGCCGGGGGGACCTCTCCCCGACGCACCAGCTTGCTTCCTTTCCCCCTTTTGGGGTGTTGTTTTTTTTTTCTCTCTTTAATTTTATTTTAAAGTAGCCTAGAACTAGTCCAGTTTTAATACGGCGACTAATGCCCAAGTAGGCAGTCGCCAGATGAGCTCTTAAAAAAAAACAAAAAAACAACAAACGTAAGGGGCGCGGCAATTTGCCATCCTGGCTGCTCTGCTGACGGGACTCAGCACCCCGTCTGACCCCAGCTTAGCCTCTTCTCTTTCCTTCAGACACTTGTGTTTCCCTGCTGTTTCCTCGCTTTTCATACAACTTCTCCAACAACTTTCTCTGGTCAGCCTCTAATTTCACGGGGTAGATGCTGACCTTCTTCTTAGCCAACTGTCCAAGATCAGGGCTGAGGGAGGACGGGACAATGTTCCCTAACCCCTGAGCTCCAGTTCAGGATGGTGGGTTTTTAACAACCTGCTTTATCCCCACCCATACCTTCCTCACATCCCTTTTCCTTCTCACTTCACCCTCTATTTTTTTACGCGGTACCCAAGGTGGTGCCACTATGCTGAAGGGGTGCCAGGTTACCAGGCGGTAGGGGTTGCCTTAAATGGCGGCACCTGGCTCTGCCAGGCCCGTACGTACCCCTTGCAGAGCAGGCTACTGCAAGAAGTGATGAGTGATTGCTTCCTGTATAAAAAATAAGGTCACCATGCCCAATGGTGTTGAAATAAAAAAATCTCCCCTCAATTTTCCCTGTTCTATTATTGGAGCTGCCCTCAGGCAGCTCCACAGAAAAAATGAAGGCCTCCCCCGCCTCCTGTGCTTGCACAGGGGCCTTCCAAATTTCTCTAACCGGAGAGGAGGTTTACTCTTCTCCTTGGCCTACAGGTGTAGGGGACCCCCTCAACCCCTTCTCTGGAGATGCTTTCGGGCACCTCCCTCTTCCCAGCCGAAGTCCCCTCATTTCTTTCCAAGGGGACTGCCAAGAAAGCCAGCAGGCAGCCCATAGCCGACCGCTCCCCATTGAAGTGGTTTGTTAGGGCAACCCCCCCTTAGGGGGAGAGGGAAGCCAGGCCCCTTTGGTCGCTTCCCTCAAAAGACCTGCAGGCTAGAATTTTAAACCTAGCGGGGGTCAAGGCCTGTGTCTCCCCAGACATGACTAATGACGCTGCCAATAGGACCTGTGATATCCGGGGGGGGGATGGCCAACTGAGATAGACATGGTCCTTGAGGTAACCCAGCCTCAGATGGTAGGGCCTTCCATGTGAGCAAATCCGGGCTCAGCGCCAAGCACCAAACTTGAGTTCGCCCCTATGCAAGGTCCTCCTCAAATGGCTAGGGCTTCCAAGGCAGTACAAGGAGGGGAGGGATCTCCTCCGACTGGTGCCCCTGCGACTGCCAGGACCTTCTTCATCTCGGAGAAGGACCTGGCTGAGGTCTGGCCTGGGGGCTCCTGCTGGCAGAGGAGAGAAACAGGTTCCTTCCCCGCTCTCCTCTTGTAAAAAGAAAAATCCACAGGGTCTGCTGCCACTCACGTAAGTGACCAAGCCAAGATTTGCACATCCAGTCCCTCTGCCCCCCCGGGTGTGGAACTCCTGACTAAGACCAAAAGGATGCAGGGCGGAGCCACGATGACATCGGGGCCCCTCATTCAGAGGTTACCTGGCATTTTTGAGCCCACTGGCTTCAAACGCTTCTTAGTTATTCACTCCACTGATGGCAGCATGTTGGCCAGGGGCAACATGATCTATCAGAGGAGAGCTTTAGCTAGGATAATTGGTAGAGAGCCAAAGGTGACCCGTTTCTCGGACGGGAGCCTTTTGGAAAATGTGGCGGATCCCTCCGAGGTGGCCAAGATAAGTGCTCTTCGGACACTTCATGGCACCCCGGTGAGTGTGACACCGCACTCTACCATGAACTTTGTGAAAGGAGTAGTTTATGTGAGGAAGCTCATTGATTACTCCATAGAGGACATCACCTTAGAGCTGGCTGACCATTGGGCGGTCAAGGTCAAAGAAAAGAGGGAGGGGCCTTGAAACCCACTCCCTGAGTTGGTGCTTGCTGGTTGGTACCGATACCGCATGAAGGCATTACTGTCACCGCTTCAGCCATACGAATCGCTCATGTAGATGTGCAAAGTTGGGGTCACCCGAAGTCTGTGTAAATTGCTCCAAGTCTACACATGATAAGTCCAAATCGTGTGTGGCCAAGTGTGTCAATTGCGGAGAGCCGCACCCCGCTTCTTTGAATCAATGTGGTGCATATCTCCTTGAAAAACAAATCCTGGCTGTTCAGGCCCAGGGTCGACTGTCATTCCGCGAGGCTAAGGACTTGGTCCTGGCATGCCCGGCTCTGCCTGGGACGTCTTATGCCTCAATAGTTAGACAGGCACCCTCTGCTCCTGGCCCATCCAGGCCAACGAGCACGGTTGTTTCCGCGCCCATTCGGAGCCCTTCTGCGGGTTCTTCTCAGCCCTGGCTAAAACTAGGGCTCCGCCCCTTACCCCCAGCGTGACCGTTTCCCGTAAGGCGAAACGGCCACGCGCCTCCACCGAGTCGTTAGACTCACAGGAGGCAACACTCCTGAAGTTGGTCGCTAGGCCATCTTCAGTGGTTCCTAAAGCTGTCCCCCGAAAGGAGGATAGCAACAAAGGTGCTTCAGCTCCTTCGCCCACACCTAGTAGTGGGCTGAGTGGCTCGGAGACGGTGGATCCTCGAAAAGAGGGCCCCCGCCTCCGAAGCCGCAACGCCAGCCTAAGGTTTCAAGGCGGAGGGAGGAAAAGACTCGCATGGCGAGCTCTACATCCCCCAATAATTCCTCAGAGGCGACAGCGCATTATCCGGCCAACAACAGCGCCCGGGGTTCTGCCTCCGGGAAGCGTACGGCAATTCCCGTGAGGGTCTTCCCGCGCGTCTCCTCAGAGCTAGGCCTGGAGGGCATATTCGTTCAATGGAATTTCCGTGGGCTCCGGGCCAACTGGGAGGAGCTACGGAGGCTCGTCTCGTCCCGTCCCGTTACCCGTTAAAGATTTTTCTTCAGGAGACCATGCTAGGCGCGTGTCCCCTGCCTTTTTCTCCCGAGGTATAAGGGTTTTGCGACCCCACCACTCCCATGGTGGTCGGCCAAGTGTGAGATGGCCCTCAAACAGAAGCGCTATGCCTACATGCGCTATAAGCGCCGCCCGAACGATTTCACTGTCGGTTAATTTCGTCAGGCTAGGGCTAGGTTCCGGTATATTTCGAAGCACGCCCGCCGCTCTTCTTGGCGGGCATATGTGTCTTCACTTAACGGGAAGACCCTTCTAGCAGAGGTGTGGAGGCGAGTCAAAAGGATTCAGGGCAAATTCTCGCAGGACCCCCCTCCTGTCCTGTTTTCCAGGAGAATGGAACCGCAATCTCGGAGCCCGCGTCCGTGGTGGAATCCTTCGCAACTGCTTTCTCCGCATTCTCGGGCCGGGATGCTGCTCCGCCAGCATTCAATGCACGTCGTGATGTCGCGGAAGGCCGCCTACTAGACTTTACCTCAAGAGGTGGAGAACCCTTCAACGACAGGTTTACTGTGAGTGAGTTGCTTTCCGCTCTTGTTTCCTGCGTACCGCCCTTTGTCCGGACGATGTCCCGTACGCCATGCTTCGACACCTGGGTGAGCGAGGCATGGCCTTTCTGTTAGATTTGTTCAACAGGATTTGGGTGGAGGGTCTCCTCCCAGATTCCCTGCGAATCGCTACTGTGCTCGTCTTTCGAAAACCGGGGAGAGATCACTCTACTCCGGGCCGTTTCTGCCCAATCTCTCTAACCTCTTGCATGTGCAAGTTGATGGAGAAATTGGTAAATGTTAGATTAGCCTTTTCTCTGGACAGCGGAGGCGATCTGTCTTCTGCACAGTACGGCTTCCGCAAGTTCCATTCCACGTCGGATGCTCTGCTCCGACTAGAAAATGCAGTTCGCGAGGCCTTCGTTCGTAGACTGCACTACGCCACGGTGTTATTCGATCTGGAGAAGGCCTATGATACCGGATGGCCATACGGTATCATGGAGACTCTCCACACGATGGGGCTGAGGGGACGCCTCCCAATGTTTATATCTGAATTTTTGCGAGATCGTTGATTCCGTGTACGGGGGGTGGGAGCCTTCTCCGGCCCAATGGAGCAGGAAGAGGGTGTCCCGCAGGGAAGTGTCCTCAGTGTCACACTCTTTGCCCTTAGCATCAACGGCATCACCTCGGTGCTGCCGGAAGATGTTATCGCTACGCTCTACGTGACAACCTTTCAATCTCTTTTGGCGCGGCCCAGATGCCAACTCTGGAGCGTCGACTCGAACAGGCATTGAACCGCGTCTCTCGCTATGCCGAAGCGCACAGGTTTCGGTTTTCCTTGGCCAAGACTAAGGTGGTGCACTTCTGCCACCATCCACGCTCCACCCTGACCCAGACTTTTCTTAATGGGGTATGCCTGGAAATGGTTTAATCGCACTGTTTCCTTGGTCTTGTATTTGACTGACGCCTCACCTGGGAGGGCTCATATTCGCAGCCCTTGGGGCGCTGATAGGGCTACTGCCTTACTTTTTTACCGATCCTTTGTTCGTTCGAAGCTCGACTACGGATGCGAGTTTTATGCATCCGCAGCTGAGCCTAGTATTAAGTTTTAAGCAAATTACAGCCACACTTATGTCCAAGTTTGCCCAGAATTTTGTCCCATTTTTTGCCCACATTATCAAGAAATGTGTGAAGTTTGTAGTTAAATGGACCTTACTTCAGAAAGCTTTTAGTGCTCTTTTTTGTGTGTTTGGAGCCCTTTATGGCTGCACAAGAGGCAGCAGCTGCACATGAATTTTGCTAATAGTGATGTCTTGGTATCTCAAGGGAGAGGGGGACATTTCAACCATAGTATAGGATTTACAGAGCTAAAATTTTGCATGGTTTCATTTTTCCACCCAGGCAAACTTTGTCTGCTAAATTTGATCAAAATCTTAGAAAGTGTGGAATGTACCTTTCTTTTAAATTTATGTACTTCTTCACTTTCCACACCATGTGATTTCTGCACTCATTTGGTAAAACCAGCAGACTGGATATGTATACAACAACCTTTGCTTTTTTATATACTACCATTGCTTTATTGCACTCACAAGAACAAAATATTTTGGTGCCTGGTCCCTATCCAGATTTAGCCACCGTATTTGATAAGTGCCAAAGCATGGGTATGTGTACACTTCCTATCCAATATAAAGGCCATGGAATATCCATTTTGTCTATTTTTGTATAGTGTCAAATTATTTATGGTCCCTTTTTTGTGATGTTTTGTTGCTGAAGTTCGTTTCTTGCAGACTGGTTCTTCAGCATACAAGCTAGTGCAGGTCTTTATGCCCAGGGGACCAAATGATCTAGAGGTTTTAAAAGACCTTATCAAACATTGTGAAACCATAAAGATATGCTTCACTGGGTAAGCCAACTAGGATTATTGCATAAGCTCTCATTAGATTTAGTCTTCCCTTACATTTTTTCACCTTTTTGACTTAAATGCACTTGCAATTTATGCCTATTTGTCCTTATTTAGATTATTGATCATTCTGAGTTGATATTTTATATATTAAAAGTCACATTAAATCAACTTTGGCATGTGAATAGAACATAACTTTAGAGAGGTGATGTTGCATTGCTCCCCAGGATGAGATGATCTCTGCTCCCTCCAACTTCTTGGGAGATTATTGGAAAAAGTCTGCACCTTCTGTGAGACTCCTCAGGGACCAAAGATTGGAGGGAGATTGTTGCATGCGATGTGAATTTCATTGCGGCCATGCAACAGTAACTGGGAGTTGAATTGCAGCTTAATCTAATGTGGATTACATCCGAGTGAGGTGGTCCCAAAATATGATTGCATTCAGGTTGGATGGTTGTCATATCCACTAAGAAATGATGTGACCACTCTACAATTCTTTTTCTCTTGCCCTACAGAGTGGCTAGAGTTTTAAAAAATTGCCTTGCCTCCTATCTGAGAAACTTTAAGGTTATGGATGCCTGCTACAAAAGAGTGGGGGGAAAAATGAGGAATAAAAATAACTTAAATAAATATGAAAAGGGAGCATGAGCTATGATTTCTAATTCACCACCATCTTCAGCTCTGATGCTGCTGGCTTCAGAGCATTTACATAATGACTATGAGGCTAGATTAGTAGAATGGAAAGAGTGATAAAATTGAGTGTAAATAATCACAATTTCATAAATTTTCACATATTTTAAGGTTATTAATTTTACCATAGGGAAATGGATACCAAAAATAGAATTCAGTGATATATGATATATGTAGACCAACACTATATATGTATGTATATCCACATGTGTGTAAGGTTCTGGTGGTATGTTTTGAAGCATACCTGCCGCTCTTCCTGGTGTGCATACATGTCTTCACCTAACAAGAAGACCCCTTTAGCAGAGGTGTCAAAGCGAGTCAATAGGATTTAGGGCAAGTTCTCGCATCCCTTCCCCCACTCCTGTTCTCCAGGAGAATGTGACCACAATCTTTGACTTCATCATTCGCCTCTGCATTCTCTAGCCAGGAGATGCTGCTCTGCCAGCATGCAATGCACTTTGTGATGTCTCTGTCGGCTGCTGACTGGACTTTACCTCAAGAGTGAAGAACCTTTCATTGATAAGTTTACATTGAGTGAGTTGCGTTTAGCTCTCGCTTCGTGTGTTAACACCGTCCCTGGTCTGCATGATGTCCCGTATTCCATGCTTTGACAGCTAGGTCAGTGCGGCATGGCCTTTCTGTTAGATATGTTCAACAGGATTTGGACAGAGGGTATCCTCCCAGACTCCCTGATTAGCTAGTGTGCTCACTGTTCACAAGCTGGGGAGAGATCATTACCCTGGCCGGTTTCCACACAATCTATCTAATCTCATGCATGTGCAAATTGATGGAGAAATTGATAAATGCTTAACTAGCCTTTTTCCTGAACAGTGGAGGCCACCTGTCTTTGCATACTGCAGCTTGCATAAGTTCCACTCCATGTCAGATGCTCTTCTCAAACTGGAAAGTGCCACTGAGGCCTTCCTTTGTATACAGCGCTATGTCAACATGTCTTTTGATCTGGAGAAGGCCTCTGATACCACAGCGATAGTGTATCATGGAGACTCAACATGATGGGAGTGAGGGACACCTCTCAATCTTTATTTGTGAGTTTTTACAAGATCTTCTATTGCACATATTGGTTGGGGGGAAGCCCTCTCTGGCCCAATGGAGCAGGAAGAGGGTGTTTCACAAGAAAGTGTCCTCAATGTCACACTCTTTGCCTTGAGCATCAACAGTATTACCTCAGTGCTTCCTGAAGATTTTAACCCTATGCTCTATGTGTATGACCTTTAAATCTCTTTTGATGTAGCCCAGATGCCAACTCTGGAGCATCAACTCCAACAAGAATTGAACCCCGTCTGATGCTATGCTGAAGCGCACAGGTTTCAGTTTTCCTTGGCCAATACTAAGGTGGGTCACTTCTACCACCATCCACAGCTCCACCCTGACCTAGATTTGTTCCTAAATTGGGTTAGCCTGGAAGTGGTGGATTTTCGCAGTTTCCTTGGTCTTGTTTTTGATTGATGCCTCACCTAGGAGGCTCGTATTCGCTTCCTTAGGTTCTCTTTTACCTGTGCCATGGAAATTCTTTGTTCCAAGATGTTCAGCACTTTGGGTGCTGATATAGCTACTGCCTTGCTTTTCTACCAGCACTTTGTTCATTTGAAGCTTGACTACAGATCAGAGTTTTATGCATCCGCAGCCGAGCATGTATTGCAGAAGATGGACTCGATCCACTACACCAGTCTCCGTTTGGTGACCAGTGCCTTTCGCACATCTCGCATTGAGTGCCAACTTGTTGATAATTGGGAGATGTCACTCACCTGGCGCCCTACACAGTGCATTATGTGTCTGTATGCATGAGCCCAGCACTTCCCTCAATTGTCAATGGCTCTCTCTCACTGCTTCGGCAGCCCATCTCGACAGTGCCTCTGCTGCTGAGAGAGACCAGTCATACCTCCCCCAACCCATTTGGGTGTAAGTCTACGAAACTACTGGATGGTACCACCCCTGACTGTTGCCAGGCCTCTGCTCTCAAAGCTTCCACAGCACCGGGAGTATTTCGTTTGCCCACTTCATGTCACTCTGGATCCATGCCAGTGTAAACACATATTACCTTGCTGTATCCCTTCTTTTTGAAATCCACTGGTCTCTACCAGGTTTAGTGTCTGTTGTCACGGCCGAGCTGTTTGCAATATACTGCTCAGTATGGGAGATAATGCATTGTGCTATGTTCCGAGACTGTATTACGATCTTTAGCAACTCACAAAGTGCCCTGAGTCTTCCTCACACCCAGTATAATGCCAAAATAATTTATAATCCCCACAATTACATGCATAGGCACCTAATAGAATTATCCCTCATAAAGGAAATTCAAAACTTCAATTCTCCCGATGTGCAATTCAATACTAATCCCTTGATATGCAGAAGACTCATCAGGCCTTTGATCAAAAAATGCCATTCCATACCAGCCCCCTCATTAAATTCTGACTTGTAAATGTGTGTCCTTAGACTAATCATCTTTCTGTATTCATTAGTTTGCGAGCCATTATAGATGATGGATGTCTCCATTGAAACCTGGTTTTGCAATAAATTTGTACAAAATACTTTGGTTTCTTTCCTGCATTATGCACTGACTAGCAAAAGTATTTTACACATTAAGATTGCTTTAATTTCTTAAATATTAAATTTTGGATTTGAATGAAAATTTGCACTTATATTCTAATAAACAGTCTATCATTGTACAGAAGGATTTTAAAATTTCCTATTGTAGAACAACTTTTGGTAGTCAGTGTATTTTATATATATATATAAATTTTAAAATCTTCTGCATGATAGTCATGAGTGCAACTCGCTTTGATACTTGTACTTAATGCTGCTCAGCTTCCCATTTCCAGCACTTTCTTACTTATTGATATTAATCACAGTAGACAAGGATAGATAAAATACAGACAGAGGTCCAATACACCATGATTGTGCCTCAACAATTTATAACTTTATGGCATGTTATTTGCTAGCCTAGAACTACTACTGGTACTCACACCTGAAGGCATTACACACTTAAAAGGCACAGTTAATACAGATAAAGTCCTAGAGATACAAAAAAGGCACAGTTTTATACCCCATGTTCAATCATATGCACAACACTTTCGGAAAGTCACAATGACAACAAAAACAAAATAGAGTAGGACATGGAGTGGGTGTTCAGTTCTCTTCCATTGCTCACAAACTTTTCACCATGCATCTTAATCATCATACAGTCCAGATACATTAGTGGAGTGAGACATATTTTTTAACTTTGTAACTTTAATTGCCTCAAACTTAATGTCATAGTGTTGGATTTTCACGATCATATATTGAAAATAGTTCCTAATTTACTCATATTGCATCCCCTTTTCCTCATCAAATAGTTGTACCTGTATTGGTTGTATGCTTAGATGTGTCTTGTAGATATTGTATTTTTTTATTTTAGTTCTATATTAATCCGGCATCAGATAGGCTCACTGATGGATGCCAGAAGGACCTAAAATTTTATAATAAACAAACTGCCTCTTGACCATCTCATGTACCACTTTCTTTATAACCTTTAGGAGACCTCTAAGCATAACCAAACACTCACAGTTTTCCTGAACCATGCAGGTTTCAATTGAAAACCCAGAGGGTGACAAAGTAAGAGTAAGTCAAATATTTACCACACGCTAATACTCTAATTGCATCAGAAACTTTCCTACCATTTAAAAGCTTGTGGTTCCAAGCTGCTTCATCTGTTCCTCTATCATTTACAATTTATCTGAGATACTTTTGACTTCACCCTTGTTCAAAGGTGACACCATAGATTCAGATATCATAGCCCACACCATTCGTACTCCCAAATGCCATTACCTTACTCTTTTCTCAATTCTTTTTAGATCCCCTACTCTCACTCGCCCTTCAAACACTATGGTCAGTATTTTAAAATCTCTCTCACTCTCTCTTGTGGGGAGAGAGCTTGTGTGTACCATAGATTTTTTTAGCTATGTCATCAGGGGTACCTTTATGGTACCCCTGGTAGGGTTACCCTTGTTGAATTGGTCAGGAATGAGGTTCCAGACAAAGTGCATCCATCTCCTACTCTTCTATCCTGTATTCTGTTACTGTTTTCTCTATCCCTTCAACTGATACAAAAAAAACCTATTACTATCCTTTCATCTTTATCCTTCATCTATCTAAAATTGAGGAACTGACAGCTACCTCATGCGTCAGAAGAGAGGCTTTGGAATCTCTAAAAATAATGCCAAATAGTGCTCACTAGTTGCAAGAAACTAGGACTAGAGGGTTCCTAGGTGCTGTGGCGTGATGAATGGGATGAGGGTAAGTCCCCCATTAACCCCTTCCCTGGTGTGTAATTATTGACCATTCATTCCCAGTGACCGTTGAGTGGTGCCTCTGGTAGCAACTGTCCGAGGTGACGGGCCTTGTTTCCAGGTTGGTTGCCAGGCCAACACAAAGCCTTGGTGTGGCGGGATATCCATTGAACACTACACCGAGATCCTGTCTGCCCTGAAGGGAACTAGTAGGAGTTTAGTACAGAGCATGTTCTGCTGTTCACCTGGTGTGAAATCGATACCCCTCCTTCGGAGGCTGTCAGTGCTGCTTGGTTGGGAACCATGGCACGCCAAGCTTGAATGACTCAGTTGGGCGAACAGCAATAAAAGGAGCGTGCCTTCTGAAAGATCTGAAATGTGTCTGATGGATAGGTGGGAGCGACTCACGCAGGGTGAACTCACCAACCCTCCTTTTTTATTGAGTGGTCGCAAAGTATTGAGATATAAAGTGTTCAGCATGGCTGGAAAGTAAGGACCGGCTGCTCTTAAATACACATGTTCGGTGTGCAAAAGGACAAGTGGTGCATGGACTTCCCGGAGGGGTGTTCCTTGAAATGCCACCCAGCAAGTATCTGGACTGACTGTGTCCTTAAAGGAGAAATGCAAGAGCTCAAGGATCTATATAGATCATCCTAGGAAAAATCTCAAGCACTAGAGAAGAAGCTGCAGAACCTAGAGTCAACATGCGCGTCAGCTTCGCCATCTCAAGGACAGGATCGCCGAGTTGTCCTCAAGACTAGAGGTTCAGTCGGCTCAAGATGTATCTCCCACTGATGTGGGTGGATCCGCCGACGAAACCCTCACCCAAGAAGCGAGCACTCCATCCGCAGTGCCACGCCAGCCTACCAACATTCCAGAGCTGGAGTCAGCTGCTGCGTTACTGGCTCAATGGGCCAAGAAGAGGAAGAAAGGAAAGAAAAAAGAAGAGAAAGCAGAAACAGAAGTGAAACTAAAAGAAGAAAGAAAAAGAACAAAAATATGGAGAAGAAAGAGGAAACAGAGAAGTTGCTTCCGAAAGGGAATACTCTGTCCTCTGCAGCCAAATGTGTGAGGGTCATCTTTATCGGTGATTCTCAATCAAGGGATCTGCAACTCATGCTAGCGGCCCGCCTTCCCACCAGTGTGAGGGTAAACTGCCTCCCAGGATGCGGGAACCACCAGATAAGAGTAGAGGCTGACAAATCTCAGATTTTTGAGAGTTCAGTTGTTGCCCTGATGGCAAGTAGCAACGACCTCTACTTCAGAGGAGGTAAGGTAGGCCCTACAGGCGAGATCCTCCAGACGGTCATGGGGGCTGTGGATGACTATGGGTTGAAAACCCGAAGACATATCATGGTTGGGATGCTCCTGAGAAGAGGTCCAAGCTGGATCGTTCACTCGAAGAACGTCTCATTGAACTGACAAATAGCAGATTTATGTACGTTGGAGGGGGTGGTTTTTGTCGACCCCCCTACCGCATCTGTTATGGTAGGAACAATCTCTACCAAAGGGATGGGGTCCACTTTTCCTTTAAGGAAAGACTGTACTCTCAAACCTGATAGAAGATGTCGTGGAGCAGACTTGAAAGGATGGTCCAGCCCAGAGTGAGGGCAGATGTGCGCCAGTATGCCAAAGTCACCCCTGGAATGACCTTCGTGGCGGTCACTAGAAGGGGTGCCACCACACCAAAAGAGAATAGAGAGACAAGTAAGATGGGAAATGGAAAAGCGTAAGGAGTCCTACATTCGGAGACTCCGTGAAAGTTCTTGTGTTTAATGCGAGGTCAATCATAAACAAGTTTCTTGAACTTTGTGGCCTCGTAGCGACGGAAGAACCTGAAATGATGACCATAACAGAATCGTGGGTAAAAACCTCAAACTGAAATTTTGAAGGTGAATTCACGATTCCCGGTTACCAACTCTTCCAAAAAGATAGGCCAGGCAGAGAGGGGTGGCGGTGTGATGTTGTATGTCAAAGATACACTCAAATCGACGAACTGCAACATTGTATCCGACGACGAGCTACTAGGAGTTGACCTAGATATAGGTCCTGCCAGCTACAGGACCCTGCTGCTTTACAGACCCCCTGCCCAACTCGTTGAGAAGGACAGGGATTTGTACCTGCTGCTGGGTGAACTTGTTCAAAACTCTGTGTGTATTGCCATGGGGGATTTCAATACCCAAGTTGACTGGGAAACCAGAGAGCGCACTACTCCTAGAGTTAGCAAATGAGTCCCTGACTCAATAGGTGAGAGACCCGATGAGAGACAATAATACCCTCAACTTGGTTTTCACCTCTGAGGATCTCTGTAGGTGAAGAGCTTGGTGGCAGTGATCACCGACTAGTCAGATTTATAGTCAAGGTCCCCAAGGTAGAGTCTGCGGCTAGTAAATCAAGGAAACTTGATTTGAGAAGAGCAGACTTTGCGGGTCTTCGTGCTGGATTGACTGATGCGAGGATGTTGAAGATTCATGGAATAGATTCAAAATTACGTTCAGGAGTCTTTAATCACGATTCATCCCTTTCAAAAGCCTTCATTGGTCATCTGTTCAACCAAAGTGGTTTAATCGAGAAATTAGTCAACTGCTGAGGGAGAAGAGAATGGTGTACTGGCAGTCAAAGATTTCTGGTGACTTTGAGGAGTACCGTAGGCTAGCTAGGAGAGTGAAGTCCAACATAAGGGCAGCAAAGCGTGCTGAGGAGCTCTGAGTGGCAAGACTTTGCAAGGAGAATCCCAAGGAGTTCTTTGGTTATGTAAACAGCTGAAAACCAATCCATCGCACGATTGGCCATTTAGTGAATGAAGAGGGGGCATTAAAGCACTCAGATGCAGAAAATACTAACCTCCTGAATGACTACTTCTCTTCAGTGTTTACTGAAGAGTGTGGTCCCATCCTTCAGCCCATGGATTCTTATGAGTCAAGTTTTACTTAAACTCTTAGTACATTGATATTTTTCGACGAAGAACACTTTAAATGGACTTTGTTCGCAACATGTGCGCACCCTTCAGGTCTATCCCGGAACGCAGCCACCTTGTAAACAATGCACGCTTGCAGAATGTTAGAGGGCACAGACTGATGACTGATCTAAAGACGAATAAGTCCCCTGGCCCAGACAGGTTTCTACCGAAAGTGTTGAAAGAAGTGCATGATGAAGTGTCATGACAACTGAGCACAATCTTCAACATGTCAATCCGGACTGAATGCGTTCCTAGAGACTGGCGTGAAGTGGAGGTGACTCCTATCTTCAAGAAAGGAGACCCTAGCCAGCCGTCGAACTACCAACCTATTAGCTTAACCTCAATAGTTGGTAAACTCATGGAAAGCATCATGGTGGACAAAATGACATCATATTTAGAGTCCAACTTGCGATTGAGGAGTTCCTAGCACGGGTTCCGAAGGCAACGGTCATGCCTAGCAAATCTTGTGGAATTCTTGCACTTCATTTTTAGTGAGCACGACCGGGATAAGCCTTCGATAAGGTACCACACTGCCACCTCCTTCGGAAAGTGCGTGCGCCGGGCATAGACAGAAATGTAACAAGTTGTATAGAGAACTGGGTAAGTGGCAGACGGCAACGGGTGGTGTTGAATGGATGGGCTTCTGAGTGGGTGCCCGTCAGTAGCAGTGTTCCTCAACGTTCTGTCCTGGGACCACTACTGTTCATCATCTACGTCAATGACATGGGTGGTGTCATGGTTGCAAAGATTTCTAAATTTGCCGATGATACCAAGCTTACTATGAACATCGCAAGGGAAGGAAATACTGCCCACCTTCAAGATGATCTTCGGAAGATTGGGGAGTGGTCAGACACATGGCCAATTCTTTTTAACGTGAACAAATGCAAAGTGATGCATATCGGCCACCAAAACCCCCAATCTCAGTATATCCTTAAGGGCACTGCTCTTGAATCCACCGACACTAGGAAGGACTTGAGTGTAACTATCACTAGTGATCTCAAGTTCTCGAGGCAGTGTATTGAGGCGGAGAAGAAAGCTCAAAGGATGTTATGTTATATAAAGCAACAGTTTGGATATTGGAACAAGGAAATAGTACTGTGTTTGTATAACTTCCTTGTCCGACTGCATCTGGAGTATGCTGTACAATTTTGGAGTCCTTGGCTTCAAAGGATATCGCAAGATTAGAATGTGTGCAAGCCAGAGCAACCAAACTGATTCCCTCTATCAGACACAAGAGTTATGAAGATAGATTACAGGAATTAGACTTGTTCTCGCTGGAGACCCGGAGACTGTGTGGTCAGCTTATCGAAGTGTTCAAAATTCTTTGAGTCTTCGACACTCTAGACTACAGGGATATTTTCCAGCTTAGCCAGAGCAGAACAAGAAATCACGTCTACAAGCATGAACTGAAGCGTTACCAGTGTGATCTGTGTGGGAAATCTTTCACATATAGCATCTGCAGCACCTGGAATGCACTTCCATGGAAGTTGTCAACAGCAACTCTGTTGAACAGTTCAAGTCGAGACTAGACAAAGTCTTGAAAAATAGCTGCTTGGAGACTTGAAGTGTGGCGCAAGTGTTCTTCTAGAGCGTCAATCTGACCCTTTAGAGGACTGCACCTGCTCAAGTGTTCACTCAAAAATACCCTCTTTGAATGCGTTGTAGGTCTACTAGGGTACATCTTTTCCTTGTTACTCTCTCTCTGTCACCAACACTAGGTCTTAAGCATATAACAACATAGATAGAAACCATCCCTCATCATTCTTACATCTACTGGCCTGGGAACTTCTTTCACTAAAACTTTTAGCCCACAAGCACAATTTGCAATAGACTAAAGTAGCATGATAATTAGTTGGAGCAAGTCTTGTTATGGCATTTTAAAAATTTTACAGAACAGCTGTTACACTTGGTTTAGCCCCAAACAAAGCTGATGAAATTGTCAAGAAATTGTCTGCTTTATCATATGATGGCCAGAAGTTGTCCATAAATAGCCTCTATAATCGGCCGATAGACCCTCTGCTGTAAGTATCCCTTAAATGGCTGTTTATAATTTTTGGAATTAAGTTAATGATGGTGTCCAATGTTCATCTTTTGGATTTTCCTCTATGCTATTTTCTAAATGCTTCAAATATGTAGGTTTCTAGCTTTCTTCTATATTGTGAAAATTTCAAGCTGGGTTTTTTTTCCTATTTTCAGGAAGCGGATATCCTTAGCAAAGAATAAATATGAGGAAAAATTAAAAGTTCACTTCAGTGCAAATAAAGTTCAATGCTTGAATAAGAACAAGAGACATGGATTATGGTATTTATATGTTGATTATTGTCAGTTTTAAGGTTGAAAGTTTTAGGTGATGTCATTTTCCCACTATAGGTGGCAAGTCTGGTGGTATCTAGTGGTTTAAATGGGCAGAAACAAATCCCATTCTTCTTTAGTAATCCACTAAATTACAGTTATCAATGCCAAGGGGGTGTCCCTGCAGGAAGGTAGCCTGTTACACTTGGTACCCGGAGCAGCTGCACATCCTTCCAGCCTGAACTCAAATTAGGGAAGCCCTGTTACTGGGTTGACATGAACTCTGATGGGGCCTGGGAAAGTTTTTTGGTTGGCTTCCCTCTCACTCCCTCTGTGCTACTTTATTTTTATTTATTAATTATCCCCTCAACCTTTTGTCTACCCTTACTTGTACCAGAAGGAACTTTTCTCACCTTGACAGAGTTCAGTTCGCTGGACATGGTGCCTGGGTGGATTGCATACCATCCTGAGATCACATAACGCCAAAGTATGATAATAATAGGTGATCACCAACCCTACTCAGTGGCCCCTTATATCTCTATTTCTCTTTATTTCATATCCGCCTACCCCCTTCTAACTTGTTCTTCTATCCACAGAGGTTTTGGCTGCTCAGTGCACTTGCACCATCCTCTATGGTTAAAACTACAGGACAATTTTGTCTGAATAGCAGGCCCGGTTGTCAAAGCACATCTTAGCTGGACCCCTGGACTGAGTATGTGTAACTGATCACATTCTGGAATTTTCTGATCCTCTGAAGACTTTTCTCAACCTCCCAATGTATTCAGAGGTCATAGTATCTACTCCGCATGCGTTTTTTCCTTATTTTTTTAACTGTGATTCTAGTGACAAGAGAATGCAATATTGGGTGACACCACAGTCATATGGAGATCTGCCTCCAAGTGCGGCCTCAGCCTCCCTGGGTTTTGGGGATGATGAGGTAAAACAAGATGCACTTTCAACCGGTGGAGGGACTCTCTCCCACCATTCCCATGTAGCAAGGGGGAAGCCCCTTTTGCATCTTTGGAGCCGCTCTCTGTCAGCTCCACCTCTGAAAAGGAGTTGGCCCTCCCTTTGCTTTCTCAGGGGGCCCACAACTTTCCAGCAGAGAGGGCTCTTCTCCTTCTCCTTTCTTTAAGGGCTTCCCTTTGCCCGCTTCTTTGGAGCTACCCTTTGGTGAATCCATCTTAGGAACAGCAGCAGTTCCCCCCCCCCTCTTTCCTATCACAGGGGACTGCCAAGAAAGCAAGCTGGCAACCCAAATTTAACTGCTCCCAGTGTGAATAGCTCAATAGGGCCAGCCCGCCCAGAGGAGCAAGGGATAGCAGGGCCCATCGGGCTGTGCCCCCTACCATCATGCAGGCATGCATATGCACCTTGCAGTGGGTCGGCGTGCACCCTCTCCCCATCCCAGATGGAGGTTGGTATGGGATCCATGATGCCTTGGAATGGAGGGGTGCGGCATGAACCACCTCCCCATCCTGTGAGATAGACATGGTTCTGAAGGTGACTCAGCCTGAGATAGTAGGATCTTCCATGGGGTTGAACTCAGGCTCAGTGCCAAACACCAAACCTGAGTTGGCCCTGTGCAAGCTTTCCTGTCACAGTTTGTTCCCCCCGAGTACTCACAAGAAGAAGAGGGACCACCCACCTCACCCCACCCGACTAATGCCCAGTTGAGCCCTGGCTCTTGCTGAGTGGAACTAACAAAGTAACAAGTGCACTGAGCGGAGCATAGATTGCATCGGGGCCCCTCATTCAGAGATTACCTGGCGTTTTCGAGCCCGCTGGCTTCAACCACTTCCTGGGACGTCTTAAGTCCCATTGTTAAAAAAGGCACCCTTGCTCCTGGCCCATCCAAGCCTACGAGCATGGTTGTTTCCGCACACATTCGGAACCCTTCTGTAGGTTCTACTCCTGGTTGAGCTGGCGGAACAAAGGATTTACACCTTGTCTCAGCTAAAACCAGGATTCCGTTTCTTGGACGGGAGCCTTTTGGCGAATACGTCGAATCCCTCCGAGGAGGCCATGATTAGTGCCCTTCGGACACTTGATGGCACACCTGTGAGTGTGACATTGCACTCTATCATGAACTTCATGAAAGGAGTAGTTTAGTTTATGCGAGGGAACTCAAGGAGTACTCCATAGAAGATATCACCTTAGGGCTGGCCGACCATTTGTCGGTCAAGGCCGAACGTGTGATGAGAAAACAGGGAGGGGCCTCGAGATCCACCCCTACACTCTTCATCACGTTCGACTGTGACAAGCTCCCTGAGTCGGTGCGCGCGGTTGGTATCGCTACCGCGTGAAGGCATTCGTGCCACTGCCACGGAGGGTGCTATTACTGTCACCGCTTCGACCATGCTAATCGCTCCTGTCGACGTGCAAAGTAGGGGTTACCCAAAGTCTGTATAAGTTGCTCCAAGGCCGCACACGATAAATCAAAATCGTGTCGCACCCCGCTTCTTCGAAGCAATGTGGTGCGTATCTCCTTAAGAAGGATATCCTGGCCATTCAGGCTTATGATCATCTCTCATTCCAGGAGGCTAAGGACTTGGTGCTGGCTGGGACGTCCTATGCCTCAATGTTGAGAAAGACACCCTCTGCTCCTGGCGAATCCAGGCCTACGAGCAGGGTCGTTTCCGCGCCCATTCGGAACCCTTCTGCGGATTCTACCCACTCCGGGCGCTCCCTTGGTAGAGTTAGCGGCATAAAGGGTTCACACCCAGCCCCGGATAAAACCAGAGCTCCCCCCCTTCCCTCAGCGTGACCGTTTCGCGTAAGGCGAAACGGCCGCGCGCCTCCACCGAGTTATTAGACTCACAGAAGGCAACACCTCTGAAGAGGGTCGTGAGGCATCTTCTCGGGTTTCTAAAGCTGCCCCCGAAAGGACAGCACTAAAGGAGTTTCGTCTCCTTCGCTCACAGCCAGAAGTAGGCTGAGTGGCTCGGAGACGCTGGATCCTCGAAAAGAGGGCCCCCCACCATCAAAGCTTCCCCGCTCGCCTAAGGTTTCGAGGCGGAGGGAGGATAAGACTCATGGCGAGCCCAACCTTCCCCGATAAGTCCTATAAGGCGATAGCGCATTCTGCGTATTCTCCGGCCAACACCCAGGAGTTCTGCCTCGGGGAAGCGTACGGCTATTCCCGTTACGGTCTTCTCTTCGAAGAAGGCCCCACGCATCTCCCGAGCTAGGTCTGGAGGGCATGCTCCTTCAATGGAATTGCCGCAGACTCCAGGCCAACTGGGAGGAGCTGCGGAGGCTCGTCTCCTCCCGATCTCTGTAAGCTATCTTTTTTTAGGAGACCGTGCCTCCTGCCCACCCTCCCGGGGTATAAGGGTTTTACGACACCACCACCACGGGATAGGGCCGGGCGGGAGGATGCGCTATTTACACCTGGCATGATTCTCCGTTCTTCGCTTTAGATACCTCCTTTCAAGCAGTAGCTGTGCAACTTCACCGGGATATGAGGTACACTGTTATTTCCGCGTACATTCCACCGTCAGCCGACTTCGACGCGGGGGACTTCGGAGGCTCGTTCTTCTGTTCGGGAATCTGAACGGGAGTAGTCTCTGGAGAGATTACTCGATTGCTGATTTCGATGGTGCCTATGCCGCCGAGAGACGCCAGTCATACCCTAAGCCCTTTGGGTTTAGGGCTAGGAAACTCCTTCGAGAGCTAGTTATAGCTCTCGAGCCGGTGACGCACCTGGTTCTGCCCAGGACGCCACCCTGAAAGGTACCACCTCTGATAATTTGTCGCCATGCTTCTGCCCCCAAAGCTTGTACAGCGCCGGGAGTATTGCCTTCGGCCTTTTTGGAGCACACTTCGTGTCAAGCTGGAACCGTGCCAGTGTACACGGATGGGTCCAAGTCCCAAGAGGGATCGGTTTCCACGCCGTATCTCCTCTGTTTGTAGTCAGCGGGGCTCTGCTAGACGCTGCGTTGTCTTCACGGCCGAGCTGGTTACAATACACCGCTCGGTACCGGAGATTACGCGACGTGCCTGGTTCTGAGAACGGATTGTGATTTAATATCGATTCACAAAGCGCCCCGAGTGCTCTCGGGGCATTGGAATCTCCGCATCCCTTGGTTCGCGATATCCGTGAAGCCACGGTTTTGGCGAGCCGTCGGATGTCGAGATTATCTTCTGCTGGGTTCCTAGACATGTGCGAATTGCGGAGAATGAGGGCGCCAAAGAGTCCGCGAGGACTGGGCGACCAGACCAGCGTTTCGCTCTCACTCATAATGGTTTCATAGCAGGAATACGAGTATCTCACAGCCATTGCGCTGTGACTGTTCCCATGGACCTACCCCCCAATGCCGCCACTGCTTCTGGTTGCGTTCTGTCGTCTCCGAATTGGACACACTCGCGGGACGCACCGCCATCTGATGGGGCGCTCGCCTGCGTCTTACTGTGAAGTCTGCGTTGTCCCCCAGACTGTTCGGCACAGTCTTGTTGAATGTCCCAGTCTTTGCTATCTTCGCGCACATTATTTGCCCCGGTACCGGGACGAGCGGGGTCGCTACCACTTGTCTCTTGTACTCGGGACGAGCGGGGTCGCTACCACTTGTCTCTTGTACTCGGGACGAGTTCGTGCACACTGACTTTTGGACTTTGTGACTTTTTTGGAATAGGCTGGCCTCCTCCCCTTTGACTGTTGTTGTTTTTCGTAGGTTGCATGTTCCTGCACTGGGAAAAGGCGGGCCTACCCCCACCGCCGGAGCACGCCTCCTTCTTTTTTGCTTTGTTTTCTTGTTATTTTATAGCCCTTGTCCTTTTTAGCTTTGTTATTTGTTTTCTTGTTTTGGGGGCTATTTGTTTCTTAATATAGCCCAGTAGTAGCCTGTGTCGTGTACGGCGACTTATGCCACAGCAGGCAGTCGCCAGATGGGCTCACAAAAAAAGCTGGGGGGAAGGGGTAATTTTGTTTGATTTGTTCTGTGGAGGATTTTCAAGGGGCCTAATACTAGGCTTATGCCCTTGGTAGAGCCGCCACATGGCCTCTTTAAAGAACAAAAAATACATAAGGTTTTCTTACACCAATTTTGAATACCTTGATTTTCTCTTGCAAAAATTATAGAAGATGCGATAGAAATGGCATCATTCTGAACTTTTTGAATACTAGTGTTATAATGTCATATCTTGTGTCTGCTAATTGTGATTTTGATGATAAAGATTGCAACATTGGTACCCAGGTTTCTGGGGCAATCATTGATAGTGATTGATAGTTATTTGTGTGTGGAATGTGTATGTTATCTTCTCCATTTGCCGGTACCCACTTAATGTATTGGAGTAGGATAATGGTATGCAAGAAAAATAATGTTAGGGAGGTTCAAGCAGGTAAGGAGTACTATGCTGTGAACAAGGCTGTCCAGAAGCTAGCAACTGACTTTTCTTAAGCATAGGGAATGAATAGAAATATAAAAGAATATTAAAGATTAAGTGCCAGGATTTCTGAATGTTTGGAAATCCAACTAAAAGATTGCTTAATTATAAACTGATGGATGATAGTGTGGCATAGATGTGCATGTAGGGGTTTTTCTGCCATTCCCATTCTGACTGCAAGAATCAGGTCAGCCCTTTGGACTGCATGGCAAAGAAGATGGCTGATGGGAATATAAAGTTTCATGCCATTGCACCATGACTTTTCCAGGCCCCCTTTCCCTAATTAATAACCATGTCATTTTCTGTTGCTGCAAAATCAGCCGCACTTGCTGGGTACAGCCCCCAGGTGATGGGGCATTTCCCTGACCCTTAATGTGATGACTGCTTGGTCCCCTAGACCAGGGTTTCCCAACCGGGGGCCACAGGAAAATTTTAAGCTTCAGAGGGGCCACAGGACTCAACCTATTGAAACCTGAATTATAGTTAGGGCAGTACCTAATTTTAATTTATGCAGTTGAATTACATTTTAAAAATATTAATAAATATATCTTCCATTTTTTAAAATATTTTATTAGCATAATAGGATTTACATTAATCTATAAACAAATATTTTGCATCTTATAAGTTTATTCTGCAGTGCACTCCATTGTGCGCTTGATCGTTATGTGCCTGGCACCGTTGTTGGCTTGATAAAAATACTTCAGGTGGAACTTTAATACCTTACAGTCTGTTTATCAAGTGGTTTGGTGTTATAGTATGCAAGTAGCTTTTATTTGTTTACCCTAATACTGCAAAGTTGTAGTAATTTTACAACTCTGTGCTACCAATTAAGAAGGGTTTGAGCGCCTACTTTTGCATACATAGGTGCGGTGGCTTTCGAAAGGCAATTGTCTGAATCGCTTCATTGCACTTTGGGATAGTGTTGTGTTATTTCTGGATGGTAAGCAGCTCGGAATAAGAATAATTGCTGCCAAATGTGACATACAGATATATTTGAAAAGCTAAATATCTTGAACAAACAACTGCAAGGTAAAATTCAAATATTTTAACTTGCAAAGAGTCTATTTGTGCATTTATGGGGAAAATTAAGCTGTTCAAGACAAATATGGGGCGAAAAGAGTTGATACAGTTTCCAACCCTCTGCGCTAGTTAGAGTGAGCTGAAAGATGATATTTTAGTATACATTTATCATTTGGAGAAATTGCATAGTGATATGGAAATTAGGTTCAGAAATCTTCTACAACTGGACATTCCAGGTTGGGTGGTAGACCCATTTGGAATTAATGCAGCTGATGTTGATATCAGATTACAAGAAAGCCTCATTGAGTTCCTACGTGATCAAACTTCTCTGGCTAGATTTAAGCATGGTGTCAGGAACTTATGGACAAGTTATGAAATTGCTATGAAATACCCTTTGCTTTGGGATGAAGTAAAATTATATTTTATTGCTTTTCCTACTTCTTATCTGGTTGAGTCGGGTTTTAGTAAAGTGTCACACCTCCTATCAAAAGCTCACAGCCGCTTAGAAATAGTAAGAAGAGGTGATCTTCGTCTGTCTCTAACAACTATAGACCCTGATATTGAAAAACTTGTGAAACTGCATGAAGCACAAGGATCGCATTGAATAAATAAAGAGTTGATGATATATTTATTTCATTTTGCTAAAGGATTTTATTTATTTTAAAAGAGTACTACATTTTTGTTAACTACTGTTTAATTTTTGCTATTTTTATAGTCCTATATATGTGACAAATATAATTGTACCTGAATACAAATAGCTGTTTTAATATCTCTTATCCTTTAAAGTAGAGTTAAACTGCATATTACTTATTGAAAGTAATGATTATGTCCCACAGGAAAAAATAAGGTTCCTAAGGGGGCCATAAGCCAAAATCGGTTGGGAACCATTGCCTAGACTGTTCCGTCACATTTTTGTAGAATGTCCCAGGTGAGGGGAAGGGGGGGGATTGACATTGTTGCCAGGGCTGCTTCCTCTTGTCCCTTGTACTCAGAACAAGTTTGTGCACGACTGGTATTATAAAGTTCCAAGTGGTTGGGCCTCCTCCTCCTCATTTGCATTTGCTGGCACCTGAGCATTCTTTCGGGGGAAGGGTTAGTTTTTGCTATCTTGTTTAGGTTATGCTTATTGTGATTTCAGCTTATAGTATAATCCTTTCCCAACTCAAGTCAGGCCACTCCACTATATCCAACAATACACACACAGAATATATCTTGCCTACCAACACCCAATAGATTCTACCAAAAGCCAAACATCAAATACCTACTCCTAGACTGCCCAAACCATTCACAAGCAATCAATACATACATCTCTCATAGTGATCTGTGGAGCCACCCAGGGAATGTAGTGGCCTTCCTACAGGCCACAGACCTCGGAGAAGAGAAGTAGGGAGGGGTCGTCAAGTATCCCAGATTGGCTAGTTTATATTTTCAGCAGCTATAACTTTGTTGGCAGTCACCAGAGCGAGCAAACCTCAAATAAAAATAGACGGATGGCTATCTATTCACGCAAGAAGCTTGGCTAAGACTACTTTCTTCAGTACATAGCACCCCATTCACTATGAAGTCTTTTCTGTGGTTTGAAGCATCCCAACCCCGCTTTGTAGGAAACTGCTAGATGTTGAAATGTTAAGGTTTGTTACAGGTTGTAAGACACCCAAAAGTTTGCTTGGTTTTTCTAAAGTGAATGAAAGGTTAACTGAAGTATAGTTATTGGATGGTGTATTTGCTAGATGGTTATCAAGGATGCACCCAATCACGTTTATATGCCAATTTATTGGGGAAAATACCGTTGCCAGGGCTTAATGGGGTGTGGTTACTGCCATTAGTCCATGCAGCTTCCCCCCATCCCTCCACACTGCCAGCGTGTTCACCATGCAGTGGCTGCCAAGGCACCTCTTAACCAACCATGCAAACTCCATTTTGTACGAGAACCTGAATTAATAAGGAGATAACCCCATGTAAATCAATGGAGTCTGAGTGTCTCTCCTTAGTCTTCATCAAGTTCGTGGGAGAGAATATGGATTCTGATTGTAGTCATATAGAGTGTTGTTTAGTAAAGAAGCAGCAGTGTGTTTGTCATAAGGTACTATTGCATCTATTTATTATTGATATTGGTTTAATTTACTTTCATTGTTTTTAATGCCTCACCATTCCTTATTAAACCTTATTTTCTACTTAGGTTGTATATCTTACACTTCTCAACCAAACAAGCTGCAGATGAGGCGATGAAGAGATCTATTGAACTAAATGGAAGGGAAATTTATCCACTTGATTGCTTCTTCCAAAACAAGGGCAAGAAACGAAATGTAAGCTCTCTGTGTTTTTAGGAAGGAAAAGCTTCATTTATATTGTTGGTCTATGCAGATTTGCGCGAGTTTGATGACCTGTGGGCAGAGCCAGGGCTTTAATTTCGCCATTGTGGTGACATGCCCGTTGTAGTTAGTGTGGTCCAGTAATTTACTGTCTGCTGTCACTGTGAGCAATCATCTTTTACACTGGGAGCAGAGCATGGTTATAGCATCTTCTTTTCTAAGATAGTACCATGTTTCACCAAATAGTTACCTAGACTTGAAAATGATGGTGCATATGGGAACTGGAAGAAAGACATTTGGCGTGAATCAACTGAACTCACAAAACTAAACATACACTTGCTATTCATTTATCTCTAGCTAGGTGAGCTTGAAGATGGCGTTAAGATTTTGTTAACTGTCCATGAATTATATAACTTTAGATCTGACAATCCAGAATTAAACTAATTTGAGTCATACCCTAAGCTCTTTGGGTTTAGGGCTAGTAAACTCCGAGAGCTCGGTGTAGCTCTAGGGCCGGTGGATTCGTGATAGTGTATACGGATGGCTCCAAGGCCCGGGAGCGGGTCGGTTTCCACGCCGTATATCCCCTTTGTTTGAAATCAGCGGGGCTCTGCCAGGCACTGCGTCTGTTTTTACGGCAGAGCTGTTTTCAATACACCGCTCGGTACGGGAGATAACGCGACGTCCACGGTTTGGAGACAGGATTGTGATCTTTAGGGACTCACAAAGCACCCTGAGTGCTCTCGGGGCATTGGCATCTCCACACTTCCTGGTTCGCGGTATCTGTGCTGGGTTCCTGGGATGAGGCCGCCAAAGAGTCCGCTAGGACTGGGTAACCAGTCATTGTTGACAGGGTGTTGTCGCTGTCGGTGCCTCTTCACGAACTTGATCTCTCCTGTCACGTCTTGCACTTTCTAGTTCCTGGACACTCTGTTTAACATTTTGTCGCCCCGTCTTCAACTAGTTCTTCCAGTTGGCAATGGTCGATATTGCAAGATTTAAGGGTGCGTTTTAGGTGATCCTTGTACCGCTTTTTCTGTCCACCTGCTGGTCTGGTGCCTTTCTCGAGTTCACAAAATAATCGTCTCTTTGGGAGACAGTTATCTGGCATTCTGATCACATGCCCCACCCACCTGAGTGATTTTTTTGCGATGTGCGCCTCTATGCATTCGCAGTTTGCTCTTTGTAGGATCTCATTGTGAGTGATTTTATCCCTCCATGTGATTCTTAATATTTTCTGGAGGCTACGTATGTGGAAAGCCTCCAGTGCTCCTATGTGCCGCCTATAAGGTATCCAGGCTTCACTTCCGTAGAGCAATGTAGAGACGCATACTGCAGCGTAAACTGCAATTTTTGTGTGCAACTTAAGATTGCAGTTAAGGAAGATCCTTTCTTTTAGCCGTCCAAAAGTTGATGCAGCTAGCTGGATGCTGCTCGTTATTTCTCCGTCCAGTATTCTATTTTTGATAAAATGCTCCCAAGATATTTTAAGTGCTCTGATTTGATGAGATGATTGTTGCCAATGGTTATAGGCTGGGGGGGCTTCAGGTTCCCTTAAATGTGTGAGGATTTCAGTTTTCCTAACGTTTATTTTAAGTCCAGCTCTTCTGTAGGCCTCACTGAGATTTGAGAGTTGGTTTTGCAGTTGCCTTGGATGGTGAGCGACCGTGGCAGCAGCATCTGCATACTGCAATTCATGAATTGATGTTAGCTCTGTTTTAATTCTTGCAGCAAACCTACGTATATTGAACAGCCCGTTATCAAACCTATACTTTAATTGTGATGCCATTTTCCTGTGTGGAGTGGTTATAATAGTGGTAAGTAATAGCAACAAAACAGGTGCAAGGACACAGCCCTGTTTCACTCCGACGCCCCTCCCTGAGGATCACCGTTTCGTGGTGGAGGGGCTTGCCTACTTTAATGACACTGGGCTATGTCAGTGAAGACTGTGATGGACATTATTATCCATCAGTCTGTCTTCTGGGGTCCTACCTTGCTGAACAGGCCACTGTGGAGGATTCAGACTAAGGATCCTCACACCCTTGTGTTGAGTACCGCTGTACGGGTTGCTGATCATGTTCGCCGGAAGTATCGCCTTGAAGGCCGCACTTGTTCTGGGGCTGATAGCGGTTCACAGCGTGGGTCTTAGCCTAACCGTCGTCAAACTTCCATTGATGACGTTGCACTGTTTTTAAAACGACAGCTGTAGCGTGGGGGAGGGCCCTGACCATGCCCATGTATGAAAAAAAAAACCCAACCCTCAACTTCCCCTGAAACAGCGACGGAGCCGCCCTCGGGCAGCTCCAGCAAAAAAATGGAGGTCCCTTATCCTGTGCTTGCGCAGGGAACCCTCCATATTTCTCTAACCGGAGAGGAGGCTTACTCCTCTCCTTCGCCTATGGGTGCAGGGGACTCCCCCTCACCCCCTTCTCTGGAGGTGCTTTCGGGCACCTCCCCTTTTCCAGCGGCAGTCCCCTCTTTTCTTTCCAAGGGGACTGCCAAGAAAGCCAGCAGGCAGCCCATTGCCGACCGCCCCTCGTGTAAGCGGCTCGGTAGGGCAAACCCCCTTAGGGGGGAGAGGGAAGCCAGGCCCCTTCGGTCGCTTCCCTCAAAAGCCCTGCTGGCCAGAATTTTAAACCTTGCCGGGGTCAAGGCCTGTGCCTCCCCACACAAGACTGGTGACACTGCCAAGGGGACCTGCAATGTCCTGGGAGGGAATGGCCAACTGGAGGCCCCTCCTGTGATGGGCATGGTCCTTGAGGAAACCCAGCCTCAGACGGTAGGGTCTTCCATGGGGGGGAATCCGAGCTCGGTGCCAAATACCGAACTCGAATCCGCACCTATGCAAGGTCCTCCTCAAACGGCTGGGCATTCTGAGGCAGTACAAGGAGGGGAGGGATCTCCGGATGGTGCCCCTGCGACGACCAGGACCTTCTCCATTTGGGAGAAGGACCTGGCTGAGGCCGGTCCATCTGGCCTAGGGGCTTCTACCGACGAAGGTGAGAAGCGGGTTCATTCCCCGCCCTCCTCTCCTAAAAAGAAAAAGAAGACAAGAAAGACTAAAAAGACTCGGAGCTCCTCTCCATCCGCGGGAGCTACGGGGACGGATGGGTCTGCTGCCACTCTGGCAAGCGACCAAGCCAAGATCGGCACATCCGGCCCCTCTGCCCCCCCTGGTACGGAGCTCCTGACCATGACAAAGACCAAAAGTGCACAGGGTGGAGCCTGGATGACATCGGGGCCCCTCATTCAGAGGTTACCTGGCGTTTTCGAGCTCGCTGGCTTCAAACGCTTCCTCGTTATTCGCTCCACTGATGGCACCATGTTGTCCAAGGGCAACATGATCCATCAGAGGAGAGGATTAGCTAGTGCAATTGGTAGAGAGCCGAAGGTGACCCATTTCTCGGACGGGAGCCTTCTGGCGAATGCAGCGAATCCCGCCGAGGCGGCCAAGATAAGTGCTCTTCGGACACTTCATGGCACCCCGGGCAGTGTGACGCCGCACTCTACCATGAACTTTGTGAAAGGAGTAGTTTATGCGAGGGAACTCGTTGACTACTCCATTGAGGACATCACCCTAGAGCTGGCCGACCATGGGGCGGTCAAGGTCGAACGTGTGATGAGAAAACAGGGAGGGGGCCTCGAGACCCACCCCTACACTCTTCGTCACGTTCGACTGTGACAAGCTCCCTGAGTCGGTACGTGCCGGTTGGTACCGCTACCGCGTGAAGGCATTCGTGCCACTGCCGCGGCGGTGCTATTACTGTCACCGCTTCGGCCATGCGAATCGCTCATGTAGACGTGCAAAGTCGGGGTCACCCGAAGTCTGTGTAAATTGCTCCAAGGTCGCACACGATAAGTCCAAATCGTGTGTGGCCAAGTGTGTCAATTGCGGAGAGCCGTACCCTGCTTCTTCGAAGCAATGTGGTGCATATCTCCTTGAGAAAGAAATCCTGGCCGTTCAGGCCCAGGATCGACTCTCATTCCGCGAGGCTAAGGACTTGCTCCTGGCGCGCCCAGCTCTGCCTGGGACGTCATATGCCTCAATAGTTAGAAAGGCACCCTCTGCTCCTGGCCCATCCAGGCCAACGAGCACGGTTGTTTCCGCGCCCATTCGGAGCCCTTTGCGGATTCTACCCTACCCGGGCGCTTCCCTGGTAAAGCTGGCGCCAAAAGGGGTTCATACCCAGCCCCGGCTAAAACCAGGGCTTCCCCCTCATTTCCCAGCGTGACCGTTTCCCGTAAGGCGGACCGTCTATGCGCCTCCACCGAGTCGTTAGACTCACAGGAGGCAACACCCCTGAAGATGGTCGCTAGGCCATCTTCCGGGGTTCCGAAAAGAGGACAGCAACAAAGGAGCTTCGGCTCCATCGCCCACGCACCGAGGTGGAGCGAGTGGCTCGGAGACGGTGGATCCTCGAAAAGAGGGCCCCCGCCTCCGAAACCGCAACGCCCGCCTAAGGTTTCGAGGCGGAGGGAGGAAAAGACTCGCATGGCGAGCCCAACCTCCCCCAATAAGTCCTCGAAGGCGACAGCGCCTTCAGCGCTTTGTCCGGCCAACAGCGCCCGGGGTTCTGCCCCCGGGAAGCGTACGGCCATTCCCGTGAGGGTCTTCAGGTCGAGGAGGGCCCCCGCGTCTCCTCCGAGCTAGGCCTGGAGGGCATATTCCTTCAATGGAATTGCCGTGGACTCCGGGCCAACTGGGAGGATCTGCGGAGGCTCGTCTCGTCCCGTTCCCCGTTAGCTATCTTTTTGCAGGAGACCATGCTAGGCGCGTGCCCCCTGCCCGCCCTCCCGGGATATAAGGGTCTTGCGACCCTACCACCGCGGGATGGCCTGGCTGGGGGATGCGCGGTTTACACCCGGCATGATGTCTCCGTTCTTCCTTTCTCTTTAGATACCTCCTTTCAGGCAGTGGCTGTGCAGCTGCACCTGGATAGGAGGTATACTATCATTTCTGCTTACATTCCACCGTCAGCTGACTTCGACGCGGGGGACTTCCGCCGCGTCGTGACACGGTTGCCGAGGCCCTATCTCTTGCTTGGAGATCTGAACGGCAGGCATCCTCTCTGGGGAGATTACTCCATAAATCCCAGGGGACAAGTCCTTGCCGATCTGATCGAAGAGCTTGAAATGGGTGTCCTAAACGTGGATGAGTTTACGCATCACTGTCCGAGAACCGCTTCATTTTCTTGCCTTGACCTATCTTTGTGCTCTTCGGATGCACAGCCTGATTTTGATTGGGGGGTGGTCGATGACCTCTATGGTAGTGATCACTTTCCCATTCAAATATCATTTTCAGGGCAACTGCCGCCTGAGAGACCACCTCGGTGGTGCTTGGCGCGGGCGCGGTGGCCTGCATTTCAGGAAATGACTGAATTCTCTATCTCAGTCGAGGAGTTTAGGTCGGTAGATGAGGCCGTTGAGTTCTTCTCCGGCAACCTCATCGCCGTGGGCCTGACTACTATTCCTAGGACGTCTGGCCGTTTTGCACGCCGACCACTCCCATGGTGGTCGGCCGAGTGTGAGACGGCCCTCAATCAGAAGCGTTATGCCTATATGCGCTATAAGCGCCGCCCGAACGATTTCACTGTCGGTGAATTTCGTCGGGCTAGGGCTAGGTTCCGGTATATTTCGAAGCACGCCCGCCGCTCTTCTTGGCGGGCATATGTGTCTTCACTTAACGGGAAGACCCCTTTAGCTGAGGTGTGGAAGCGAGTCAAAAGGATTCGGGGCAAGTTCTCGCAGGACCCCCCTCCCGTTCTCCAAGAGAATGGGACCGCAATCTCGGACCCCGCGTCCGTGGCGGAATCCTTAGCGACCGCTTTTTCCGCATTCTCTAACCGTGATGCTTCTCCGCCAGCATTCAATGCACGTCGTGATGTCGCGGAAGGCCGCCGGCTGGACTTTTCCTCCAGAGGCGGAGAACCCTTCAACGACAAGTTTACTCTGAGTGAGTTGCGTTCCGCTCTCGCGTCGTGCGCGGACACCGCCCATGGTCCGGACGATGTCCCGTACGCCATGCCTCGACACCTGGGTGAGTGAGGCATGGCCTTTCTGTTAGATTTGTTCAACAGGATCTGGGTGGAAGGTCTTCTCCGGGGAGAGATCACTCTACTCCGACCGGTTTCCGCCCTATCTCTCTAACCTCTTGCGTCTGCAAGTTGATGGAGAAATTGGTAAATGTTAGATTAGCCTTTTTCCTGGACAGCGGAGGCCATCTGTCTTCCGCAAGTTCCACTCCACGTCGGATGCTCTGCTCCGATTGGAAAATGCCGTCTGCGAGGCTTTCCTTCGTAGACAGCACTACGCCACGGTGTTTTTCGATCTGGAGAAGGCCTATGATACCGCATGGCGATACGGTATCATGGAGACCTCCACACGATGGGGGCTTGGGGACGCCTCCCAATGTTTATATCTGAATTTTTGCGAGATCGTCGATTCCGCGTACGGGTGAGGGGAGCCCTCTCCGGCCCAAAGAGCAGGAAAGTGTCCTCAGTGTCACACTCTTTGCCCTGAGCATCAACGGCATCACCTCGGTGCTGCCGGAAGATGTTCTCGCTACGTTCTACGTGGACGACCTTTCGATCTCTTTTGGCGCGGCCCAGATGCCAACTCTGGAGCGTCGACTCGAACAGGCATTGAACCGCGTCTCTCGCTATGCCGAAGCGCACAAGTTTCGGTTTTCTTTGGCCAAGACTACGGTGGTGCACTTCTGTCGCCATCCACGGCTTCACCCCGACCCAGATTTGTTTCTTAATGGGGTGCGCCTGAATGTGGTTGAGTCGCACCGTTTCCTTGGTCTTGTATTTGACTGACGCCTGGGAGGCTCATATTCGCAGCCTTAGGGTCTCTTGTACCCGCGCCATGGATATTCTCCGTTCCGTGCCGTTCAGCGCTTGGGGCGCTGATAGGGCTACTGCCTTACTGTTTTATCGATCCTTTGTTCGCTCGAAGCTCGACTACGGATGCGAGTTTTATGCATCCGCAGCCGAGCATTTATTGCGGAAGGTTGATTCGATCCACCACACCGGCCTTCGCCTTGCGACCGGTGCCTACCGCACTTTCCCCATTGAGAGCCTGTTGGTCGATGCTGGGGAGATGCCACTCGCTCTGCGCCGCGTGCAGTGCATCACTCGCCTGTACGCGCGCGAGCCCGGCGCCTCCCTCAGTCGCCAACCGCTCTCACTGCATCCGCAGCTGATCTCGATGGTGCCTATGCCTAGCTCTCGGGCCGGTGGCGCCCCTGGTTCTGCCCAGGACGCCACCCTGGAGGGTTCCACATTTGGCTATTTGTCGCCACGCCTCTGCTCCCAAAGCTTATACTGCGCCGGGAGTATTGCGTTCGACCTTTTTGGAGCACACATCGTGTCACGCTGGAACCGTGCCAGTGTATACGGATGGCTCCAAGTCCCAAGAGGGGGTCGGCTTCCACGCCGTGTCCTCTCTGTTTGAAGTCAGCGGGGCTCTACCAGGCGCTGCGTCTGTCTTCACGGCGAGCTTGTGGCAATACACCACTCGGTACGGGAGATTACGCGACGTGCCCGGTTCGGAGACCGGATTGTAATCTATAGCGACTCACAAAGCGCCTTAAGTGCTCTCGGGGGCATTGGAATCTCCGCATCCCCTGGTTCGCGATATCCGTGACGCCACGGTTTTGGCGAGCCGGGCAGATGTCGAGATTATCTTCTGCTGGGTTCCTGGACATGTAGGAATTGCGGGGAATGAGCGCGCCAAAGAGTCCGCGAGGACTCTGCGACCGGATCAGTGTTTCGCTCTTCCTCATACCGACTACATGGCAGGAATACGGGCAGCTCTTCGGACTGCTTGGCAAAGACGATGGGAGATGGTCGAAGGGAACTTAAAGTTGCGTGCCATTGCGCCGCGACTGTTTCCATGGACCTATCCCCCAATGCCGCGCGGCTTCAGGTTGCTTTCTGTCGTCTCCGAATCGGGCACACTCGTGTGACGCATCGCTATTTGATGGAGCGCTCGCCTGCGCCCTATTGCGACGACTGCGTCGTCCCCCAGACTGTTCGGCACATTCTTGTCGAATGTCCCAGTCTGGGTGATCGTCGCGCACGACACCTGTCCCGGTACCGGGATGGGCGGGGTCGCTACCGCCTGTCCCTTGTACTCGGGATGAGTGCGTGCACATCGACTGGTGGACTTGTTGACTTTTGGGGGAAGGCCGGCCTTCTCCCTATTATTTAAGCAGGGTTTTTTTTCATTTTATTTGTTTTGTTTTGTTTTTTGCATTTGTTTTTTTTTTTTCCTTTAGGTTGCACGCTCCTGCGCCGGGGGGACCTCCCCCCGACGCAGGAGCTTGCTTCCTTTCCCCCATTTGGGGCGTTTTTTTCGTTTCTTTAATTTTATTTTAAAGTAGCCTAGAACTAGGCCAGTTTTAATACGGCGACTAATGCCCATGTAGGAAGTCGCCAGATGAGCTCTTAAAAAAAAAAAAAAAAACCTGAGGACGGTGTAAAGCGCCTAGTCTGGGGGAAGCTACAGTAACATGACTTCACTTCCCCAGGGTTACGTATTCTTTTAATACAAATATTTATGGGTAAAAATAATAAAAACTTTTCCCAGAGGCCCCAGGTTTCTGGTCCCCGTGCCACCAATGACCGTGATCTTCGTAGACTCGATCCTTTTGGTTCCGAGGTTGACGATGATCTTGATTACGATAGATTTGTAGTTTTAAAATCAGACAATGATACACCAATAAATAAGGCTGACATTTTTAATGTCTATGACGACTTTGTTGCCAAATGTGACCTATGAATGATGGCTGCCTTGTTGTGGAGTCCTCTTCATTTGATCAGCATCAAAAAATCAAAGCACTAGATTCTCTTGCTTCCCTTAATATCTCCTCTTCAGCCTATCCTACCTTTAACACGTGCAAGGGGGTTATCAGGTCGAGGGAGCTTATTGAATATGATATGGTGCATACCGCATCACTCGTAATGTTAATGGCACCAGAGTTCCTTCCGCTACTATCATATTAACTTTCAATAGGTTGGAACTCCCTAAAAATATCAAGGCTGGTTATCTGTGTATTCCCGTGAAGCCCTACGTGGAGAATTCCCGTAGATGCTTTCATTGTCAACGTTTTGGACATGTCAGTAAACACTGCAGACAGGAGAGGATATGTATCAATTGTTCCTCTGATTTCTATGGAACACCGTGCCCTCGTCCCCCTTGTGCTAACTGTGGTGGCGATCACCTAGCCACCTCTAATCAGTGCACCTTTTTCTTGTATGAGAGAGAGGTTTTTGCTCTTCGGAATAAATTCCCAATTAGCATGAAGGATGCTAGAAGGAGAGCTAAAGAATTATACATACAACCAGGAGTGAGTTTTGCGGACGCTCTTAGAGCGACCAGACCCGTCCGTAACAGACAGCATAAACCATTCAGACTTCCACTTCTACGACCGCAGAATATCCATCAAGAAGCCCCAATAGAATCTCTGCCTCAGAATGATGGTCCTCCTCCCTCTCCAATCATTAGGGAGGTTCCTGCTTCTCCTAAACCAAGGCTCAAGAGGACTCGCCGTTCCTCACATTTCCCTCCATCAGCATCTAACCAACCATTGAGACGTCCTGAAGACATGGAGGCAGATTCCGAGGATGTTCGTGTGGTGTTCGTTTCACCTTTGGACATCCACCCTCCTCCCACTGTATCTGCCTTGAGGCCATCAGTCACAACTAGCCAGCCTATTATATCCACAGCATCAGTAACTCCAGAAGAAGCTGAACTGATTTTTTTTTATCCAGCTTTGGCTATGGCCCTTTTGGAAGAGGAGAAACAGCCTTCTGGGGTTTCTTCACCCACCCCAGCTAAGCCACCAACCACCTTTCAGAATGACTCGGTACTATCTCTCTCGACATTAATACCTACCAGTACAGAGGACCCAATATCTTCTGGAGGCATCTTTGCCAGCAAAAACCACCCTGTCATATTCACAACTGACAGATGGTTATTTGCCCTCTAATAAAAGAGCCATCCCCAAAACATTCAAACTACCTATACCTCAAGCGTTAATTACACCTAAAAATAAAAAAGGTTCAAAACCCCAGTCACCTTCAACAGGTGCAAAGAAAAATTTAATTACCCTTAAACGATGAATATGGTTCCAATTGCAAATTGGAATCTACAAAGGATCTACTCCAAATGGGAGGAATTCAAACTCCTGCTTCATGATTACAACCCTTGTTGTGTAGCATTACAGGAGACCCAATTGGGTATTCGTCGATTACCCAATATCCCCCACTATGTGGGATCGTTTAAGAATCCACCAGAACCCATTCATGGTTCGGCTATTTTTGTCCGTGAAGACTGTTCTCACTTATCAATCCTGTTGAGAACAGACCTTCAAGCAGTGGCGATTCGTGTGTATACCAATCGTTTTATAGTCTGCTCACTGTACCTCCCTCCTGGTGAAGGAGTAGTTGCTTCAGAATTGGCTAACAAATTAGCCAATCTCATCTCCCGACCCCATTCCTACTAGTTGGAGACTTTAATGCAAGACACCATCTTTGGGGAAACTATGATGACAATCCCAAGGAAAATCTGATTGTGAGACTTATAGAGACCTTGGATGTGTCATTATTTAATGATGGCACACCAACATCCTTCCATGTCCAGACCAACATCTCTACCTGTGTAGATTTGTCACTTTGTTCCTCAGACTGTAGAGCAGATTACAGCTGGTCGATGGATCCTGATCTGAGAGGAAGCGATCACTCCCCAGTTGTTCTGACCTCATGCCTTCCCCACCGGGCAATAGGTGGAACACCAGGAAAGCCAATTGGCCAAAGTTTAAATACCTTTCTCACCATTCTGGACACTTCCCTCAGGGCGACATTGAACATGGTCCTGGAGAACTTCCATGAGCATGTCAACTAGGCGAAAAATTCTTCCATGCCCTTCTCCAAAACTGCTTCCCACAAGACCTATCTCCCTTTTTGGTCTGATGAATGCAGCAAAGTGGTGACAGAGTGTAAGCGAGCTTGTCATCGCTACCATCGAAACTCTACTGCCATCAATAAGTATGCTCGTAGCCGAGCCAGGGCAATACGACAGTGTACCCTCCGCCAGGCTCGCCGAATTTCCTTAACAGGGTACATCAACTCTATCAACCACCAAACTCCACCAGACAAAGTCTGGAAAAGAGTGAAAAAGCTCATGGGCAGAGCAAGTGGTTTCTCTGCCCCCAATATAGTTGAAGCAGGCAAGCTTTTGGGAGACTTGTCCAAAATTTCAAATGTCCTGGCAAAGACATTTGCTGACATTTCCAGCCCTAACAATTATTCCTTAGAATTCAGCCTTTCAGGAAAATACAAGAGCAGTGCCTCTTGAACTTCATGAATCCCTGTATAGATATTGAACCATACAATAAGCTCTTTTCCATTCATGAACTTCGAAGTGCTCTTAAAAGATGTGGATCCAACGCACCTGGTCCTGATAGTATCTCTTATGATATGATCAGGAATATGCATTCAACACCCATTTCACACCTTCTCGATATATTTAACTATATCTGGATTAAGGGCTGTTTCCTTTCCAATTGGAGGAAAGCGATCATACTTCCCCTTCGTAAACCAGGAAAAGAATGGACGCTTCCGACCCACTATCGCCCAATTGCCCTTGTTTCCCAGGCAAGCTTTTTGAAAGGATGGTGAATGCCAGGTTGGTATGGTTCCTGGAGAAACACAACCTTATTTCTCCCTCACAGTCGGGTTTTAGAAAGAAACAATGCATCACAGACCTGGTGGTCAGGATGGAGGATTGCATTCGACAAGCTTTCTCAAAGAGACAACACTCCATTGCTGTCTTTTTTTTATATAGAAAAAGCATATGATACCACCTGGAGGTATGGTATCCTGAAGCAACTATATGACTGGGGTATCAAAGGCATCTTCCTAGGTTCATACAGCAATTTCTTGCAGGACGCACTTTCCGTGTTAGGGTAGGAAATGTTGATCAGATAGAGGGCGTTCCACAGGGAAGCGTTTTGAGCGTCACCTGCTTCTCAGTGGCTATCAATAGCATTATATCTTCCTGTAGAGGTAATGACAACTCTTTATATGGATGACTTGACAACTTTATCAGCATCGCCTCGGCTGCCATTTGTCATCCGTAAATTGCAACTGGCCATTAACATCATTGTCAAGAATGCCGCTGCAAAAGGCTTCCGACTGTCGCCCTCAAAAACAAAGGCAGTTCATTTCTACAATTTCAGGCAAGTTGACTGGGAACAGCCAACCTTATCTTTGTATGGCTTCCCCATCTCGTTTGAGCCTCATTGTAAATTTCTTGGGGTTATCTTTGACTCAAAGTCTTGAAAAAATCCTGCTTGAAGAGGATGGATATCTTAAAACTGCTATCACATGTTTCGTGGGGAAGTGATCGCCGTACCCTGTGGCTTTTGTATAGAACCTTGATCCAGTCTAAGCTGGATTATGGGTCACAGGTGTTTTCTTCAGCCTCATCCTCAAACCTAGATAAGCTCAATTCTATTAGGAACCAAGGAGTGCGTCTAACTTTGGGAGCATTCAAGTCCTCCCCAGTATAGTCTCCATGCAGAGATGGGGTCCTTCCACTATCCTTTCACCGCCTTACTTTTAACCTGCAGTACCTTTTCAGGCTGCAACAGCTTTCCCACTCACCTGTATATGAGTGCACCTATAATATTCACTCGATGGTCTCATATGACAGGTTTCCTTCGCTGACTCGCTCCTTTGCCCTGCGTATGACTGGAAATACAGGTCAACTGAGGGAATTATCAGTTATTCCATATCAGATCCCTAAAGTACCCCCATGGCTATTGCCACCCGTGAAGGTTTGCAAGCTGCTGGCAGGCGAACCGAAGACCAAGTTCTTGCCTTCGGTTCTACGAAGCCTCTTTTATGAACACACTTTGTGCCACAAATCAAGCTCTTTTATCTACACAGATAAATCTAAATCCTCTGATGGGGTAGGAGCTTCTGCTATCTTCCCCTCTCGTCATGTGTCTGTGTTCCTGCCCAATACAGCCTCTATCTTCACGGCTGAGCTTGTCGCGATACTGGCTGCACTGTATACCATCGCTTCTTCATCACCGGGATCTTATACAATATTCTCTGATTTCCTCAGCTCTTTGGAGTCTTTAGTCTTTTTATTTTCAGATCACCCACTGGTTCAAAGATCCAACACTGTTTTTTTTATTTATCCTCGTTCCACGAAGTTTTATTCTGTTGAGTACCTAACCACATAGGTATAAAAGGGAATGAGAGAGCAGATGCTGTTGCCAAGGCAGCTTCATCTCTAGGAACCTCCACACCTGCTCCTCTTCCTTTACGTGATGTACCATACATCCGTGAGTACGTGGTCGGCCAGTGGCGGAGGACCTGGGATGAACTCCCCCCAACTAAACTGAATGTCATCAAACAAAAAGTCCGCCCCTGGCCACGCACTACTAGGACCCGTACTCAGGATATTATTCTATGTCGTCTGAGAATTGGGTATTGTCGTCTGACACATGGCTTTCTGACGGAAGGCCTTCATCAGCCTCCAATGTGCACTCACTGTGGAGTACCAATGTCTGTACTCCACCTATTTGCTGAATGCCTACGTTTCCATACTTTGAGGCAAAAGCTTTTTCCTTTTATTTGCCAAGGGATGTGTCCTCTGCAGGTTCTGAGGAGCATCCTTTCCGAACATGAGTGCACCTTTAACATGAACCGAGTGTTTATATCTTTATCAGAGACAAATCGCTTGAAGGAAATTTGATATTTTATCATTTTTAGAACCAGATCGACGTGTCGTGTCTTATGATTTTACTTTGATTTTACAACATTCTAGAGGCATTTAGTTTTCTACGTTTTTACTCCCTCTTCCTTTTTTTTCTATATATCTCCTGTGCTTTAGTCTAAAGCCAGTTTGGGACTCGGGGTAAGCACTCTCTCAACTATGAATGCTAATAGTCTTGAAATGAGTATTTTTCCCAAGAATTTGCCAGCAACATCCCAAAGGGTCACACTCTGCTATTTCCGCAGACCGCCTTATTAATTAATGATTCCACTCCATTTTTGTATATTTCTGAGGAGACACCATCAGATCCTGCAGCCTTTGCGTTCTTCAGTTGTTTAACTGCTTTTTCCATCTCGACCAGCGAAGGTGGTGTGTCAATTTCAGGTATCTGTGGGAGTCTGGGAATTTCTTCGAGGATTAACATATCGCATTTATTTATGGTGTTTAGTAGAACATTGAAATCATCTACCCATCGTTCTAATATTCTCTGTTTGTCTTTTATGAGTGTGTTCCCGTCTGCAGACCGGACTGGGGTGATCGTGGCGTTTTTTGATGGTCCATACAGGCGTCATAAAAAGCGTGTGTTCTGTTTCCGTCTGCATAGCTTTGCATTTCTCTAGCTCTTGGTATCCACCACTCATCTTTTATTTCTCTTAGCTTTCTTTGTGCCTCTGCTCGTTTCTCTTGCCATTTCCTCTTCCTAGTGATAGATGTAGAGTTGGCTAAATAAGCATCATGAGCTTTATTCTTTTCCTTTAGAAGATCCTTTATGGTTTCGTCTGATTCATCAAACCAGTCCCGGTTACGTTTTTTAATGGCTCCAATGCAATCTAAGGAACGTTGATACACTTCACTAATAGTTTATCCCACATATAATCTATTTCCTCCTGTGATTGAGGCCAGAGTTCTATAACCATATTTTCGAGTCCATTTGATATTTGTTCCTGTAGTTCCTCTTGTTTTTCTGCGTTTGCTAGCTAGTAGCCGGTGGTCTGTCCAGCACTCAGCACCTCTTTTTACTCTTGTAACTTCCTTGATGTCTGCGTCTTACATGATAAAATGTAGCTGGTGCCAATGCTTGGACCTTAGGTGCATCCATGTCGTGAATTTGTTTTTCATTTGAAAAGATTATGTTGGTGACAGCCAATGAATTTTCTGCACAAAAAGTCGTAGTCCGTTGTTGTTCATGTTTCCTACTCCGTGCTTTCCTAGTGTACCTTCCCATACTTCAGAGTCTGAACCGACTCGGGAGTTAAAGTCGCCCATTAAAGTGATTTTGTCAGAGTTGGGAATATTTTCAATGATACTTTGCAGGTCATTATAAAATGTCTTTGGTTGCTTCATCGGAAACCAAGGTTGGTCCTTAAGCATTTATAATTGTGGTAAAAGCCCCTTTAGCCCGAGGGATTCTAAGAGACGTAAGACGTTCATTGTGTCCAGGCGTTTCTGTAAGGACTTTCGCTATTTCATTTTTTATGACAAAGCCCACTCCATGAATTCGTGGATCTTCTGCCCTGACCCCCTTATGCGGACCGTGTAACATATATCCTGGTGGGTCTTTATCCCTTTCTTCTTCTCTTGGTTCAAGCCCGGTCCCGCGCACCGAAAGCCGACTACAGAGTTCCATCCTTTCTTAGTAGGCAAAAAAAAGTGGGGACTGGATGGAATGAGTTGGTAGCTACGAATATTCGGCTGCGTTTACATAGGGGAGGGGGGAGCAACCAGGGCTAGTAAAAAAAAAAAAAAAATCAGGTCTTTCCTGACCAACTACGAGCCCAGGTCCGAACCCAGAAGGAGCAGCTCTATCTAGTCGAATTAAATGCTTTGAGGAAAAGGAGAATTGGTGTTAGTGGAAAGCAGAGAGGAGGCTAAGCTGTGACCGGAGGGGCGCTGAGTCCCGTCAGCTGAGCGGCCAAGTAAACCAGATCATTTCAAATCACTCATGTTTCCACCTCTACAGGTAACCGCAAAAGGTCCTGCCGCTAAGAAGATGAAGACCAATGAAAAGATGGAAGAGGAGAACGATGACGACGACGAAGAGAACGTTGATGACGACGACGAAGAGGACGATGATGATGACGACGGCGAAGAGGACAATGATGATGACGACGGCGAAGAGGACAATGATGATGACGACGACGACGAAGAGGACGAGGATGATGATGATTCAGATTAGAATCTGGAAATCATTTCTTTTCTTAATCTACATTTTAACCTTGTGCTCGTATTGATTTATATTAAAATACATTAAATAAGTCAGTCACTGATTACCCGCAGCTGGGCAACTTGTTCGCAAATTTGCTCTTTACCTCGTAGCTAGAGGGTGCTTATGCACGGTACCCTGTATCCTACTGAATTTAAGGTGTTTAGTGCCATGAGGCTATAGGAATAAATTTGTGTGAAAGCAAAGCCTGTATTATATACAAGCCTGGCATCCACCCTTAAATAAAGTGTATACTATCCAGGTATGGCAGCGGTTTTCCTGAGGGATGGGTGATCTTCCCTCCATCGTTTTAGGGGACTTAAATTGTCGCGTTAACATGGGATGAGCGGACTAGAGACAGGAGGGTCGTTACGAGTGAAATTTGCCGAGGACCCTTTTTTTATTGGATTAGTATTTTAGACTCCTACGTTACCCCCTACCTCACCCGCGGCGATTTCGGGGCTTTGTTGTGGGGTTGCTCTATCTTACCGCGTCTCCCACTCAACGTTCTGCTAGCCCTGATATCAATGCGTTCTGTTAAGTAGTTTTATATAGCCCATTAACCCTCTCTGGCAACTCGAAAATTGACAACTTTTTTCTTTTTTTTTAATGTTTCAAACTTGGTTTAAAGAAGACCCTAACTCCGCCTGCTCCGTGCCGCCAGTTGAGAGGTTCACATTAGTACCTTCGCCGCCGGGTATGTAGGTCTAGGCAGACTAGCGGGAGAAAATCTGCTTTAAAACTGCAGTGTGACTGGGAAGCGCTGTCCCCGGTAGGAAGGTGCCCCATCCTTCAAGATTCCAAACACCTTAACTCTCGATCAGCCGACCTTGGCTTCCCCTTTAAACATGACTATGGACTCCTCCGGATCAGGCGAGCTTGCTGCTGACGTGGTAGCCCCTATACCCCTCAAACGGAAATCGTCGCAGTAACTACTACAAGGTCGCCCCCTCGCAAAACTTTTACTGCGATCGTCGTCGCAAGAACCCTATTATTCTACATAACATCCTAACTCCTCCTGCTTGGTCTCGCTCTATTTTCCGTGTCCCCCAGATTCACGCCTAGCTTGTGGTGTGCACACTATCGTACCCTAGAAGATACCTTCGAGTCTAGCCCCGAATTTTCAATTTCTGACTCCTGCTTGGATGTGGTCCGAACCACCAGCGAGTTTTTTTCATCCACCTGCTCGGCGTATAATCGTAGTTCCTTAAAAATTTCCGCTGGTGACAACTGGTCCTAGTTGACAATTTTCCTAATCCCGATGCTACAGATTTCTTTACCGCTTAACAGCATAGTTTTGACCCTGTCACTATATTAAAGAAAGTTTTTTCCCCCTCGAAGCAAACCTTTATGAAATTTGCCCATATTTTAGAAGAACCTTCCACTCTACTCCATTGCCGTAATTGCAGCAGAAACCACACTGCAAACTATTGTAGAACTGAGAGTGCCTACTATAGGTGTAGACTGTTGGGGCTCTTCGACGATCGATGCCAATCCTAGCAAGCACAAGTGTACGGCGACCTATGCCAAAGTAGGAAGTCGCCAGATGGGCTCCCCCACCGCCCCCCCAAAAATCCTCAAGGACCAGATGAAGGACTTTAAAAAAAACTTTGGACACTATGTTACGGTTTCAATCGTGGTGGTCCACCTCACGTTCGCCACAAGAAGTGCTACCCCTCCCCCCTCCCCACTACCTCAACAACCAGAAGATCCTAGTTCGTTCAACTGTGGAGAGTCGGGCTTATCCTTACCGCCAGTGTGCGACCAACAAAGAAGGTAAACAAATGGAGGAAGCCATCCTCTGCAAAAAGTCAGATAGTCTACGTGCACGAGCTCTTCCCGAGTACAAGGGACAAGTGGTAGTGACCCCGCTCGTCTCGGTAACGGGACAGATAATGGCCGCGATGATCCCCCCAGAGTGGGACATTCAACAAGAATGTACTCAGCAGTCTGGAGGACCATGAACTCAGGCGCGAATCCAGGGAGCTGAACCCCCCGCTATTTTGTTCCTTTTATTATCCCATAGTGAAAAGTGAAGCGACTTCATTAAGTGTCCCCAACAATGACACAATTCAGTCATTGTGTTCATCGAGTTCCTGCCGGATATGGCCATCTTCCTCGATGATAAGAACAACTCTGATGCGACGGCGGTGCTACTACTGATCGTAATCCGATAGCCGCGATTTCTGATTGGCTGAGTCGGTTCTAGCTCACAACGTGGATCCGAGCCGAGCTCTTCAGTCTCTTACGGTCGATCTCGCCTCAACATATGCTTAGAGGATCGCTGAAGTGGAGACGTATCATAACAAGATCTGGAAAGGTGCACTGACCAGCTTCCATGACGTCTTCAAGAAGGCAGGGAGCTACTCCAGGAGATTGGTTCGTAACATGATACCATTCATGTGCCTCGAGTTTGTAAGCGGCGAACGTACCCTACCAGACAGATGAGGAATATTACCACCGATCTGTCTGACCCCTTCACTTAGCTGCAGAGCCGGTTTGGGGACGACACTATTCGTCATCAATCAACTTTGAGTCCGTTGGAGATGCTCATGTCCATGCCCAGACCCGAATGTATTGTAGGGGTGCGAAAATGTATCAGAAAAAAATTCCTTCTAACTCGATAATATAAATAGCCGATAAAATTACCTACCCAAGACGGACTAAGCCGTGGCGTGAGGCTAGATTATTGGCGTTTAAATCCAATGGTACCGCATTCGAAACTCAACAGTCCAAAACCTTTTAGGGAGTAATCTCAAGAAGAAAACGGAAGTCAAGGAAAAACGCTTGAAGGACCAACTCAACTAGAATCAAGGAGGACCAAGAAGTCATCAACTCAAGATAATTAGACGAAAATGAAGATACATCAAGAAAGAAAAACGAAGATTAAGAACCAACCCAGCCAACAAGAATACTTAAGTCAAGATAAGGAAGACAAATATTTGAAGGGGCAACTTAAAGAAAAACGGAATTTCGGTCAAGAAGAAGTAAATAGATTCGATAAAAGAGAAAAGCAAGAATAATATGGATAAATAAATAAAGTTATAATAAAGAGCCCCTTAGTATCCGAACCTGGCCACGCTCTTTCTCAGTCTTAAATGCAGAGGGCGAGCGTTCATTTTCGGGCCTGAAACGACTGGAAACGTACTTAAAGAATAACATGGGCCAAGAACACCGCAATTGTCTGGCGCTGATCGATGTTCACAACGAAATTGACGTTAGAATAGAGAGCGTAATCAATGTATTTGGCCACAGGAACAGGAGTTTGATGTATGAGAGGAAGGGGGGGGGGGGTATGTTACCGGTTTGTGGGTGCGTGGTCGGTAATTATGAGGGCGTGTATTACAGAGTCCTCGTTGCTATTGCGTTCGGGGGGTGATGAGGACTTTAGGCAGTGAGCCTACTTTACGCCTCTGTCGAATTGGTTCTGACTCCTTATAATTTCTCATGAGGCTTATGCGTTAAGCTGGGCTTACCGAGGGTGTCTTCGTGATCGGGGTAAGTAAAGGACTTTGAAAGGACGTAGCAAAGAAAATATAACTTTATTCTTGAATTGGCCTACTAAAGGGGCAAGCGGAGAAATCTCGAGGAGTTCTTTGCGGTCAATGTGTAGGCTTACTGTTTTACGCGAAATATCGAGTCTAAAGGCAACAGGACTTAGGCGAGTAAACAGGATTCCGTGGCGCTACTAAGGGAATGAATTGAGTTAATGAATCAGAAATAATGACACTCTCTCCCTCTCTCTCTCTCTCTCTCTCTCTCTCTCTCTATATATATATATATATATATATATATATATATATATATATATATATATATATATATATATATATATATATATATATATAGAGAGAGAGAGAGAGAGAGATGACCCAGTCATCTAGTCTGTTCGTTATTTCCATCCCTTGGGTGGAGTTTCCGACAGCTCTGTGTACATGTTGTGCCTACATATTTCTAATAGATTTAGTTTTATTATAGGTAATCGCTTGTTGCAGCCTCAGAGCCTATATTTGTTCAGCTGCTGACAAATATTCCCAACACGCGTATGCTTGTTTGTGTGCGATCTTCGTATTTGTCCAGGTGGTCACCTTTGACATCTTTGTATGTTCATGGGTTTCCGCGCGACTATAACGACCGCTTGCCTCAGATCTATTTGTACAGTTTAACATATATATATATATATATATATATATATATATATATATATATATATATATATATATATATATATATATATATATATATATATATATATATAGTTTTATTTCCTATTTCTCTTTGGATCTTTTTTTATTAGGCTTGGCATATTATTTCCTTAATTTACATACATTGCAATTTTTAGGATTTCATAAATCCACCGAGCGTCCATTTGTGGAGTTCTTCGCTGGGCTTATTAAATCCTGCAATTTGGTGGCAGAGTCCTACATATTTTAAAGAACGAGCCCTAAGGATTCCCCTGCCAGTAATTGAGTTACTGAAGTATAATACATTATAAATCCATATGTAGATACATATTTCACGCAGACCTAATGTCTAATAACAGCTTTTTTAACATCCGTACAGAGCATCGGTATTCGTAACCGCATACATCTTTACTCAACAAAATGGGCCTATTCATTATGCCGTGTTCTGCCATATAATACACAATAATATATAATTTATCTTACAACTGGGTTTCGTCCCTTTTTCGACTGCTATTAAATGATATAATTATGACACAGTACATATACATAGTCCGACACTCAAGAAAGCTATAGAGTAACGAGGCTTGTTAATATTTATGCCCCTTCCTTTTTCCTTATAATATGCCACTGCAATATAATGCGTACAAAAGGAATAAAAAATATAGGAATGACAGGTTCCTGGCAAACGTGACTCGTCTCCCGGAGCGCGTGAAGACGTCTGACTTGTTATTCTCTCCGGTAGTCGACTTCCTTTGGCATCATTGTCTTCTGTCCCATGCACTCCAAGAGGCGAAGTGCAACCGGTCCTCTTTCTGTTCTCTGCCTGAGTCCTCGGGGGTTGCTGATTACCCTGTGCGTTTTCACAATGTGAGGGAGGAAGCCTCGCCGGGTTCAGTCTGTCCACTGAGACAGTGTTCCTCTTGCCATCAGGGAATTCCATTTTGTAAACCTTGCGGTCGAGCTCGATTACCAGGAAGGAGCCAATAAGTGGCGCTTCTAGTGGTTTGCGAACGCCATCTATTCGGACCCACGCATGAGTTGCTTCACGAAGATCTTTAGGTACGGAAGGCTTGGGCACCGAGTGCAAGTGCACTAGGGATGCCTGCGTGAAATTGATTGTGCCATGGTTGAGGCTAATTCTTTAATAAACTTTGAATCGGTCTTCGATGACGACGAAACTAAGCGTCTCGGGCACAAGAGTGTGGTTCCTGCGACTGCCGTGAAAGGCGGAAATCTCGAATCATTAGGCAAAGAGCGAATGCATAAAAAAATGGTTGGAAGTGACACCAGCCAGCCTTCTCGACGGGCCATTATGGAGCACTTTAAAGTCATGTGTGCCCTTTCCGCCATCCCGTTCGTGGACAGGCGGTACGCCGTGGTGCGGAGATGATAAAAATCAACGAAGGTAGACAGTTCCTTGAATAGCTCGGATTTGAATTGAGCGCCTCTGTCGGTCACTACGTAAAGCGGGAATCCAATTCTGGAAATCCACCCGTCTAGGAAAGCTAATGCAACCGTTGTGGCACTTATGTCCGGAATCGGTAACGCTTCGATCCATCTCGTAGCTCAGTCGATGCACGAGAGTAAATACCGATTGTGTGAGGGGTAGGATTGTCTAGACAATGAACACGGTGGAGGTAGTCCAACTACATCAATATGAACTGCTTCGAACCTTAAAGATGGAATATCAATGTGCAGGGTCGGGGATTTCGTTTGGCGACTGATCTTGGAATATTAATGTGGGAGTCGCTTCCCTGTCCAGGAGCGAATATTCCTGTCCATATTAGGCCAGAAATATCGAGATTTGATAAGACGAAGTGAAACCTTGACAGATTATGTAATTGATTGAAGATAGTCCTTCTGAACGTAATAGGGACAAACGGACTTGGGTATCTTGATGTTACTTCACACCATAGTTGAGCTACTCCGGGAAAGGGAAAAGATTTTAATCACGAGCGAAATTCCTTCGTTTCTTCGTCATCATCCTGCGCTGCCGCCAAAACTCGGAGGTCAAATAAGTCAATTTGGACCAAATGGACGTTCCTCGAAAGGCAGTCAACGACTACGTTGTCCTGACCACGCACGTAGGTGATGTCGCTGATGTATTCCAAAATGGCTGTCCAATGGTGTTGCTGACCTTCCGTTTTTGCACTTAATGGCGATGAAAAAGCCGTTTGTAATGGTTGGGGTCCGTGCACAAGGTAACATGGCGACCTTCAATCATGAGTCTGAGATGGATAGCAGCAATATACGCCGCTAGGAGCTCTCTGTCGTAAGTGGAGATTGCTTGCTGTGTCCGGTTTAGATTGCTCGAAAAGAATGCCACCGGTCGTGGCGATCCGTTTACCATTTGGTGCAGGGCAGCACCTGCCGCGTATTGGAAGCAATCCGTCACCAGCTGGTATGGTGAATCATTGAGTAGTGGTTGATCGAGTTTGAAGGAGTTGATTAACGCCGATTTAGTATTCCCAAATGCTCATCGTGCCACATCGTTCCATTCGAGCTCACGAGTCTTATGTTGCAAAAATCATCCTTCGGTAGTATCCTAACATGCCCAAATATCATCGAAGTTCTTTGTAGTCCTTTGGTAAGGGCATGTCTCCAATATCCTTCATTTTATTAGCCGTTGGGCAAATTCCTTTCCCTTTGCCAGCTCGCATTTCTCCGGGGATATTTCCAGACCGTTTTCAACCAGTAATTTGAAGACTTGATCCAAATGTCTCAAGTGGTCGTCCATATTGTCCGAAAATATCAGGATGTCGTCTATATATACATAAACGAACTCTAATCCTCGAAACAGGTTATTCGTGTCGTTGGAATGTGCAAATTGCATTCCGGAGGCCGAATGGAAGTTTCACGTACTCCCATAATCCAAACGGCGTTATCACCCGTCTTCTCTATGTCCGCCCGGTTCATGGGGATTTGATGGTAATCCCGAACCAGATCCAACCATGAAAAAATCCTTTTGCCATGGAAGTGGTTTGCCACACTTTGAATTCGCGGCAATGGATATCTGTCGGGATTTGTGATCACATTCAGCGCTTGGAAATCGCCGACCACCCTCTACTCACCCGGCGACTTCTTCGGTACCATGTGAATCAGCGAGGCCCATGGTGATTTTGACAGGCGCATGACTTCCTCCTTGAATAGTGTTTCGAAAGTTATTTTGGCAACCTGCATTTCTCCGTGGAAAGATGTCTCGGCCGCGCGAATGTCGGTGGAGCACTACCTATCTCAATTGTGTGCGACACTGAGTTCGGCGAAGATGGGGATGGATAAGCAGGTATGGGACTGTACCAAGCCTTAAATTTCTCTAATATCGATTTGCAATGGGGCGGTAGGTGCTGTAGGTCATTAATAAATAAAGCTACCGCAGGCTCCCCTGATAGTTTCACTTCTAATACGAGTTTGGTTTGTACGTCGATAAGTATACCGCGCGCACAGTCCACTTAGGGATTAAAAGGTGAAGTGGCATCTGCGACCACAAATGACGACCTGAATGATCGGTGAAGAATGGGCATAAATATTTTCGTATGTACATCGCCGTGCGCTTTTATTTTACTGCCATTAGCCGTCGTAATATTTACACTGGACTCCTGCAATTCACCCGAATTGATACTCGCCCCCGTATCAATTGGAAACACATTTATTTTTATTCACTTGAATGGCGATGGTTTAAACAAATGGCATACCAGTGGCCACACTTGCAATGGCATGCCCTGCTAGTCTCCTAACTGTTTTCGGTGATATTTTTGAATTTAAGCTTCATTGAACTCCCGAGCAACTTCAGATGTTTATATGCAATTTTGTATTGAATTCATCTATGGCAGTGCTTCTTTCACAGACAAAGCACAACTGACTCTAGTAGGATAGGAAAGGGAGATAACTGACGCCATAGGAGGGGCGGTCAATAAATTTTGCAATTCGGATATGAGGAAACGAGATATGAAGAAAAGTGTTTTATTATTTTTCAATATAACTACCCTCGACTTCAATGCACTTGCGCTACTTGTACCAGAGGCTTCGAATTCCCGACAACTAGAAATCTCCCGACTGCTGTTCAATCCACTCCTGGAAGGCGAGCTGAACATCTTCATCGTCCCCAAACCGGCGTCCATGCAGTGCAGCCTTGAGCTAGCGGAATAAAAAGAAGTCGCTAGGGGGCCAGATCTGGACTGTAGGGGGGGTGGTTGAGCTCCTCGAATCCGCACTCGCGCAGGGCAGCTTGTGCAACTCCGACCTCCGAACTTTAACGACGTTGAAGTCGATCATGGCACGTGAGGTTTCTAGGGACCCAACGGGCAGAGACCTTGGTCATGGCCAAATTGTCGTGGATGAGGTTGATAACACTTCCAAGTTCTTGCTTGATTTCTTCGACTTTCACCCGTCGATTTTCGAGGATCCTCCTCTCCACACGGGCCACATTGTTCTCGTTGGTCACGTCTGACGGGCGTCCTGGACGGGAAATATCTTCAAGGGACTCACGACCATGGCGGAACTCCCTATTCCAGCGAGCAATGGTTGCATAGGAAAGGGCGGTGTCGGTGTACACTGCAACCATGCTTTCATGGATCTCTTTTGCATTCTTGCCTTCCTTGGTCAAAAATTTGATCACTGCGTGGTGCTCAACCTTCTCCATTGTTGCAAGATTTGTGACTGACAATCTGCGATCATCTACTGCTTCTTAAATAGACGAGGCAGGAGCGTGCGGCTGCAGGTCGTGATTTGTCATAACTTGTCCTAATACTCATACAAACAGCCATCCCCCTTCCTCTGTTTTGCCCTACCGATTTGCAAAACTTATTGACCGCCCCTCGTACATCACGCATGGGCGGAATTCAGAGTTGTGAACTGCAACAAATTGGGTAATTACCAACTCTACTCTGAATATATATATATATATATATATATATATATATATATATATATATATATATATATATATATATATATATATATATTTATATCGTGGCATAGCTCTGTATACCATACATACATCTAGTATATTTGATTTTAGAGTGCACGGGGGTTTCCTTTTAATAACTTTGGGTAGGCCGGGGTCCGGTTACGAGGTCAGATCTTTGTAAGAGAGGGCTAGTCCAATAGATGCTATTTTAAATCTTTGTATTGGCTGAGAATTCAAAATCTCACTTAGTTTCAGGCTGTTACACGGCTAGGATGAGCTCAAGGGCCGGAAAGTATAGGAGTCGGCAAAAATAGAGTTTAATAAATATTTATAATTAAAGTTAAATGCTACAACAATAAACAGACATATAAGACAAATAGTTAGTGGTCAACGAGCTATTAAGAAGATTCGGTATTTTAAAATGCAATAAAATTGGGTAGGCTGGATGGAATTAAAATTTGAGCTTTACACGGGGACATGGTAAGCACACAAATGATAATGGCGGAACGGTAGACAGCAATTATAAATTTGAGAGAAGCTAAAATATTTCGTTACAATAGCTTGTACAAAAATGGAGGGGTTGGGGGAGACGATGGTCATTTCCGGCGAAGCGTTGAGAGGCTGGTTGGGTCACTTCGACGGGATCGAGGGTCAATGTGCTTGTAGTTGAAGTATTCTTTTGAGATGACGGGGGAGGGGGGGGGCAGAGCCTTCGATAAGGGAGGCTGGGAATTCTGCTGGTGTAAATTCCTTTGAAGGAAATGGTTGGCGAGTTTCTCCGAGACGTCAAACGGCTTGTTTGGTCGACTATGCGTAATCAAGGGGGGTATTACACTAATATTAATCTTCACTGAAGCCTTTTGAGATAAGACTTAGTTTTTGTCTGGGGATGGCTTCGTTCAGCGGAGTCGGACGGGTATTCTTACGGGGAGACGGGTTCTTAACTAGTTCGAAGGTGGATATTTGTTTTATCCAAGGAGGGATACTCGGTTTTATCCCACAACGTTTCCTTACCTTCAGCGTATGACAACCCGAATCGAGGAGGAGTAAGATCGTCTGCTCTCTTGATTCCTCCTCACACGGGTACATATGGACGCCTGAAGTTAGGAAGCTTACCCCATAGAATGGGGGGAGGGAACTCTCGCCCGTCGTTTGAGTAATCGCGAACGCGGCCCGGGTGGCGTTTGTCTCAGCTGCTCCCAGCGTGGCTAGAAAGATGGGGAGGGGGACTTCTTGTCTTGTTTAAATACTCGGATTGATAAGGGCTGCATTCCATGAGCCCGCTCCTATACTTTCTCACGCTTTTGAGCTTCGAAAATTGCTTGTAAGCTACACGAAGCGTATCACGTGGAGGCAATGCTTAAAAGTGACGTTATTACTCCCATCACGTGCTTGTTCCCTCACAATATATATATATATATATATATATATATATATATATATATATATATATATATATATATATATATATGTAATGAGGTAAAATGCCATGCTGTATGCAGGTTCTATTGAAGTCCACAGCTGTGGCAGAGGAGGGTGGAGCCGGTGTCGTGCCGGTACGAGCGCTAAACTGCGAATGGCGGTCCGCGGCTCGGTCTGCTACTTATATAGCCTTGCAGGAGGAGTAGACCCGATGGCTATATGTTTCTTCTTGAGAAGTTCCGCCAAGCGCCATCCGCTGGATTTCGGCAGCTGCGTATGTAGGTGATATTCCGCGCGCTTTTTCTGAAGGCCTTGGTGAAATTAAGTAGGGAGTCCGGGGAAAGTAGGTCTAGGAGGCCATTGAAAAGTTTCCCCCTGTGCGTATTGAGGATTGCCGGAATGCTGTCGGAGTACAGCTGGGCCTTGGGAAACATGAGAAACCCAATGGTCAGGATGAGAGATTCTAAGCCAAACATGCCCAAGTTCCAGTGCCGGCAGTCCCACGCGAGCTGAGAGGATCCGGCCACCAGGCCCATTCCCCAGAGGGAGGCGTCGACAGCGATTCGTAGAGGGGCTGGTCGGGGTAATTTCCATTTAATCCATTTTCGATAAATAAAGGGAAGAAGGTGTCGGAAGACCTCGGGGGAAGGGACGGAGAGTTGTCAAAAACACACCTGCGTCCAGACGAACGGGAGACGGAGGACGGGGGAAACAAAGTTCAAAAGACCTGCCAAGCGGAGCCAACATTTGCGTGGCACCGGGTGGTTGGCCACGTATTCCAAAGCGTTGACGGTCTTTCTCCTTAGTTCTGTTGGCAACCTGATCCTGTACGTTCTCAGATCGACCTCAATTCCTAGCTAGGTCAATGTTGTCGTGGGGGCGAGGACGCCTTTTGACAAGTTAAGGCGGACGCTGCTAGCCCGCGCGAGGAAGAGAGATTTCCGAAGGGTCTTTTTGGTGCCCACCACCATAACGTCGTCCAGGTAGGTTTGCGCGACGACGCCGGCGGTTCGTGCCCAATGATTGACGGCCGTGGACAGCGTCATTTGAATTAGGAACGGAGCCCCAGAGAATCCCATGGAAAGACGGTCAAAACGGTAGAGTCTCTCATCCACCACGAACCTAAAGTTTGGACGCGCCGAAGGATGCAGGCGAACGTCATAGAAGCGATCTTTTAAATCTATAGGGTCTTTCAATAAGGTCCCGTGATTTTTAAATATAAATAAAACAAGTTGTTTGTGATATATGCAGTCAATTTATTTTAAATTTGAAATTTGCTTATCATCGATCTGTAGGTCTCGCCATTGACGGTTATGGCAATCCCATTTTCGTTCTCAAAAAAATACGGATCAATGATTCCGTTAGACGAAAATCTTCACCAAACAGTGGTGTTGTTGGGATGCAATAGGTGCAGGTGTATCTCATGTGGATTGTTTTCGTCCCAAATCCGACAATTTTGCTTGTTCACAAATCCATTCATCCAAAAATGGGCCTCGTCGCTGAAGATGAAAGAAATCAGGTAATGGGCGGAACGTTTGTCTAACGGAGTAGTGATTTTGATAATAACATTTAATGATTTTCACACGCTTTTCAACGCTACAACCTTCCATCGTGACTTGCAAAGTACTACTGAACAGTTCACAGTGAGGTTGCCAGATGTCGCTTTAACAACAGGGCCACTATCACCTGGCAAAGCTCGAGCGTTCTTGTTGAAAGACCCTTTAGTTTGATGGCGTAGGAACCCTCCGGGGCTTGAGCAAGGTCCTTGGGGATGAAAGGGAGTCGGAACGAAGGGGGGTCATAGGCCTCGAATGCTGCGGACATGTCGTATACCTCTGGGCCGAGCCATTGGGCTTCGGGACCCCGAAGACGCGATGAGCCCGGATGATGGGGCATTCTTCCACGATTCCGTTGTCTACGAGCTGCTGTACGAGGGGGGCCATTCTTGAGAACGATGTTTGCCAGTGTGTGTATCTTCTCTTCAGGAAGATCTTGACTCCCGCTGTAGCTGTAGCCTTTAGGATGTGAGAGGAACGAGGTTTCGAGCCAAAGGAACCGGCGGGAAGGACGTAAAGGCGGGTGTTAGGGTCAAGGGCCTGCTGGGCCTGTTCAAGCGGATCCATTCCCGGGCTAACCCAATCTTGCTGCTCTTGTCCCTCTTGTCCTCCGTTGCCATTGTTGTTGCCGCGATTATTTTGGTTGTCCTGATTATTTTCCTGGTCACCGCGGCCTACGACATCCGGGGAGCCGCTCATAAAATCCCGCAGGACGTCTCCAAATTTGGATGGATGAGTTAACGAAGCGGAGGAATCTAGACTCTGTGAGGGATGGGGGGGGATTTCTATTACGGTAGGGAAAGCCAAACCTCGCATGGGGATTACCGAAATGAATCCATCGGTGGTGGGTGGATTTGGGAGGTCCTCAATGTTGAGGGTGCGCAGTTCCTGAGCGGCGTTGGCTAAGAAATTTCCCACCACGTTGTCGTCCTCGATGGAGAGGTTGCCGAGCGTGGTGGAGGCTTCCTCAAAGTAGTCGCGTAGTCCAGGTCGTATTGGAATCGGCTCCTCGGGAATATCAATGACGGTGATCTCATCATTACTTGACAGTTGGACAATCTGGGCTGGGAGGTGAGGGGGGGGGGGGTAAAGAGGAATTCTCTTGGTACCTATTGTGGCGTCGGGGGGTCTTCGGAGGCACTATCGGAGATAGAGACTAAAGGCGAAGATGATCCGAATCCAAAGAGGTCACTTCTGGTTGCGGGTGAGAACAGGAGATCATCGGAGTCGCTCGCTGAGATTGAGAAGGCCGAGGCGGATGAACCTAAGGAAAGGGAAGGAGTTGGGAAGTAGGGTGGACTGGCGGGGGAGAAGGAACGGAATTCTTCTGAAATATCTGAGCGAGGGCGGTTGTCGAGTCCAATTCGTCGTCTGGCCCTTGCGATTCGGAGTTCCCATTGTCAGTCTAGTCCATTACGTACGTCGAGGAGGAAGTCTTGCGTCCTGGCGAGACCTATTTGCAGGGTGTCCCCCACGGCTTCTTCGAGGCGGCGGCTGGGTCCAGGATCCAAATGCTGGAGGTGGGCGTCGGGACACCGTTAGGGGGCGGGAAAGCGAACGGTCCGATATTACTATTCCGCTTTCTAGTGCTGCCTGTTCTCGGGCGTCGTTGGTGGCTGTCGTCCACCCGTGCTGCCACACGACGTGGTACAATCTCAGGCGCTGGTGTAGGCGATAGTAGTCTGGTCCACTTATGTTGTTTCGGAAGGGGAATAGCGCGAGCAACAGCTGTATTTCTTCGCGATCTCGTGTCTTGAAGCAAGTAGCCTGGAGGTTAGAACGAAGATTATTGGTTACTATATCCCACCTGGTACCGACGTAGGCTGCGAGGTCGAATGGTGTTGGCAGATTCTCTGTGGTGGGTTCTGGGGCAGCGGCGGCGGGCGATCTCGGAGAGATATAGGGGTCTCCCGGACAACTGGGCATGCAGGAGGAGGTCCACTTGGTGTGATATATACCCCGTGTAATCCACGAATGAGCGTGTCCGCCGATGGTCCCCTGTCAAGGGAGGATGACGCTCTCTCCTGTGAAGCCGTTGGTAGAACCTGGGGGTCAGGGAGGAAGTATCGAGTGACTGAAGTCGCCGCGCTGCTGTCCTGACTCCCTTTTGCGGCTTCTTGCGAGTCCTGGGTGCAGGCGATCGCGTCGTCCAGGATGGTTGTAGCTTCCTCGCTACTCTCGCTGATGTGGTCGGTTGCTTGTGCGTGCTCCTGGGTGGCCGGAACGGGTCTGTGTCTCGTACCGATCTGTCTACCTGTGTTTGTCATTCCCGGTGATCCCAAGAGATGCCAGGCAGGACATGAGAAAGGAAGGGACCTCCGCAGGGGAGTCTTACAACTCCGCCTGTGGGGAGGCCCCAAGACCACTGAGGGACATGCAACCGTCTCAGTGTAAGGTAGAAAGCAACCGCGGTTTTTAATTCCACCGAGGAGGTAGCACCCCCGGGTAGCGATGGTTGATTCCGCGCTAGCCACCAAAAAGTCCGTCACTTTTCACCCCTCGGGAGGAGCCCACCCGGGTCCATCCATCATCATTTCATTTTTGATAGCTAAACCAGTCGGGGCGGGGATACCGGGGAGGGGGAGAGACCCCCAAATGAAAACATGGAACAAAATCCAGACCACAGACGACTTTCTCTGAGGACAGAAGCGGGGATGCAAAAATCTGAAAGAGAAGTACTCATTCGCACCCTCTATATAGAATTAAAAATTGCGATCACGAGATTGATAGAAGTACCTAACGGATACATCGCCCTCTGCCAGAAGCAAGACGACATAGAGCGCATGGTGGCATGGGAAGGGCTTAGGGTACTAAATCAGATCGGCCTGGCCCCCAAACTTCCGCCCCAGTTGCTAGCCAGCAGATCATTCATCTGCCGCAAGCTAGATCTCGACGTGGGATCCCATAGAGCAGAAGAACTAAAGGAAGAGATCGAAAGAGAAAACAAACACCAAAAAGTGACTGAGCTGATATAATTTGGGCACCACACCCTTGTGTTCAAGGTGATCTTTGCCACGGCTAGAAGAGCAACAACTAACGGACTCCTTGCATTTGGGATGAGGATTCCCCCAGAAAATATCAAGAAAGAGAAGTTCATTAATGTGCAGACATATTTTCCATGTTATGCCATTGAAGAACACATTACGAAGAACTGCCCACACAAGGATATAAAAATATGTTCGGAGTGCGGAAACGTTGGCCATAACTTCCGAGAATGTAAAGAAACAACGAAAAAGTGCATTAACTGTCAAGGTGCCCATAGAACCGTGATTGTTAATTGCCCAAAGAGAAAACAAATCATAAAAGAGAAAGAAGAAGAGGAAAGAAAGGAAAAATAAAACTGAACAACCAGACTTACGCGAGCGTAGCGAGAGCTACGGTCAAAGAAATTAAAGAAACCCAGGAGCCCAAAAGAAACATTAATGTTAACGAAGGGACAGGGCTAGACATTCTGGCATGCATTATGTTGGCGCACGTACATAAATAATATCTCGCAGCCAGGAACCTTCTCAAAAACACTGAATTTACTCCTTGAGAACAACGGAATCAGAAAAATGTGGTTCCCGCCCAACCCGCCCTCGGCCCTAATATACGGAGTGACGGCATGAAAAACGCTGCAAGTAAAGCAGATGCTTGAGGCCGGAGCCAAAATGGCCGAAAAAGAAACCAACAGACTCGGAAACATCAGGTCAAGAAGAAAAGGAGACTGAAAACATAGACAATAGATCGAAAAAAAACACTAAAGAAACCCAAAACGAAGAAACCGCAACAGAAACCGACACAGAGGCAGTGGAAGGATATACCTTTGAGGCAAGGGACTTTAGGCTAAAGATATTCGTGGACGAATATCTTTAGCCTAAAGTCCCTTGCCTCAAAGGTATATCCTTCTACTGCCTCTGTGTCTGTTTCTGCTGCGGTTTTTTCGTTTTGAGTTTCTTTAGTGTTTTTTTTACCGAAAGGAGCAAAACCAATCGACGTCAAAAAGGCATCCAAAGAGGCACGTGCAAATGGACGTACGCCTCAGAACACGATGAAGAATCGATCGGGAAACTGATCGAGGAAAACAGAATAAGATTTTCCCAAACGACATCAAACCACTAAAAAAGGAGATTTTCGAAAAATTCACAAATGGAAGATGGAGAACCCAGAGGCACAAAAAGAACGAATAAGACCAAAACCCAAATTTGAAAAGGAAAAGTAAAATAGATCAAAGAAAGCTTCGAATATTACATATTAACTCAGACGGGTGGAAAAAGAAATCTACGCAATACGGCAACATATTCAGAAATATAAAACCTTGACATCATTACGATATCAGAACACGGTTTAAAAGATAAAAAAAAATGAACATTTTCAATTACAACATCATCAGGAAAAAAACCCACTGGGGAAAGATCCGATGGGACAGCAATTGCCATCAAAAAAATGTCTGAAATATACCCAGGAACGGGAAGTCAACAAGGCATATGTGGCCGCGACGGTAGAAATGGAGTATAGCTTTTGTGGAATCGGTGCTTGTATATCCCCCGTTTTCCACACATACAATATCAAAAACTAATAAGAGAAAACTCCCAAAAAAAAAAAAATAAAGCAGCATATCTCATTACAAACACGAAAAGAAGAGATGGGAAAAGACTATGAGACATCATAATAACAGCCGGATTAGAACCGTTAAGCAAGATTCTTGAGAAACGGGCTAAACAAATCTGGCAGAAAATAGAAGAAGACCAGGAAGAGACCAGTAGATCCCTGGTCATAGAAAATCCAGAAAATAATCGGAAAACCTTCCTGAGCAGTCGGCTAAGGCTGTTGAAAGACGAAGATCCAATTATAACATAAAAACAACAAATACAAGCAAAACCGAATATAACGGCATGAACGCCTAAAAACAATCAAGGTAAACAAAGAAAACCAAAGAAGAAAGATAACACAAAAGTGTAAACAAACAAACCAAAAACGAAAAGAATTAGAACCACGCTACCATTAAGGTACCAAATCAAAACAAATAATAATTTAACCTACGAATGGAACACCAATTATGACGACTTAGAAGTACGCTACCTATAGGGTACCCAAATCAAATAGAAAAAAATAACTTGACAAGAAAAATACAAGATGAGAAGAATTAAAACCGAATTTAGAATTAACTATAATAAAGAAGGAACAAATAAAAACGAAATGTAAATAGAATATCAAAAGAAATTGAAGAGCCAGTAACCTGGCAAACCAAACAACACTCCCCACACATATATACTTTTAACATAACCCCTTCCCCCATAGTATATTAGGTTTAAGTATTAAAAACAAACAAAAAAAACTCTCATGCTATCCTCTCTATCCACCCTCTTATTTCACCACACGTCTGACTATTTGTCGCTCCGATCTAGTTCTCTGGCAAAGGAGGCAAAGGAAAATCAAGTTTGAAAACGTGCTTCTTTTAACGGCGGTCAACTCGGGGACGCGGAGATGTCGGGAGTATGGTTTCCCGCTGACGTTGTACGTTAATTTCCGGTTTCTTCATTTAAATGATGACAGCTTCGGCCATCCGCAATCTTCTGCGATTTTATAGTCTCAGGATGATGGAAGTGTCCTGATTCAGTTTTTCACGGGTTAGGGTAGCGCCATGAGTTTGGGCGTGTTTTTTAATTGCTCTATCTTTAAGGTGAGCTGTCAGTCGCCTTGACAGGGTTGTGGAGGTCACGCCGATGTACTTTGAATTGCGGTGTTCGCAGTCACCGACTTTGCACTAATATTCGTATACGACGTTAGTCTCCTGGAGTTCGCTCGTTACAAGGAGCTACAAGGAAAATAAGTACCCTAGAAGACCTTACGGTCCATACAAGGAGGGTACTATTGGCGCAATCTTTGAAGGTGTCCGTTGACAACCTCGAAGATCACTCGCGAGGATCTTATGGGCGATTTCGCAAGACTTTATCTAGTCTTGACTTGAACTGGTCAACAGATTCACTGTTGACAACTTCCGTCGGAAGTGCGTTCCAACTACCGCATATACTATAAGTTAAGAATTTCCCGCACATATCACGGTGGTATCGCTTTAGTTCAAGTTTAAAGCAGTGATTTCTTGTTCTCCCCTCGCCGAGCTGTAGAATATCCCCGTAGTCCAGTCTGTCTAAGCCTCGAATTATTTTAAACACTTCGATAAGCTGACCACGTAGTCTCCGGGTCTCCAGCGAGAACATATTGAATTCCCTTAATCTATCTTCAGTTTGTTTGCCCTGGCTTGCACGCGTTCCAATCTCACGATGTGCTTTCGAAATGAAGGACTCCAAAATTGTACGGCATACTCCAGGTGCGGTCGGACGAGGGAGTTGTACAGACACAGTATTATCTCCTTGTTCCGATATCCAAACTGTCGCTTTATATACCATAACATCCTTTGGATTTTCTTCTCCACCTCAATACACTGTTTCGAGAACTTGAGGTCACTCGTGATAGTTACACCCAAGTCCTTCTCAGTGTCGATGGATTCAAGAGCAGTGCCCTTAAGGATATAGGGTGATTGAGGATATCGGTGGCCGATACGCATCACTTTGCATTTGTTTACGTTGAAAGGCATTTGCCACTTATCAGACCACTCCCCAATCTTTCGAAGATCATCTTACAGGCGGGCAGTATTTCCATCCTTTGCAACATTCATACCAAGCTTGGTATCGTCGGCAAATTTAGAAATCTTGGCAACCATGTCACCGTCCATGTCGTTGACGTATATGATGAATAGTAGTGGTGCCAGGACAGAACCTTGAGGCACCCCGCCAGTAACGGGCGCCCACTCAGAAGCCTGTCCATTCACCACCACCCGTTGCCGTCTGCCATTTAGCCAGTTATCTATCCAGTCTGTTACTTTTCCGTCTATACCCAGCGCTCGCACTTTCCGGAGAAGGCGGCAGTGTGGTACCTTATCAAATGCTTTCTGAAAGTCTAAGTAAACCACATCTACCGCCTTGTCCCGATGGTGCTCACTGAAGACGAAGTGGAAGAATTCCACAAGGTTCGTCAGGCATGACTGTTGCCTTTGGAAGCCGTGCTGGGAACTCCTCAGTAGCAGGTTTGACTCTAAATACGACGTCATTTCGTCCACCATCATGCTTTCCATGAGTTTACCGACTATTGAGGTCAGACTGATAGGTCGGTAGTTCGACGGTTGGCTACGGTCTCCTTTCTTGAAGATATGAGTCACCTCCGCTTCATGCCAGTCTCTAGGAACGCATTCGGTCCGGATTGACATGTTGAAGATTGCGCTCAGGTGTCGTGACACTTGATCGCGCACTTCTTTCAACACTTTAGGTAGAAACCCATCCGGGCCAGGGGACTTATTCGTCATTAGGTCACTGATCTTCTTTTTGATTTCTCCTTCGGTGAGGTCCAAATACACTAGCTTTTCCCCCGAGTAGGAATCCGTCGGCTGAGGGATGGGACCACACTCTACAGTAAACACTGAAGAGAAGAAGCCGTTGAGGAGGTTAGCATTTTCTGCATCTGAGTGCTTTAATGTCTCCTCTTCATTCCTCAAGGGACCAATCGTTCGACGGATTGGTTTACGGCTATTTACATATCCAAAGAACTCCTTGGGATTCTCTTTACAGAGTCTCACCACTCGGAGTTCCTCAGACCGCTTAGCCACCCTTATGCTGGACTTCACTCACCTGGCTAGCCTCCGGTATTGGTCAAATTTACCCGAGATCTTCGATTGCCGGTACACATTTTTCTTCTTCCTCAGCAGTTGGCCTATTTCTCGATTAAACCACTTTGGTTGAACAGAAGAGACCGACGGGAGCATTTCAAAGGGATGAAACGCGATTGAAGACTCATGAATGTGGTTTTGAAACTGTTCCACGAGTCTTAAACAGCCTCGCACACTTCTAGCCTCGAGTCAGTCAGTCCAGCGCGTAGACCTGCAAAGTCTACTTTTCTCAAATCAAGTTTCCTCGTTGGAGGGAGACAGCTGTTCTTCATGACGCAAGTACTTGTTTTCTTGGTCTTGTAATATATAATTAGATTAATATCCGTATTAGGGTCGGTTGAGGTCACGTTACGATGGAGAATGGCTTTGAGAGCCTTTTCGTCTTCGTGGTAGCCGGTGTTCATATTGGCCTCGTAATAAAGGTCGATATTACTCTTCTTCGGAGTAGACCTGACGCCAGGGCCATTAGCCAAGTTAATTTTTTCTTTCATGATGGCGTCGATGGATTCTTGTGGGTAGCCGTTGTTAACGAGAACTCTGGAAACCTTCTTAAGTTCGTGATCAACAGCATCAGGTCTACTCCGAAGAAGAGTAATATCGACATTTATTACGAAGCCAATATGAATCCCGGCTACTGTGAAGACGAAAAGACTCTCAAAACCATTCTCCAACGTAACGTGTCCCCAACCAACCCTAATACTGATATTAATCTAATTATATACTACAAAACCAAGAAAACAAGTAGTTGCATCATGAAGAACAGCTGTTTCTCTCGAACGAACGAGCTCCAGGAGACTAACGTCGTGTACGAATATTAGTGCAAAGTCGGTGACTGCGAACACGGCAATTCAAAGTACATCGGCGTGACCTCCAAAACCCTGTCAATGCGACTGATAGCTCACTTTCAAGATGGCGGAATTAAAAAAACACGGCCAATCTCATGGCGCTACCCTAACCCGTGAAAAACTGAGTCAGGATACCTCCATCATCCTGAGACTCCAAAATCGCAGAAGAGTGCCGATGGCCAAAGCCGTCATCATTTAAAGGAAGAAACCGGCAATTAACGTGCAACTTCAGCTGGAAACCATACTCCCGACATCTCGGCGTCCCCGAGTTGACCACCGTTAAAAGAAGCACGTTTTCAAACTTGATTTTCCTTTGCCTCCTTTGCCAGAGAACTAGATCGGAGCGACAAATAGACAGAACTTGAACTTGAACTTGATTAATAAGAAAGAAAATGTGTGGTAGGTATATAGAGATAAAAAGAAGTTGGGTTTGCCCTGGTGTACAGGGCATCTCTCAGTTTTTTTTCTTTTGTCTTGTCTCTCTTCCTCCCATTTGTTATTTTTGGTTAGTTTAGTTTTTTATACACACCTATATATATATATATATATATATATATATATATATATATATATATATATATATATATATATATATATATATATATATATATATCTTTTTGTACATATCTATATATATCTACTTCTCACAGATATACCCATATATACACTTTTTTTCTTTCTTTTTTTAAATAAAATACATATTTTTTTATTTTTCCTCCGTCGCGGCATTCAAGCCTTTCAAGTTTTTTGATTGCTATATATAATTTTTCTTTGTTTTTGAAATAACAATTTATAATTCTTATTTTGCTGCTGTTTAGTTTATCATTCCTTTTTATTTTGTTTGTTTAAGTTGTGGGCACTTCGTCTCGTTTTCTTCAATTTTAATTAGATGATTCTGTTATTATTTGTCGTAGAAAAGGTTCCCGACGATATACTATATATCTATTCTTTGTGGGGATTATTCTATATTCGAGTGCGGGGTTTAATCAGATGGCCGAGTATGACTCTACGTTAATAAATAGGCCTGGAGAGGGCTTATTTATCTTCAATATACTTAAGAAGTGGAACGGAGCCCAAGGATAAATAATATTGCAAGCATTAATAAAATAGAATTTTATTAATTAATCTAACAAAACAACACATGGAAAATATTTACATGACCGGGGATTAAGATTTGGAGAGATTTAAATGACAAAACAAACAAGAAGGAAAGGGTTGGCTAAATCCGTGTTAAAGCACGGAGTTACGTTGGCACAAAGTTAAATAGTTAAATGCAATTCGTAGCTTACGTATTTATAAGGTCGGCGTGCTGATGAAGGTGATTTGAAGGAATGGCTTCGGTTTGACTGGCAATTTCCTTCCCAGGAGGAGGGTTTTTTAGGGGGTTGTCTTTAACAAGGGGGTAAGGACAAACTTCGAGGAGTATGAGCGAAGTGGGGCTCGGAAGTATGAGCGATCCTTGAGACAGGATATCGGAGATGTTCTGGATGAACAATTGAGGTTATTGGTGTAACCAAGCGTTCTCTTGAAGAACGTTAAAAGGGGGGAATTTAATTACCACTGATGTGATATCAGGGGAGCGAGAACCGTTTCTTGTCTAACGGGCTCGAAGAACAATGACTGTTCTAAAGTTAAGCTCTTCTGAAAAATTGAACAACAGGGAGGGGGGGGGGGGCTGTTGACTTGGCGTCTCGAGGGGCACGAACCTTGACACTCAAGGATATTGTCCTCTTCTGGACAATTAGGGGGTTCTCGAGGTAGAGTTCCTAGGTGCACAAGGGAGACCGGACCAGCGTGATGCCTGAAGGTAATCTCGATCTGATTCAAACGCGAAATTCTATCGCATAAATAGCCGGAGCCAGCCCCTGGGGGTAGGGGACTTTCATGGAATGTCCCGCTAGCGCTTCGAACAATATTATCTTCCCATAAGCCTAATTCAATCTGGCCAGATCGACGCCTGCAGGCAAACGGGGGATTGAACCTCCTTGATTAAACTTGGAGCGGGGGAAGATAATCGGGAAATGTTGGGCGATAAGAACGCCATGCTACTCTCTTCTCGCAGGATACACGTAGGAAGCATGAGTTTCAATATGTGATAGAAGCGAGGTGCGGCTGCCTTAGGCAATTCTATCACATTATTGTTTATGTATATATTCTAATTTGGTTTTCTCGGGAGCAGTATCTTCCGCTTGGGAATAGGGCTTGCCTGGTGGCGCTTTCCCCAACTGTTCTCGGAATGTCTAGGTCGAGGTTCAAGTTCTGGAGTATCTCATTTTTAATCTTGTCCCAGGTCTTTCTCCCTAGCCTTTGGAGTTCCATATTCAGTGGCTTCAGACCTGCTCTTGCGTGCATTTCTGTTTCTGAATATGGTCCATCCTTTGTGCTCCAGCTATGAGCAGGGCTGCTTTGTTCTGCACTCTCTGCAATGTATGAGAGGTGGAACTCGCAGCCTGCATGACAACTGTCGGGTACACTAATGTTGAGCGTACCAGAGCAGTGTACAGCTTTTTTTAGGTTCTTGGAGCTGATGTTTTTAAATCTATACAGTTTCCCGAGCTGAATTTTGGTTAGGGAGATTCTGCTGGTAATGTGCACTTTGTATCCTTTTGATGTTAAGTGCAGACATAGGACTTTGCCTTCATTTTCATACGGGTATACCTCGTCGTCCACTAAGACATCAACACGTTTTTGGAAGTTGATTGGAAGGATCTGGAAATTTCGGCGGTTGGTCTTGATTTTCCACTTTCGTTCGTATCGACTGATGTTATGGATTTCGATGGCTGTCTTCCTTGCTTGAAATCTAGTATGTTTGTAGTAGCTGGGGATGATTTGTGTGATATCGTCTGCAAACTGCAGGTACATCACGTCCTCCCCTACTAGATCAGGTAAGTCCAGTGTGTAGACAAGGTACAGCAGCGGAATCAGACAGCCACCGTGTGGAACACCTGCCTCAAGTTTGAACTCGGATCCTCTGTAGCCCTCAATTGAAATTTCGGCTTTTCTGTGCATGATATAGTCACAGAGGACCATTTCCAGGATTGGATTCAACTGGAGGGCTAAGATCTTATATTGAAGTCCTCTTAGCCAAAACCTTATTGAACGCCTTTTGTACATCTCGCATCACCACGTCTACGTATTTCCTCTTAGCTTTACAGCGGGCAAGCTTTTCGGTGAGAAGGGAAAGGGCTGTGTCAGTCTCCCTTCTCTTGCGGAACCGGTGTTACTGAGGGCTGTGAGCTTCCAGCTCGGTCAGTTGGTCTTGTAACCTGTTGGCTAGAAGCTTTTCGTAGACTTTGCCTATAATCTCCAGGAGGGATATTGGCCTGTAGTCCACCAGTTGATCGGGTTTCCTCCCTTTAGGTATAAAGATGATTTTAGCCATCTTGAAACCGTCGGAGAAGTAGCCCGTATTCAGGGAAGCATTGCAGATGTTCGTGATTTCCTGAATGATCTGCCGAGGGACATGTGCCAAGTTATTTTTGATGATGCCCGTCCAGCCTGGTGCCTTTTGTTTAAAGGTGTTTATGACTGCCATGACCTCGTCAAGTGTAGATGGTCGGCCATGGTCTGCCAAAACCCCCCCTTCATCGACATAGGCATGTGGGAGCGTGCGATGCACATTCTGATTAAGATCTTCAATCAGTTGGCCTTCGAATTCCTGGTCAAATTCCGCATTGACTTCTAGTGTTATCTTGAAGACATCTTTCCAGAATGTGTGGAATCTCTCTTCCAAAACCGCCGGGTCTTCCAAGTAGACATCGCCCTCCTTAATGCCGGTCTTTTCTCTACTTGTAAGACCTTTTAACTTGTTCACAAGTCGCCAGAACACATCGGGTCTCACCTCACTGTCTACTTTTTCAATCAGGCTGTCCCAGATCTCAGCCTGTTGCTGGTAAATAGCCTAATTTAGATCTTTACTCAGGCGTCGTAACAGCGAGCTTCTTTCCCGATTTGTACCTTCTCTCCTAATTTCTTCATACACCTTCCTGTGCACTCTCGCGATCTCTCTCATTTTCTCGGTCCATCTGGGTTGTGGGAAAGTTTTGTACCTCCTAATCGGTACACTCTCGCAATCCGTCTCGATGATGTGGGCAGTTATCTTCTCCAGCTCTTCGTCGATCCTCTTTAGCCTTGCTCTGCTTAGGTCCGCTAGTTCAAATCTAGCAAGAATTTTCTTGTAGCGTTCCCAGTTGGCCGAAGCGTAGCTTTTGCGAAGAAGGATTGGAAGCTGGATTGGCGCGAGAGAAATTGTTGTCAAGATCGCTATGTGGTCGCTAGGGACTGTTGAGCCTGGCTCACTACTGTAATTGAAGGGGAAGCCATCGCTTGTCATGACTATGTCGGGCTTTGTTGTTGACCGAACGGTGATATAGGTCGGAAAATTTGCACCTATCTGCTGGATGTTTTTCCTTCGCATAATCATTTTCAAGTTATGGCCTCTTTCATCCGTGTTACAATAGCCAGCCGTTCGGCATCTGGCATTGAGATCGCCCCCAAGGAATACCATTTTGCCCGTGGCCAAACAAGGTGTAGAAGTTTGTGAGAGGAAGGTACCTTCATTAAGGTGGTTGGTATGCCGCCGCAATTATGAGATTGCCCACTAGAGTGTGCAGCTCTACTGCCACAAAGGACTCGTCTATATATGGAAGGTGTCTGAACGAAAGATTCCTTCTGACGTCAACGGCAGCACCGTCGTACCTCTCCTGAGAATGTTTTTTCGAGACCACTCGGTAGCCGGGTATCTTTAACCGCCTGTTGGTCGTATCGATACCATGCTCCGTGATTAGTATGATGTCGAGATCAAGCACACGAAATATGTTTCCGTATGTCGTTACTTTCCCTTCCCATCTATTCACGTTGAGGGTCAAGATCCTTAACCTGCTGTTCTGGTTTTCCATTCTCTGTCTTGGCTTTGGTGGATGGCTTAGTGTTTACAGGTTTTCGATTTGCGTTTCCCGTTCCTTTTCTTCTTGTATTCTGCTGGGGACAGTTCCACAAATGTTTCACGGTGGAAGACTATATTTTGGTAAAACAGTGCCTCTTCAACCGTTTCCTCGTCGCATTGAGCGTCGAAGTCCCATTTGTAGAACTTCTTTTTTATCCACACTCAGATTTTATTCGTGTCCCAGTCCTTCGGGAAGGGAAACTGCTCCGTGGCGTAGATGTTGAGGTTTACTCTATCAGCGTCGATTTTCTTATTATTTTTTCTTCTCTCTTTTTGGGGTTTTACCTCACATACGGAGCCCTTTGAGTCCGAGGTGTCCGTGGTATCGGAGAACTCAGTTTCTCTTTCCACAAATTGTGTATTTGTCTGGGCCGCCTTAGCGGCCGCCTCTCTCTTTTTTTTGGCCTCGATCCTTGGATCTAGCCGCCTGACCTCCTTATTATTTTTCTTTTCTAACTCCTGGCTTTTACCCGTCATTTCTTTAGGGACCATTTGCAGTTGGCAGTACGTCTCCTGATGGTGGATTATCAGGGAACCACATCTCGCTCATCCCGTTTTTAGCGAGCATCTGGTTGAGCTCCTTTCTAGACTTAAGTAAGATTTCTTAGCCTCCGTGTCCGTAAGGACTGCCTTCGCTGCTTGAGCGTACGTTGTGTTTTGTTTTCTGGTCTGCTCTTCTTTCTTTTGTTGGACTTTTTTTTTATCAGTTCTTCTTTTAGAGGGCAGGCCATAGCCATGGAGCAGTGTCCTTGACCGCAGTTAGCACACTTCTCCCTCGGACTGCTATAGTTCTTCCAGTGGTGCCCCACTTCACTGCACCTTAAGCAGATCTCCTGTGGTTCGGGGCAATCTTTTGTCACGTGGCTCTCCATCTTGTAACAGCGGAAGCAGAATTGTATGGGAGTAAATTCTACCCTTTCTATCTGCTCTCCGTTGATTTTGGCATTGAATAACAGGAGTCCGTTTTCTTTAGCCTTTTGTGCCATCGATGTGTCCGCAAAGATTACTTTGAATACGTGTGCGTACTCTGTATTCTCTTTTTTGGTCCAGAATTTGATCATTTCTGAAACCTTGACCCATAGTTAGTTTCTCGCAACTTCCTCCTTCATTTTCTCCTAGAAGTGTTGCCCAATCCAAGGATCTAATCTCCTGCATGCGACACTCCTGTGCGTCTGTATTTAGGGCGGGATTGCTGGTTGGAGACCTATTTCGCCTAATGTCTTTACTGCCTCTCGTTTCGTTATACACTCCACATCTTTTTCTTTCTCGCAGATCGCCACATATCCTGTGGGGACCTCGAGAAGACGGAGCATAGCGATCTTCAGTTTCCCGAAGACCACTTCGAACACCTTCTCTCGGCTGGGCCTGCTGCTTCCACTGATGGTGGGCAGCGGGATCCGAGTGGATCCGTTGGGCTAAATTTTTCCCTAGAGGATGACACCATGGGTTGAATTTCCTTTTGTCCTTTTGCTGATGATTTTACTTCTTAGTATTTGTTTCAAGTGATTCTTCCTTCTTGTAGAATTGTAATCTTTTTGTAGAGTTCTTTATGGGGGCAACCCCCCTCCCCATCGCAAGAGAGCTTCAACAAACATGAACTACGGGATGGGATGGATGAATGATGAGTGTACCCAGGGAGGCCCTTCAGACGGGTGAATGCGGCGGACTTAATGATGGGTGGTGATCGAATCAACTACCACCACCTGGTGGTGCCACCCCGTCTGGGGTTTGGTTATCGATGCTGCTTCCAACATACACAGGGAGGGTTGCATGTCCCCCTGTGGTCTTGGCCGGAAACTACCCTTAGAGATTAGAGCGAAATCTTCCCCAAAGCTTTTAGCATCGCATCGTAACCGGGTGGTCTCTTCCGTAGAGTTCCATAGTGGGCTAATCCTCAAACCTGTTTTACTTTACGTCTCCAAAGTGGACCGACATAGTTGGAGCGAGATCAGATGAATAGCAGTTCAGTTCACTTCAGCCCACCAGCGCCCCCGGGGGGACTGCGGGCGGACTTAGCCAGACATGGGTCCGCTATACGTGGCTCCGTATAAAATAAATCTTGAAGTCCTCGTGGGGAAAAAGCAAAGTTCGTTGAGGATTTCTTGAAGTGACTTCCCTCGACTTTTCCTCCTGTACGGCTGTGACTTCTCGTTGAGTGTAAAATAATTAAAGATTTTTTTTTGTTTTGGGGGAAGTGGTGAGTATGTGAGGGTGAGAGATAGTGGTGTATTAGAATAGTGAGGTTTGGGGATAGTGGTGAAATAAGGAAGCTGAGAGTTGCAAGATTTACAAAGATGCCTGGAGATCAGGCTAATCTCTTTTATTGTTTGTTTTGTTTGTTATATTATTATTGTTTTTTTATAAATGTATACAAGTATGTATGCATGCATATATTATTATTATAAGGTGTTCAAACATTTGGATTCTTGTACTATTTTGCTTTATTAATATTAACTTGACGTGTAGTTTGGTTGTTTAGATTAATTTTATGGTTTTTGTTTCCACATCAATCCTACGTGTTGTCTTATTTGGTTTTATAACTGTTTTGCTATATTCATCTTTGGTTGTTTTGTATTTGTTTTGTGTGTTCTGTGTTTCGTACTTACCTATTTCCTTCATATTATTATTTTTTTTCTTCGTGTTTTCATTAGGTTTTTTGGTCTTCTTTGGTCTTGAGGTATAATCGGTTCGGTTCGTCATTTTCGGTTAGTTTTCATCATCGGTTTTGGTCGATAGTTTATTCCTATGCAAAAAAATGGGACAATTGCGTCTCCAAGCTTGCTGGCGCTGCTTGAGAATCTTGCGCGGCTGGGACCTTGTTGGTTTTCTGCGATGAGTGCTCTAATTTCCTCGTTGCTATACATTGTAATTTTAACTTTCATATCTGACGCTCTTTCCTTTAAGATCGTATTGAGTGGTTTGATGTCCACCGCTCTGTGCAGATCCACTTTCTTCCTCACTTTCCTCCTTCGTGTATTAGTAATAAGATACACACGCTTATTTTGTATCTTCTGCAACTCTTTTTGTGCTGTTTTAGAGGCTCTAAACAGAGATACAGAGGGATAGATGAGGGTGGGTCTGACTAGCGTAAGATACAGTTTCTTTTTGTTCTTTTGGCTGAGGTTTCTGAACCTGTAGAGGGTTCTGACTGCCGGGGTTTATTTTTGGATCCGTTCTGTGAGGTGCTTCTTGTACCCATTAGAAGTGATCTTCATCCCGATTGCATTGCACTTGTTTGTGTAGGGATAACGCGTATCCTCCAATCTCGCATCCACTGTTTTTCTTCTTCCTAATGAGACGATCTTGAATTTGTCGCCATTAGTTCGGATTTTCCATTTGGATTCATAAACGTTGATTTTTCTTATTTCCTCGGCAGTCTTTCGAGCTTGCCAAGGCGCGTTTCTATATCCACTTTCTATAATTTGACTTATGTCATTGGCGAACTGGATATTCAGGCTAGAGGGGTGGGTTGGCTCTGGTATGTCGGTTGTATATATCGAGTATAAGGTTGGACTGAGCCACCCGCCTTGAGGCAATCCTGGCTGTAGATTAAAAGCGGGACCGTCCGTGCGCACTATACTGATGTAGGCCGGCCTCTCCATGACATAATCACACAGGATTTTTTCCAGTTTTGAGCTTAAACCCACCTGGAGGATCTTGTATTGCATCCCCCTTATCCATACTTTATCGAATGCCTATGACAGGTCCCTGCATACTATGTCGATATACGAGTATATTAAACGCATCTCGGCTAGTATAGTGGTTAGCGCGCCTGGCCGGCAATCGTTGGGTCGGCAGTTCGAATCTCAGTCCAGATTCTTTTTATGCTGACCCTATTTACTAGGGAGGTTCCTTCCGTGACTGGGAATCACGGTGGGGACGGGAGGTGAAGCTCGTAGCCATGACAGGCAGTCCAGCTAAGAGAATGATAACTCTAATTTCAAAACCCTGGAGTCACAGGCATAATTGCTTCTTCCAGAAGATCCTCCATGAGTATTACAAAGTCGCCCTCGTACGAGTAGCTCCTGTTTTTCTTCGCTTGAGCAATCTTTTCCGTGATGACATTTATTGCCATCTCGGTGCTTCTCTTCTTTCTGAAGCTGTATTACATTTAGTTGTAGAGCAAATTTTCCTCCAAGTGTTCGACGAGACTTCTGTTCAGTATTTTCTCTAAAGGTTTTTCCCCAATTTCCAGAAGGGATATTGGGCGGTAACTCTCCTTCCTCGTCGATGGTTTTCCAGGTTTGGCAATGAAGATCATTTTTGCCGTTTTGTATGCGTCGGGAAAGTAGCTTACATTTAGAAAGGCATTAAAGATGTTGAGTAAACCTTCCCGCACGCATCTCGGTGCTTTAACGAAGTTTAACTTTGTCAAGCCTGACCGTCCTGGAGCTTTTTGCTTAAAGGAGTGGAGCGCGCTTTCTAGTTCTTCTAGCGTCACTCTTTTTTCTTCTCCTTCCTGTCTGTTCACTTGGTGGTTAGGATGCGTCATCTCATTGATCTAATTCAGCTCGTCTATAATCTGATTTTCAAAATCTATGTCGAAGTCTTCATTTTCTTCTTCACTGATTCTGAAAATCTGTTTCCAGTATTGCCTGAGAATCTCTTTCCTTTTATTCTCTTCCGTTTTAATTTTTCCTTGGTCATCTTCTAACTCCATCTTTTTCTTCTGGGGCTTTATTCTCAATCTCCTGATTTTCGCCTAGAATTCTTTCGGTGATGCTTCGCAATCTAGTTCTTCGATAGTTTCATTCCAGCCTGTGGCGAGAGCACGCTACTCCTGGAGTTCGCCAACAACGAGTTCCTCACTCAATGGGTCAGAGAACCGACGAGAGGAGACAATATCCTAGGCTTGGTCTTCACCTCTGAGGATGATCTCGTTGAGGATGTCTCTGTAGGCGAAGAGCTCGGTGGCAGTGATCACCAGTTAGTTAGATATAGCGTCAAAATCCCGGAGGTAAGGTCTGTTGCCAGTCAATCAAGGAAACTTGACTTGAGAAGAGCAGACTTTGCAAGCCTTCGTGCTGGGCTAACTGATGTAAGGCTAGCGGTATGCAAAGAGGTTGAGGATTCGTGAAACAATTTTAAAAATAAGTTCATGAGTCTTCAATCAAGTAGCATCGATCTGAAATGCCTACGTCGGGCTTCTGTTCAGCCAAAGTGGTTTAATCGAGAAATCGGCCAACTGCTTAGGGAGAAGAGAAATACGTACCGGCGATCGAAGATCTCGGGTGCCTTTGACAAGTACCGGAGGCTAGCCAGGAGAGTGAAGTACAGCATAAGGGCGGCTAAGCGTACTGAGGAACTCCGAGTGGCGAGACTCTGCAAGGAGAATCTCAAGGAGTTCTTCGGCTATGTAAAGAGCCGTAAACCAATCCATCGTAGGATTGGGCCCTTAGTAGACGAGGAGGGTGCATTAACTCACTTAGATGCAGAAAATGTTCACTTCTCAATGACTACTTCTCTTCAGTGTTTACTAAAGAGTGTGGTCTCACCCCCCCAGCCCACGGATTCCTATTCGGGGAAAAAGCTGGAGGCAATGGACTTCACCGAAGGAGAAATAAAGAAAAAGATCGCTGACCTAAAGACGAATAAGTCCCCTGGACCGGACGGGTTTCTATCCAAAGTGTTGAAGGAAGTGTGCGATGAAGTATCACGACATCTGTGCGCTATCTTTAACATGTCAATCCGGACCTGATGCGTTCCTAGAGACTGGCGTGAGGCGGAGGTGACTCCGATCTTCAAGAAAGGAGACCCCAGCCACCCGTCAAACTACCGACCTATCAGTCTGACTTCGATAGTCGGTAAACTCCTGGAAAGCATGATGGTGGAAAAAATGACGAGCATTTAGAGTCAAACCTGCTACTGAGGAGTTCCCAGCACGGCTTCCAAAGGCAACAGTCATGCCTGACGAACCTTGTGGAATTCTTCCACTTCGTGTTCAGTGAGCACGATCGGGACAATGCGGTGGATGTGGTCTACTTAGACTTTCAGAAAGCCTTTGATGATGTACCACACCGCCGCCTTCTCCGGAAAGTGCGAGCGCTGGGCATAGACGGAAAAGTAGCCGGCTGGGTCGAGAACTGGCTAAATGGCAGACGGCAACGGGTAGTGGTGAATGGACAGGCTTCTGAGTGGGTGCCCGTTACTAGCGGGGTGCCTCAAGGTTCTGTCCTGGGACCACTACTATTCATCATCTACGTCAACGACATGGACGGTGACATGGTTGCCAAGATTTCCAAATTTGCCAACGATACCAAGCTTGGCATGGACGTTGCAAAGGATGGAAAAACTGCCCGCCTTCAGGAAGATCTTGGGAAGATTGGGGAGTGGTTGGACACGTGGCAAATGCCTTTTAACGTTAGGAAATGCAAAGTAATGCATATCAGCCACAGAAACCCCCAATCTCAGTACATCCTTAAGGGCACTGCTCTTGAATCGAGTAACACTGAGAAGGACTTGGGTGTAACTATCACTAGCGACCTCAAGTTCTCGAAACACTGCATCAAGGCAGAGAAGAAAGCCCAAAGGATGTTAGGCTACATAAAGCGCCAGTTTGGATACCGTAACAAGGAGATAGTACTTTGTCTGTACAACTCCCTCGTTCGACCGCACCTAGAGTATGCCGTACAATTTTGGAGTCCTTCGTTGCGAAAGGACATCGAAAGGTTGCAACGCGTACAAGCTAGGGCAACCAAACTGATTCCCTCTATCCGACATAAAAGTTATGAGGATAGACTAAGGGAATTAGATCTGTTCTTGGTGGAAACCCGTAGACTGCGTGGTCAGCTCATTGAAGTTTTCAAAATACTTCGAGGGTTCGACAATGTTGACTACCGGGATATTTTCACACTGAGTGAGAACGGAACGCGCAATCACGGCTTCAAACTTCAACTGAAGCGTTACAACCGCAATCTGTGTGGAAATTTTTTTACCTACAGTATCTGCGGTTAGTGGAACGCACTTCCAGTGGAAATTGTCAACAGTGAATCTGTTGACCAGTTCAAGTCAAGACTAGACAAAGTCTTTGAAAGTGGCCGTTTAGGGACGCAAAACAATTGAGCAGCCATGTGCCCGCTCGATTGCTAGTCCAAAGGTACCCTCTTTGAATGGACCGTCAGGTCTCCTAGGGTACTTTTTTTCCTTGTAACTCCATTTTGACTCTTGTTGTTCGTAAATTAGAATTTTTACTTCTTCCTTTATCTCTCTCATACGGTACATTATATCACGGGATATTCCCGTGTTGATGCTCACTTGTTATAATCCTTTCAGTTCACAGTTTAAACCTTATTAAAGATTTTGGACATTGGACATATAAAAGTGGGGAATATAGTAGTGGAGGGTTTTAGTAGGAGAAAATAGTGGAGAAAATGGGAAAAATTATACGAAAGCGAAATTTGTAGGATGAAAGACAGGTCCCTGGTGATAGGGCATCTCTGGCTTTCTTTGCGTTTTGACATATAATTTATGATATATATATATATATATATATATATATATATATATATATATATATATATATATATATATATATATATATATATATATATATATATATATATATATATATATATATATATATATATATATATATATATATATATATATATATATATATATATATATATATATATATATATATATATATATATATATATATATATAAGGCATGCAAGCCTTTGTAGCAGCGGATTTATTTGTTCTCTACTGGTTTTGTGAAGACTTGCATCTTCGTATCTGGGTAGTTTACACCCAGATTTTGAGTTTTTTTATTATTTTGTTTATTTTGTACTTTTGTTGTTTTTATTGCCACTTTTTGATTTTTGGCGAGTTTATCGTGCTAAAATTTGGGGGGAAGTTTAGAAAATATGCACTTTGCTATTTAGTGAAAATGATATTGTATGGCTTTGTTTCTGTTTGGTATTGTGAAAAAATCTAAGTGAACCTTGGGTCTACGTCATTGTTAATGAGTAGTTTGCTGCTTTTAAAGGGTATTGCGTGTTCTATGTCATCAAAGTCCAGTTGCTCGAGCACAAACTCGGTAGGGAGGTGCCGGTGTACTTTGTTCCAGATCTTAATTGCTCTCAGGTAAAGTTCCACGTGTATGGGGGTTATCTCCAGTTCACCATGGAGCTCATTCTGCCATCTCCACTCTCTCGTTCGGGTTCCTGTTATGATATTGATCGCCTTATTTTGGACCTTTTGCAGTTTAAGGAATTGGGTCTTGGGAATCGCGTTTATAGGGACCGGCGGATACAGGAGTTTTGATCGAATGCATGCATTATAGATCTTTAGTTTGTTGGAGGTACTCAGGTTTATGAACTTGAAAGGTTCCACTAAGTCCCTCCGTGCATTCGATGTAGTTTTAGCTACATGACTCCCATATTCACTAGTTGTAATACGGAGTCCCAGAACCGTGCCCTCCGTGCGGTATTGGATGCGTGCACCCCCACACGGATGTCTGCGAGGACCGTCGGAATAGTGGAATTACACGGAACTTTAGGGCATCGGTAGATATCTTCCATCTTCTCTCGAAAGAGTTGATGTTTTCGATTTCTACCGCCGTACTCTGTGCCATGTAATTCGCACTCCGATAAGGTGTCGTACATATCATTGTTATATCGTTCGCAAATTGGACGTACAACGAACCTTCAGTCAAAGGTCAGGAAAGGTCGATGGTTTATATATTATAGAGCAGGGGACTTATACACCCGCCTTGAGGCACCCCCACCTTGAGCTCGAACTCGGGGCTATTGAAATCCTTGATGTTCAGAAACGCCCTCCTCTCCATTATGTAGTCGCATAGAATCCTTTCAAGTATGGGATTGAGGCGCAGTTTTATGATTTTGTATTGCAGGCCTCTCTTCCATACTTTGTCGAAGGCCTTTTTGACGTCACGGAGTACCAGATCTGGGTGGCGTCTTTCAGCTTTTACTTTTGCCAACTTCTCGGTGACTAAGGCTAGCGCCGTGTCCGTTCCTCGCTTCCTTCGGAAGCCATGTCACTGGTTATTGTGAGAATTGATATCCTCGAGGAACGAATTCACCCTGTAGGCCAATATCTTCTCCAAGACTTTCCTTACAAATTCTAAGAGAGATATAGGCCTGAAGTTAGCTGGACTGTCCGGTGGCTTACCGGCTTTGAGAATGAATATCATTTTTGCTACCTTCCAGTGGTCAGGGAAATAACCCACATTCAGGCACGCATTCAAGATATTCATGAGACACAATAAGATATTAGACGGGCCTCGAATAAAATTCTTTCTTGTCAGTCCTGTACGCCCTGGTGCTCGCTGAAGAAAGGATTTTAAGATTTTCGAGAGTTATTCAGCAGTAATTCTAGCGCCGAGTCCCTCCATTTCCCTTCCCTGCGATACACAATGGTGAGGATGGGTTCTGTGTATCTGGTCGTTCAAGTCGTTTATAATTCCGTCTTCGAAATCTAAATCAAAGTCATCATTCTCTTCCGGGGATATCTTAACTATAGATGCCCAAAAGAGCCTGAATTCCTCTTCGAGTTTTTTCCACGTGAGTAATTTCGGTATTGTCACGTCTAAGATTTATGGTCTTTTGTGGCGTGTCTGCCTCTTAGTCTTTTTACTGTCTGCCAGAATGTACGTTAGTCGTTTTCTATGTTTAGTCTGTCTATCAAATTGTTCCAAAGTACATTCTGTTGGTCTCTAATAAGAGTCATTAATTCGTCGCGTATGTGTCGTGTTCGTCTGTGTGTAATGATGTTGGGGCCAGTGAGGTTCACTTCATTGATCCGTTTCCCGTATTCCCTCACGAGGGATTTCATTCTAGGGGTCCAGGAAGGGGCAGGAAGAGTTTTATATTTAACTTATTAAAGATGATGATATATTTATTGGAGGAAAGATTACAAGAAGATTTTCAACTTTACATTAATATAAATCAATTTATACAATGCAAAAATTAAAATATTGTAGTTAAAAATGTTGAAATTTAAAATTATAGCTGAGAAGGGAAAGGGTTTAGTCAGAGGCAAAGATACATAAAGTGGGTCCTCCTGGAGTAAGATTACGCAGGAGCTCATTTTTTTGTTTATTTACAAAGTTTTTTATACATTTAGTTTGTACCCACTGGTAGGGGTTTGTATTTAAATTAAAATTCGAGTTTATTATGACAATTTTTGGTTGGTTGTTAGTTTACTATTTCGCACTTTAGATTAAGTTTCACATGTTGTCTTTAATTATTTTTATCCAATTATAACTTTAGTTATCACTGCTTATTTAGCTCTTATTTCTCTATTCTTATTTATTTAGCTATTGTTCACTTGTTTTTATTATTACTAAGTTATACTTGACACGATTAGATTTCACTTGTTATTTTTATTAGTATCTTCTAATATCTTATATTTATCACTGTTACCTTTACTTTGTTCTTATTCCTCTATTCTTATTAATTAGCTATTATTCATTTGTTTTTAATATTGCTACTATTCACGCTAATATTGCTATATAACTTTTCAGATTATCATTTATTTAATGACTTCATTTAATGAGCATTTATTTTTAAATTATTGAGTACACTGTTCTATTACTTTTTAGATTCACAATTCACTATTGTCACTTTATACATTTCATGTTTATACACTTTTAATTTTTTCAAACTTCACTTTTAATTGTTTGTCACTTTTTACCACTAGTTCATTTCCGATGTCTTCATTCCGCACTTTATATTCTTGTAAGTTGTCCCGTTCACTGTGGATAAACTCGATTCCGGAATATACATAGTTCCACTGCACAAGAGGCTTTCGGTTTCATTTGGGGATCAAGGCCCCTCAAAGGTCCACTTGAATTCCCCGCTTCTAACTCCTTGCACTAGCTTCACATGGCTGTTCTTCTTAGGCCGACGTCCAATAATTCCGAAGACTTTTAGGTTCACCTCTTCCCCGTGGAAAAAGGGTCCTTTTTCCAGGACTTCGATTTTTTTCGGTAAGAGGCGCTCCTGGGTAACTTTGGTCATCTTCCGAACAGTCATCTGATTGTGCTTGTTTTTCCTCTTCCTCTAGTTTCGCTGTTGCTCTGGTGTTCCATTTCTTTTTCGTTCATTTTTCCTTCGGGCTATTTTTTGCGGTTACTGCGTTTTCTTTTCTTTCTTCTCCTTCTTCCTTTTCTATTTCGTGGCTTACGTCTTCTTTAGTGTTTTCGGATTGGTTTTGTTGTTCCTTGTTTCGAGTTGCTACTTTTGGGGCGGTCTCAGTCGGTGCTTCATCAAAGAATTTGATGTTTAACACATCCTGAGATGCTGGATTCGGCGGAAACCACAGCTTTTTTTTAACTCCATTGTGCTGGAGCATATTGTTTAGCTCCTCCAAGAAGCTGCCGGGGCGCGCAAGGTTCGCCAGGTGGGCGACGATGACCATAGTCATTATTTCTTTTCACTCAACCGGCATGACGAGTTTCAGAGTAGCTCTTTCCGCTGTTGACGTGGTTGTTGGTGCCGATGCTGCTGTGGCGTAGGATCCTGGGTGGGTCTTTGCTTCCTTTTCTTTTTTCAGTTTTTCTCTTTTCGCCCGTATCATTTCTTTGCGCAGGGGGCATCTCATGGCCAGAGCCCGATGTTCCCCCTCCGCAATTCGTGCATTTCTCTCGCTCTTCTCGGCAGTCTCTCCAACCATAGCCGGTTCTAGAGCATGCCACACAAGTTTGCTCTTTCTTCGGGCAATCTTTGGTTGAGTGGCTTTCGAGCGCGAGGCAGTTTTGGCAGTTTTCCAAATAAATATATTCTTCTGCCTCGATCTGCTCTGGAGCTACCCGTAGGTATAACCCCAGAAGGCCATCCCTCATCGCTCTCTGTGCCATTTCGCTGTTGCTATAGATGATTTTGATGAGCGATTTCTCGGGAAACTTATTTAAGATTTCTTGGACCTTGGACATAAAAAGTGGTGAGTTTTAGGGTGAGTTAGAGAGAAAGATAGTAAGAGAGGAAAGTGTTAAAAGAGTGAAGTAAAAAAATAAAGGATGTGTGGAAGACAGAATAAACAGGGCCCTGGTGAAAGGGTAGCTCTGTTTTTGGATGGATTTTGTTTGTTTTGGGGGTTTGTATTTAATGAACTATTAAATTTATAGTTTATTTAATTTTAATTTTTCAGATCTTAATGATCTTTTGGCATTCGAGCCTTTATTTGAGGCGGGGTTTTTATTCCCGCTGTGGGTTTTTGAAAAAGTTTATTTTTGTTTCATTTAAATTTGAATTTTAGCAAAGTTTGAATTTATTTGGAAATTTATTTTTACTAAGGAAACTTGCGCATTACACTAGTCGTTTTCTGTCTATTGTCGATTTTGTCATGTGTATTTTGGAGTCACGTCACCGTCAGATTGTATTTTGCTGCTTTTGAATGGTAACAACAAGGAAAGAAGGTACCCTAGGAGACCCTACGGTCCATTCAAGGAGAGTACCTTTGGACTAGCAATCGAGCGGGCACATGGCGGCTCAATTGTTTTGCGTCCCTAAACGGCCACTTTTCAAGATTTTGTCTAGTCTTGACTTGAACTGGTCAACAGATTCACTGTTGACAACTTCCACTGGAAGTGCGTTCCACTTACCGCAGATACTGTAGGTGAAAAAATATCCACACAGATTGCGGTTGTAACGCTTCAGTTGAAGTTTGAAGCCGTGATTGCGCGTTCCGTTCTCACTCAGTGTGAAAATATCCCGGTAGTCAACATTGTCGAACCCTCGAAGTATTTTGAAAACTTCGATGAGCTGACCACGCAGTCTACGGGTTTCCAGCGAGAACAGATTTAATTCCCTTAGTCTATCCTCGTAACTTTTATGTCGGATGGAGGGAATCAGCTTGGTTGCCCTGGCTTGTACGCGTTCCAATCTCGCGATGTCCTTTCGCAATGAAGGACTCCAAAATTGTACGGCATACTCCAGGTGCGGCCGAACGAGGGAGTTGTACAGACAAAGTACTATCTCCTTGTTACGGTATCCAAACTGGCGCTTTATATAACCTTAGCATCCTTTGGGCCTTTTTCTCCGCCTCAATGCACTGTTTCGAGAACTTGAGGTCACTAGTGATTGTTACACTTAAGTCCTTCTCAGTGTCGGTGGATTCAATAGCAGTGCCCTTAAGGATATACTGAGATTGGGGGTTTCTGTGGCCGATATGCATCACTTTGCATTTGTTCACGAAAAGGCATTTGCCACGTGTCCGACCACTCCCCAATCTTCCCAAGATCTTCCTGAAGGCGGGCAGTATTTCCATCCTTTAAAACGTTCATACCAAGCTTGGTATCGTCGGCAAATTTGGAAATCTTGGCAACCATGTCACCGTCCATGTCATTGACGTAGATGATGAATAGTAGTGGTCCCAGGACAGAACCTTGAGGCACCCCGCTAGTAACGGGCACCCACTCAGAAGCCTGTCCATTCACCACCACCCGTTGCCGTCTGCCACTTAGCCAGTTCTCGATCCAGCCGGCTACCTTTCCGTCTATGCCCAGCGCTCGCACTTTCCGGAGAAGGCGGCGGTGTGGTACCTTATCAAATGCTTTCTGAAAGTCTAAGTACACCACATCCACCGCCTTGTCCCGATCGTGCTCACTGAACACGAAGTGGAAGAATTCCACAAGGTTCGTCAGGCATGACCGTTGCCTTCGGAAGCCGTGCTGGGAACTCCTCAGTAGCAGGTTTGACTCTAAATACGACGTCATTTTGTCCACCATCATGCTTTCCATGAGTTTACCGACTATCGAATTCAGACTGATAGGTCGGTAGTTTGACGGATGGCTGGGGTCTCCTTTCTCTAGGAACGCATCCGGTCCGGATTGACATGTTAAAGATAGCGCACAGATGTCGTGATACTTCATCGCACACTTCCTTCAACACCTTGGATAGAAACCCGTCCGGTCCAGGGGACTTATTCGTCTTTAGGTCAGCGATCTTTTTCTTTATTTTCTCCTTCGGTGAAGTCCATTGCCTCCAGCTTTTTCCCCGAGTAGGAATCCGTGGGCTGGGGGATGGGACCACACTCTTTAGTAAACACTGAAGAGAAGTAGTCATTGAGAAGGTTAGCATTTTCTGCATCTGAGTAAGTTAATGCACCCTCCTCATTCCTCAAAGGGCCAATCGTTCTACGGATTTGTTTACGACTGTTTACAGATCTAAAGAACTCATTGGGATTCTCTTTACAGATTCTCGCCACTCGGAGTTCCTCAGACCGCTTAGCTGCCCTTATGCTGGACTTCACTCTCCTGGATAGCCTCCGGTACTCGTCAAAGTCACCCGAGATCTTTGATTGCCGGTACACAGTTCTCTTCTTCCTAAGCAGTTGGCCTATTTCTCAATTAAACCACTTTGGTTGAACAGAAGACCGACGGAGGCATTTCAGAAGGATGAAATGCGATTGAAGACTCATGAACTTATTTTTAAAATTGTTCCACGAATCCTCAACCTCTTTGCATACCGCTAGCCTTACATCAGTCAGCCCAGCACGAAGGCTTGCAAAGTCTGCTCTTCTCAAGTCAAGTTTCCTTGATTGACTGGCAACAGACCTTACCTTCGGGATTTTGACGCTATATCTAACTAACTGGTGATCACTGCCACCGAGCTCTTCGCCTACAGAGACATTCTCAACAATATCATCCTCAGAGGTGAAGACCAAGTCGAGGATATTGTCTCCTCTCGTCGGTTCTCTGACCCATTGAGTGAGGAACTCGTTTTTGTTGAACTTCAAGAGTAGCGCGCTCTCGCCACAGGCTGCTCTGGTTTCCCAGTCAACTTGGCTGTTGAAATCGCCCATAACGATGCCCACTTTGCCTTGAACCAGCTCACCCAACAGCTTGTACAGTTTCCTGTCCTTCTCAACGGGTTGGGAAGGGGGTCTGTAAAGCAGCAGTGTCCTGTATCTGACAGGACCGATCTCTAGGTCAACGTCTAGGAGCTCGTGGTCGGATATAACGTTGGAGTTCGTAGATTTGATTGTATCCTTGACATACAACATTACACCGCCACCCTCTCTGTCTGGCCCATCTTTGTGGAAGAGTTGGTAGCCAGGAACCGTGAATTCGCCTTCAAAGTCTCGGTTTGAGGTTTTTATCCACGATTCTGTTATGGCTACCATTTCGAGTTCTTCCGTCGCTACAAGGCCACGGAGCTCAGAAAACTTGTTCCTGATTGACCTCGCATTGAAAAGAAGAACTTTCAGGGAGTCCCTTAATGTAGGACCCCCTATACTCTTCCGTTTCCCGGCTTCTTGGTTGTTGCAGTAGCACCATTTTTGACAACCTCCGAGAAGGTTGTTTGGGGAGTGACTCGGGCGTACTGGCGTACGTCCGCCTTCCTATTGGGCTGGACACTCCTTTGGGTGCGCTCCACGACATCCTGGATGAGGTTAGCTAGGAACGCCTTGCCCTTAAAGGAGAGGTGCACCCCATCTCTTTGGTAGAGGTCTTTTCTACCATATAATACGGCGTACGGGTCGACAAAAAAGACACCTTACGCCGTACAGAGGTCTGCAAGGCGCCGGTTTAGCGACATGTTCCTCAAGTGGGCAGTCCGGCTTGGACCCCACCTCGGGAGCATCCCCACCACGACGCGTCTGCGGGTTTTCAATCCACAGTCGTCGACAGCGCCCATAACTGTCCTCATAATCTCGTCTGTAGGGCCTACCCTACCTCCTCTGAGGCAGAGGTCGTTGCCACTTACCATAAGGACAACGACTGAAGTCTCTGAAATCTGTGACTTCTCAGCCTCAGCTCTTACCTGCTTATTCCCATAGCCTGGGAGGCAGCTTACCTTAACGCTTGTGCGAAGGTGGGCCGCTAGTAGGTGCTTCAGACCCCGTGCTTGAGAATCACCAATAAGGGTGACTCTTGCACATTTGTCTGCAGACGACTTAGTCTTTCCTTTCGGAGGCAACTTGCCGCTTTCCTCTTGTATCTCTAAATTTTTCTTCTTCTTCTTCTTATTCTTCCTCTTCTTCTTCTTCTTCTTGTCTTCCTTTGTTATCTCTTCTTTTATTTCCCGTTTCTCTTCTTCTGCTTCTACCTTCTCGTCCTCTGTTTCCACTTTCTTTTCTTATTTGTCGGTCGGCCTCGATGTCTCAGTGTGTACGAGAGAATTCAGAGGTCAACCGGGCACCAATGGCTTGCCAGATCCTCTTAGCTCTCTCGTGGAGCGCCACGTTGACCAGAGATAATCCAACCAGGTCTTGGAGTTCCTTCTGTCGTTTTTGTTCTCTTCTTCGGGTGTTTGTAATGAGCAGCACCGCTTTATTCTGGATGACTTGTAGTTTCGCAATGTGGGTCTTGGCGTTCGCGTTTAATGGCACCGGGCGGTACAAGAGTCTCGAGTGAAAGCACTCATTGAATATCTTGATTTTATTTGAGGGATTTAGGTCACGGAACCTATAAAATTCCCTCAAATCTTTCTTGCTATTCGCGACTGTTCGCTCAATATGACTCTTGTAGCCCCCTGTGGTGATTTTGAGCCCCAGAACCGTCCCTTCTAGGCAGTAGGGGATTCGCTCCCCTTCTACCCGTATATTATTGAAGGTCTTGCGAGACATGGGAATTATTTTGAATTTGGGGGCATTGGTTGATATCTTCCATCTCCTCTCGAAAGAGTTGATGTTAGAAATCTCCCTAGCCGTATTTCTCTCCATAAATTCTCTGTGAACATAAGTGGCGGTACAAATTTGTGATATATCGTCAGCGAACTGGACGTATATCGTACCTTCGGATAGAGGTTGTGGCAGGTCACGTGTATATATGTTGTATAACAGGGGACTGAGACAGCCCCCTTGCGGGACCACAGATTCGAGCTCGAACTCAGGGCCTTTGTGTTCTTTGATCTGTATATACGCTCTCCTCTCCATTATATAATCGCATAGAATCCTTTCAAGAATGGGGTCGAGGCCTACTTGAAGGATCTTAAATTGTAGTCCTCTCTTCCAAACCTTATCAAAAGCTTTTTTGACATCGCGGAGCACCAGGTCGGTATGCCTTTTGTCTGCCTTAATCTTGGCAAGCTTTTCGGTGACAACGGCTAGTGACGTGTCAGTCCCTCTTTTCCTTCTGAAGCCATGTTGCTGCTCGTTATTCAAGTTGGCTTCGTCGAGAAAAGAGTTGACGCTATTAGCTAATATCTTTTCGAAAATTTTGACAGCAAATTATAGGAGAGATATCGGCCTAAAGCTGGTAGGGCAGTCCGGGGGCTTTCCCGGTTTTGAGATGAAAATCATTTTGGCCATTTTCCACTGATTAGAGAAATAGCCCGTGTTCAGAGCGGCGTTCATGATGTTAAGTAGGCCACTCCAAACGTTAGGCGGGGCCTTGATGAAATTCTCCCGAGTCAGTTCCGTGGTACCCGGTGCTCTTTGACAAAAGGATTTTAGAGCAGCGGAGAGTTCTAGAGCAGTTATTTTACTACCATAGCCCTCCATCACTCTTTCCTGCGACACACAATGATGAGGAGAGGTTTTTGTATTTGTGTGTTTAGCTGTTGGATTATGTCAGTCTCGAATTCGAGGTCGCAGTTGTCATTTTCTTCTGGGGTAAATTCGAAGATTGAAGACCAGAAAATCCTAAACATTTCCTCAATCTCTCCAGTCTCGTCAATTTCTTTGCCGTAGTGAATGAGTGTTATTCTTTTTTGTGGGGGTTTTCCTTTAATGCGTTTAAACTTCTGCCAGAATGTGTGTGAGTCTTTTTCTACGTCGAGTCTTTCTATAAGTCTGTCCCATGTTCGTATTTGTTGGTCCATAATTAGTGTCTGGAGTTCGTCTTTAATTTGTCTTAGTCTTCTGTGGGCATTGTGGTTGGGGTCTATCAGCGCTACTACATTGGACAGGTCCCTATATTTTTTGGGCCAGTGCTTTCATGCGAGGGGTCCAGGAGGGAGCTGGAAGGGTTTTATATTTAATACGGGGAGTACTATTTACATCGGCTTTTATTAGGAAGTCAGTGATTTTATCCAGCTCCTCATCTATTTGTTCTAAATTGGCATCATTTAGATCTTCGGCAGAAATTACGTTTTTCTTATGGCTAAATATTTGCAGGAGGTTGTGCATGGGCACATAGCCGCGTCTTGGGGGTTGGTACCCCGTGGCCACGACCAGTTACCCTACGGCAGTACCTACTTCAAGTACCTTCATCAAGTGTCCTGTATTTTAGTCCTTTTTAACGGCTATTGCACAGCCGTCATACCGTTCCTGGCTATGATTCTTGCTAATGACGTCGTATTGAAATATTTTTAATTGTTTTTGCGCGGTCAGTCCATGTTCGGAAATAAGTATTATGTCGGGGTCACTCTGTCGCATAATATTGACATAGATGGAACCTTTTCCGTCCCCCCCATCGACATTCATGAGTATAATTGTAAGTCTGTCGGTCATTTTGTGTAATGTTAGTTCTCTAGTGCGTGGGATTAAAGTAGACGCTTATTCGCGATCTACTTTAGCCCCATGAGGTATACTGGGCGGGGTGAGCTCCCTGCCGTTTCTTTTTTTTCTGTATTCAGTGTCCATTATCATGTGGAAGCAGTCCGTGGTAAATTTGATCATATTTTGGACGAGAGCCTCCTCAACCTGCGCTCCGGAACCTCATCTGAGCATTTCCACTTGTATCTTCCGGTCCTAAGACCCTCCGATACTTCGCGGGAATCGATTTTGGTTGGGAAGGGAGCCGATTCGGGGGCATATAATTTCAGGTTGAAACTTCTCGCGTGGTATTTTAACTTATGTTTCCTTCCCCGTGATGAGGAGGTAGACCTTGGGCCACGAGTTTTAGAGATTTTCCTCGACCGTGGAGACCTGGTCTCCTTGGGTCGCACTGCTTCCTTGGTTGGTGTGTGTGTTTGTGTGTTAGCTGTAACTATGATGTCTTTTTTGGCTGAAAGTGGCGCCTGTTTGTTTTGTTTGTGCTTCCTTAGGTTTGTTTAGTCGGGGGTCTCGTGAGATGGCTGTATTCTGTGGTGTTGGCACTTTTTGGCACGTTTCTTGGCACTGAGGGGCTACGCTTATTCGCATAATCTCCTCTGAAGGAGGGTTGTCGGGGAACCACATCTCCTGCACCCCGTTCTTTACGAGCATGCGATTGACCTCCGTGGCAAAGGTACCTAGGCGTGTAATGTTTACAATGTGCGCATAGTAAATGCAGCACATTATTTTTGTGGAATGCTCGTTTTCAATGTGTAGGTAGGTCTTCTGGCTGTTCGTCTCGGCAATTGCGGCTTTGGCTACTTTCGCATAAGTTGAATTGGTCTTCCTCTCTTCTGTGTCGCGTTTTAATTGAGTTTGCTTCTGGATCTCTTGGTTTTTGACCGGACATGCCATAGACATAGTCCGGTGGGGGCCTTCACAATTTAAGCATTTAGGAGTGGTACTCTTACAGTCACGCCAAAAATGGTCGCGACCGGTACAGATAGAGCAAACGGTAAGTTCTTTATCAGGGCAGCTGGAAGCGGTGTGTTTGCTGTACTTGTAGCACCGAAAGCACATTTGCAAGTCGACAAACTCCTCACGTTCCATCTGCTCTGAACAGACTCTTACGTTGAAGAGAAGCAAACCATTTTCCTTAGCTTTTTGAGCCAAACCGTGTCCTCGAACACAACCTTAAACACGTGTGCGTGTATTGTTTAACTTTGATCACCTCAGCCACCTTTGCCCATTTTTGATTCCCTTCGATTTCCATTTTTATGTCTTCTGCCGAGTGGCTCCCGACCCAGGAGTCGAGGCGCCTGCAGATTAAGCTGCGAGGGTTTTAATTTGTGGCAGTGTGGTCGGTTTTAGATTTATGGTCCCGAGGCATTCAACAGCTTTGCTTGAGGTCAAGGCTTCACAATCGGCCTCCCTCGCGCAAATGGCTGAGTATCCATTATGTATGTCTATGAGTCTGACTAGCGCAATGTGTAGTGATCCGTGTACCTTTTCAAATACCTTTTCTCTTTCTGGTTTTGGTTCCCTTCGATTTCCATTTTTATGTCTTCTGCCGAGTGGCTCCTGACCCAGGAGTCGAGGCGCCTGCAGATTAAGCTGCGAGGGTTTTAATTTGTGGCAGTGTGGTCGGTTTTAGATTTATAGTCCCGAGGCATTCAACAGCTTTGCTTGAGGTCAAGGCTTCACAATCGGCCTCCCTCGCGCAAATGGCTGAGTATCCATTATGTATGTCTATGAGTCTGACTAGCGCAATGTGTAGTGATCCGTATACCTTTTCAAATACCTTTTCTCTTTCTGGTTTTGGGCCCTCCGAGAGGACCCGGAGAGTGATGCGGAGAGTCTCCCTCATTTCTCCTACATCCTATTGTAAGATAGGGGATGCGTATGTACAAATATATATGTGTACACTGAGAAGCGGTTTAGAAAAAGAGGGGGTCGGGGAGAGAGAAAGAAATAGGGGTCAAGGTCCAAGTAATTTTATAAAACTTTACCTTTATTTTTCCTTTCTTCAGGCTTGCGTGTGGGCCAGATGAGGCCTCGGTCCTTGTATCCACGAAGGAATGAAGATTTTGCCCCTCGCCTTCCTAGATCGAATGCCAGTGGTCCACTTTTCAAAACGTATCCTGCTTTTTCGCTTTTTCCAGTTTTTCTCTACACTACTCGAAACGAGTATCACAATTCACCTTCGCAAAAATTCAATTTTTTGTGAAAATTCAGCGGATAAAAGTAAACTATAAGTATGAGTAGGAAAACAGATTCTCCCGGAATCAACGGGGAGGTCATCTTATTAGCAATATATATTGTTTTGATGAAATACATGAAATGTTTTTAATTTTTGTTATATAAACTTAGTATAATTTTTAGAGATAATTTTTTAAGTCAGATTTTTATATAGACACATTACATTCATAATTTTAATGTGAATTTTTGATATAATCACTTCTTATTCGATTTAATTCATTTTAGCACTTACAATTTGAGGGGGGGTTTTTGTTATAAAAAAATGTTTGAAGTAAATTTTTTATATGATCATTTTACATTTTATTTTATTTATTTTAGCACTTACACTTTTAATTGAGTAGTTCTTTTAGTCATATTTAGATATATTAATTGTTCTGGTTTTACTATTTCCTCTTGTTTCGTTTAAAACTAAATTTTGGTAGCACTTTATGATATTACTATTTACACACGAGTTAAATTATTATCTAATCTGTTAAATAGTCATACTGATATTTTTATTTTCGTTCAGCTTAATTGTTAGTTTATTATTCTATATTTTACACTATTAGACCATTTTTATTATTATTCACTCGATTCATTCTCTTATTATTCTATATTTTACACAATTAGACCATTTTAATTATTATTCACTTGATTCATTCAACTTTCGCACTTTAGATTGCTTATTCTAGACGCTTTAGTTTGTTCAATTGTTCGCACTTTTGACAGATTGTTTTAATCACTTTGATTTGTTCACTTATTGCTAACATTAGTTGCTATTTTGTAGGTTAAGTAATACTCCGGGGTCTTGTGGCCATTCTCCATTTCCTTAAAGACAGATGAATCGATGGTGTGTAAGCACGAGTCCGGGATGTAAATCGCGCGCTCCATTGGTCCTTCGTATGTCCATTTGTATTTGCCTTTGTTGATTTCATCGAGCAGTTTTTCATTGTGTCCCTTAGGGGGTCGGCATTGAGGGAAACCATTGACTTTAAGGTCCACGTCCATGGCGTCGAAGAAACAGCCCTGCAGAAGGATATCCCTTTTCTCCGTGAGTGGAAATCCCGGATACTTTAGGATTTCATCTTCGTCTGAGCTTTCTTGAGATTGGCTTGTTTCATCTTCTTTATTTGCCTCTTGTACCACTTCTTTTTTCTTTTTCCTTATTTGTTTTTTCTTCTTTGTGAACTTTTTCGTGTTTCCATCTTTTTCCAAGTCTTCTTCCGTTGTGACTTCTTCCTCCGATGTTTTATGGCGCCAATTCACAACTTCTTCTTTTCCAGTGTTTTTTTGCTGGGGAACGTTGATGAATTGTATCCTTAACATTTCGTGCGATGCGAGGTTGGGCGGGAACCATAGCTTTTTCTGAAAACCGACTTTTGCAGGAGGCGATTTAACTCCTCTGCAAATGAACCGGGGTTAGCTAGATTCGCCAAGTGAGCAAAGACGATCATGGTCATACTCTCCTTGGTCTCACCTGGCATTACCAGTTTTGAGGCAGAGTTTTCTGTGCTGCTGGTCTTGGATAATGCCACTGCCTCGACGTAGCTCTTGGATTTTGGCTCCTTTACCTGCTTCATCACATCGCGTTTTGCCCGAATGGCATCCTTGCGGATGGGACACCTCATGGCCACGGCCTTGTGGTCCTCTCCGCATTTAGCGTATCTTTGTTTCTCGGAAGTGCACTCTTTCTATCCGTGACCGAGTCTGGAGCAGATGGAGCAAGTGACGTCAGCCGCCATACATTCTTTAGTGGGATGTTGTTCCACAACCAGGCAGCGTTGGCAGAACTCGAGTTGGATGAACTCCTCTGCTTCAACTTGTTCTGGGGCGATACGAAGGAAGAATCCCAGGAGTCCATCCTTTATGGCCCTCTGAGCCATCTCGATGTTTGCAAAGATTACTTTGACTATGTTTTTACCGAATTTTTCGACTTTGTCGATTTGTACCCAATTCTGTTGTTTAGTTAGCTCGACCGTGAAGAACAGGTCGAGTCTCCTAAGTATGATGGTTCAGCGTGCGAGGACTTCCTTGGGGATAACAACTTCGAGGCCAATCGCACGTAGGAGCTCATTGGTTTGCTCCGATACCAGTCTCTCGATATCTTCGTCTTTCCAGCACATTGCTGCGTAGCTGTTGGGGGTATCAATAAGCCTAATTAGGGATATATTGAGGATGCCGAAGATGGTTCGCATGACTGTTGGAATTGGTGCTTTGGTCGCTTTACCGATAGTGCGGAGGGGTACCCTCTTGTAGTCCCGGTTGGGAGGCCCCATGGCCCCCTTCGGGCTTTTTACTCCTCCTAGTGCACGTATTATCCGTCTTCTTCTAGAGGATTTTCTTTTTCCGAATCACGAGGCTCGAATATGAGATTGTCTGGTGAGGGCATCTTAGTGTACCTTCCCTAAACCTTGCCTCCTTTGCCACGACCAGACATGATGAATTCGACTTATCAAATGGTAAGGTACTCACTCACTCAATCAATCAATCACTCATTAAAGATTTTTGTCTTTGGGGAAGTGAGTGTGAGAGATAGTGGTGTATTAGAATAGTGGGGTTTGGGGGATAGTGGTGAAATAGGGAAGTCTGAGAGTTGCAAGATTTGCAAAATGTGCCTGGAGATCAGGCTAATCTCTTTGTTTGTTTGTTTTTGTTTGTTATAATATTATTGTTATATATATATATATATATATATATATATATATATACAAGTATGTATGCATGTATATAATATTATTATAAGGAGTTCAAACCTTTGGATTCTTGTACAATTTGCTTTAACTTATTAACTTGACGTGTAATTTGGTTTAGATTGATTTTGTGGTTTATGTTTCTTCTTCGGTTCTTACGTGTTGTCTTATTTTTTTTATAATTATTATGCTATATTCGTATTTAATATTTGTACTCACTCACTCAATCAATCAATCACTCATTAAAGATTTTTGTCTTTGGGGAAGTGAGTGTGAGAGATAGTGGTGTATTAGAATAGTGGGGTTTGGGGGATAGTGGTGAAATAAGGAAGTCTGAGAGTTGCAAGATTTGCAAAATGTGCCTGGAGATCAGGCTAATCTCTTTGTTTGTTTGTTTTTGTTTGTTATAATATTATTGTTTTTATATATATATATATATATATATATATATATATATATATATATATATATATATATATATATATATACAAGTATGTATGCATGTATATAATATTATTATAAGGCGTTCAAACCTTTGGATTCTTGTACAATTTGCTTTAACTTATTAACTTGACTTGTAATTTGGTTTAGATTGATTTTGTGGTTTATGTTTCTTCTTCGGTTCTTACGTGTTGTCTTATTTTGTTTTATAATTATTATGCTATATTCGTATTTAATATTTGTGTTCTGTGTTTTATTTTAATTCTGTCATTATTTTTCTATATTCGTATTTAGTAGTTATGTATTTGTGTGTTCGTATTTAACTGTTTCCTTCTTCTTATTCTTCTTTTTTCGTTGTCTTCATTAGGTTGTTTTGGTTATCTTGGTTCTTGATGTATAGTCGGTTCGGTTGATCATTTTCGGTTAGTTTTCATCATCGGTTTGGTCAGTAGTTTAGTCCTATGCAAAAAATGGGACAATTGCGTCTTCAAGCTTGCTGACGCTGCTTTGGAATCTTGCGCGGCTGGGACTTGTTGGTTTTCTGTTAGTAACACACGAAGGAAGGGAATGAGTGCTCTAATTTCTTCATTGCTATACGTTATTATTTTTTCTTTCATATCTGAAACTGTTTCCTTTAAGATCGTATTGGGTGGTTTGATGTCCACCGCTCTGTGCAGATCCACTTGCCCTCTCATTTCCCTCCTTCGTGTGTTAGTAATAAGGTACATACATTTATTTTGTATCTTTTGCAACTCTTTTTGTGCTGTTTTTGAGGCTCCGTACAGAGTTGCAGAGGGATAGATGAGGGTGGGTCTGACTAGCGTCAAGTATATTTTCTTCTTGTTCTTTTGGCTGAGGTTTCTGAAGTTGTAGAGGGTTCTGACTGCCGGGGTTGCTTTTCGAATCCGTTTTGTGAGGTGCTTCTTGTACCCGTTAGAAATGATCTTCAATCCGAGTATATTGCACTCGTTGGTGTAGGGATAACGCGTATCCTCCACTCTCACATCCGCTGTTTTTCTTCTTCCTAATGGTACGATCTTGAATTTGTCGCCATTAGTTCGGATTTTCCATTTGGATTTATAAGCGTTGATTTTTCTTATTTCCTCGGCAGTCTTTCGAGCTTGCCAAGGCGCGTTTCTATATCCCCTTACTATGATTTGACTTATGTCATCGGCGAACTGGATATTCAGACTAGAGGGGTGGGTTGGCTCTAGTATGTCGGCTGTATATATCGAGTATAGGGTTGGACTGAGGCAGGCAATCCTGCCTGTAGATTAAAGGCATGGTCGTCCGTGCGCCCTATACTGATGTAGGCCGACCTCTACATGACATAATTACAGAGGATTTTTTATAGTTTTGAGTTTAAACCCACTTTAGGTTCTTATATTGCCCCTCGCTTACCCATACTTTATTTAATGCCTTTGACACATCTCTGCACACTATGTCGATATAGCTCCTGTTTTTCTTCGCTTGAGCAATCTTTTCCGTGATGACATTCATTGCCATCTCGGTGCTGCTTTTCTTTCTGAAGCCGTATTGCATTTCGTTGTATAGCGAATTTTCCTCCAAGTGCTCGACGAGTCTTCTGTTTAGTATTATTTCCAGAAGGGATATTGGGCGATAACTCTCTTTTCTCGTGGTTGGTTTTCCAGGTTTGGCAATGAATATCATTTTTGCCGTTTTATATGCGTCGAGAAAGTAGCCCACATTTAGGCAGGCATTAAAGATGTTGAGTAAGCCTTCCCACACGCATCTCGGTGCTTTAACGAAGTTTAACTTTGTCAAGCCTGACTGTCCTGGAGCTTTTTGCTTAAAGGAGCGGAGCGCGCTTTCTAGTTCTTCTAGCGTCACTCTTTCTTCTTCTCCTTCCTGTCTGTTCACTTGGTGGTTAGGATGCGTCCTCTCATTGATCTAATTCAGCTCGTCTATAATTCGATTTTCAAAATCTATGTCGAAGTCTTCATTTTCTTCTTCACTGATTCTGGAAATCTGTTTCCAGTATTGCCTGAGAATCTCTTCCATTTTATTCTCTTCCGTTTTAATTTTTCCTTGGTCATCTTCTAACTCCATCTTTTTCTTCTGGGCCTTTATTCTCAATCTCCTGATTTTTGCCCAGAATTCTTTCGGTGTTGCTTCGCTATCTAGTTCTTCGATAGCTTCATTCCATTTTGCCTTTTGCTGTTCGTAGATTTGAATTTTCAGTTCTTCCTTTATCTCTCTCATACGGTACATTATATCACGGGATATTCCCGTGTTGATGCTTACCTGATATAATCCTTTCAGTTCACGGTGCAAACCTTTCATACGATCGGTCCACTTGTACGTTGAAATTGTTTTATATGTGCTTTTGAGAATCGACTCTCTGTCAGCCTCGATCATCTGGGCATCTAGCCGCTCCATTTCTTCGTCTATTTCCGCGAGCGTTGCTTCGTCAAGGTTTACTGGGATGTAATTTCTTGGCATTCGCTCGTAATTATCCTAATTCGCCCTGTTGTAATTCTTCCTTGTATGCGATGGTACCATTACAGGATTAACGTTTATTTGTAGATTAATCCTTATATGGTCGCTACAAGGTATTACTTCAGGGCTCATGTGATAGTTGAAAGGTAATAGGAAGTTGGCCAAGCAAATGTCCGGCTTGGTGGCTCTCCTTTCCGTGATGAAGGTCGGAAAGTCGGGGCCCAGTCTTTGGACGATGTTCCTGTCCATGAGAGTATTCAAGCATCTGCCTGCACCGATGCTTCGGGTACACCCGGACTCGGCACAGCGTGCGTTCAGGTCCCCCATAAATATCGTGGGGACCTTTCGCCCGAATATACTCGTAAGAGTGTGTGTAGAAGTCTAAATACCGCGTACATAAGTGTACGCAAAAATACTCCAACACAAGCTACGTGTCCCTCCCGTATTTCCAAATGCACCAGCCTTGAATTCTCTATCGCCCCTTTTCGCACCATCGTAAACTGAGAGGTGGCTCGAAGGTGTGAAAGAGTTATATTGCCTGCCCACAGATAAAAAAGGTCTTTCGCGCGGTGATACAGATTTTATGAGAATTCGGTGCTCTCTCTCGATTTCTGCTCGCGAGAAAAATAAAAGGAAAAGTTCTCCCTGGAGTTAGGCAGAAGATTTTGGACCTACGTCAAGAGTGTGGAGCTCGTTCCACAAAGGAAACCGTTCGCCCGCTGCAAGGAAGGAACTTCTCGGGAAATTGGTTGTTGCCGTCATGGTACTTGTAGGTGCCAAACTTCTCACAGACCTCACCCCCCCTCCTTCAGAGTAAGAGGTTACACAGGACCTCCCTGTGCGGATTACCCTAGACGTAGCTAGGTAATCGGTTTTGTCTACCCACTTTAGGAGCCGAATAATTGGACAGGTACTTCGAGGAAGAAGTCCGATTTGATTCACCGTTTGGTTCACCTTCGTGATCCAACATAGGATCATTATATCACCAGTCTAGGATTACCCTCTCATTCCGTAACCTTGGACGGCCGGACTAGGTGCGATCATCGTCACCAGAAGAAGATCTTCACCGTCCCCTTCAAAAATACTTACAAACTCAAAGGTATCGTTAATTGAATTATCCCCTCCTCTAACTTCACTAGTTTATTTTTGAACTAGAATTCCTATCCCGAGCCCATAACCTCGAGTATTAGAAGTGCTTAATTCAGTGTTTAACTCAATAATAATATTCCATTCATGCTGTTGGGTGCTATTAAGACGCAAGCATCCCAGTGAGTAATTTTCAAGTAATCTCCACTACATTTTTGTATACTTATTTATTCAGTGCAAGATTAATTCTATTTATGTTTATATACGCTGTTGCTTATTTCAAATTCATCTACATTGAAGATTATTTTTGTATCTGTGTGTTTAACTATTTTGGACGATCCTTTGGCAATTATTAAGCAATCCACTCGGCTTAAATCTCAATATTACCGATCTACCCATGGTTGGCTTTTACTGAGTGGGGACACACTCAGGGGATCATCATCTTAGTTTTGATCAAAAGGTACGCAACGCGGTTATTCTTATTCACCGGAAGTGGCTAAGGTTGGTGTATTGGATACACTTCACCTCGGTGCGGTAATAAAATATATGTCCAGGAAGTGGGACTGGAATTACCCACTCACTAAACCTCGACAGTGTGGTTAGGCAAATAGTCGTGTCTTGGGGGTTGGTATCCCGTGGCCACAACCATCTTTCCCAGGTTTATCTCTACCTCTATGGCGAGGTAGGATTCTTCCAAGTTCCTGAGTTGCTTGAATTTGATTCCCTTCTTTATCGCAATGGCTGCTCCGTCGTAACGTTCTTGTGAATGGTTTACTGTTAACACGTCATAGTTCCATATCTTGATTATGTCCCTATCCGTGTTAACTCCGTGTTCCGAAATGAGAATAATATCAGCATCGATTTGTTGGAAAATATTACCGTAGTGCACTCTTTTTGGGGTCCATCCGTCGGTGTTGATACTCAAGATTCTTAAGCTGTCTCTTTGCATTATGAGGACTTAACTACCGCTTCTTCAGTTTGGGTCCCTGTTAGGGAACTTTTGAGGTGCAGGGGATGGATTTTGTTTTATCTCTTCGTGGATTACTTACATGCCCTTGGTCTTCTTAGTTAGTTGTTTTCTGGGAGGTCTGGGAGTTTTAGATTTACTCCTCGAGGCTCTCTGTGACCTCGTTCTTGGCTCCTTTTCTTCTTCTTCTTCTTGTGAGTCGCTTGATGACTTTTCTTCAGTGTCATCCAAATCTTCTTCAGATATAGACTGCTTCTCTTCTTCACCTCGTGGTCGTATGGATGAAGCTGTGCTCATATTTAGTATTTTTAGGGAGTCCGGCTATTTGGGCACTTTGATGGTTGGCCGGTTGTTTGCCTGAAGTAGTGAATTGAGTTCACTCTCATAGCTACCTGGGTTTCCCATGTTAGTGATATGGGCGTGGATGACGCATGTCTGAATCTTAGAGCTCAGATCTGAGTTGAGCTGTATCGTCGGTTGATTTACGAATGTTTGATTCGATCTCGATGCTGCGGTCGCATAGCTTTGGGTACTACGGACTCAAGCTTCTTCTTCCTTCTTTTTTTTTATTTCTTTTCTCCTGAGACAGTTAAGTGCTAAGACTTGGTGGTCCCCGTTGCAGTTTAGGCACTTTTTTGTTGGGGAACATTCTTTAAATCTATGTCTTTTTTGCCCGCATTCTGAGCATAGTTTCTTGTCCTTGTTGGGGCAAGAGTGGTTTGTATGGCTCTCCAGTTTGTAGCAAGAAAAACGCATTTGAATATTGTGAACTTTTTCCTGCTCAATGTTTTCCGATGGGATCCTCATGCTAAAGGCTAGGAGCCCATCTTTTTTTATCTTTAGTGCCATCTCAATGGTTTCGAATGTGATTTTGAACACATGAGTGTGGTTATTTAACTTGATTAGTTCCTCTATCTTCGCCCATGTGTTTTTTGCCTCAATTTCCTTCTTTATCTCTTCGGTGGTTCTTTCTCCAATCTATCCTTCGATTTTGCGGCAGATGACGCTCCTATTGGGCTGCTACCTGTAAGGGGGGGGGGGTCTTCCCTTAAGCCCAATTTTCTTAAAGGGCCTCCGTACCTCGGGAGGACAGTAGCTCGTTCACGTCCTTCGTTTCCGAGTACATTTCAATGTAGCCGTTGGTTACGTCAATCAAACGGATCAACACAACCTTAAGTTCTTCGAATAGAACCCGGCATACATCAGCTTTGGCCGGAACTGCTTGGCCGGGGAGCCCCCTGAGGGGGACTCTTTTCGTTGTTTCCATCTCCACTGAGGGGGGGAGGGTCCTTGATCCGGGTGATTCCTCTTCTTATTTTCCAAGTCTTCTTTCTTGATTCGTGTAATGTGTATGAATTTTATGTAGGTGATGTTATATACTTTAGTGTTTGAGATAGAAAGTTCAGAATAGACGTGTTCCCCGCCGTAGTGCGGCCCCGTGCCCCCGCGAACCAGTACTTCAACTGATGGGGTGATGGATGATGAGGGATGGGCCCGGGAAGGGATCCTCCCAAGGGGTGAATTATGGCGGACTTGATGATGGATGAAGGCCGAATCAACTTCCTTCACCCGGTGGGTGCCACCCCCTTGGGTTTTTTAAATTCGCAACTGCATCCTCCATAGCATAGAGACGGTTGCATGTCCCTCTATGATCTTGGGCGGTAAACCCCCATCGATAAAGCTAAAAGCTAAATCAACAGAATTCGCAGTCCGTCCCTTTTCCCGGAGAGCCTCTGAAATTGATTTCAGCTATGGGTTAATCCTCAAACCAGCTTCCGTCAATTCCCCCAATTATGTCACATCACAGTGGACTGGCATAGTTGGAACGAGGGTAATGAGCAGTCCAGGTCCACGATTGCACGGTGTCCGCCGACGGGGGACGATGTAGGGAGCTTAAGCGCTCATATCAGTTTCTTCGTGATGATGAAAAAATAGCAATACTCTCTTTCTAAACACAACCAGAGGGCTGTTTTAAATTCGGCTCACTTGTCCTTGCTTCGAACGTAAGAATTCCGAAAAGCGCGAATATTATTCGGCGAGAAAACTTTACGTATGCACGTCAAGATTTAACTGCGAATAACGTTCCGTCATTAAATATTTCTTCCAAGCCTTCCAATTTTATGTTTCTTGTAGCGCTTAGTCTTCTCTTAGAAATTTTCCACGCCATAATTGGCCAATTTTTGTAATACGTATGTTCGCGTAGAAATATTATATATAATGTAGCAATTTTTGAATAATGCAGCACACAAAAAAGATAACCTGAAAAATAACCTGAACCTATAAGGAGGCTTAGAAGAAAAAGAAAAGAAAAATAATTTATTTACGCGTCCTCTTTAAATAAAGAGTTTCAAGAAGAGGGGCCCCAACATGGGGGCAGCCCCCCAGGAATGCAAAAGGACTCCCCTCCGTACCATAGGAGGGGCATCTAAACCGGAAAAAATGACGGTCATACAAACTATATATATATAAAAAAAAATCAACGTTGTGCTGATCCGACTCCTCGACACTCCCAATGGATATGCAACCATTTGCAGCAGAATGGGGGACGTCGAGAGGCTAGTCCCCGACGAGGTTCAATCTCATCTCAAAGCTAGCATACCCCATGAAATCCTGGCCCAACGAACCATTGTACTAAGGAGACTGGACCAACTCTTCACAGAAAACTCCTGTGAAGAAATAAAAGAAGAACTCACTGCGAAAAAAGAGTAGGCCTGCATCACAGCAGTCTACAAATTTGGAAAAGGAAGCGGTATGGTGAAGGTAGTCTTCAGTAACATCGAAATGGCAAACCGAGCTATAAACGAGGGGCTGCTCGGCTTTTACCTGAAAGTAAGCCCCGAACAAATAGAAAGAGAAGAATATATACAGATCGACTGCTGCTTCAAGTGCTATGCAGTCGAAGCACGCCACTAAGGACTGCACAACCACCAACCCTACATACTCCAACTGCGCCAAAACCAGGCACGGTTGGAAAGAGTGAAAAAGTGCATAAACTGTGGGGGTGACCACAGGGCTCTGACCATGAGGAGCCTTATTCAGAAAGAGGCGATCCGCAAACAACGGGAGAAGATTAAGGAAGAAAAAGAAGAAAAGAAAAAAACACCTACGCGGATACAGCAGCAAGAATGACCACCACGACACGAACAAACGCAACGAGATTGGTCATGCCTAAGGAAGGGAAAGAAATCATAGCCATGGTCATGTTTGCCCACCTGGCAAATCTTACAAACCCAAGTTCCTTCTCATGCCACCTCAACCTTCTTCTTGAGAAGAATGGTTGTAATAAGAAGGTTTGGTTTCCCGAAAACCCAGACTCGACGGGCCTGTTCAATCTCGAATTCATCGAAGAGCAAAAACGGGCACCATCAAGTAATGGGGGAAAGGAAACCGAAAAAGAAGAAGAAGGGAAAATACAAACGTCTTCGGAAGACTTTGAACTGCTCATCATCGGCCTAGCTGCGGGTGAGTACAAATGGATATACAAGGGACCATACTCCAGGAAAGAAGTGGCAGCTCTACTCCGAAAATCTCTAGTGTACATCAACCAAGAGACGCATAATGTAAACATGACGACATTCAAGGCTATACGGAGGGGACAAAAACATCTGAAATTAAATAGTGAATACGAAAAAGTGATCAATTAAAGTGAATAAAAATAGTGAACAAATTATCTAATCATATTTAGTGAAACAAATCAAATTTAGTGAAAATTAATATAGTGAAAATAGTGAAGTAAATAAAATAAGTATAAATATAGCAAAAAAGTGAACAATTAGTGATAGAAAATCTAGTTTTAACGTAAATTAATGAATAATTAAAGTGTAGCTAAGTGAAATTTAATCTAATGGAAATAATGTAGTAAATAAAATAAGCAAAAATGAAAAATTAGTAAATTATATATAGGGATAGTAAATCAAATTATAGTGTTAATTAATGTAATATAATTTAGTGTAATACAACAAACAGACTTGACTAAGCATCAAAATCTACCAGCAAAATCTAATGTGTAGTAAATTTAACATGAATTATAATAAACTAACTAATTAAATGAATTATAACAAGTGTATGATAATAGGTATTAACGTTATGTAAATATAAACAGTAATATTAAGAATTTATAGTAAATTATCGATAATCTTTTTTTTTGTATGAGAATTGTATTTAACTTCGAAAGATTCAATTGGTAATGATTTCCATGTCTCCGGGAAGCTATCATTTCCTACTTCTACTCAGTACTTTTACCTCCTCTGCTAAAATCTATTTTCACCACTGTATCTCTATCATTATTACTACAATGTTTGTAATTAATGCTTTAATTATGCTGCAATGTATGTAATTACTTTTTGTTTTATTTACTTAATAAACCGTTGAACCGTTGATAATGCAGCACACACTTGGAAGAATCTTCAGACACAGAGAGTGAGGAGAGGATCCATCTAAACACTCGTCGTCGTAGAATCTTGAACAGGGTAAAGGAGGAAAAGTTTTTGCGAAAGTTTTTCCCAACCCCGAGCATTTTCCAAAACTAGCTATCGAACAAATCTGATCAGCCTAACACACCAGTATACCTAGAACTGGAAGAGCTCAACCTCAGGCGTCTATCTCGGGGGACCCCCTGCTGACTGTCACACTATTCTCCAGCTGAGAGGCGGCGGTTTGATTGGAGTTTACTCCTGTTTCTGCTGCTCTCGGCGGTGGGATAAGACCCTGGTGGACTGATTGGAGATTTCTCCTGTTTCTACCTCGACTAGATCAATGAAGGTGTCCAGGAGGTGAGAGTAAATAAGCATCTCGACTAGATCAGAGAAGAGAGCAAAGAAACATCATCGTCGGAGAATCTTCAACCCGGTAAAGGAGGAAAAGTTTGGGGAAAAAGATTTCCCCTACCCCGAAACTTTTCCAAACCTTGCTATCAAACAGACTTGATCAGCTTATCACACCAATAAACCTATAACTGGCAGAACTCAGCCTCAAACGTCTACCCCGAGGCACCCCCTGTTGATTGTCACACTATTCCCCAGCTGAGAGGTGGCGGACTGATTGGAGATTCCTCCTGTTTCTGCTACCACTCGAGAGTGGGGCAAGACCCTGGTGGACTTATTGGAGATACCTCCTGTTTCTACCGAGACGGAGTAGTGGAAGTCTCGGGTCCCCTGAACCCGTACTTCTCTGCCTCACAAATCTAATAAGGAGAGGTGGACTGATTGGAGATTTCTCCTGTTTCTGTCACGACTAGATCAGTGAAGGCCTCCAAATTAATGAGAAGACACCTTCGCCATGAACAGAGGGGAGAGCCGCTGGACTTTCGAGTCCCACTGAAACTCATTGGTAACGAAAAACCGGAACAGGCGGAGGTATTTGTAGCCATCTTTGACAAACTTGGAATTGACCTTAAACGGCAACATGACCTAGAAAAAAATAACCACAGAGGAAGGCACGGAAGAACTGGGCAAGATTGGACTAGAACCACGGCCATCTCCAGCACTGGCAGCAAGGAAGGCGATAATATGCAGAGAAGTAGATCCCTGGGTGGGAGAAAGATCAGCTGAAGACATTAAGGAAGAGATCGTGAGGAACCATCAATGGGCTGAAGTGACAGAAGTAGTCAAGTTCCGTAACCTCTCTCATGTATTCAAAGTTATATTCAAGAACATGGAAATGGCAGTCAAAGCTAAGGAAACAGGCCTAAAACTGTTTTCTATGGTAATTTCCACAGGGCAAGTTGAGCGGGAAAGATTTTTCGAACTTCTATCCTGCTTTAATTGCTATAAGGTCGAAGATCACTAAACCAGCTCCTGCTCCGACTTTGGGAAAGCAAAGATCTGCTCCGAGTGCCCGCATACAGGACACAACTGGATGCACTGCGATAGCGGCACAAAAAATCTGCATTAACTTTGCGGGTAATCACCGCACCCCGAGCATGCAGTGCCCAGTCAGGAAAGAAGAGAGAGGCAGCGGACAAACCAAAACAGTCTTACGCCGCAACCGCTAAAATCCAAACACATCAGAACGTCACGCCGACACAACCTCAGATTGTATTACAACTGAGTGATGCTACCCCTCCTAAAATGCTGGCATGCATTCTGCATGCACATGTGATAAAGCTAACATGCCCTGGTTCATTCAACACTGAAATGAACAAGATGCTGGCGGAAAACAACATGGAAACGATCAAATTTCCGGACAATCCACAATCTGAATAAGTCCTCTCGGCATCGTGCCCAAAGACAAAACCAGCACAAACAGCAGAAAGCCCGGATACAGGAAAAGCCCAAGAAATAACATTAACAACGGCTCAACATCAACAAGCCAGCGCCCTAGCACCTCCACCTAGCTCGCCCAGACAGAAAAAAAACAAAAGAAAAACAAAGTAGAACCAAAGGTTCTGGAAACTGACACAGAACAAAAAGAGGATGACCTCGAGTTAAACGGCAGAGAAATTCGACTCACTTTAGCTCTAAACTCACAAAACATTCATAAAAAAGAGACCTTCACAGAGGATGTGGCGGCAGGAGTCAGAAAAGGACAAATCAAGTGGTGCTATGACTCTCCAATTACTGGGGAGACAATCAAAGCATCTCTACTCGCCTGTAAAACCAAGCTCTACAACGAAAACTTCAGGCTCTATGACCCAGAATTATATAAGAAGTTAAAATCTGGCCGTCAAACGGCCAAAGAATAATACAGACCAACTGGATAGCATATAGAAACCGGCTAACCATCTTGGCACACAACGTGCAAGGATGGGAACCCAATAAAAACAAATTATTCAATGTCTACAGAGAACTGGATCCAGATGTTCTTCTGCTATCAGAAATTATCATCAAGGACGAAGACAAACAGAAGATCTTTAGATATAATGTTCTACAACAGAATTGCACAGGAGAGAGATTTGACGGTGCGCTAATAGCAGTAAAAATGGAGTTACAATTTAGACAAGGTAACCCTATATATGAATCGACACTGTCGATCATCATAAGGTGTTCTATGGGTGACATAGAACTAAACGCGGGGTACCAGCCCCCACGCCGGTCATATCTTCCCTATCATGACCTATACACCCTTTTCACAAAAGAACACCCACTACTATTCGCTGTGGACCTTAACGCCAGGAATAAAGCAGCGGGATACTCGTGTACAAGCACAAGAGGTAGACTACTAGATCTCTTAGCCAGAAGGGGCGTTGCAGAGCGCATTGGACCGGACTTTCCCACGTTTTTTTACCCAGGGTCAGCCACCAAACCAGACGTCGTGCTCACAAACCCTAACTTTCCTTTTCACCAACTCATCACTCCAGGGCCACTAACATCAAGTGATCATTTTCCCATGCTGATCACTATAGCAACTGCCCCTATCCCAGTCCCAGGTATTCCAAGAAAAGACTTCTGGAATGCCAATTGGGAAGAATACATGAGAGCATTCCCAGAAGATATCCTTGATCTGAAGGGCGCATCCGAAGAAGATCTTGATGAAGAGCTAACTGCTATTAGCGACTGCATCTCTAACGCCGACGCTATAGTATCCCTATAACATCACATAAAATTATCATTCCCATAAAACTCACGCAAGAGAGAGTGGTGTTACAGCAATGATTCTCCGCATTCTACGAAACCATCCTCAACTTGGGCTATACCAGACCCATGGACTTTCGCTTTGTTCAGTTTCTCAAAAGTCAACTTAAATCCACGCTAGGAATAGAGATCAGAGACAAATTGAATAGTCTTATAGAAAAATTAGACACTGAGAGGAACCCGAAGGCCTTTTGGACGATATCAACAAATTAAAAGGGAACGCTCGCACCCTAGGCCCATCTGAAATCAAGCACGAAGGAACTACGGCGGTTACTCCCAGTGAGAAAAAGAAGCTTTTCCGCGGAGTCTATGAAAATGTCTTCAAAATATCCGACGAAGAAGAAGAAGACTTTGACCTAGGCTTTGAGGACCGGGTTCTCAAGTATATGGGAAGGAGAGAAGGCAGGTTTGACCCTTATAGAACCTCATGCTTCCATCGGTTTCAAGGTAACCCTCAGGAAGGAAGGAGAATAACAATGGAGGAACTATCAAATGCAATTTCTTCATTCAAGTCTAAAGCCCCAGAACTCAGCCAAGTTACCATCAGGCATTTAAAAGAGGCTCCGGAGAAACTTAGGACCAGGCTGCTGAACCTGTTCAACGCGTCTCTAGCAATGGGCTACTTCCCGGATGGCCTGAAGACCTCCAAAATGATATTCATACCCAAACTGGGAAAACCATAAAACCAGGTCATGAATTATAGACCCATCTCACTGCTGGAGACCGCTGGGAAGGTTTTTGAAAAAAATCTCAACAGCAGACTGGCATACCACCTAGCAGAAAAGAACCTACTGAACGAATAACAACACGGATTTAGAGAGCGCCGAGGCACGGAGACAGCAATAGCTCATATGCTGCAACATGCGGCAGCATGGCGAGCTAGAGGTTGCTGGGTTGACGTCCTGCAGGGACGTAAAGAAGGCCTTCGGTAAAGTTTGGATCCAAGGCCTGAAATACAAAATCTCAAGACTGAAACTCACTCCCCACTTCGAAAAGATCCTCTGTAGCTATTTAACCAATAGGCAAGCGGTGATAGCCTTCGAAGGGCATACAGGGGAAGCCTTCGACCTCGCCTCCGGTGTTTCACAAGGAAGATGCCTTAGCCCCACTCTCTTCACCATATACACGAGAGACATCCCTAAACCAATCGACGGAAAACACTAAACATACAATACGCGGATGATGTCACCCAAGTTGTAGTGCTGAGGATAAAGTCAGCAAGGCTGATGGCCAGAACCACGGCAGCAGAAGCTGAAAAAATCTTCAACTTTGAAAGACGCTGGAAAATCAAAACAAATGTGTTAAAGTTACCTGCAACTGCAATAGGGAGACATCGTACCGTCCCTTTCAATATAGGAGACACCGACATTGAATACTCTCCTCACGCGTCTATTCTCGGATACAGACTCCCCAGTTCCGGAATGAGCAAACACGTGAGCACTAGAAGTGGATACGCAAAAGCTGAACTAGACAAACTTCACCGATTGAGAAACCTCACAATAGCGAACAAGAAAAAGTTATACATCAGTTTGGTTAGATCCAAACTGGTGAACCCCAGTATACCACTTAACGCAGCATCTAACAAAAACATGTCGATGCTTCAAAGAGTGCAGAACCAAGGACTTCGTTTCATCACTGGCACCAAGTAGTTCGACTTCCAGACCTCGAGAAGCCTGCACGAACAAACAGGAATTGAACCTTTGAATCTGTATTTCTACAAAAGAGGAAGAGACATATGGGTGAAACTGGAAAGCATTCTCCCCAACGATACACTTGGCATCCTCGATCCTGAAGAGGGAGAATATATGAATTACCTCCCAAACACCAAAAGAGCCGGGCCAACCCCAAGATTTGAGTGAATGAACTATATATATAAATATATATATATACATAAATATATATAATTTTTAAATATGTAAAAAAAAAAGGAAAGTTCACGAAAAAAATTAAGAATCAAAACCAATGGAGATGGCCCGAACAGCGGGCAACTAAATTAAAAATCTAATGCTTCTTTCATTTCCGCACTATTTTCCCTCCCCCCTCTTTTTCACAACTTTCTCTAGAAAAAGGAAAAGAAAAAAAAGAATCTTCATATCTCCGCAAGACGAGAAGTCACAGCCGGCAAAGGAGGAAAAAACGAGGGGGTGTCACATCCAAAACCTTCCGATTTTCCACAAGCCATACCGTGGACGGTAATCTACAGGCAGCCAGCTATCTACGGGACCTACGAGATCTTCGAGTCATTTTCATAGGGTCGTTACCGGCGGGGCGAAGGGACTCCCATAAAAAGAGAGAAAAAGAAAATAAGGTAAAGCAAAATGGCAATTAGCACGTCACACCTCACACTACTACACACAAAAGACAAGAGCCCCACCACGAATGACCAACATACACTCCTAGCCGCTACTCATGACACCCCCATCCCCATCACAAACATAATAAAACACATACAAGCCGCAAACTCGTCTTCCGCTCACAGGAGGATGCAGTAACATTCCACCAAGATGCATCTGATACACTCGCTGCACTAGACCTTCAAACAAAACTAGTCGACGGTGTACTAAAAAGACACCAGATACGTATTACAAAAACCAACCTCCTATGGTTGGCCTTCTCCACTGATGACCTCCGCACACACCTCAGACAGAAGTATGGGGAGGAGGTCATCACAGACCTGTACTTTAACCGTACTAAACATTGGTCAGTGATCACACTGTCCGATTAAAACAACAAAACACTGCTGCTAGACCAAGTTATCGAGGTCTGCGGCACAATAACATACCCACACAACATGGAGTCACAACATAACATAAGACCAACACAATGCCACCAGTGTTACAAAACCGGACACATAACACGTACATGTCAAGCAGACCTGTTCTGCTCAAAGTGCAGTGTAGTGGGGCACCACTACAAAACCAACACAATGACACCAGTGTTACAAAACCGGACACATAACACGTACATGTCAAGCAGACCTGGTCTGCTCAACGTGCAGTGTAGTGGGGCACCACTACACCACCAACACAATGCCACCAGTGTTACAAAACCGGACACATAACACGTACATGTCAAGCAGACCTGGTCTGCTCAACGTGCAGTGTAGTGGGGCACCACTACACCACCAACACAATGCCACCAGTGTTACAAAACCGGACACATAACACGTTCATGTTAAGTAGACCTGGTCTGCTCAAAGTGCAGTGTAGTGGGGCACCACTACACCACCTGCACAGCCACCACACCCTTCTGCTCCAACTGTGGCGGCGATCATGTCGCCGTCAACCCAAAATGCCCTTACTTAAGTAAGGCCCGCTATGACGCCGTAGCGGCTATACGGCGTCCACAACCCATCCACACAACCACACACTCCGCCCCCCCCTCCCCTCCCCTCACAAGAACATTCGCCGCAGCTGCCGGCACAACGATGTCCGCACCTCCCCCTGTCCCACCCCAGACAAACCCAACCCCAGCAGCCCACCCAACTCACCCACATATACTGGCACCCGCCCCACCCTAGCACCTTACACCCATAAACCCCCACTACTTCCGACAGCCATCCCCACCCCACACCACACACCCATTCCCACTCCACATCACACACCTAAAGAGACCACAAACCCAAAGCTACACCTGGCCGCCTTGCACTCAACGGGGGCAAAAGACATGTCGAGGGGTGATCCTCGTCTATACACAAATATACTCAATACACTATTCGCTTCACACGGTCTAGAGCAGATCACCTTCCCAAGAAGGTGTTCGCTCTAATCGACGAGTACACAAATAGAAGAATCACACTCCTGCCCACGCCGGTGGGCCCATACACCTCTCCACCTGGACCCACCGGGCCCCACCTTCACCACGCTCCCGCCTCCTCCCGCCCTTCTGTCCCTGCACCTCACGCCACTGCACCTTCCTTACCTACCCCTCTGCCTACTGCTCGCACCTCTCTCCCAACTCCCTCTTCTGCTCCTTCCATAGCTCCCACTCCTTCCACTTCTTTACCTAAACTCCCTCCTACCTCCAGAACTTTCCCTTTTGCAACCTCCACTCCTCCCCCTATTGCAACCAACCCTCCTCCAACCGTCCCCATCCCCACTCTCACAGCCTCCAACCCCACTCCCACTGACAACACAACCTCCACCTCCCCTAAGCCTACCACACATCCATAACACTCCGTACCAAACAAAAAAAAAACTACCACGAAACCCCCCTCACACACACAACCACGCCTAAAGCCGACCACCCCCTCTCCTACTGTTCCTTCTCATTCCTCTTCCACCTGTCCTTCTTCGTCCCAACCTCTTCTCTCTCCCGAAACCCCACCTCTCATAATCTGCACCTCCCCTACTATCTCTAGCCTCTCATCTCATAGCTCTAATCCCTCCACCTTTGCTTCTAACTTCCCCCTCCTATACTCTACCCTCTCTAACCCTGCTTCCAAGACCACTACCTTCAAACCTCCTTCCACATAACAAACTCTCCCCTCCACCACGGCTTGCCCACCCAACAACCCTGCTGAAAACCTCCCCAAAACAACAGCTGACACGGGTAAAGGTACTGGCTCCTCACGCCTCCTGGGTAATAACCAAGGAGAGAGGAACGGTTGAGGATAAATCAGCATCACGCGCACTCCGCCCACAACAATAGGTCGTCTCAACGTGACGCAGTTAAATGTACGCAGTCGGCACGGAATTCGCCATACTGTTGCCAACTAGGTCCTACACACGCAAAGACCTGACATAATACTCTTGAACTCGACCAGCCTACATCCTCCAAACAACAGACTCCTCATCACAGGTTACCACACGTACCTATCTTCACAGGCGCTGCACCTAGGATCAGCAATCCTAGTAAAGCGCTCGATAAACCACTCCCTCATCCAAACACAAGAGGACTCTTTTCTAGCCTGCAAAGTACAAACAAGCTCCGGCCCCATTCTAGTGGCCACACACTACATGCCACCACGCCTACATAAACATAAAAGTCCCACTCCAGGCTCTATCAAACCAAAACCTCCCTATCTTCTTTGCGGGAGACCTCAACGCCTTTCACCCAATAATCCTTTCAAATACCACGAATGGTGCAAGAAGGTACCTGGCCGGTGCCTTGCGGCGCTATCGCTGCGAGCACATCGGCCCGGCCTTCCCCACATTCTTCGGTCCTCACGGAGGTACCACATCTCCGGACGTGGTCTTCCACAACGACCACGCTACACGCTTCTACACGCACATCTCACCGGGTCCCCACGTACTCTCTGACCACAGAACTATATCTCTTATCATATCCACATCTCCCATACTCATACCTACACCACCTCTCTTCGACTACAAAAACACAAACTGGGAAGAGTTCAAGAGACACATAACAGATAACACGCCACAAAACCTCGACCTGGACCACACCAATCCAGTCCTGTTAGACAACCACTGGTACTCAATCATAAACACTATAACCACAGCACACAACCTACACTCACCACAAAAACTACATTTGCATAAAACATTTCAAATTTTCCATACACAATCAAAGACTCATCATACAGTACAATAATCACTACACTAGAGGCCCATGACAACACAACATCAATCACTTACCTGCCCGCATTCTACAGTGCGTGCGCTAGATAGGAACCGGCAGTGGCGAGAGGTTGTCCGCATTGCGGACAAAACCCGTTGCACTAACTCCTCCTCCTTCTGGCGGCACGTAAAAAGGTTGCTAGGCACTAACCCACCCAAACCCATAACCCTACAAGTAATCAATCAAACACTCACAGACACTAACGTCATCCTCGACGCATTTAGGTCCCACTGGGACACAGTACATACACACAACCCGCCCAAACCACACGCGCAGGAGCACTTCCAGGAAGTCCAGGGGTGGTGTCGGGCCCACGCTCACGAGCTAAGGCCCACCCCCTGATACAAATGGAGCTGCTCGACTACACATCTACTTTAACCACTCCCATCACCGTCGAGGAAACAAAACATTACATTAAAACAACACTAAAACGTGCCCCCGGCCCCTCCGGGCTACCAGCCACACTAATACACAACCTCTCCGCAAACAAATACCCCACACTCACACACCTATTCAACGCCTCATTAGCCTCAGGCCACTTCCCTAAAATATTCAAAGTCTCTCACAACATACTTCTACACAAAATGAACAAAGACCCCAAACATCCAAACAATTACAGGCCTATTGCTCTATTAAAGCACCTAAGCAAAATACTCGAAGGCATGATCAACTGCCGCCTACGGGAATACCTGGAAGAGAGGGACTGGTTCCCACCCCACCAATATGGTTTCAGGAGGGACCGGTTCACTCAGGCGGCTGTGACCATCGTCCAACAATACGGAGTTACCTCTCTGTACCAGAAGGCTCCTCTCGCACTACCTCACTGAACGGAGATGCCACATAAAATATAACAATACCCTTTCACAACCCTTCACACCACGCTCAGGCGTTCCTCAAGGAAGCTTACTGGCACCCACACTATACATCATGTACATAAACGACACCCCATACCCACCCGAAAACTGATGTCACATATACACAGTGGCCTACGCCGATGACGAGACCATTCTCGTCAGCGGCCGTGGACCTGAAAAAATCGCGCTCCACCCACAAAGAATACTAGACGCTTCACAGATTACGAGGATAAATGGCTGATTGCCACGAATCCTCAGAAGACACAGATGACACTCTAAGGCGCAAGAGATCACTTCATGCATAACCTACAAATCTTCTCACACACACTAGACATGAACCATCAAAACCCAACAAGGTTCGATTACACACAACATACAAAACCCTTGGGGTAACTTTTGACAAGACTCTCAGGTTCAATATACACCAGAACATAACACAAACAAGAGCCTCACATACAAACACGTCGCTGCGCAATTTCTACCCTGCGGGCATAAAACTTCAGTTACACCTATACAAAACATTCGTGCGACCTATTCTCACGTACGCCCCACTTTTACTCGTAGCCGCGAGTCACATGTGGCAGCAGGAGGCTCAGCGCATTCAGAACTCCACTCTGAAGCGCGTTTGCCACTCTCCCCTGTACACCAGAATGTCCGCACTACACGACAACAACAAATTAGTACCCCTCAACACATTCGCTCTCACCTAACTCATAAAACAACTCGGAAAACCCGCCAAAGACTCATTATACACCGCACTACATGTAAGAAGGTGTGCGATGGCACCGCGATATCCCGCGGCCCATGACCACTTGCAACCCATGCCATTCTTCGCATAAACCAAAGGCATAATGAATAACGCGTTTCCGACTGAGCAGACACGCTCTCCTTCCTTACCACCCTTCAACCATCGTTCAGTCACGAACACCTGGAGACCAACGAAACCACACCACGCATCGGTGTCTAGCCACCGACCCATCAACTCTTCCTATCCCCTCTCAAGTTATTTCCGCAACCTTTTCCTCTAAGATTGCCTGTTCGCCTGTGTTACACAGCGATCCCTCTCTGTCCTTTCTATACACACATCATCATCATGAATAATGTTGATTTACTCAGTCTGTACGGTTGCTCTCTCGCTGAGAACTGATAAAGGTTATCACGGGTAAAGGAGGAAAAGTTTTAGGAATGACCAAAAGAAAACGCCTTCTCAAGAAAACTTCTAAGAAGAAATATATGCGCTCCTGGGGCTGATTAGAGATTTCTCCTGTTCCTCTTGAGCCAAGTAGCCCCCATCCCCCTCAAGGGTTGCTCTTCCTTATTCTAAATTCTTGACTCTTTTTTCATACTTTTTACCTCAAACTTACTTCTCACTAGCACTACATAACTTGGTAACCGGCAAGGTATGAGTTGCAGTTGTTATTAAGATAAAGTAAACCCCTGCAGATGACCCTCTTAGGGGGCTAGAAAAGGAAGGGCCGATTCTCATTCACGAGCCAGAACCCAATTGTGGACCGCTGTTAGGGCTAGGTCCAGATAGGTAAGGTTGACCAGGGAGAGTGCAAAAATTAGAAGGTAGGCGAGATAGACCTAGGACAGATAGTGGGGCTCTTCCCACTTGTGGAGACTGGTTAAGACTCCATAGCTGAAGATCGACAGAAGAACCCCTCTCCTCGGAGAGGGGACGACTCTCGGGAAGACCCACCGGACTTCAAGCGACTTCCCCTGAAACTCATACCAAACGGAAGGAAAAGATCACCATAAGAAGTAGTGCAATCCATATTTATAGATCTGGAGATACCACTAATCAAATGCATTGAGACACCATCTGGATTCACAGTTATTTACCCAGAAAACAAAGACGTAGGGCAGCTACTGTCATCTGCGGGAAGCATTACGCCAAGGAGGTTGGACTTGTAAGCTAGATTACCGCTACAAATCACGGCTAACAGAGAGCACTCATGCCAAGAAATAAGAGGGGAACTTCAGGAGAGACAGAAATGGCTCAAAATTGCAGAGGTGGTCAAAATAAAAGATCACACTCACATTTTCAAGATCATTTGTGAATCTACCGAAATGGCTTAAAGTATTATGGAGCAGGGACTTATCGCTTTCAATATGAGGATCTCATCCGCCCACATTCAAAGAGATGTCTTCACAAGTATACCGATATGCTTCAGATGTTATGCGTTGGAAGAACATACGACGCAAAATTGCCCTCCAAAAGACCTTATAATCTGTTCTGAATGTGGAACTGAAGGTCATTCTTGGCGATACTGCAACAACACAGTTAAAAGATGCATTAACTGCCAAGGGGGACACAGAACTATGGGCATGATTTGTCCCAAAGAAGAGAAATTATAAAAAGGAAAGAAACAGAGTCAAACAGAAATAATACGAACGTAAATAAAAACTCATACGCAGCAATGGCAAAAAGTGACCAACAAAACCGGCAGCACAGATTAATTTAGATGGTATGCTCCACGTAAAAATACTTGTATATTACATGCCCACGTGATGAATATAGCTAATCCTAGATGTTATGCAGCAACAGTCAACAACATGTTACAGGAAAACGGGTTCGAACCGATGAAATTCCACAAAGAAGTCGACTCATCGGCCATTTTCAGAATAAAAGTCACAGAAAAGACAAAACATGAGTTAATCGAAGAGGCAAAAGGAAATCAACAGGCAGAAGAAACACAAGAGGACACAATCAGCGAAGACTCAGAGACTGAAAACTCCGACGATGCCACAGAGCAAGAGTGCACACGGGTTACTCGCAGGAAAGCCCAAAGAAAGGACAAATCTAAATCCGCAAGTAAAAGAGGTCCATCACCCAAAGATGAACTACAAGAGGGACTCTCGAATGCAGTCAGCAGAGGGAGAACCCAGGAGAAACGAAAGAAGAACCAGAAAAAAGAAGAAACACCGATAACTTAACAGTTAGGACAAACTAAACGGAAAATGAATAAACGAATGGAAATGTACAATTGGATTATGGATATTAAGAAATTAAAAATACTACAAATTAACATATGCGGATGGAAAGACAAATAAATTATGTACGGAAACTTATTCAGAAAGATTGACCCAGAAGTGATACTAATATCAGAACATGGAAGAAACACAGAAAACAAGAAATTAAAGATATGGAACTACAATGTTATTAACACGAATCCTTCAGGTGAAACACACGACAGAGCGGAAATAGCGGCCAAGCAAGAATTGCAGCACAAAACAATACAAAGATTAGTAGATGCATATTTAGCTATAGAAATTAAAATGGAATTAAGCAACATCATTGTCGCAACTAGATACCAGCCACCCAGGCGCCCTCAAGTACCGGTACAAAACTTTACTAAACTCTTCAACTATAGGATACCGGTCATTTTGATGGGCGATTTAAACGCCCATTGCGGGCTTCTGAGTACAGAAATAGAAACAGTCGGAAAACAACTTAACACGCTTATCAATAGACGTATACTGCAAAGACTGGGACCCAATTTCCCTACATACTTACGAAGAGATCACGCAACAAAACCGGACATCTGCGTGTCGAACTTCAATCTGCCCTTTAACTATTTTATGGAACCAGTGGATGTTCCTTGCAGTCACCACATTGCGAATCTAATGTACATAAACAAGAATTCTATACAAATCCCTTCGAAGAAATGGAAGGCGTACCATAAAGCGGATTGGGATAAGTACAAAGAATAACTTCAGACGTACGTGCCCAGCCCACTCGGAAAAGCCACTCTAGAGGAAATCGGCAAGGAGTTGGATAGGATCAGAGAAGAAATTAAAAGGGCAGAGAAGGAGGTCGTCCCCATTAACTCGTTCCAAACCATTAAACAATTTAGGTGGACACCAGAGATGGTGGCTTTGAGCGAGGAGATCGGCCGGGCGGCAGAACATATAAGAAGATTCGGAATATCAAGGGAAGCATTCAACTCATTAAGGAGACAAAAAAGATAACTAATAGCACTAATTTATGAAAAACAGAAAGAGAAATGGTATCAGCACATCGAGAAAATAGATGTTGAAACATCACCAAGGGAATTTGGGAAACATATCAACAGATTAAAAACTCGGACAACAAGGGATAAAATGAAAATTAAGGATGCAGGGAACAACATTTTAGAAGATGAGGAAGAAATAGAGGCATTATTCAGAGAGTACTGGAGAAATGTATTCAAAATTAGCGAAGAAGAGAATGAGGACTATGACATCGATTTCGAACATCAGATCGTGGACGAACTCAATGGAGAGATTGAAAGGACATACCCCTTCCATTTTGTCGAGGGAAGGAGAAACAACAACGATGGAATAGACGCAATCATTACATCTGAGGAATTAAAAGAAACCATAAAGAACTTCCGACATAGAACCCCAGGCAGATCGGGACTCACCAGATTAAATTACATCGAAGCACCCCTGAACATACTGAAGGGGGTGAAAAACGTCTTCAATGCGTGCGTGAACACGGGATACTTTCCAGATGAACTGAAAGTGGCGAAGATGATATTCATACACAGCAGGAAAACCCCCAGATCAAGTGAGTAACTATCGCCCCGTTTCGCTGTTTGATTTCATCGGTAAGTTATTGGAAAAAATAATAAATAACAGATTGTCCAAATTCCTCGATGATAATGGCCGAAGAAACAGCTGCCAATTTGGTTTCAGGAAAAACAGAAGCACGGAGATGGCACTTGGAGTCATCCTTGAAAAGATAGCGAAAGCAAAGAGAGAAAAAATGAGCGTAGACATCGTATGCCAGGACGTGTCCAAGGCATTCGACAAAGTATGGCAGAAAGGTATGCAACTCAAGATACTCAGATTAGGAATGAACAACAAGTTCGAAAGGATTTTTATGTGATTATGTAATGGAGAGACGTGCTTATGTGGAAATAGGACGACATCAGGGTGAAATATTCGAGCTCGCTGCAGGTTTGCCCCAAGGCGGATGTCTGAGTCCGTCTTTCTATTCAATCTACACAGCAGATATACTACCACCAAGAAATGAAGGCTGCTGGAACATCCAATTTTCCGACGGCGTCACTCAAATCATAGTTTGTCCCTACAGAAACAGTCCAATGCAAGCTAGGGGGACTACAGAAGAGATAAGAAGCATTAATAGATACGAAGAAAAATGGAAAATTAAAACGAACAGGGATAAATTTAAAATGGTACCCGTGGACAGGAGGAACATCTCAGCTGTATATGTAGAAGGACAGGGATACAGATACGACAAAGAATGTGAGGTGCTCGGACTAAACATTACGAAATTAGGTTATAAAAAGCACGTAACTGAGAGGGTAAATCGAGGGAAGAGCGGCCTGGCATTACTGTACAAGTTAGTTAACCTAAGCATGAAAAACAAGAGAAAAATTTATCACGCCATAGTACAGTCCGCGATTATTTATCCAACCATCGCGATGTACACGATCTCGAGAAGTAACCTATTATGACTCCAAAAAGTCCAAAACAAAGCTATCTACTTAATAAACAACACCAAAAGAGGAGAAAGAAGAAGACTACGAGACCTGCATAGGGAGGCAAGGATAAAGCCACTTAACAGAATAATTGCAAAAAGAGCAAGGAAAGTCTTAGAAAAGACACAGAATGAAGTAGGAGTTGAAGTAACCAACCAAATTGCCCAGGGAGAAGGATGGAGATCACACAGATTATTCCAAAGTTTCGAAAGGATAGATGAGGGAGGAGAAGAAGACGAAGAAGAAATCTACACCTAGAGAAAGAGATTAATACTCGACGACGACTAAAAGTAATTAATTAACCGACCGAAGCAAACTAGAGAATTCATATAGTCAATTATAACTAGGATAGGAATAGGAAAGAATAGATAGAGAGATAGAAACCGACACCAGTTTTTAGTAAGAATATTTACTAATAACGGTTTGAACGCCTCATAAATGCCAATACTACTTTCCAACTTTCTAACGCTAGCTATACTACCTAAAATGGGCAGAAATAAGCCTGACCTCCAGGCAATTAACATCTCTTTGCAAACCTCTTACTTCCTTCAGCCTTCTGCATTTATTCGTTTTTTTACTATCATATTCGCACACGGGACTCATAGTGATACGTGGGACAGGGGTCACTATAAACTGCTATATTTATAGTTAGAGTCAAGTGATACATCGTGGTTCGGATTCCACGTTAAGTTGTAGGTCCCATGACTAACTAAGTCTACTTTTGTCTCCTACTATTTTCTTCGCTGTCCTATCCTAAAACCTTCCTCTTCCTCTCTCTCTCACTCCTAACCGCCGTACTCACAGGGCTTGGAGCCTAATTGGCTCTAGACAGTGTGACTATGGGGGTATATAAAGGAGTACCTAGCCTACACCCTCCCTCCTTGACCGCTTCATGAGCGCCAAGGGGGGCGGGGAAATGGTCGGAAGAGCTGTTCTTTGTCTTATGAGGGGGGGGGGGCCTTCTTTATAACTTTTCCTGTTTATCTATATTATTCTTCATCTAGAGGTTTTCTATATTATATTCGAATCTATTTATTTCTTCTTGGGTGAAGTTGCCCCTTTAAACATTGTGTTCCATTTATCTGACTCTTGGTATTCTTGTTGGCGGACATTCCTTCTTCGTAAGTTGGCTGGGTTAGTTCTTGGTCTTCGATTTTCTTTTTTTGATGTATCTTCATATTAACTTGCATTTATCTTGATGTGATGATTCCTTCCTAAATTCTTGATGACGTGATGATTTCTTCTTAATTCTTGATGACGTGATGATTTCTTCTTAATTCTTGATGACGTGATGATTTCTCCTTGATCCTTGATGACGTGATGATTTCTTTTGATTTGATAAGTTAGCCCTTGAAATCGTTTTCTTCCGATTTTTCTTTCTTGAGGGGATCCATTTTATCTTGAGTCGTTTTGAGTGATCCTTAAAGCGTTTTATTTGATTTCCGTTTTCTTTGTGAATTTTGTTCGTAAAAATTGTGGACTTTGGGAGTTTCAATCGCGGGTCTTTGAATCCAAATGCCAGCACTCTAGCCATCACGCTACGGCGAGTCCGTATTGAGTTGGTAATTTAATGGGCTATTTTTATATTCTCGCGTTGGAAGGAATTTTCTCTCTGATACATCTTCGCACCCCTACAGTCTCCCAACTCTCTTTTCATTTCATTTCATTTGATAATTCCATTTCTGTTCATTCCCTGAAGATGACCTAACATGGTCGAAAGACGCCTAGGAATAAAGAATGTAATTCGCGGATGTTTTTTCTCGCCTCGAAAACCCCGTTAAAAAAACTTGTAAGAAATATTAAGAAAATACATGTGAAAATTAATAACGCTGCCACAGCTGTGGACTTCAATAGAACCTGCATAAAACATGGCCTTTTACCTAATTACATATATATATATATATATATATATATATATATATATATATATATATATATATATATATATATATATATATATATATATATATATATATGTATATTCAGAGTAGGGTTGGTAATTACTAATTTGTTGCAGTTAGCAATACTGAATTCCGCGCATGCGTAATGTATGGCGTCAGTTCTCTCCTTTTCCTGTCCTAGTAGAGTCAGTTGTGCTTTGTCTGTGAAGGAAGCGCTACCATAGCTGAATTCAATACAAAATTGTATATAAAAATCTAAAGTTGCTCGGGAGTTCAATGAAGTTTTAATCCAAAAATATCACCGAAAACAGTTAGGAGACATAGATCAAAGGCTAAAATTATGTAAAGACAGAAAGGAGCAATTGATTTCAGAAGTAAATAGAAAAAGGTCATATATATAACGTGGTAGGAGGCCATGTTGTATGCAAGCTTTGTTAAAATCGACAGTGATGGCTGCTCGGTTAAGCTTGAGCTACAGCTTTTTTTTTCAAAAGCTTTTCAGAAAGTGAAAGGTGAAAAAAACCGCTGGCAAGTGACATACATATCTTTATTAGCCGAGACGTCTTTTAACCTTTTCAAAGTTCATATTTTGGGCAAGCAAAGAATATATATATATATATATATATATATATATATATATATATATATATATATATATATATATATATATATATATATATATATATATATATATATATATATATCGATAATTATTTGCAGTTACGTAATCATAATTATGCGGTTAAAAAGGCAATGAATGCTGTAGCTAACTAAGCTGTTTGACAAGCCCTCGGAAGGAGATCTTCTCACAGCCACAAGAAGATAACGCCTAAGTCAGCCTTTCTAAGACAAACAAAAATTTGCCTATCAATCACCTATTTTAATTCTCACAGAAGAGCTCATTCCAATGGCTTGTTGTAGAGCTTAGTTAGCTATAAATGCACTTTTAACCGCATAATATATATATATATATATATATATATATATATATATATATATATATATATATATATATATATATATATATATATATATATATATATATATATATATACAGGGGTTGGACAATATAATGGAAACATTAACTAATGCACCCATTCAAAAAGTAAGTAAAACTTGTTTAAAATGCCTGAAAATGACGTTGAACACATATTCGTCTCCACAATTCACAGATCTTGTCATAATCAAGTTTTTTGTGTGTAAATTGGAGCAAAAACTAGGGGATATATTTCGTCTAAGAAGCGTCCACGAAGGATCTAGAGCAGGTTTCACTCGAAAACAGTTCAAATTCGTATAGATACAGCCCAAAGCTGTATGAATCGATTGGTCGGCGTATTGACTCTATTAATACTGCTAAGGAGGAGGGGACTCAAAATTAGCAATTTAATTAATGTTTCCATTATTTTGTCCAACCACTGTATATATATATATATATATATATATATATATATATATATATATATATATATATATCAAAGTAGCGCGAGAGAATGATGAATGGAATCCATTAAACCGAGTTCGAATCGCTTCCCTGCACGAATTTCTTCGAAAAAAGGTAATAAAAATATTACTGCAAGGAAAAATTATTCCGTTTTCCCCTTCAATGTGGTTTAATGGATTATTTTCATCATTCTCTCGCGCTACTTTGAGAGATATATACATTTGTATATCTGCCACGCGTTTAACTATTCCTCATTTATTATTTGAATTCCCAATCAATTTTCTATTTCTTTCATAGTCTCCGTTCGAGCTTGCGAAAGTGTTCCTTAAAAGCTATTCTATTCAGAGAATTTTTTGGTTCTCTGCGTAGCATAGTGTACTAACGGCATACTTTTAACTGTCATCAAAGCGGTGCTTGCTGCCTCAGTGTGCCCGGTTCGAATCGGTCCCTGCACGGTTTTTTCGAACAAAGGTAATAAAAATATTACTGTAAGGAAAAATTATTCCGTTTTCTCTTTCATTATATATATATATATATATATATATATATATATATATCTTTCATGTGCGCGAAAGAATGATGAAAATGAATCCAATAAACCACAAGATATATATATATATATATATATATATATATATATATATATACGAGGGACGGTGAATAAGTTTTGGGAATCGGTAGGGCAAAACAGAGGAAGGAGGATGGCTGTTTGTGGGGGTGTTAGGACAAGTTATGACAAGTCAGGACCTGCAGCCACACACTCCTGCCTCCTCTATTTAAGAAGCAGTAGCTGATCGCAGATCGTCAGCATGGTGAATATTCGACTGCGTAGCATTGCCTTAATACCTTTGAATATGCGATTTTTTCACGCGTGATTATTAAATACGGACTTTTGAGCCTCGCTACCTAAGAACGCGACTGTCCTGGGTGTCATTAGGATCTTAGATTTAAGATATCTTTTCGCTGCGAGTGATGAAATAAAATGATGGCCTAAAGACCTCATTGCTCCCGTCCACCGCCCTGCGTGGGAACCTGCTCGGATGACTGCCCTTTATTAATTTCGTCTTAACTATGTCGGCCACTTGGACTGTCATAATTAAGGGCTTGCGTGGAAACTGGTTTGAGGACTAGCCCACAGCCGAAGCACAAGTCAGAAATTTTCTCGAATCTGGGGCCAAACTGCTAGCCCCGGACGGAGGAGAAATTCTCATCGCCCGGGGGACCCGGCCAGAATCATAGAGGGAAGTACTCCCGTCTCTATGTAGGGAGTTGCAAAAACTTAGCGGTTGTTGATTCGGCCGCTATGCATTAACTCCACCAAGCTCAACCCTCTGAGGTCCCCACTCGAGAACCATTCCCCATCCATCATCACCCATCATCCCGGCACCATCCGAGCGTGGGAACAAGAGGAAATTGGACGGGAGCGTTTTTCTCACATCGGAGTACAGAACTAACCCTCGACTCTACCTCCTTTACCACCACTTACATCACTTTTTCTCATCCATAACAAATTAATTACACGTTTATTACAGAGAAAGAAAAAATAAACAAGAAAGAAGACGCCTACGATGATGGAGGCCCTCCCTAAGAGGGCCCCCCTACGGACCATAGCTGGAAAAAAGACCCCCGAGAAAAAGACAGTGTGCCAATCCCTATTTGCAAATTTAAGGATCGCACTGATCAAAGTGATTGACATCCCGAATGGATTCATCGCTATGTGCGGTGAGAACAAGGACATAGACCGGCTCCTATCCGAAGAAGCGGCCGAAGTAGTAAAAGCAATGGATTTGGAAGCGAAAACCCCACCAGCAATCTCTGCCAATAGAAGCGTGATCTACCGAAAGGTAGAGAGCTGGGTGGGAGAGAACTCCCCCGCGGACATCAAAAGCGAGGGGGAAAAGAACCACACATTGGCTAAGATGAGGGAAGTGATTAAATTCCGTGACCACACCCATGTCTTTAAGGTGACTTTCCAAACCACCGAAATGGCTCACAAGGCGGCAACGGAGGGACTCCTCATTTTTAATATGAGGATCCCAGGCTGCAACATCGAACATGAAAAATACCATAGCATCCAGATGTGCTTCGTCTGATATGCGTTGAAAACACACACTACCGCTAACTGCCCCCCCAAAGAAACAATATGGTGCAGCGAATGCGCTACAGAGGGTCATAGATATTACTCTGTAAAAGCACTGACAAAAAATGCATGAATTGCAAGGGACCCCATCAAACGATGGCCCTTAACTGCCCCAAGAGAAAGGAGATTATAAAGAAAATGGAAGAAGAAAAGAAGAAGTAAACGACAACCTACGCGAGCACTGTAAGGAAAGGTTAAGGGATTGCTTCTGCAATGGCAACCCCCTCACCGATGGTCTTCACAAACGATCTAAGTGCTAAGATTCTCATCTGCATTACCCATGCAAACGTGGCAAATGCGGTAAAACCTGGATGCTACAACCAGGTTTTAAACGCGCTACTAAAGGCTAATAACTTGCCATTTATCATCGTGCCTGATGACCCCGAATGCTCACGGGCATTCAAGGAATAATCAAGAAAAAGCCACTGGATTAAAAGAGGTTATCGAATCTCCCTCATCGAAGGAATCCTAAGAAGAAGACGAGGTTAATGATAACAAAGAAGAAGAAGAGACCACATCTTCGGATAGTGACGAGGGCCCATGCACTCGCACTAGAGCGACGAAGAGTCAGTCAAAGACTCCTAGTCCTCCCCCGAAGAGCGAAAAGCCTGGGCACTCCAGACCCGCCCCACAAGCCAAAAAGAGCAAAAAGACAAAGAAGAAACACAGGTAAATACATCTCACAATGGAATGGAACGCACTAAGAATTATAGAAATTAACACCAATGGCTGGACAGCGAAAAGAACTCTCTACGGAAATTTGTTCTGGAAGATTGATGCAGATGTCATCTTGGTTTCTGAACATGGGATTGACACTCGTAGCTCCGAAATGAAGATCTGGAACTACGACGTGTTAATCACAAATTACTCTCAAGAGCGGTACGACGGTGCCGCCATCGCCATCAAAAGAGGGATCGAGTACAAGCCAATAAGAAACCTGGAAGAATCCTATCTTGCAATAGAGGTCGAATTCGATATAGGCAAGCTGGTCATCGCCACCGGGTACCAGCCGCCGAGACGAGGATATTTGCCAATCCATTCTCTCTCTGGCCTATTTGGCAGAAGGACCCCCACCATATTATTGGGGTATCTTAATGCCAGATGTCGGGAATCTGGGTACAGGACCTTCAACGGAACTGGAAGGTGCCTGGAAACTACGATGAACCGAAATATGGTCCATAGAATAGGCCTGGACTTCCCAACCTATACTGGAGGAAGAAGTGCCACAAAACCAGAAATTTTCTGGCTAGACGGCAAAGATGATGTTCTTGCCCAAGCATGGAAAGAACCCAACGTTGAGAGAGAGATACCGCCCAATTACTACATGGAATCAGTCCAGGTACCATGTAGTGATCATATAGGGATCCTACTTACCATCAACAGGAACCCTATACAAGTCCCAGCTCCAGTCATAAAAGACTACAAGAGAGCAAACTGGGCACGGTACGCGGATCTTCTCGAGGCCTATCGCCCACCAAATCTGGACGAGGCAATTCTCGAGGAGATAGACGAGGCACTCGACTGCCTCAACGAACATCTTACAGAGAATTGAGAGTGATGTATGAATTAAATATCAGAAACGCATCAATTGACTCGCTACAACGAAGTAGAGAGATCAAGGAAGAGCTCAACCAGTTGATCCTCGAAGAACAACAGAGACAATGGGATGATGCGATCGAGAGCCTCGATCGAGATACATCTCCCAAAGACTTTTGGAAGAGAGTCAAAAGTCTCAGAGGATCATCTGGAAAAAAGAAGAAAATGGAAATCCAAAAAGAAGGTGGATCCATCGAGACAGAGGAAAGAAACATCGAAGTAATATTCCGGGGTTATTGGGAAAGAATCTTCAGTATGCCAGAAGAAGAAAACGAAGATTTTGATATAGAGTTCGAAAATAACATCGTAGACGAGCTTAACACGGAAATACACCGAACGCATCCTCATCACCAGGTGGACAGACTGCGTGACAGAGACGCCGAGATCACCGAAGAAGAGATCCTTGGCGCACTCTGCTCATTCCGACAAAAAGCCCCAGGCCAATCGGGGCTTACGAAGCTAAAATTCGAAAAGGAACCAGCCAACATCATCGAAGGAATGAGGCGTATTTTCAGTGCATGTCTGAATACAGGGTACTTTCCAGATGCTTACAAGACGGCAAAGATGATGTTCTTGCCCAAGCATGGAAAGAACCCAACGTTGAGAGAGAGATACCGCCCAATTTCACTTCTGGAATTTGGCGGAAAACTCTTTGAGAAGATCCTCAACGGGAGGCTGGTGTCTCACCTGTAAATAGCAATCAATGTCATTACGGAAAAGCTTGCCCAAGCCAAATGGGACAGGAGTTGTGTGGACATTGTTTGCCGGGATGTATCAAAAGCGATTGATAAGGTGTGGCAGCGGGGCATGCAGTATAAGATTTTACGGCTGGGCCTAAGTGAAAACTTGGAAAGAACTCTATGTGACTACGTCATGGAGAGAGCGGAGTATGTCAGTCTAGAGTGCACGGACGGACCAAAGTTTCCGCTCACTGCGGGCCTCCCGCAGGCGGGGGTGTCTGTCTCCCACCCTTTACTCGATATACACCGCAAATGTCCCAGTTTCTGTGTACCCCTATTCCCTCAATATTCAATACGCCGATGATTTCAGCCAGATAATCATATCTCCATGGAGGAATGCACCGTGGCAAGCTCGCATGACAGCGATAGAAATCGCGAACTTGAACAACTACGAGGCTCAATGGAAAATAAGAACAAACCAAGAGAAGTTCAAGGTGGTCTCCATTGGACGCACCCTAAGAGCAGACGTGCGTGTAGGGGATACGCGATATCCCTACACCAACGAATGCAATGTACTCGGTCTGAAAATCACCTCTACCGGGTACAAGAAGCACGTCGAAGAAAGAATTTCTCGAGCTTCGGCCGCTGTCAGAACTCTGTATTCATTTAGAAATTTACGTGAAAGCAACAAGAAGAAGATCTACAATGCCCTTGTAAGATCTACATTGCTTTACCCACCTCCACCCTCTCTTGTGTCTCAAAAACACAAAAGAGGCGACTTCAAGTAGTGCAAAATAAATGCATGTATCTAATCACAGGTACACGCAGGCAAGAAAGAAGACGGCAAGAAGACCTGCACAGAGAGGCTGGGATAATTCCCATTAACAAAGTCATAGAAGAACGGACCCGGAAAATGCAGGATCTCGTTAATCGGGAACTGCGTGTAGAAATTACTCAGATGATTAACCAGAACAGAAGAGCAGACTTTCACGCCAGATTTCCCAACTCCGCCAATCGAGTGGCTGGCGGGGACGAAGTGCCGTTCTACGCATAATGAGATGTGTAACCTAAAAACCAAAGAAGACAATAGAACAAGAGAAAAATCCAAAACTATGACAATACTCACCGAAGAAGACAACTTTAAACCAAGGTAAAGAAAAACCCGGATTACGACGAGAACCCTACTAACTATGAAGAAACAAAAAAAACTAAAACACACACGCATACAAAAAACAAACATTAAGCACGCACTTAAAAGTATTAAAAAACATAAGCAAATAAGCAATGCATAACACACACAAAGCTAAACTAAAGTTATTAAGACAAATGGTTTAAACGCCATAAATAATTATAAAAATCAACAGAAACAACATAGAATACACGTTACAAAAAAAATAATAAAAGTGATAGGCCTGATCACCAGGCAGGAGCATCTCTTTGCACCCTACCACACATCTTTCTCTTTTCTCCGCTTGTCTATTTTCTCTGTCTATCCACACACCCTATCGTCCTCCCCTACATGCACCCACTTTAACTAATTCAAAGCACCAAAGCACCAATTCCAACAGTCATGCAAACCATCTTCGGCATGCTCAATATATCCCTAATTAGGCTTATTAATAACCCCCAACGGCTACGCAGCAGTGTGCTGGAAAGATGAAAATTTCGAGAGACTGGTATCGGAGGAAGCCAATGAGCCCCTATGTGCGATTGGCCTCGAAGCTGTTATCCCCAAGGAAATCCTCGCACGCCGAACTATCATACTTAGGAGACTCGACCCGTTCTTCACGGACAACTCTTGTGAGGACATCAAGGCCGAGCTAACTAAACAACAGAATTGGGCAAAAATTGACAAAGTCGAAAAATTCGGCAAACATCGAGATGGCTCAGAGGGTCATGAAGGATGGACTCCTGGGATTCTTCCTTCGTATCGCCCCAGAACAAGTTGAAGCAGAGGAGTTTATCCAACTCGAGTTCTGCCAACGCTGCCTGGTTGTGGAACAACATCCCACTAAAGAATGTATGGCGGCTGACGTCACTTTATCCATCTGCTCCAAACTCGGTCACGGATGGAAAGAGTGCACTTCCAAGAAACAAAGATGCGCTAACTGTGGAGAGGACCACAAGGCCGTGGCCATGAGGTTTCCCATCCGCAAGGAAGCCATTCGGGCAAAACGCGATGTGATGAAGCAGGTAAAGGAGCCAAAATCCAAGAGCTACGTCGAGGCAGTGGCATTAACCAAGACCAGCAGCACAGAAAACTCTGCCTCAAAACTGGTAATGCCAGGTGAGACCAAGGAGAGTATGACCATGATCGTCTTTGCTCACTTGGCGAATCTAGCTAACCCCGGTTCATTTGCAGAGGAGTTAAATCGCCTCCTGCAAAAGTCGGTTTTCAGAAAAAGCTATGGTTCCCGCCCAACCTCGCATCGCAGGAAATGTTAAGGATACAATTCATCGACGTTCCCCAGCAAAAAAACACTGGAAAAGAAGAAGTTGTGAATTGGCGCCATAAAACATCGGAGGAAGAAGTCACAACGGAAGAAGACTTGGAAAAAGATGGAAACACGAAAAAGTTCACAAAGAAGAAAAACAAATAAGGAAAAAGAAGAAAGAAGTGGTACAAGAGGCAAATAAAGGAGAGGAAACAAGCCAATCTCAAGAAAGCTCAGACGAAGATGAAATCCTAAAGTATCCGGGATTTCCACTCACGGAGAAAAGGGATATCCTTCTGCAGGGCTGTTTCTTCGACGCCATGGACGTGGACCACAAATCATCCACCCTACTCAACCCACACAAATCCTCCATTCCACTCTACTCAAACAAACCATCCATCACACTCTCATCACATAACTCATCCATTCGACTCTATTCAGATAAATCATCAATTTAACTCTTCTCACGCAATTCATCCATTCCACTCTCGTCACAGAACTCATCCACTCCACTATATTGACACAAATCATCCATTTCACTTTACTCACACAACTCATCCAATCCACTCTACTCACACGAATCATCCACTCCACTTTACTCACATAAATCAACCATTCCAATCTACACTCTCTCTCTCTCTCTCTCTTATAAAGAAAGTAGAGAGAGAGGTGATGCCCCCTTATGGCGGGAAGAGAGCTTGTGCGTACCCTTGACTTTTCGAGCTATGTCGGCGGGGGTACCTATCTTCTGGCACCCCTGGCAGGGTTTCCCTTGTCGATTTGGTCGGAAATGAGGTTCCAGACTAAGTGCGTCTTTCTTTGTCTTTATTTATCCTACTCTATCCTTCTTCTTTTTTTTTTACATTAATCCTATTTCTTCTACTTATACAAAAAGAAAAAAGCAACAAAAAACAACCTCTATACCTATCATGTCACTCTTACCCTTTTTTCATCTATCTACATATAAGGACCTGGCAGCTACCTCACGCGTCAGAAGAGAGGCTTTGGAACCTCTATAAACAACGCCAATCGACGCTTACTGGTTGCGAGAGACTAGGACTTGAGGGGTCTTTGGCGTTGGGGCACGATGAATGGGATGAGAGTAGTGCCCCGTTAACCCCTTTCCTGGCGCATAATTATTGACTATTTCTAGTGACCGTTGGCGGGTGCCTGTAGGGGCATTGGTCCGTGGTGACGGCCCTTTGTTCCGATGTTGGTTGCTAGGCCAACAAAAAGCCTTGGGTCGAGTTTCTTGGAGTGGCGGGATATCCATTGAACGCTGCTCCGAGATTTTGGCCGTCGCGAAGGGAACTAGTAGGAGTTTAGTACGGGGCGTGCTTCGTTGTTGTTCACCTGGTGACAAATCGATGACCCCTTCGGGGACCGTCTGTGCTGCTTGGTTCGGAGCCACGGCACGCCGAGGCTTGACGACTCGGTCGGACGAACAGCAGCACATGGAGCGTGCCTTCTGAAAGATCCGAAACGTCTCCAATCGATAGGCGGGAGCGATCACGCGGGGAGAACTCACCCACCCCCTTTTTTTCTATTGATTGGTCGCAAAGTTTTGAAAGAGAGAAAGTGTTCAAAATGACAGGGAAAAAAGGTCCAGCTGCACTCAAATACACATGTGCGATATGCCAGAAGGATAAGTGGTGCGTTGACTTCCCGGAAGGCTGTTTTTTGAAATGCCACCCGGGAAGTATATGCACCGACTGCATCCTTAAAGGAGAGGTCCGAGAGGTAGTGGCATACTGCAATGAACTCGAGGATCTCTTCACAGCCTCTGAAGAAAAATCTAGGGCACTGGAAAGTAAAATACAGACCCTAGAAACGCAGCACGCGCTTCAGATTGGGCGTCTCGAGGAAAAAATCATAGAGCTAGCCTTTAAACTAGAGACCCAGTCAGCTCAAGCTCAAGACGAAAGTCCCACTGACTTGGGTGGTTCCGCCGATGTGACTCCAGCTCAAGGAGGTGAAACTGCATTGGCAGTCCCACTTCAGCCATGCGGAGAAGCAAATGGGAAGAAGAAAAATAAAAAGAAGAAAAACGACCTTAATGCAGCTCACCCCCGTGTAGAGGATTCAAGCGTTACTGGTGCGCAAGGGAAAGTGGAAAGAGAAGAAGAGAAAAGAAAAACGGAAGAAGAGAAAACAAATGAAGACATGAAAAATAAGAAGAAGAAGAAGAAAAAGAAAAATGTAGATATAGAAGAGGAAAGCGGCAAGTCACTTTCGAGAGGAAAGACTAAGTCGCCTGCAGACAAATGTGCAAGAGTCACCCTTATTGGTGATTCTCAAGCACGGGGCCTGCAGTCCCTGCTAGCGGTCCGCCTTCGCACTAGTGTGAAGGTAAGCTGCCTGCCAGGATGTGGTAACCACCACATCAGAGTAGAGGCTGAGAAATCACAGATTTCTGAGAGCTCAGCCGTTGCTCCGATGGTCAGTGGAAACGACCTCTACCTGAGAGGAGGTAGGGTAGGCTTTACAGATAAAATCCTCCACACGGTCATGGGTGCCGTGGACGACTGTGGGTTGAAAACCCACAAGCGTGTGGTAGTCGGGATGCTCCCGAGGAGAGGTCCAACACGGACCGCTCACTCGATGAATGTCTCTTTAAACCGGCGCCTGGCAAATTTGTGTACGGCAGAGGGGGTCTTTTTTGTGGACCCGTACCGCACCTTTTATGGTAGAAATGATCTCTACCAAAGGGATGGGGTACATCTTTCCTTTAAAGTAAATGCCTTTCTGTCAAACATGATCCAGGATGTCGTAGAGAGGACCCAAAAGAGTATCCGGCCCAGAGTGAGGGTGGACGTACGCCAGTACGCCCGTGTCACTCCAGGAACGACCTTCTCAGAGGTCGCAAAGAGGGGTGCCTTGCAAACAAACAAGCCGGGAAACGGAAGAGCGTAGGGAGTCCTACAGTCGGGGACTCCCTGAAAGTTCTTCTCTTCAATGCGAGGTCAATCAGGAACAAGTTTCCTGAGCCCCGTGGCCTCGTAGCGACGGAAGAACCCGAAATGGTAGCCATAACAGAATCGTGGATAAAAACCTCAAACCGAGACTTTTAAGGCGAATTCACGGTTTCTGGCTACCAACTCTTCCACAAAAATAGGCCAGTCAGAGAGGGTGGCGGTGTAATGTTGTATGTCAAGGATACAATCAAATCTACGAACTCCAACGTTATATCCGACCACGAGCTCCTAGGCGTTGACCTAGAGATCGGTCCTGTCAGATACAGGACACTGCTGCTTTACAGACCCCCTTCCCAACCCGTTGAGAAGGACAGGGAACTGTACCAGCTGCTGGGTGAGCTTGTTCAAGGCAGAGTGTGCATCGTTATGGGCGACTTCAACAGACAAGTTGACTGGGAAACCAGAGCAGCCTGTGGCGAGAGCGCGCTACTCCTGGAGTTCGCCAACAACGAGTTCCTCACTCAATGGGTCAGAGAACCGACGAGAGGAGACAATATCCTGGACTTGGTCTTCACCTCTGAGGATGATATCGTTGAGGATGTCTCTGTAGGCAAAGAGCTCGGTGGCAGTGATCACCAGCAAGTTAGATTTAGCGTCAAGATCCTGAAGGTAAGGTCTGTTGCCCTTCAATCAAGGAAACTTGACTTGAGAAGAGCAGACTTTGCAAGCCTTCGTGCTGGGCTGACTGATGTAAGGCTAGCGGTATGCGAAGATGTTGAGGATTCGTGGAACAATTTCAAAACCACATTCATGAGTCTTTAATCGCATTTCATCCTTCTGAAATGCCTCCGTCGGTCTTCTGTTCAACCAAAGTGGTTTAATCGAGAAATCGGCCAACTGCTTATGGAGAAAAGAAATGCGTACCGGCGAACGGAGATCTCGGAGGCCTTTGACGAGTACCGGAGGCTAGCCAGGAGAGTGAAGTCCAGCATAAGGGCGGCTAAGCGTACTGAGGAACTCCGAGTGGCGAGACTCTGCAAGGAGAATCCCAAGGAGTTCCTCCGCTATGTAAATAGCCATAAACCAATCCATCGTAGGATTGGGCCCTTAGTGGACGAGGAGGGTGCATTAACTCACTCAGATGCAGAAAATGCTAACCTGCTCAATGACTACTTCTCTTCAGTGTTTACTAAAGAGTGTGGTCCCATCCCCCAGCCCACGGATTCCTACTCGGGGGAAAAGCTGGAGGTAATGGACTTCACCGAAGGAGAAATAAAGAAAAAGATCGCTGACCTAAAGTCGAATAAGTCCCCCGGACCGGACGGGTTTCTATCCAAGGTGTTGAAAGAAGTGTGCGATGAAGTATCACGACATCTGTGCGCTATCTTTAACATGTCAATCCGGACCGGATGCGTTCCTAGAGACTGGCGTGAGGCGGAAGTGACTCCGATCTTCAAGAAAGGAGACTCCAGCCACCCGTCAAACTACCGACCCATCAGTTTGACTTCGATAGTTGGTAAATTCATAGAAAGCATGATAGTGGACAAGATAACGTCTTATTTAGAGTCAAAGCAGCTACTGAAGAGTTCCCAGCACGGCTTCCGAAGGCAAAGGTCATGCCTGACGAACCTTGTGGAATTCTTCTACTTCGTGTTCAGTGAGCAGGATCGGGATAAAGCGTTGGATGTTGTGTACCTTGACTTCCAAAAGGCCTTTGATAAGGTACCACACCGCCGCCTTCTCCGGAAAGTGCGTGCACAGGGCATAGACGGCAAGGTAGCAGGTTGGATAGAGAGCTGGCTAAGTAACAGACGGCAACGAGTTGTGGTGAATGGACGGGCCTCTGAATGGGCGCCCGTATCTAGCGGTGTCCCTCAAGGTTCCGTCTTGAGACCACTACTGTTTATTATCTATGTTAACGACATGGACGGAGACATGGTTGCCAAATTCTCTAAATTTGCCGACGACACCAAGCTTGGTATCAATGTGGCAAAGGAGGGGAACACTGCCCGCCTCCAAGAGGATCTTCAAAGGATTGGGGAGTGGTAGGACACGTGGCAAATGCCTTTCAACGTGGGGAAATGCAAAGTAATGCATATCGGTCACCGAAACCCCAAATCTCAGTACATCCTTAAGGGCACTGCTCTTGAATCGAGTGATACTGAGAAGGACTTGGGTGTTACTATCACTAGCGACCTCAAGTTCTCGAAACAGTGCACCGAGGCAGAGAAGAAAGCCCAAAGGATGTTTGGCTACATAAAGCGCAAGTTTGGATACCGTAACAAGGAGATAGTACTTTGTCTGTACAACTCCCTCATTCGGCCGCACCTGGAGTATGCCGTACAATTTTGGAGTCCTTCGTTGCGAAAGGACATCGCAAGGTTGCAACGCGTACAAGCTAGGGCAACCAAACTGATTCCCTATATCCGACATAAAAGTTATGAGGATAGACTAAGAGAATTAGATCTGTTCTTGGTGGAAACCCGTAGACTGCGTGGTCAGCTCATCGAAGTTTTCAAAATACTTCGAGGGTTCAACAATGTTGACTACCGGGATATTTTCACACTGAGTGAGAACAGAACGCGCAATCACGGCTTCAAACTTGAACTGAAGCGATACAACCGCAATCTGTGTGGAATTTTTTTTACCTACAGTATCTGCGGTAAGTGGAACGCACTTCCAGTGGAAGTTGTCAACAGTGAATCTGTTGACCAGTTCAAGTCAAGACTAGACAAAGTCTTGAAAAGTGGCCGTTTAGGGACGCAAAACAATTAAGCAGCCATGTGCCCGCTCGATTGCTAGTCCAAAGGTACCCTCCTTGAATGGACCGTAAGGTCTCCTAGGGTACCTTCTTTCCTTGTTGTTACTCCTTGTTTTTACTCATACAAATCATCCACCCCACTCTCGTCACACCACTCTCCCATTCCATTTTTGTCACACAACTCAACCATTCAATTCTCATCACAAAACGCATCCACTCTACTCTACTCACACAAATCGTCAATTCAACTCTCGTCACACAATTCATCCATTCCAGTCTACTGACACAAATCATCCACACCACCTTCGTCACAGAACTCATCCATTCAACTCTCGTCACAAAATTCTTTGACCTAAATCTACTCACATAAATGACCATTGCACACTACTCGCGCAAATCATCCCTCCCCCCCCCCCTCACTTTCATCAGAAAACTTCTATTTTCCTTTCGTCACATAAATCCTCCATTTACTCTCCGCCTACAACTCATCCACTCGATACTACTTGCATAAATCATCCACCCCACTCTGGTCACACAACTCAATCATTCAACTCTCAACATACAACACATTCACTCCACTCTAATCACACAAATCTTCCATTCCACTCTACACACACAAGTCATCCACCAGCTCTCGTCACACAACTCTTCCATTCGACTTTCGTCACACAACTCATCCATTTCACTCTACACACACAAATCATCCACCCTACTCCACTCACACAAATCCTCCATTCCACTCTACTCAAACAAACCATCCATCACACTCTCATTACATAACTCATCCATTCCACTCTATTCAGATAAATCATCAATTTAACTCTCCTCACACAACTCATCCATTCCACTCTCGTCACAGAACTCATCCATTCAACTCTATTCACACAAATCATCCATTCCACTTTACTCACACAAATCATCCACCCCACTCTCGTCACACGACTCTTCTATTCCACTTTGGTCACACAACTCATCCATTCAACTCTCGTAACACAACTCATCCAATACACTCTACTCATACAAATCATACATTCCACTCTCGTTACACAACTCATCCGCTCCACTCTACTCAGAAAAATTATCCACCACACTCTCGTCACACAATCCATTCATTCTACCCTACTCACACAACTCATCGATTCAACTCAAGTCACACAATCCATTCATTCTACTCTAATTCCCATGTCGTCACACAATTCATCCTTTCATTCTCGTTGAATAACTCATCCATTCTACTCTACTCACACAAATCGTCTATTCCTCTTTCGTTCATTCGACTCTCCTCAGACAAATCATCCATTCCACTCTCGTCACACAACTCCTTCATTAAACTTTACTCACAGAAATCATCAATTCGAGCATCGTAAAACAGCTCATACATTCAACTCTCGTCACACAACTCATTCACTCGACTCTAATCACACAAATCTTCCATTCCACTCAATTCACACAAATCATCGACCCCACTTTCGTCACACAAATCATCTAGTCAACTCTCATCACACAACTCATTCACTCCACGGTACTCATACAAATCATGTATTCCCCTCTCGTCACACAACTCATCCATTCCATTTTACTCACACAAATAGTCCATTAAACTCTCGTCACACAAATCATCCATTCAACTCTCGTCACACAACTCATTCACTCGACTCGACTCACACAAATTATCCATTCCTCGATCGTCCATTCAACTCTCGCACCAACTCATCGACTCCACTGAACTCACATAAATCGACCATTCCACTCTCGATACACCCCCCCTCTATTAAACTCTACTCACAGAACTCATCAATTCGACCTTCGTAACACAACTCATATATTCAACTATCGTCACACAGCTAAGCCACTTCGCTCTACTAAAAATTCATACATTCCACTTTACTCACACAAATCATCCACCCCACTCGTTACATAATTATTTCATTCCACTTTCATCACACAACTGATCCAATCAACTCTCGTCACAAAACTCATCCACTCAACTATACTCGCACAAATCATACATTCGACTCTCGTCACACAACTCATCTACTCACATAAATTATTAATTGCACTCCCGTCACACAACTCAGGCATACAACTCTCGTCACACAACTCATCCGTACCACTCTACTCACAAAAATCATCTACTACACTCTCGTCACACAACTCTTCCATTCCACTTTTATCACAAAACTCATCCATTCACCTCTCGTCACAAAGCTCGTCCACTCCACTCTACTCACACAAATCATCCATTCCACTCTACTCACATAAATCATCCACACCACTCTTGTCACACACTCATCCATTCCATTCCACTCACACAAATCATCAATTGCAGTCTCGTCCTCTAACTCATTCATTCAAATCTGTCACACTACTCATCCACTCCACTCCACCGACACAAATCATCCATTCCTCTCCATTCCACTCCACTTACACAAATCACTTATTTCGCTCTCGTCATACAACTCATCCATCCGACTCTGGTCACACAACTCATCCACTGCACTCTAATAAATATATAATCAATTCCACTCTACTGACACAAATCATCCATCCCACACTCGTCACATAACTCTTCCATTCTCTTTTGTCACACAACTCCCCCAATCAACTCACGGCACACGAATCATCCACTCCATTCTATTAACACAAATCATCCATTCTACTCTCGTCACAAAACTCCTCCACTGCACTTTATTCATACAAATCATCCATTCTACTCTCGTCATACAACTTATCCATTCCATTCTCGTCATACAACTTATCCATTCCACTCTCTCACTCAACTCATCCTTTCCACTCTAGTCCGATAACTTATCTACTCCATTCACACATATCATCCATGCCATTCTGGTTACGCAACTTACCCATTCCACTCTATTCACACAAATCATCCATTTTAGTCTTCTGATTTTAGCCAGCTCCATTTTTTTTCATATATGTAAGTCGTATTCAATGAAAAATATTACATATTTTTCATTTTACCATATTTTACCCTCCATATTTACTTCCTTTTCTCACATTGGTGTATACAACAGTTTCGGTGCCGCTCAGGAACAAAATTCTGTTTTTTACCATTTATGTTTTCTAATTCTTTTCGATGTTCTTCTACAGGCTGGATAGAAAGTCCTAGGATAGTTCAATTGAGTCCATCCCCATAGCAGGCTCATGATGGAGATAAATTAATTATAACTTGGGGGGTTGAACCTTTTAGTCTATCCTTGGTCAGGGCCAATTAGAGTTTATTTATCTCCATCATGAGACCAATATGGAGATAAACTTTAATTGAACTCTCCTTGAAAGCCATTTTTTAACTTGTAATATGCCGTCTACCCAGATGTTTGTTTGGCGTTTTAATAGGCGTTTACTAGCAGTGGCGGATCCAGGATAAAAGTTTGGGGAAGGGGGTTAACCTGAATTCTTCCCTCTGAGTGGTCTGAAAGGGGGCATTGATGATTAATAAGGGTTATCTTACACACCAGTGATAATAAATAACAGTATCTCATATAGCAGTGGACACTAACTCTCTCAGATCCGATTAGTTTTCTACACATCATAAAATTATGAATTGTAGTTTATTGTAGTTTTTGAACGTGAGCTAAGGAATAATACTGAATTTAATCATTATTTTTGAAATTTACCTGCATTTTAGACATGTATCATATAAGATACATTCGATCGCAACGGTTTAAAAAAAATGTTTTTTATATATATTCTATATTATTACATAACTCTTTCTGAATAGCAGGATAAAAAGGTATGGCTTAGAAGGAAATAGAAACATAAACGGGTCTGAAATTTGGGTGGGCTTCAGCCCTCTAGCTACACCTTAGATCCACGACTGTTTAATGGGCAATAATATGCGCCTTAATAGGCAGTATACCCAACTTCAACGTTCGAAAGAGCATCGCCCCCTTCCTCTATTCTTAATTTGCTGTCAATTCTACTCTAAACCTTTTCTCTATTTTCTGCTTTACTGAATGGGTTCGGAGAGAACAGAAGTACGAAGAGTGGATTCACTGTGTCCACGTGTTATGAGACACATCGACTGTGACTGGTCGAGATGTATTGAATAAAATGTCTGAACATGAAGAAGGCAGGGTAGATTTTATCTCGTGAAAGGAAGTGGATGGGCAATTGAAAATAGGTCGTATGTGGTTGCTCATGAGAGACCGTATAATACATCTCTCCGAAGCAGTTATGCCAACCGTTTTACTGTGCACTTTCGTCTCCATGTAGCAGAGATGTATTTTCACTAGGGAACCTCCCTACCTCTACACACCTTTAAGGTATAACGATTACTGGATGACGAAAAAGACCTCCCAATCACGAAATTGACTTCACATATCTATTTTAATTCCCTGTTTTCTAACATTTAATAGTACATAATTATTTTTGCTTACAATATCTCTATATAATTCTCAGGTGATTCATACCATCACAAACAAATATTAGGCCTGAAATACCTGATTTCTATTTTATTTAATAATGAAAAGCAGATATTTGCGACCTTAGAATTATTTCTTTATATTTTATAGAAAAAAAAGCTCCAAGAGTCAGCCTGAACCGCTGATGCTAACCAGATGAGGGATTCAGTGGGAGGAGTTAGAATGAAGGGGTAGATTTGTGAGGGAAGGGTGTCTCTTCCGTGCTCTGGTCCACGACTCGCGATCCAGGCAGCCAGTGAGTCTCTGACGGTTGCTTTGGGTGGAGTGTAAAAGTGATGGAAATTTCATGATTCCCAATTTCTTCTTCTGGTTCCGAAAAATCTAAAGGCGTTCGAAATGAACTACATTGAAATGACTATGTTTCCTAATCGTGATCCACCTGTACTTTTCTTAAATGAGGTGAGTTATGATGCATACCACAGATGTGAACTTACAATAGCCAGCATCCTTTCTCCTCTCTATCTCATTTAAACATACACATGTACATACACAAACATATGTATACCTCCATGGATACATAGTATAAAATGTATTTGTGCCTTAAATCTACCTTAATGTTGTGTCCATGTGGCTCTATTTCTCTGCTTAACACCTGACTCGGTGTATCCAATAATCTAATGAAACTAATGGAATTAAATTATTGTTTACAAAGATATTTCGATTCGTATTTATTTTGAGTCTCATTGTTTTAAAGGTTTGCAAACAGGCACGTAGTAATGAAACCTTACCCGAACCCATTTGCCATTTCTTTCAACTTTTTTTCCATCGTTAATACTAATTAATCTACCCAAGCTCCATATTTATTTCGTGCATAATCGGCAAAATGTGCACTAATGCTTTTAAAGTTACCATTTACCAATGGGTACGTGCAGTACCATACGAATTGATTCAAACAAGCAGGGAACGGATAGCTATTCATTGCTCGTTTAAGTCTCGCCTGTATAAGACTTCTTAAAATTATGTGCCACTCTTATTTATATTATTCTCCTTAGCTTTAACACGAATAAACAGATGCCCCCCTATCCCGGTGGGAAATTGGCTCATTTTCCATACCGTGTCAGAAGAAATTGGCTTAAAGGTGACTCTAGATGTTCAGCGGAACGCTGTACATCCACACATTACGCCAAGGTATGCGGTGGGCCCGGGGCATTCTCCACTCCCCCCCCCTCCCCTCTCTTCACCTTTCATGCCGTCCCCTTCTCGTCATTTTTCTTCCATTGCTGAAGCTTTCTCATTCAAAACAACTATACTTGGGTTCTTTTATCGCATATATTCTGAGAGTCGTGAGACTATGGTCGAGAAGCCACGTCAGACTGGATAAGGCTGTTCTAAGCCTACCCCCCCCCCCATGAGGCGAAGTAAATCTTAGAAGCCTAATCAAGACATGACCTTATGTTAATCTTATAAACATACCTTTATTATTTTTTATCCGTTTACTTAATTGTATCTGTGCTCTAACAATTTACCGGAAACCTTTTTATTTTAGAACTTAGATAAAAGGTAATTTGGGGATGGGAAATAGATTTTTCATTAACCTTAAATTTTGGATGCATTCGACGCTTAATTGAAAATCAGCTACCCTTTCTGAAAACGGCGATTGTATAATGATAACGGTAAGCATAATGTTAAATAGTCTATGTTGATTCTCTGTGAATGTTTATATGTTTTCAATTGAATTTTTTTTTCTAGTCAGTTTCGAAATAAAAAAAGCGTTTATTTTGGACACTGAAAATCGCAGGGCGTTAAAAAGTGACCCAACTCAGTCCAATCAATGCAGTTACCTTGAAATATTAGGGGAGAAAGTGAGAAAAATAAGGGTGAAAACGAAGAGGGAAAATGAAATGAAAAGAGCAATAAAAGTTAGAAAAAATAGTATAAATAGAAAGATAGAAGAGGTAAACGTGAAGATAATGGAAATCGGGAAGAATTAACGGAAAAATAGAAGATAAAGTGAAAAATATTTAGAGCAGGAAAAAAGGGAAACTAAAACGGACGAACGAACAGAGAAGGATAGTGGGAGGAATAATTTCAAGCGTAAAAAACGGAGTCTGACTGAGGTCAAGATTTGAGCTACTGTTTTCGATAGTGTTCCATCCCCATAAAAGTCGGGGGGAATGGGCGGGGCTAAGTGTGAAGGGGGGTGGGGGAATCGCGAATGGAGGTATGAAGTAAAAGGTCTCTCAGACGAGACAGATTCTCGCATTCGACTCTTTCGTTAAGACTTGCTCGAATTTTACACGCTGATTTGTAGATGATTCTCTTCAGTCGGGTATCATCACCTCGTATTTTTCTCATGGACCGGCAAATCCGAGGTGTTCGAGAATAGTTTTTCCTGTAGTTCTTTCTCTTTTGTTCGAGGATAGTTTTTCCTGTAGTTCTTTTTTTAAACCTCGAGCATTTATTAAAAGGAATTTTTACTTAAAGCGAGGAAAGTTTGATTTGAGAAGCAAGCGTCGCCCGTAAGGGTCGCGGCGATTTGCCTCCCTGGCCGCCGTGCTGACGGGATTCAGCGCCCCAACTTAGCCTCTTCTCCTTCTTTCTTTCAGCACACTCAGCCTAAATAAGGACTGTGCGTAAAAGCTATTAAATAAAAAGAAGAAGCAAGCGTCAAAATTGACAAGGCTTCAAAATAGATAATATACAGATAGGATTGTGTACAAAGTTTGTCTGGTGAATACACGCATTCTTTTAATGGTGTTTTTATGGCAACGAAAATTTTTTTTAATTTAGATAGGTTTATATGGCTACGAAAATTGGGTTGATATATATTTTCTATGACTAGGGAAATTCGGTTGATTTAGGCAGGTTTCTATGGCTGCTGAAATCTTGTTGATTTATACTCTAGGCTACATAAATTTGTATTTATATTTACCATATGGGAATCTGGTTCATTTAGACAGGTTTCTATGCCTACGGAAATTTGGTTGATATATACTTAGTATGGCTACTGAAATTTGCTTGATTTAGACAGGTTTCTATGGCTTCGAAAATTTAGTTGATTTAAATAGATTTGTATGGCTACTGAAGTTTAACAAGTTTATATGACTACGGAAATTTGTTAATTTAAAAGGTTTCAATTGCTACGGAAATTTGGTTGATCTAGACCGATTTCTATGGCTAAGAATTTTGGTTGATTTCGACAGGCTTATATGACTAAGGAAAGTCAGTTCATTTAGGAATGTTTCTATGGCTACGGAAATTTGGTTGATTCAAACATGTTTCTATGGTTACTGAAATTCGGTTGATTTAGACAGGTTTATAAGGCTACGGAAATTTGCTTGATTTAAAAATGTTTTCTTTGATACGTAATTTTGGTTGATTTAGACAGGTTTCTATGGATACAGAAATTTGGTTGATTATAATTTATCTGACTACGAAAAGTTGGTTTACATTTATTTTGTATTGCTACGTAAATTTGGTTTTAGACAAATTTCCTCGTCTAAGGAAATGTGGATTTAAACGTTCTATGGGTAAGGAAATTTCGTTGATTTAGACAGGTTTCTATGGCTAAGGAAATTTTGTTGATTTAGAGAGGTTTTTATTGTCACGGATATTTGTTTGATTTAGGCAGGTTTCTATGGCTAGTGAAATTTGATTGATTTATACTTTCTATGGCTATGGAAAATTGTTTTTTATATACTTTCCATGGCTTTGGTAATTTGCTTGATTTAAAGAAGTTTCTATGGCTACGAAAGTTTCGTTGATTTGTACTTTCCTCGGCTACGGATATTTTGTTGATTTAGAAAGTTTTTTATTGCTATAGAATTTTGGTTGATTTATACAGGTTTCTGTGGCTAGGGAAATTTGGTTGATTTATACTTTCTATGGCTACGAAAATTTGGTTAATATATATTTTGTATGGCTACAGAAATTTTTCTTATATAGACGGGTTTCTATGTCACGGAAATTTGGTTGTTTAAACAAGAAAGGTTTTATTGCTAGGAAAATTTAGCTAATTTAGACAGGAGAATATTGCTAAGGAATTTTGGTTAATTTAGAAAGGTTTCTATGCTACTGAAATTTCGTTGATATATACTTTTATGACTAAGAAATTTGGTTGAATTAGACAGGTTTCTATAACTACGTGAATTTGGTAGATTTATACTTTGTAGACTACGGAAATTTGGTATATTTTTACTTCCTATGGCTAAGAAAATGTTTTATTATACTTACCATGTGTTTTGAAATTTGGTTCAGTTAGACAGGTTTCTATAACTACGGAAATTTGGTTGATATATACTTAGCATGGCTTCAGAATCTTTTTTTATTTAGACAGGTTTCTATGCTACGCAATTTTCGTTGATATACATTTTGTATAGCTAAGAAATTTGGTTGATTTAGACAGGTTCTTATGGCTACGGGAATTTGGTTGATTTATATTTTCTAGGCTATGGAAATTTAGTATATATTTACTTTCTATAGCTAAGAATTTTTTTTTATTATACTCACCATAGGTTTTGAAATTTGGTCCATTTAGTCAGGTTTCAATGGCTATTAAATTTGATTGATTTAAACAGCTTTCTATTCCTAAGGAAATTTCGTTGATTTGGACAGTTTTCTATTGAACTGAGATTTGTTGATTTAGAAAGGTTTTTATTGCCATATAAATTTGATTGATTTAGGCAGATTTCTTTCTACCGAAATTTGGTTGATCTTTACATCTTACTATGGCTATGCAAATTTGTTTGACTTAGAAAAGTTTCTATTGCCACTGAAAATTGGTTGATTTAAACAGGTTTCCATGCCTAGTTCTATTGCTAGGGAAATTTGGTTAATTTAGATTTCGTGCTATGGTTACGGAAATTTGGTTGATTAAAACAGGTTTATATAGCTATGGAAATTTGGTCGATTTATAAAGGTTTTTATTACTACAGAATTTTGGTTGATTTAGGCAGGTTTCTACAGCTACGGAAATTTGGTTCATTTCGACAGGTTTCTATGGTTACTAAATTTTTTTATTTAGACAGGCTTATATGACTACGGAAATTTGTGGATTTATATTTTGGGGCTACGAAAATTTGGTATATTTAGGGAAGTTTCAATTTCTATGGAAATTTTGTTGATTTATAAAGGTTTCTGTTGCCATTGAAATTTGGTTGATACTCGTATATACCTTTTATGTTACAGAAATTTGGATAATTTAGACAGGTTTCTATGTCCACCAAAATTTGGTTGATTAAACATGTTTATATGGCTACTGAAATTTGTTTAATTTAGAAAGGTTTTTATTTCCATGAAAATTTGGTTGATTTTGGCAGGTTGCTATGGTCTCGGAAATTTCGTTTATTTATACTTTCTATGGCTATGTAGATTTGGTTGATATATATTTTTATGGAAATTTTCTTGATTGAGATAATTTTTTACGGCTACAAAAATTTGGTGGATTTATACTTTCTTTGGCTACAGAAATTTTTTTGATTTGGAAAGATTTTATTCCTACTTAATTTTGATTGATTTAGACAGGTTTCTATGGCTAGTGAAATTTGATTGAAATATATACTTTCTATAATTAAAAAAAATTGATTTATATATATTTTGTATGGTTACAGAAATTTTATTTATGTAGACAGGCTTCTATGTCTCGAAAATAGGGTTATTAAATTTCATTTGCTACGGAAAATTGGTTTGTATACATATATGTACTTTGTATTGGTACGGAAATTTGGGTGATGTAGACAGGTTTCTCTGGTTACGGAAATTTGGTTGATATAAACTTTCTATCTCGTCAGAAATTTGGTGATTTATACTCTAAAGGACTTGTGATTTTTATTTGGTTTAAAAAGGTTTTATTGCTTGGGAAATTTGGCTGATTTAGACAGGTTTATATGTCTACTGAAATTTGGTTAATTTAAACAGGTTTCTATGGCGACGGAAATTAGGTTGATTAAAAAGGTTTATATGACTACGGAAATTTGGTTTGATTTATTGTTTGTATCGCTACGTATATTTGGTTGATATATATATATATATATATATATATATATATATATATATATATATATATATTGTATGACTATATGACTACGGAAATTTGGTTTAATTAGACAGGTTTCTATCTCACGGAAATTTGGTTGTTTAAACAAGTTTCTATGTTACTCAAATTAGTTTGATATATACTTTTCATGGCCACCGAAATTTGGTTGATAGACACATTTTTCCATGGCTACACAAATGTCATTGATATACACTTTGTAAGGCGAGAAGAAATTTGCCTTATATATTTTTTCTAGTACTACGGGAATTTGGTTGATTCATATATTCTAGAATTGTGGAAATTTAGTGGATTTATAATTTCTATGGCTAAGGAAATTTTGTTGATTTATTCTATCTAGAACTATTGAAATTTAGTTGATTTATACATTCTATGGCTACGGAAACTTTGCTAATTTAAACTTTATCTATCTTTAAGGAATGTGGTGGCTATCTCTTGGACAAGGAAATCCCAGCAGTTCAGGCTACCGATCTTTCTCATTTCACTAGGCTAAGGATTTGATCCTGGCGCGCCAGGCGCTGCCTGGGACGTCTTGTCTTAGTCCTAAGAACAAGGTCATTTCCGCGCCCATTAGGGTTTACACCCACCTTCGACTACCCCCACCCCCTCCCTCAGCGTGACCGTTTCCTGTAAGGCGAAACCACCGCGCGCCCCCACGAGTCCTTAGATTTACAGGAGGCTACACCCCTAAAGGTGATCGTGAGGCCGTATTCCGGGGTTCCTAAAGTTGCCTCCCTCAATGGAGGACAGCACCAAAGAAGTTTTGACACCCTACGCCTTCATCCAAGGCTCGGAGACGGTGGATCGTCCATACGAGGGACCTCCGCCTTCAAATAGCCCCGCCTGCCAAAGGTTTCGAGCCGGAGAGGGGAAAAGACTCATAGCGAGCCAAACCTCCCCCGATAAGTCCTCGAAGGCGACAACGCCTTTTTCGGCCAACAGCACCCAGAGTTCTACCTCCGGGAAGCGTACGGCAATTCCCGTGATGGTATTCTCTTCGAAAGGTCAGTTCAGCTGCGTACATTCCACTGTCAGCCGAATTCGACGCGGGGGACTTCCGCGGCATAGTGGCACGCTTGCCGAGGCCATTTTTACTGCTTGGGGATTTGAACGGTAGACATCCTTCTGGGGAGACTTCTCGATCAATCCCAGGGGTCAGGCCCTTGCCGACCTGATCGACGAGCTGGAGATAGGTGTCCTAATTGTGAATGAGTTTAGGCATCACCACCAGAGAACCATTTCATTTACCTCTTCTGATTTATCCCTGTGCTCACCGGATGCACAACCTGATTTGGGATGGGAAGTAGCCGATGATCCCCATGGTTGTGATCACTTTCCCATTCAAATATTACTTTCTGGACCTCTGCCGCCTGAGATAACATCCCTCCTCCCCCTGTTGGTGCTTGTGCGGTGATCCGCATTTCAGGAAATGACTGATTTTTTTGTCCCTTTCAAGGAGTTTAGGTTGGTGGATGAGGCCGTAAAGTTCTTCTCCAGCAACCTCATCGCCGTGGGCATAACTACTATTTCTAGAACGTCTGGCAGTTTTGCATGAAGACCGCTTCCGTGCTGGTTAGCCGATTGTGAGATGGCCTTTAAACGGAAGCGTTATGCCTACATTTGCTATAAGCGCCGCCCGAACGATTTCACTGTCGGTGAATTTCGTTGTTCTAGGGCTATGTTTCGGTATATTTCGAAGCACGCGTACACTTCTTCCTAACGGGCATAAGTGTTTTCACTTGACGGGAAGACCTCTCTAGCAGAGATGTGGAATTGAGTCAAAATGATTCAGGGGGAAATTCTCGCAGGACCCCCTCCCGTTCTCATGAGAATGTGACCGCAATCTTGGACCCCGCGTCCATGGCGGACTCATTCGCGACCGCTTTCTCGGTATTCTCTAGCCGGGATGCTGCTCCGCCAGCATTCAATGGGCGTCGTGATGTCACGGAAGGCCACCAACTGGACTTTAGCTCCAGAAGCGGAGAACCCTTCAACGACAGGTTTACATTGAATGAGTTGCGTTTCGCTCTCGCTTCGTGCGCGGACACCGACCCTGGTCCTGACAATGTCCCGTACACCATGCTTTGACACCTGAGTGTGCGAGGAATTGCTTTTCTGTTAGATTTGTTCGACATGATCTAGGTAGAGGGTATCCTCCCAGATTCTTGGCAAATGTCTACTGTGCTCGCTTTTCGCGAACCGGGGAGAGATCATTCTACTCCGGCCGGTTTCCACCCAATCTTTCTAACCTCCTCAGTATGCAAGTCGATAGAAAAATTGGTAAATGTTAGATTAGCTTTTTTACTGCACAGTAGAGGCCCCATCTCTTCTGCTCAATGTGGCTTCCTCAAGTTACACTCCTCGTCGGCTGTTCTGCTTCGACTTGAAAATGCCCTCTCGAGGCCTTCCCACATAGACAGCACTACACCACTGTTATTTTCGATCTGGAGAAGTCATATGATACCGCATAGCGATACAGTATCATGGAGACTCCACACGATGGGGCGATGAGTTTTTGCGAGAACCACAATTCCGCGTACGGGTGAGGCGAGTCCTGTCCGGCCCAATGGTGCAGAAGGAGGGTTTTCCTCAGCGAATTGCCCTAAGTGCCACAATCTTTACCATGAACATCAATGGTATCACATCGGTGCTGCCGGAAGATGTTCTAGCTATGCTATAATTGGACGGTCTTTCGATCTCTTTTAGTGCTACCCAAATACCGCTTTTGGAGCGTCGTCTCAATCATGCATTGAACCGCATCTCTCGCAATGCCGAAGCGCATAGGTTTGGGTTTTCCAAGGCCAAGATTAAGGTAGTGCTCTTCTACAGCTATCCAGGTCTTCAGCTCGACCTGGATTCGACCCGCTCTCCTCCTAGTGACCGGTGCCTTCCGCACGTCCCCCATTCAGAGCCTACTTGTCGATGCTGATGAGATGTCACTCGTTCTGCGTCGTGCACAGTGCATGATGCGCCTGTACCGCGAGCCCGGCGCCCCTCTCATTCGCCAACGGCTTTCACTGCATCTGAGGCTGATCTCGATGTTACCTATGCCGCTGACTGAAGCCAGTCATACCCAAAAGTGTTTAGGGCTTGGAAACTCCGAGAGCTCAGTGTAGCTCGGGCCCGTGGTGTCTCTGGCTCTACCCAGGATACCACCCTGGAGGGTACACCTTTGACTATTTATCGCAACGCCTCTGCTACCAAAGCTTCCAAAGCGCTGGGAGTATTGCGTTGTCTAATTTGGACAACATTTCGTGTAGACGAATGGCTGCAAGTCCCAGTATGGGGTCATGAGATACAACCGAGTGGAACTTAAAGTTGCGTGCCATTGCGCCGCGACTGTTGTCCCCCAGACTTCACCACATTCTCGTTGAATGCTCCAGTCTGGGCGATCCTTGCGCACGCTACCTGGGATCGCTACCGCTTATCCCTTGTACACGGGACGGGTTCGTGTACACATACTTGTGGATTGTCTGACTTTTTAGAGGAGGCTGGCCTCCTTCATTTTATTTGACTCTCTGTGTGGTAGTTTGCATGTTCCTGCGTCGGGGGGGGGGCTTCTCTCCGACGCCCCAACGTGCTTCGTTCTCGTTTATCTTATTGTTTTTTTATCTCTTTTTTTTTGAGGGCGAATTTAAAAACAAAACAAGCCCTCCAGGTTTTATCTCACCCTATAACATATATTGGATGTTATAGGGTATTTGTGTAGATGTTTTATGGATATTTTTTATCTCGATTTATAGCGCAATAACAGCGAGGCTGCATCACGCTGGAGTTCTTAATGAGAGATTTGTACAGAAAGTAGTGTAGGGAGACGAAGAGTAAAGGGTGTAACTATATAGCATCAGGTCCTCCTGCAGTCATTGCTGGAAGGAGGCAAAACTTTGGCCACTAGGGCCCGGGTGGGAGCTGCTGTTCGAAGAGGAAATTCTCAAGTTTTATTTTATTTTTTAAATTAATGTAGTGATTGATAAGAAAGCAAGGATGTTTGGTGGAAGCTGTGACGTGTCGAACTGTATTGAAGGCAAAAGAAATGTAACGGAGCTAAATAAATCAAAGAGTGCTTTTCATTTTATCCTCAGACTGTTCAAGATAAGCCTCATTTTTCGTGATCATTTAAAGATGATTTGGGGGAGGGGAGGGAGAGGGGCACTCGATATATTAGCAAACCAGAGTCTGGAAGACGACGGCTGTAGAAATATTTAACGAGTTTAGATACCAATCGATCACAATGCTGTTGTTAGGGATCTTTTTACTGAAGATTAGGCATCATTTAGCTGAAGATTAGCGACCAGTTGACTCAGTTTTGCGATCATTTGACTGAAGATTTTGGAACAGTAGAGTGTAGATTAGGGATCATTTTATTGGCTATTACGGATCATTTGACTGAGGATTATCGGGTAGCGAGGTAGAATAGTCATTAAGCTTATTTATTGCTATTTTCGTGCCAGAATTGTAATATTTTATCTTTTACTTTCACGTTTAGTACATTTTTCGCGCCAGGATTGTAATATTTTGTCCCGTAATTAAAGTTTAGTACAATTCTCGCACCAGGATTGTAATATTTTGTCCTTTAATTCACGTTTAGTAAAATTTTCGCGCCAGGATTGTAATATTTTATTCTTTGATTCATCTTTAGTACAATTTTTGCGCCAGGATTGTAATGTATTGTCCTTTATTTCACGTTAATACACTTTTCGTGTAAGGCTTGTAATATTTTGTCGTTTAATTCCTGTTTAGTACAATTTCCGCACAGGATTGTAATATTTTGACCATTAATTCATGTTTAGTACATTTTTCGTGCTAGGATTTATATTTTGTCTTTTAATTCACGTTTAGTACAATTTTCGCACCGGGATGTAATATTTTATCCTTCAATTCACGTTTACTACATTTTTCGCGCTATGATGTAATATTTTGTCCTCTAATTCACGTTTAGTACAATTTTCCCGTCAGGATGTAATATTTTGTCCTTTAATTCACGTTTAGTACAATTTTCGCTCCAGGGTTATAATAGTTTGTCCTTTAATTCAGATTTAGTACAATTCTCGCACCAAGATTGTAATATTTTGCCCTTTGATTCACGTTTACTGCAGTTTTCGCGGAAGGATTGTAAAATTTTTGTCCTTTAATTCATATTTAGTACAATTTTCGCTCCAGGATTGTAATGTTTTGCACTTTCATTCACGCTTAGTACATTTTTCGCACCAGAATTATAATCTTTTGTCCATTACTTCAGGTTTAGTACAAGTTTCGTGCCAGGATTGTAATATTTTGTCCTTTAATTCACGTTTAGTGCATTTTCGTGCCAAATTGTAATGTTTTGTCCTTTAATTCTCCTTTAGTACATTTTTACTCTCATGATTGTAGTATTTTGTCCTTTAATTCACGTTTAGTACAATTCTCGCGCCAAGATTGTAATATTTTGTCCTTTAATTCACGTTTAGTACATTTTTCGTTACAAGATTTTAATATTTTGTCTTTTAACTCACGTTCAGTACAATTTTCGTGCCATAATTGTAGTATGTTATCCTTTAATTCACGTTTAGTGCATTTTTCCTAGGATTGCAATATTTTGTCCTTTAATTCACGTTTCCTACCTTTTTCGCGATGCCCTCGATAAACTTTTGTTTTATAGCGACTCTCAAATCTAATAATCCACTGTGTTATGTACATTACAGTCTCTATCCCCCAAATGATTTTTGTTTTCAACACAGGCTTATCTGAATGATAATAGGCCCAAATTTATTATCAAGAAGGATTGTCGCTTTAAAACCTAGATTGTAATATGATGGGTATTTGCTCAAGTTTATCGTGAGAAGTGCGAAAGATTTATTGAATGTGAATTAAATGATAATATATTATAATTATGGCAAGAATGAGGTAAAACGAAGCAGATTAATGTGATGGAAAAGAGAGATTAATTTGTCACAAAGCAAATACATTCGATAATGTATTTGTTCTAAAGTTTTGTTCACAAGATTTTCAGTGCATATCCATAGTATTATACTGAGGAATGCAAATTTTTTACAGTTTGAATTTTAGTTTGTGAGTCACCTTGTTGGCATCCGACTGTCTCGGAAACAATGGAGATTGCGCCATGGCGGTGAACACTGTAGTGACCTCTCCAGGGCGCCTGTATTTCTCCCCTACTTCCTCACTTCCCCTACAACCTCTCCCACAACTTTCTCTGGTCGACCTCTAATTTCACAGGGTAGATGCTGACCTTCTTCTCAGCTAACTATCCCGGATCGGGGCTGAGGGGGGAGGGAACAATGTTCCCTAACCTCTGAGCTCCGGTTTGAGATGGTGGGTTTTTAACAACCTGCTTCAGCCCCACCCATACCTTCCTCACATCCCTTTTCCTTCTCACTATACTACCTTCTTTTTACGCCGTGCCTAAGGTGGAGCCGCCAGGTCACCAGGCAGAGCGGGCCACTGCGAGGGGGTGATTAGTGTTTGCTTCCCGTAAAGAAAAATGGGGTCACCATGCCCAATGATGAGAAAATTAAATATCTTCCCTCAATTTCCCCTCGTCTATCGTCGGAGCCGCCCTCGGGCAGCTCCACAGAAAAAAATGGCGGTTCCCTCCCCCTTGTGCTCTCGCAGGAGACCCTCCAAATCTCTCTAACCGGAGAGAAGTCTTACTCCTCTCCTTCGCCAACGGGTGTAGGGGATTCCCCCTCACCCCGTTGTCTGGAGGTGCCTTCGGGCATCTCCCTCTTTCCAGCGGCAGTCCCCCCTTTACTTTCCAAGGGGACTTCCAAGAAAGCCAGCAGGCAGTCCATAGCCGACCGCTCCACATTGAAGCGGCTTGGTAGGGCAAAACCCCTTAGGGGGGAGAGGGAAGCCAGGCCCCATCGGTCGCTTCACTCAAAAGACCTGCTGGCTAGAATATTAAACCTAGCGGGGGTCAAAGCCTGTGCCTCCCCAGACTCGATTTGTGACACCACTGCTAATGGGACCTGTCATGTCCTGGGGGAGGGGGGAACTCGAGCCCCCCACCCCCACCCTTTGAGATAGACATGGTCCTTGAGGCAACCCATCCTCCGATGGTAGGGCCTTTCAGAGGAGCAAATCTGGGCTCGGCGCCAAGCACCGAACTCTAGTCCGCCCTTATGAAAGTTCATCCTCAAGCGGCTAGGGTTTCCAAGGCAGTACAAGGAGGTGAGGGATCTCCTCCTCCGACCGGTGCCCCTGCGACTGCCAGGACCTTCTCCATCTCGGAGAAGGACCTTGCTAATGTCGGTCCATCCGGCCTGGGGGCTCCTGCCGGCGGAGGGGAGAAGCGGGTTAATTCCCTGTTCCCCTCTCTTAAAAAGAAAAAAACAAATAAAAGACTCGGGACTCCTCTCCATCCGCAGGGGCTGCGGGGACAGATGAGCTTGCTGCCACTTCGGTGAGCGACCAAGCCAAGATCGGCACATCCGGCCCCTCTGCCTCCCCGGGAGCAGAGCCCCTGACTAAGACCAAAAGTGCTAGTGCGGAGAATGGAGCCCCTCATTCAAAGAGTACCCGGCGTTTTCGAGCCCGCTGGCTTCAAACGCTCAATCGTTATTCACTCCACTGATGGCAGTGGCACCATGTTAGCTAAGGGCAACATGATCCATCAGAGGAGAGCTTTAGCTAGTCTGATTAGTAGAGAGCCGAAGGTGACCCGTTTCTCGGACGGGAGCCTATTGGCGAATGCTTCGAATCCCTCCGAGGCGGCCATGACTAGTACCCTTCGGATACTTGATGGCACGCCTGTGAGTGTGACGTCGCACTCTGCAATGAACTTCGTTAAAGGAGTAGTTTATGCGAGGGAACTCGTGGACTACTCCATATAGGACATCACCTTAGAGCTGGCCGTCCATGGGGCGGTCAAGTTCGAACGTGTGATGAGAAAATAGGGAGGGGCCTCGAGACCCACCCCTACACTCTTCGTCACATTCGACAGTGACAGGCACCCTGAGACGGTGCGTGCCGGTTGGTATCGCTACCACGTGAAGGCATTCGTGCCACTTCCCCGGAGGTGCTATTACTGTCACTGCTTCGGCCATACGAATCGCTCCTGTTGACGTGCAAAGTCGGGGTTACCCGAAACCTGTGTAAGTTGCTCCAAATCCAAACACGATAAGTTCAAATTGTGTGTGGCCAAGTGTGTCAATTGCGGAGAGCCGCACCCCGCTTCTTCGAAGCAATGTGGTGCATATCTCCTTGAGAAGGAAATCCTGGCTGTTCAGGCTCAAAATCGTCTCTCATTTCGCGAAGCTACGGACTTGGTCCTTGCGTGCTCAGCGCTACCCGGGACGTCCTATTCCTCATTGTTGAAAAAGACACCCTTTGCTCCTGTCCCCTCCAGGCCTACGAGTACGGTCGTTTCCGCGCCCATTCGAAACCCTTCTACGGCTTCTACCTTACCCGGGTGCTCCCCTGGTAAAGCTGGTGGCACAAAGGGCCCACACCCAACTCCGGCTAAAACCAGGGCTCCCCCCCCCACCTTTCCCCAGCGTTACCGTTTCAGGTAAGGCGAAACGGCCACGCGCCTCCACCGAGTCGTTAGACTCACAGGAGGCAACAGTCCTGAAGTTGGTCGCCAGGCTATCTTCCGAGGGTTCTAAAGCTGCCCCCCGAAAGGAGGTCAGCAACAAAGGAGCTTTACCACCTTCGCCCACGCCAAGTGGTGGACCTGGTGGCTCGTAGACAGTGGATCCTCGAAAAGAGGGCCCCCCCGCTTCCGAAACCGCAACGCCCGCTTATGGTTTCGAGGCGGAGGGAGGAAAAGACTCGCATGGCGAGCCCAACCATACCCAATAAGTCCTCGAAGGCGACAGCGTCTTCAGCGCATTGTCCGGCCAATAGCGCCCGGGGTTCTGTATCCGGGAAGCGTACGGCCATTCTCGTGAGGGTCTTCTCTTCGAAGAGGAACCTCGCGTCTCCTCCGAGCTAGGCATGGAGGGCATATTCCTTCAATGGAATTGCCGCGGACTCGGGCTAACTGGGAGGAGTTGCGGATGCTCGTCTCCTCCAGTTCCCCGTTAGCTATCTTTTTGCAGAAGACCATGCTGAGGGCATGACCCCTGCCCATCCTCCCGGAGTATAAGGGTTTTGCGACCCCACCAAAACGGGATGGGGCCGGGCTGAAGGATGTGCGATTTACACCCGGCATGATGTCTCCGTTCTTCGCTTTAGCTAGCACCTTTCAGGCAGTAGCTGTGCAGCTTCACCTTGATAGGAGGTATACTGTTATTTCCGCGTACAAAACACTGTCAGCAGACTTTGACAGAGGGACTTCCACCGCGTCGTGGCACGGTTGCCGAGGCCCCTTCTCTTGCTTGGAGATCTAAACGGTAGACACCCCCTCTTGGGTGATTACTCGATTAATCCCTGGGTTCAAGTCCTTGCCGATCTGATCGACGAGCTTGAGATGGGTGTCCTAAATGTGGATGAGTTTACGCATCAATGCCCGAGAATCGCTTCATTTTCCTGGTTCGATCTATCTTTGTGCTCTCCGCATACACAGCCCGACTTTGATTGGGGAGTGGTCGATGACCCCCATGGTAGTGATCACTTTCCGAATCAAATATCATTTTCTGGACCACTGCCGCCCGAGAGCCCGCCCCGGTGGTGCTTAGCACGGGCGCGGTGGTCTGCATTTCAGGAAATGACCGGATTCTGTATCTTAGTCGAGGAATTTAGGTCTCTAGATGAGGCCGTTGAGTTCTTCTCCGGCAACCTCATCGTCTCTGGCCTAGCTACTATTCCTAGAAGGTCTGGCCGTTTGTCACGCCGACCACTCCCGTGGTGGTCAGCCGAGTGTGAGACGGTCCTCAAGCAGAAGCACTATGCCTACATGTATAAGCGCCGCCCGAACGATTTCACTGTCGATAAATTTCGTCGGGCTAGGGCTAGGTTCCGGTATAGTTCGAAGCACGCCAGCCCCTCTTCTTGGCGGGCATACGTGTCTTCACTTAATGGGAAAGACCCCTCCAGCAGAGGTGTTGAAGCGAGTCAAAAGGATTCGGGGCAAATTCTCGCAGGATTCCCGCGTCCCGATCTGGAAAAGGCCTATAATACCGCATGGCGATACAGTATCATGGAGACTCTATACGATGGGGGCGAAGGGTCGCCTCCCAATCTTTATATCTGGATTTTTGCGAGATCGTCGATTCCGCGTACGGGGGGGGGATCTTTAGGGCCCAATGGAGCAGGAAGAGGGTGTTCCGCAGGGAAGTGTCCTCAGTGTCACACTCTTTGCCCTGAGCATCAACGGCATCACCTCGGTGCTGCCGGAAGATGTTCTCGCTACGCTCTACGTGGACGACCTTTCGAACTCTTTTGGTGCGGTTCAGATGCCAACTCTGGAGCGTCGACTCGAACAGGCATTGAACCGCGTCTCTTGCTCTCCCGAAGCGCAGAGGTTTCAGTTTTCCTTGGCCAAGACTAAGGTGGTGCACTTCTGCCACCATCCACGGCTCCACCCTGACCCAGACTTGTTTCTTAATGGGGTACGCCTGTAAGTGGTAGACTCTCACCATTTCCTTGGTCTTGTATTTGGCCGACGCCTCACCTGGGAGGCTCATATTCGCAGCCTTAGGGTCTCTTGTACCCGCGCCATGGATATTCTCCTTTCCGTGACGTTCAGCGCTTGGAGCGCTGATAGGGCTACTACCTTACTTTTTTATCGATCCTTTGTTCGTTCGAAGCTGACTACGGATGCGAGTTTTATGAATCCGCAGCCGAGCATGTATTGCGGAAGGTGGACTCGATCTATCACACCGGCCTTCGCTTGGCGACCGGTGCTTTCCGCACTTCCTTCATTGATAGCAGCCTACTAGTCGATGCTAGAGTGATGCCACTCGCTCTACGCCGTGCAAAGTGCATTATTCGCATGTACGCCTGAGCCCGGCGCCTCCCTCACTCTCCAACAGCTCTTATTGCATCTGCAGCTGATTTCGACGGTACCTATGCCACCGAAAGGTGCCAGTCATACCCTAAACCCTCTGAGCCTAAGGCTAGGAAACTCTTTCGAGAGCTAGGTATAGCTCTCGGGCCGGTGGCGCCCCTGGTTGTGCCCAGGAGGCTACCCTGGAGGGTACCACCTTTGGCTATTTGTCGCCACGCCTCTGCTCCCAAAGCTTGTGCAGCGCCGGAGTGTTGCGTTCGATCTTTTTGGAGCACACTTCGTGTCACGCTGGAACCGTGCCAGTGTATACGGATGGCTCCAAGTCCCAAGAGGGGGTTGGCTTCCACGTCGTATTCCCTCTGTTTGAAGTCAGTGTGGCATTGAAATATTTGCATCCCCTGGTTCGCGGTATCCGTAACTCCACGATTTTGGCAATCCTGGCGGATGTGGAGATTATCTTCTGTTGCTTCCTGGACATCTAGGAATTGTGGGGAATGAGGACGCCAAAGGTTCCGCGAGGACTGTACGACCTGACCATCGTTTCTCTCTTCTTCACACCGACTACCTAGCTAGAATACGGGCAGCTCTCCGGGTTGCTTGGCAAAGAAGATGTGAGACGGTCGAGGGTAACTGAAAGTTGCGTACCATTGCGCCGCTACTGGTCCCATGGACCTACTCCCCAATGCCGCGAAGGCTTCAAGTTGTTTTCTGTAGTCTTCGAATTGGACTAACCCGCAGGACGCACCTCCATTTGATGGAGAGCTCGCCTGCGCCCTACTGTGAAGACTGCCTTGTCCTCCAGACTGTTCGGCACATTCTTGTTGAATGTTCCAGTCTGGTCGATCCTCGCGCACGTTACCTGTCCCGGTACCAGGATGGGCGGGATCGCTACCGGCTGTCCCTTGTACTCGGGACCAGTTGCTGCACATTGACTGGTGGACTTATCGACTTTTGGTAGGAAGCTGGTCTTCTCCCCTTTATTTAATTTCTTTATGTTGTTTTTGTACGTCGCAAGTCCCTGCGCGAGGGGGGGGGCGGAGGCGGACCTTTCCCCGACGCTGGAGCTTGCTTCTTGCCTCTTACCTTCTTCCTCTTTTATTTTATTGTTGTTGTTTTTTATATCATGTTGCTACTCGTATTTTAAAGTAGCCTAGTACTAGTCAGGGGTGATACGGCGACTTATACCCAAGTAGGCAGTCGCCAGATGGGCTCTTAAAATTAAAAAAAATCTATATCTTGTCCAACTAAACCTATACTATGGACCTATGGACTCTGTCCCTTGCCAGCAACAGTTACCATTAAGCGAACTTCAAATGGTTATTGGTGCGAAACCGCTCATTAATCCGACGGTTGTTTTTTTTTAATATATTTGCTTTGAAACCATTCCTAGCTACTGTGCTAGGAATTGGGACGTTGGAGTGAGGAAGGGCATCCGCCCGTAGTCTCTGCCAAAACTTTAATGAACACGAGTCTTTTACCGAATGAAACGACTCGTCAAGAACGGCGACCCAGGGTAGGGAAAAGCCGAGATAAAAAGAATAATCGACATTCTTTTAAAATATGCAACAAACACCCCGCAAGGCTGTTTTTTCCTAACTAAATTTATTTTAATACTTTACTTATGATTTACTGGGTTTTAGGGTCCAGTAGCTATTTTCTCGGGCTAAAGATCAAATCTATTTTAGCTTGAACTTAGATAAAACCTTCGAATATACGAAAAAAACCAAAAAAACATGCTATAATTTTAATATATTTTTTCTCTGAACTTCGCCATTTGTCATTGTCTTAAAAAAATCTCAAACATTGATAATCTTATTTATTTTAAGAAAATTTCAATTTGAATAATTAACGTAAAAAACATAGTCATTCTCAAACTTTAAAATAATCTTAAGAATTATCCCGAATTTTCCCAAGTTAAAATATAGTGCTATGGATTAAAATTATAATATCGGACTTGTAAACGTCTTTGAGAATTTTTCAGATTATTAGGGTTATTTATGGAAATATCTGAAGCGATCGGTCACCATTATTACTCAGCCCTGGTATTTGGAGCCTGCGTATGTTAGGCTCACCTTAAGAGTATTTGAATAATAATTCCGTCTTAGTTTGGTTAGGACTTATGTTTTTATCAAAGTTATTTCTAATATTTTTTTTATAATATCAAAAAACAAAATGGTGAAGTTCAGAAGTAAATATAAGTATCGAAATTTTGTGAATGTTTTAAAACCCAAAGAATTACAAATGGTGAAGTTCAGAAAATTTATTTTTATATATCATCTATATTTTAGCAACGTGATATTTTGAAAGGGAAAATATTTAGTTTAGAGTTCCTTTTTTAAAATTATTATAATTGGCGAAGTTCAGACAATTTATAAAAATTTAACCATGGCTACTTTTATTTAGATTTTAAATTTTAAACTTAGTAGCGAAGCGCAAGCTCCCGGCGAAGCTAATGCCTGTTTTTTTTTTAGAGAAAGTAACAGTATTCAATATTGAAGATTCTAAATAGTTTAGATACGTTTTATTTCAGGTAAAAATTTTCCCCTCTCTCCTAATTTGCGGGACGGGCTAAAAAAAATGCAAAAAAACAATAAACTAAATTGCTGCTTTCTCGTGGGTCCTAACGACGTCTTTTCTTCAGCGTGTATCCTTGGTTAGATTTATTTGGTTTTGGTTAGGTGTAGATTTGGTTTAGGCACTCACCCAGTAAATCTAACCTAGCTATTTTTTTTCTATAATATTTAAGGGTACGAACAAACACTTCAAAAGTCAATGTCAAAATGAGTAAACGTTTAAGCCTAATTAAATTGCAAATTTTAATATTTTATAATAGGATTTCAGTGAAGCAACAGCAATTTGGTTGAAAGAATTTTTATAGCAGATTTTAAAAGGCTAAACTTTTATCAAAAATGTCTAATCTAATTTTTCATGTTTACTCTAATACAAATATACAAATGGTAGAACACAAAAAGTGGTAGGCCATACGCTAAAGCAGCACCGAAAGAATTGTGGATGACGGCATGGATACATACTACCTACAAAATGAGTAATCCTGATACGCATATTATAAGGGTACGAGAAATCACAGTGGCATCTTCATCGAAAGCCTCAATGCCGAGACCCATTATAATTATTGAGCGAAAAATTGTGGGAATGGTACGCGGCATTTTGAAAATAAACGTCGCATTCCGATCGAGGATCAAAACCTGCAGACATCCAGGCTCGGAAATAATATCTTTAACAAATTGTCATTTTTAATACGAAATATCTCTTTAATTAAAGTAGGGATCGCAGGTTCGACTGTCTAATGCTTATTCACTAATCACTAGCTTGCGATAACTAAAGCTGAATTATGTTTATTTTCGAAAGGAAAAATCCCTACTTATATTTTTTCCATTTTCTTGATATGAAAATTTTTGCTGAAACTCTGGGAATAATAGATATTTCAGAGGAGAACAATTGTTTTTAATTTCACGATGACGCTTAAAGGTGAATATAATTTCATTAAAAAAAAGGTCTCAACGAGGCAAACTCCATTAAATCTCGCTGTGGAAGTAATTCTCACTTTGCCGAAGCATTCATCAATAGGCGAGCTTAGTTAGGCCTTGCCTTTGTCGGGCTATAATAATGCACAAACCCGGATTTTTACGGCGTCAATTTAATCAGTAATTTCGTTAGCAGGTCTTCTAAGATACCCAAATATTGTCTATTGATTCACTTGGAATCAAGTGCCATTCACTACCTGTTGACAAAGTTCTTTTCTCTGCCCTGGTCTTTTCTTTTGATGATTTCTCTCTGGTCGCCTTCGTTGTTTCGAGTCGACGAAAACCAGGGAGTACTTGTATTTTCCTTTAAACATACTTAGCGTCCTTGTAAAATTCGGTTGACATCGCTCGAGTCCAAGTGTTAATAATCATCTTTGAAAGAAGCCCAGAATGTTGAAATTGGGCTCTTATTTGATACTTTTGGCGTTGGTCATCTTTTGACATCTGGAGCAGTGTTTCAGATCTGAAGGGTAGAATTAAGGCCAATGTACAAAAATTGAATCCTATAGATGTGCTGGTCTATAGCCAATTATAACTTGTAAAGTTATGGCCAAAATGTTTGAGACTAATATATTTTTATTTTCTCATTCGTTTTTAAAATTTACCCGATAGGAATAATTATTCTAATCCTCCCTAACACTATATTTAGGGAACGGGATTTTTTGGCTGGGTTGAATAATAGTAATTTTTTTTATCTTGGTTTGTATGTTCAAATTGACCAAGAGCAAATGGTGAATGAAGCTCAGAAAAAATAAATATGATTATCGAATTTTGGGGGAATTGTTTAAAGCAAAGGGGATTTCAAATAATTAATTAAGAAAAATAATTAAATTTAAGATGTGGTTGTTTTGTTTTGGTTTGGTTTTCCTATATTCGAATCTTTTATTGAGCTTTTTTTCTAAAATAGATTTTTCATTTTAATCTTTATCAGCAGAAAATAGCTACCATCTAAAAAAAAGTAAAGAAAATAAAATATTAAATAAAAATTTAGATGGGAAAAAATGAGCGCTGAAGATTCTTTTTTTCTTATTTCAAAAGAATTCTTTTTTTGTTTTGTTTTGTTTTTGCCTTTAGGCCTAGAAATTATTAGAAGACAAGAGATGTTTTTTTATATTAAGTGTTTTTATCGAAGTTCTTTCTAAGAGTTTATTTATAGATCGAAAAATTAGAGCGTGTCTCTTTTTTTAATTCAGAGATTTTATTAAAGTTATTTCTAAGAGATAATTTAGAGTTTGAAAAAAACAGCCTTAAAAGTTGTTTTTTCTTTAATTTGATGCTTTTATCCAATTCATTTTTTAGAGTTACCATTCTTTCTCACCATATACTTTTTACTCACTGAATCTAAGAATGAAAAAAAGAATTATAAATCGTGACGTTCATAAAATGAATTCATGGCGGTGTTTTAGGAGGGTATTCTTTAAGATATTTACAGAAAATTTTGATAAAAAAGTGGTGACCATTGTCTTTACGGTATATAAAAAGAATTCGGCTAAGAGTTTTTCTTGAATTTAGTCCTAGAAAATAAGTATGGATATAAAAATGATAGATCAAGTAAATTATTATAGAATTATGCAATGGAAATATTTTAATTTTTTTAGACCAAAATTCAGTTGCTAGAGCAAGATAGGCCGTAGGCCAGAGACCGAAGGTCTGTCTGCGAAGCAAAAGCTGCTCCTGTAAAGAGGAGTGGCGAAGCCGCTTGTCTTGTCTTTGAATTATTCTAGGTTTATTAAAAAGGCAGCAATTCAAAAATAAGAAAAAAATCATTCGTTCGCTGAATCTAAAATCGCGCTCTGGGCCTGTTCCTGTAGCAGGGGAGTTTCACTGCCTGCAGCTTTGCTATTCGGTCAAAAGGGTAGAATGATGACTAATATGGGGTTAATGAATCAGGTTGTGTAATTATAATCTTTTTGTAAAATTGTCTGGATCTTTTTCAATTCCAAAAATGGCTTCCCGAATGGGGGGACCCTATTTAGCGTGTTACACTTGGTACCCGGAAGAGCTGCAAGTCTTCCCAGCCTGAGGGCAAATTAGGGAATCCCTCTCACTCGGTTGAATTGAACTCGTTGTTGGGGCAAGGGAATGTTGGGCGCTTTCCCCTCGCTCCCTCTTTTTCTCTACGACTATCCCCCTCAACCTTTCTTTACACTAGAACAGAGTTTTCCAACCTTTTTTATCTCACGGCACACCATCAGTAGTTAAGAATATATTTAATCATATAATAATTAATGCTGATAAATGTTCATACATTATTAATTTAGGGATCAAACGTATTATAATACGAACTTGAGTAAAAATTAAATAGTAGGGTGCCCAGGCACTCAGTCATTTCAAAGTGATGCAAAAGTATCGTTTTCAGTACCAATTTGAAAGAAAGGGTCTATAGAACAATTTTGGTTCCAGTGTTAAGCAGTCAGATAAAAAAAATTCAAAATGGCCGCCAAAATCCAAGATGACTGCCAATCTCCAGCTTTTTTTTTTCAATTACGCCTCAACGTTTCTACTATTGAACCTAGAATGGTGATTTTGGTCTCTATCCCTATGTTTGCATGTATGAATAATTGAATAAAAATAAACTAAACATGATTCGAGAATATCTTCTTACATTGAGTCCTAATTCCAAGTAAATGCTTACTTACACAATTGCTCGAAAAAACTCCTTGAACAATACATTAAATAAGAAAATGGCTAACAAATATACCAAGACCCTTATATACATGTCAGTATTGGAAATTGTTATACTCCAGCTACTTTTCGCATGTGCACTTCAACTTTGTTTTCACGCATTGCAGGTAATTGAGCAAGTACACTTCACATCCAGGTGGAACACATCCTTGGCGAGGGGCAGCGTGGTCCAAATGGAAAGTAGCTTGCCGTCCTCTTCCTTTCCCCCATGGTTAGTTGGGTTGTTGACAGGCATCATGGACATGTGGGCTGTTGCCCACATGCTCTCTTAGAAGACATTCCTTTTGAGATGTTGATCCAAAGCATCACCAGTTGGGGGAATTCTCTCCACGTCCTTAGTCTTACGCGAGAACAACCTCATTCGGACGAGGTCAACACCATTGTCCTCGTTTGATTCATTTGAGTACATCCTACAGACAAAGTTTGTTGCCACTTCTTTCAACATTGGCGATGTTTGGAATGGAGTGTCGATAATAGTTGCAAATTGCTCCATAAGGGATGGCACTTCGTGCATCAACTTGCAGCAGGATCGCTTACCCTTGAACTTGAAGGAAGAAGTACTGTCTGATCCAGTGAATACGTAGAAAAGGGCCATGGCTCTGCACGTTGTCGTGCCAAGGTTTGTGGCAAGAGTGTTCAGGGAGATAATTCTGGTTGTCTTTCCCGCTTTGAAGGAGATCCAGATTTCTGCGGCCGGATTCAGAGCATTGATGTGATGGAAATTACTCAGAAGGATTACGACAACATCTGTGTCTCCAGTATACACCATCCCAAGTGACTAAGATTGGAGGGCGTGGAGGAGATGCCTGTCCCTCGTGTTTTCCTTGTGCCTCCTTTGATCGTCAGTGCACGATACTGGTCCCAGACAATATCTACTCTTGTCGATCCCTTCAAGTCGTAGCGAACTCTTGGGCAGAATAAACTTGTCGAAATATGAATCAAAGGTTTTGCCTTGGACAGTTGTACCAGAAAGTGAGTGTATAAGTACTCCACCGTCAATAATAATGAAGTCGTAAACAGCTGGCGCAACTAACTCCTCGTCGACAGAAATGGCGCTACTTGTACTGGCTTCCATTATATATACCAAAAAATATGACTTGGTACAAGAGTTCAGGGACCCTTCAGATGACAATGCAGGTGGGTATGGGGAAGATGTGTTTCTGACCTTCCCCCCTCCCCCCGCGGCTGGCTAGTACAAGAAAAGCTTGGCCAAAAAGTTCTGCATGACGTTTGAAGTGCTTCATTTTCAGCTTAATTGCTGACTTCTTATGTGTTTTCTTGTCACGGAACAACAGTAAGTTGTTTCGCTTGTTCGGTGCTTCCAGAGGTGTGTCGTCATTTAAGTCAAGCACACTCTGTCTGAAGTTGTTGTACTGCTCTTGTCCCATAGACTCGAATTTATGGACAGATACGGCGGCAGCAGCAGACTCACACACTTTGTTGTCTAATGTAACCAGGTCTCCACTGTGCTCCTCAAAAGGATTCCCATTGCTCAGCAACACCTCCATCAGACTTTTGGCATGGCGTAGAAATCGGTGCTGAGATGCATATCCTTCCTCATGATGAGGGAGTCCTTCCTCATGATGAGGGAGTTCTTCCTCATCATCGTTATCATTTGCACCAGTAAACTCCTCAACGACCCGGCGGATTTCTGAGACAGTCACGATCCAGCCTTCTAGCATGTCACGGTTCTCTGTGATACCAATAATGCCACCAACTCCTTTCACACCCTTGCTCGTGTGCTTGATCGATGGGTAAGGATGAAAAACGGCGATTGCTTTGAGTTATTGTCCAATGTCCCTTCTTAAACTCTTCCTGGATGCTATCTGGTAGACCTTCCAGGTCTCAGATAAAGATTGCAATCCACCTGGCGTAATTCTGGTGATCTAGAGCAAAGAACAGAGGCACAAGCTTCTGCAGGGTAGTAACCATGAATTCTAACTTTCGTTCCCGATGTGCGCGGATGAACATGAATATGATCTGTTGGTACTTGTGTACGAGTAGCCAGAATTTGAACATTGGACTCTGTTGGGAAGCAACCACAACCCACTCCTCAAGAGCCATCTCGGTTCCACTGTTTTCGTATGCTCGCTTCAGAAGGCTATCAAGTACCATAACAGTAGTTTGATGGGCATATTTTGTTCTCATTACATTGGATGCATTCGGAAAAGCTGTGGCTGCTGCTTCTGTCTTCACTTGCTAAGCCTTTTCAGGGTTTCAGGCCACCCAGCCCCACGCAGAAGATCTCTCATGGTGCTCCACAAAGCCATCTCAATGTGGAGTCCACCTAGCATAACCACAAACTTGTCTTCTCCGTAAATGTCAATGAAGGTCCACTGCATATTTTGGCGATGCCATAGAGTGGTTGGTCCACTACCAACACAGGGACTTGGTGTGGATCGAGGTACTCAGTTGTTTTTTTCACCAGTTCCATTCCATGTCGAATCATTTCTGGAGTGGAGGCTTTTTTCATGGAAAAGTGGCAGAAGGGCTTCAATGCATTTTTCCGGTTGTCCAAAAGTATCTGATCCAGCAGCATACTAGGAAGACCATATCGTTGGAGTGTGTTGTTCTGTATCACAATCCACATATAGGATATCATTTACTGCAGCCATCCATGCCTGTTCGTGCTGTTTCTCCTCATCGAATAAATTCTTTTACCGGAGGTTGGGTGACAAGATTTCGGCCCACAGGTGGTACAAACGTATACGAACGAGGCAGGATGGGTTCACTGCTGTGTGTTCCTGTTTTCTGTGAGTTGATTCGTAGACATTCTTGGTCCAACCCAGTTGTCTATGATGAAGGAAACTAAAGTATTGAAATACCAGTTCCATGGAAGGATGAGCTTGCAGTGCGTGAGGTGAGATTGTTATCCAGAGCTGTAACTGTGAAAATGCCCTGATAGAAATTGGTAGGACAGACTATATCAGCGTTGTTTCTTGCATGAGCTGCAATAGACTGTGCAAATCTAGATTCACTGCTGAGGACTTTCTTATATAACATCCTCAGAGCATACTTGTATAGTAGTTATACCAGCTTCTTGCTTCTTGTTTAGGAATGCAATTTGAGGGCCAGGAACACTGCAAGTGGAGGCTCACAATTCCAGTTCGCAGAAAGAGAAGTCATATTTGGCATGGCCAACGGACTCACAGAGAGGATCTTCCTGGAATTCTCTTGTTCTGGCGATGATTTGGGTCCTGCGAGGAGTTGACGAAAGAAATACTTTATACGTTGTGGAACAGATGATTCATCACAACCATTGGGAAATGAGCCATCAAACCTGAATGCAGTGCCGTGATCCAAAACAGTTTTACGGAGAATCGATGCTGCCATTAGTAATGTACGTGCTTCCTCATCTGGTGTTTGAGTTGATTCTGATATGACCTTTCTAGCCGTCTTCGAACAAATGATGAAAACTCGGTCTCCGATACTTTTCTCCTCTGTCAAATTCGGCGTGTCCGGTTCACAGTCTTCTGGATTCCATGTTGTTTTAATCTCTTGGTCATCATATCTGTCAGATCTTGCAATGCAAAAATTCTACGACCTCCAGTGACTTCTTCATTATAAATTGGAGCAGTTCATTTTCTATTGTGGCCTCGAGATTTTCGCTAGCTGTGTCTTGTTTACAAATCGCATCGTAACGGCGATTGAACCCTGTGTAGCTTCAATGGTGACCACATCGCCTTCGGCAAGGAGTCCCACGATACGCTTTTCTCCCAGCGCGACTGCCTTGGCATGTATCTGTTGGGTGAGTGTAATCTTCTGCAAAGAATGGTCTGCTGCATTTGTTTCATCACCACAGAAGATACACAGATTACGATTAGCAGCTGCATGACTCCGCCGGGATCTTTTCCTTGCAGAAGGCAATCCTTCATTATGACGTTTTTTTGCATGGTCAAGTGTTGATGCCATGTAAAGCTGACGACAAGATTTATGCTAGAATGCCCGATTCTTCTGCATGGTTTCTTCATCTGGAAGTTCTACGTCTGGGTGAGTAGCAGCACCAATTGGTCTGAACTGACTTGCGAGGCTGATGTTTTCTGTGTAGGCACCCTCTCTACGACTGGTGACTGGATTCGCAAGAGGACAAACAAGCACTTCCTCAGTTTGCTTTTGGCACAAAATACACAAGTGCAATATCCTTGCCTCAGCCATCTCAGAAACAACCTGGATAAAACAAAGAAAAAAACATATTAAATAACTGCGGTCTGTACAAGGGGCGTCGCAAATAAAATTTAGTACCACCTGAAATATTATAAGAAAGGTATTATCTGGAAGTACAAGTGGGTATGCAAATGGAGACGTTTTTCCACCTGTGAAAAGACCAATAAAATGGTAAATAAAGAACACAGTTAGTGATCAGTTAGTAAGTTATGAATCATGTATAAAAACATGTATAGAGACCAAAACCACCATTCTAGGTTCAATAGTACATAAGTTATGGGCGTAATGCAAAAGAAAGCTAGAAATTGGCAGCCATCTTGGATTTTGGCGGCCATTTTGTTTTGTTTTTTATCTGACTGCTTGACACTCGAACTAGAATTGTTCTATAGACCCTTACCTTCAAATTGGTAGTAAAAACAAAACTTTGCATCAATTTGAATTTTAAAAAAAAGAAGCATCCACGGGCCCCCACTAAAAAGCTTTGTGTTATGATAGTTATAAGTAGTGATGAGTATAGCTGCCTTACAAGCTTTTATTGTAATGAGAGAACTGAGAAGTAAGGTATATTCAAACTGCTCTTTTTTATAGGGTTTAATAAACTATATTTACAATACATCTAGAAAAGAAACCAAACAAAATATTAGTAATATGAATACATATGAACAAATATATATGAGGAAGGGGGAACATATTTTAACAGTCACTCCCACCAAAAGGAATTCATTCCTTTTTAAAATTACAAAATATACAATACACTAGATAAAGAAATTTAAAATAGAGATCGAAAAGATTACAAATCTAAACGACATACAGGTTTATGTGCATGTAAAAATCTTCTAGGGCCAGGCAACTGTATTGTCGTAACTATTCACACTGTTATCAGCATCATGAACATCATCTTCTTGTATCTGGATAATTTTTTCTTGCTCATTTCCCAATATCTTCTCGTTGGATTGAGGAAAGTTAGTAGTTGTAGATGAAAAACTGGAATGGGGAGCTAGATTGGAAAGCACACCTGGACTTTGTGATTCTGAATCATTAGGTGGAATATTCCTAGGACATCAGCATCATTAATGTAGAGGGATCCGTTAAAATAGTAGTATTTCCCCACCTCCTAAGATATTACTTCGGGAGAGAAAGCGAACCGTTACTCTCCCCCTTCCCCCGTCCTCCGACTTCACCCTTTTGGGACTTGCCGTCAGGTCACTGAGAAATTCACACCGAGGCATGACGCTGAAATTTAAGGCTACCTCCCCGCCGTCTTAATCTCTCCCCCCCCCCCCCCCCGAAGCCCGGTTGCCTTGAACAGCTTTAATGGCTCCAGCCGCTGGTCGTCCCATCTGACCCGCTGATCCCTGCCTCTTACACTTTCCCGCAAGGATATGTTCATTTGTCACGGCCGATAACGAGGGTTTGAGAAGGCCCCTCTCTCTCCCTGTTTTGGAGAACTCTGGGTATATATGCACCCTCCCAAGGACTACCGACAGATTTGGTTAGACGACACTTCCCTGAAAAGAGTTCGATTCAACGACGCTCTCGCCCGAGAAGTGTTTAGTGACGGTCGCAGGCCACGGAAGAGCTGGACATCACACTCGTATCTTCGGGTCAGGGAGAAGATTCTCGTGAGGCAACGTCAGCCTTTCTCAACCGCCTTCGGATCAAGGATTGGAGAAGCCATCCTTCGAAGTTCTTCTTGTGACTTTTTGAGGACAAGAGGCCCGATAGCTCGCTCAATCCGAGTTTGGAGAAGTCATCTCCTCCCCCCCCCTTCGAAGTTCGACCGGTGACCTCTTGAGGACAAGAGGCCTGATAGCTCACTCGATCCGAGTTTAGAGAAGTCACCTCCCCCCTTCGAAGTTCGTCCGGTGACCTCTTGAGGACAAGAGGCCCGCATCTTGCAAAACCCAAGTTTGGAGAAAGTAGCACCACCCTCTGCGGGTTTTCGGCTACACCCGTGAGTAATCAAGTTCACCAAGACCTTCCCTCAAGTTCGCCCCGCTTTACTCTCGAGGTACAAAGGAACTAAATCGCTCACTACCCTAAATCTGCCATTATAACCACTTAATAACCCTGGTTATCCAATTAGTATTCGGAACCTAATTCCGTCTTATTCATGTACCTATATATATATATATATATATATATATATATATATATATATATATATATATATATATATATATATATATATATATCCATATTTATTTTTTGCCTTTTATTTAGCGTGTATTAAAATCTATTTTTGTCGTTGTGTTTGGAATATTCCTTGGTGAGCTATCTATTCAAATCGCACTCTTAGAACAATAACAGTTGTTGCCTTGCTTAGCCCACTTTAGAGTCCGTGTGCGTAGTAACCTCTATTTTTTTGTGTCGTGAGTCAGATTCCCTCGTTAGTTAGTTAGTTATTTTTGTGTGATTCCGCCTGATTTTTACTAGGAATTTTTAATAATTTTGTCGTTAGTAGAATTTATATTTATTTTGGGGTAAAGCTTCAATAGCTCTGGTAGCTTTTTCGTGTGCAAAGGTCGAAAGTAGCATATCCGGGATGTCTTCATTCGATCGCTTTCATAACCAAGGGCAGATCCTAGGTTTATCTGGGAAAGATTTAATCCCTTACGTCCAGGAAGAGGAACGTAACGAACGTGCGGAAAAAAAGCATAGAGAGAAGCAGAAGTCGAAGAAAGAAAAGCACAGAAAAAAGAGGAAGAAAGGAAAGCACAAAGAGAAGAGGAAGAAAGAAAAGCACATAGAGAAGCAGCAGAGAAAGAAAGAATTAGGCAGCATGAGAGAGAGAGAGAGATAAGCCGTAACTAAGTCGAGACAAACTTCGTAGGATCTCGAAATGAACAGGATCAAGTGCCTTCGCTAAAACTTCCCGCATACAAGGATGGAGAAGATTTTTGCTCTTATTTAACGCACTTCGAGAAGATCTTCGAAGTCAACAATTGGGACTTAAAATCAGATGGTGTCGCCCGGCTACTTCCACTATTGAACTCTCGTCTTTGCGACATATTTATTTCGCTTCCTTCAGAGGCCACCCTTGATTATTCAACCCTAAAGGCAGAACTTCTTTCTGCTATTAACATGAATCCAGAATTTTATAGGGTTAGATTCCGCTCCGCGCGAATACAACCAGGCCAAACCTACAGATAATTTGGATTCACGCTGAGGCGTAACTTCCAATGCTGGCTGGATTCCGACCAAGTATCAAATGATTATGAGTCGCTAATTAACTTCATTCTAAGGGATCAACTGATGTCGACCCTCCCTTGCGACTAAGGGCCTTCATGGCGGACAGAAGAGCGTCCACTTTCAAGGAGTGTGTGGATTAATCCGACCTTCACGCTTCCAGTCACGACTTCTACCCCAGGGAGGTCAAGAAGAACCATCTTCCCTCCCCAAACACAAGTTTGGGTTTAACCGAAGCCAACCCAAGGGCAACAACGGCTTCGTAAAAATACAAGCGCCGAACAAGTACAGGCCTCACCCGCCGCAAGAGCAAAAGGACGTGAAGCCCCCGTTACTTCTCTCCACGCCTAGCAACTACCCCCGTAGACCAATTGTATGCTTTACGTGTGGCACCCCTGGGCACTTAAGTTACAATTGCCCCCAAAATCCTCAACTAAGGACCTCATTGACTCACCAGGACCACCAAATCTCTGCTGCCCCCTCGCCTAATCCGCCAGCCGCATCGCCAGTGGCCCAAGCTCCCTCTTCCCCAGATCAACAGGTAAATTTCTTATTCAACAAGAGTTTCCCCGGTGAGGTCCGGTTTTAAAATTGCGCAGTGAATGGTTGCCGAGTGTCAACCTTGGTTAGAGATACAGGTTGCACGTATATAGTAGTATCCGACAAATTACTACCCCCCGAAAGCCTCCAGTATAACAGGTTCGCGTTGATGCATGACTTTTTAGGTCGTGGACCAGGTTCCCAGTGGTGCAGTGCCATATTCAGTGCCAGTACTTCACCGGATGGGCCAACGTAGTCGCGGCTCCGATAAAATTCTAATCTGTCCTTATCGGACAGAGCGCACAGCTCTCCCAAAACTCAATTTCTCAGCCGGTCGTTACCAGGGCCCAGGCCGAGAAAGATGTAACGCTTCCGGTACTCCTATCGTTCCTAGACGTCGACCTCGCCACCAATGTTCAATTTTCTGAGGCGCAGAAGAATTGCCCCACATTACAACCCCTGTGGGAAAAAGCAAGGAAGAAGGAGACTGAAACAGTGCGAGGCAATCGAAAGATCGAATGCACCGTGAAGTACGCGTTGTTATACCGTTCTTCTGTTGAACTGGAGAGTCCCCCGACCAACGCGTTCTGTATGCCAAGAACGTATATCGAACCCATTCTAAAGATGGCTCATGATGGCCTAATGGCCGGACATTTCGGTCATAACAAAACGGCACAGCGAGTTTTCAAATATTTCTTTTGGCCAGGCGCGGCCAAAGGAATTATCGACTTCTGCAAGTCCTGTGACCTTTGTCAGAAGGTCACCTCCAAAGGGCGTGTAGCCCCCGCCCCCCTTCAAAAGACACCGAGAGTGGCTTAGCCCTTCGCCCTGGTCTCAATCGATCTAATAAGCCCCATTCGTCCCCCGTCGAGCGAGGGACACTCCTATATTTTAACACGTCGATTGAGCCACCCGTTTTCTAGAGGCTATCCCCATGAAGAAGATTGACAGCATTTCTCGTGCAGAGGCTTTAATCTCAATCTTTTCCCCGAGTAGGGATCCCGAAGAAGATCTTATCCGACAGAGGACGTCAATTCACCTCTGAATTGATGGAATATGTCGGTAAATTCCTTCTCATCAAGCCCCTCTTCACGACGCCCTGGCACCTTTCCACTAACGGGATGTACGAAAAGTTAAACGGCACCCTTAAAATGCTACTTTAGAAGGTGTGCCACGATCAGACCCAAGAGTGGCACCGCTACCTCCTCGTAGCGTTATTTGCTTGTCGCGAAGTCCCCCATAGGACTTTGGGGTTCGTTTCCTTTGAGCTGTTTTATGGACGTAACGTCCGAGGACTGATGAGCATTTTAAAAGAATTGTGGTCCAATCCTAGAATGGATGAGGAAATTAAATCATCTTGCGCGTACGTTTTAGACCTGCGTACACGGTTAGAAAAATGTGCGGACATCGCTCTCCGGAACGCCGATGTAAACCTGGAGAAATACCGCACCTACTTCGAACTAAAATCAAAGGCGCGTTCGTTGAAACCGGGTGACGAAGTACTGCTTTTGTTTCCCTCCGAAGCAAATAAGCTCCTTTCCCACTGGAAAGGACCTTTCTCTGTTTTAGAGCCCCGCAGCCCGGTGGATTACCTAATCGAAACCCCGTCCGGTAATAATATTTACCACATCAACCTCCTAAAAAAATATCACCTCCGTGCTTGCCTAAATAACATAGTCGCCCTAGACGAAGAACCCGTCCTCGAAGCCGCCTATCCCGTTGAACCCTTGTGTCTGGTCCAAACACTGTGCGTAGAAGCAGATGATGGGTATCCCCTGCTGTCTCTTCCTTTCCTCCAAGCGGAGCCTAACTCCAACTTGGACGTAAACCCCACTCTCACCCCTAATGAGAGGGTTCAATTGCTTGCCTTATTGAAAGGCTTTCCCGACGTCATTTCAGAATTCCCTGGTTGCTCAACCCAATTTACGCATGAGATTGTCCTCACTATTAAATATGCGATAAGGAACAAACCTTATCTCATACCCTTACATTTACGGCCGACTTTCAATGCAGAGAGAGAGAGAACTTATTAAAATTAGGAATAACAGAACCCTCATCGTCCGATTTTTGCTCCCCCATTGTCATGTTAGGAAGCCTGACAAGTCGTTTAGGATGTGCGTCGATTTTCGCAAATTAAACGCGGTTACACAGTTTGACGCGGAATCGATACCCCTAATCGACCATAGTCTTCATGCCTTCGAAGACGCGAGGTTCATCTCCGAGATCGATCACTGTAAAGCCTACCACCAACTGCCGCTTTCAGAACAATCAAAATGCTTTACCGCTTTCGCTACTGAAAAGGGGTTATTTCAGTTTACCCGACTTCCTTTTTGGTTGGTAACTGCTTGCGGAAGTTATAACCGGATCATACGCCGGTTGTTAGATGGTCTATCGAATGTGACGTTTTATTTCGATAACGTGTACGTCGCTACTCGTACCTGGGACTAACACGTGCAGTCTCTGTGCGTGCTTCTATCCCGGTTACACGTACACGGGTTCACGGTAGGCCCGACAAAGTGTCACTTCGCCTATGACACTATTAATTACATTGGCTTTAAGGTCGGTAGGAATCAAATGTTTCCTAGGACGACAAGGTAAAGGCTATTTCAGAAATGCCGCTTTCCGAACGAAGAAACAGCTTCGTTCCTTTTTAGGATCCGTGTCATTCTATCGTCGTTTTGTGCCGAACTTCGCTGCCATAGCCTCGCCCCTTAACGACATGCTTAAGAGAATGGCCCCCGATCCAGTCAATTGGACCCCTTCCGCGGAAGATCGCTTCCACCAGTTAAAGGACAAACTAATTTCTGCCCCTATTTTGAGATTACCGAATCCTAATAAAACATTCAGGGTTCGTACCGATGCCTCCCAGGATGGCCTAGGTTGTGCTCTCGTCCAATATGATGACGATGAAGTGGGATATCCTGTAGGATATGCTAGTAGGAAGCTGTCCCATCGCGAAAAGGCGTATGCCACCATAGCGCTCGAAGCGTTAGCCATAGTGTGGTTTATTCGTAAGTTTAGGATGTATCTCATAGGTAAAGAATTTATTGTCGAAAGTGATCGCAAACCCCTGGCCGTGTGTCAGTTGTGGAGAGCTTCATCCGCTTCTTCGAAGCATGTGGTGCGTATCTCTTGGAGAAGTTAATCCTGGTGTTTCAAGCTACGGATCGTCTCTCATTTTGCGAGGCTAAGGACCTAGGCCTGGCGCTGCCTGGGACGTCTTATGTTTCAATATTAAAAACGGCACCCTCTTCTCTTATCCTCACCAGGCATATGAACAGGACTTCTTCTGTGCCCCCCCCCCCCGCAATACAAAGGGTTCACACGCAGCCCCCTCCCTCCTGCGTGACCGCTTCCAGTAAAGCGAAACGGTCGCGCGCTTACACCGAGTCGTTGGACTCACATGAGGCTGAAACGCCTGAAGATCGTCGTGGGGCCGTTTTCGGCTATCCCCCGAAAGGAGGACAGCACAAAACGAGCTTCGGGATCTATTTACCCAACTAAGGCTGAACCTGGCGACTCGGAGACGAAAGAACCTCCCAAATCGGGCCTCACATCCCGCCTCCAAAGTCGCTCCGCCCACCAAAGGTTTTGAAGCAAGTGAAGGAAAATACTTTCATATTGAGCCTAACCTCATCCGATAAGTCATCAAAGGCGACGGCGCCTATTTCGGTAGACAGTATCCAGAGTCCTGCGGTGCGGACTCCGGACCGAATGTGACGAGCTGCCGAAGCTCGTATCCTTCTGGGGTATGAGGATTGTGCGATCCCACCACCACGGGATGGGAGCCCTGAAGGAGGAGGATGCGCAATTTACACCCGACATGATGTCTGCGTTCATCTCTTTGCTATAAATATCTCTTTTCAGGCACTAGCTGTGCAGCTGCACCTCGATAGGAGATATACTTTTATTTCTGCGTACAATTCACCGTCAAGCGACCTCGACGCCAGGATTTCCGCCGCGTCTTAGGAAAGTTGCCGAGCCCGTTTCTCCGTGGATTTGAACGGTACACAACACTCCAGATGGGGGGGGGGAGACTTCACGATTAATCCCAAGGGTCAGGTTTTTTCTCATGAGTTTACGCATCACTGTCATAGAACCACCTCATTTTCCAGCCTCGATTTGTCCTTGTGAGACTTGAACCGGGCGCGGTGGTCCGTATTTCAGGAAAGGATTGATTTTTCTGTCCCAGTAGAAGATTTTAGGTTGGTGGATGAGGTTATTGAGTTCTCCGCCATCTCATCGCCGTTGTCCTTATAATAATCCTAAAACTTATGTTTGTTTTGTACGCCGCCCGCTTCCTTAGTGTTCAGATGAGTGTGGGACCACTCTCGGATAGAAACGATATACCTACATACACTATAAGCGCAGCCCCAACGATTTCACTATCGTGAATTCCGTCGAGCTATTGCTAGGTTCACGTATTTTTCAAAGTCCGCCGTCGCTCTTCCTGGCCTGGCATGCGTGTCTTAACTTAGCGGGATGACCCCTATTGTAATGGTGTGTGGGCGAATCAAAAGGGTTCAGGGCAAGTTCCCGCAGTCACCCATGTCGTTCTCCAGGAAAACAGTACTGCAATCTCGGACCCGAGTCCGTGGCGTAGTCTTTTGCGACCGCTCTCTCCACATTTTCGAGCCAAGATCCTGCTCCGCCAGCATTCAATGCATGTAGTGATGTCGTTGAAGGCCGCCGGCTGGACTATGCCTCCAGAAGCCGAGAACCCTTAATAGCAGGTTTGCGTTGAGTGAATTGCGTTCCGTTCTCGCTTCGTGCGCGGACATCGCCCCTGGTCCGCATGATGTCCCTTGTGGCATGGTTTGACACCTAGGTGAATGAGGCATGGCTTTTCTGTTAGATTTGTTCGACAGGATCTGGACAGAGGGTATCTTCCCAGATTCTTGGCGAATGGCTACTGTGCTTGCTTTTCGCAAACCGGGGAGATCACTCTACCCCCGCCGGTTTCCGCTACAATCTTTCTAACCTTCTGCATATGCAAGTTTATAGAGAAAATGGTAAATGTTAGATTACTTTTTTATATGGACAGCGGAGGCTACATGTCTTCCGCACAATGCGACTTACGCAAGTTTCACTCCACGGCGGATGCTCTGCTCCAACTGGAAATGACTTCTGCGAGGCCTTCTTTCATTGACAGCACTATAGCACGTATTTTTCGATCTGAAAAGGCATATGAGACCACGTGGCGATACAGTATCATGGAGACCCTCCATTCAATGGGAGAGAGGGTACGCCTCGCAATTTTTATCTATGAATTTCTGCGAGATCGCGACTTTGTTTCTCGTGGGAGAGCCCTTTCCGGCCTGACGGGGAGGAAGAGGGCGTCCCGCTGCGAAGTGTCCTCAGTGTTACACTCTTTTCCATTAGCATCAACGGTATTACATCAGTGCTGCCGCAAGATGTCCTTGCTACGCTCTACGTGGACGACCTTTCGATCTATTTTGGTGCGGCCTAGATGCCAACTCTAGAGCGTCGACTCCAACAGGCATTGAACCGCATCTCTCGCTATGCCGAATCGCACAGGCTGCAGTTTTTTTTTTGGCCAAGATTAAGGTGGTGCACTTTTGCCGCCCTCTGCGGCTCTATTCCGATCCGGACTTGTTCCTAAATGGGGTTCGCTGGAAGTGGTGGATTCGCATCGTTTCCTTAGTTTTATTTTCAGCCGACGCCTGACCTGGGAGCCTCATATTCATTGCCTTAAGGTCTTTCATACACGCTTCGTGGACATTGTTCGTTGCGTGACGTTCAGTAATTGGGCTGCTGATGGGGATACGGCCCTGCTCATCCTTTTTCGTTGAAGTTTAACTTAGGCTGTGAGTTCTATGTATCTGCAGCGTGCATTGTATTTCCGAGGGTGGCTCTATCCACCCCGCCGGTCTACGTCTGGCGATCAGTGCCTTTTCCACGTCCTATCTAAAGAGCGTACTTGCCGATGCCGTGGAGGTGCCACTTGCTATGCGCTTGTACGCGTGGGCCTGATCGCTCTCACTGCATCCGCGGCCGACCTCGACGGTACTTGTGACTCTAGTCATACCCTAAGATCTTTGTGTTTAGGGCTAGGTAACTCCTTCTAGAGCACTACTTGTCACCTTTTGATAGGCTAGCTGCTGCCACTAGGCCGTGTGGCATACGCCTTCCGATTGCCCCACGAGTGCCACAAACCAAATCCTGCACCTGGCGTGGTAGGTAGTACCGTTGGGAGCGTCGAATCTGGCTTAGTGACTGGCTTAAGAGTGGTTAGGGTCTCCACGCCTAACATGGGGTCATAAGAGTCACTTGGGTACAGTTTCCTTGGAGCACCAACTCGTGATCAAGGGGTTCCATGGGCAGTCAAAGAAGGGGCCGACGAAAGAGTAGAAAGGGTGGATGGAAGGAAGAAGGCAGGGTGAAGGAGATTTTAGAGTAAGACTAGATAGGGGTTAGCGGAATAGTGGGGAGAGGCTAAGCTAGGGTCGGACGGGGCGCCGAGTCCTGCCATACGGCCACATTGGAGCTTATGTTGTGCTATGCGGTCCGCACTTAAACAGTTAGATGCAAATTTCGAATTCATATAAGTTAATTGCAATTACCTTTGTGCATTTGTTCGCATATACTAGGATACCTAATTATAGATGTAGCTACACATTAATAACTAAGGGTAATTTTTTGCATAGTTTTGCCACCCTTTTTAACTGTTTCCAGACTTATATCAGACTGTGGATTTACGGCTTAACATGGAATCCGAACCACGATTTACACTTCTACATCATGATATTTACCCAGGGCCCAGGCATCTCCCATCCAAGTACTAACCGCACTTAACTTAGCTTAACTTCTGCGAACGAAAGAGAGCGTGTAGATAAGGATAATGAGAATAAGTATTTATACACTTTCGTATTTTTTTGGCGAAGAAAATTTTATCTACACATGAAATATATTTGAAAATGAGAGATATAAGAATCTATTACTTACGAGTACATAGGAAATAATGAGCTGGATAGGTACGTTTTGAGTCCATCGAAGTTATGAGTCGCTCAGACGTAGAAATTGTGAATATTTCCATCAAACGTGACAGAATTCGCGTTTAAAGTGAGATTTTGGTAAAATGTTCACTAATTAATTTTCAAATTTTGGCGAATTTTGAAATGAAAACGAGGGCCACTTGAAAAGTCTTCGCGAGCCGCAGTTTGCCCACCTCTGGTTTAAACACTCGCTTAGACTTACGCTACCATCAGAACAATCAAATACTATGCGTAGGGGAGTTGTTGGGGAATCTTTTCATACTCCGTGATCTGCTAAATAGTGAATTTTATCGCCCTCTATATGAGGAGTACTCGGCTTTACTTCTCCGATGTATCCCTTCTCAAGTTGCTCTTGAAAAATGATAACCCTACAACGAATCTACCATCCCTGATTTCCGCAGAGGATTTGAAATCTTGGCAAATCCTTTCCTCTGCAGCAGACAAAGTTTTAGGAATAAGTCCTAAGAAATTGCATTAGATTTGTTTTTCTCCTTGAATGAGGAAAGACAGAATTGACATCTCATACAGCCAAACTTACGGACATCTCATACAGTCAAACTTACGGCCGTATGCTAAAACAAATGTGAAATGCACATTTGAGCCAAAAAAAATCTTCTTTTTTTAAGTATTTTACATTTTAGCCTTTTGCATATAATAAATTTAGAAATAATTGTGAAACTACACTAAATCTGATAAAAGTGCATTTCACATTTTTCTTAGCATATGGCCATTAGATTCACACTCGTTTTTATACTGATTCGATCTTAAATAATTTCAACCATTTAGTTTAATTTAGTTTATCGGAACGGGAAAGATATTTAGGGCATGCATAAACCTTATGGTGGTTACTATACAGTGCCAAGGGGCAGGAGTTAGGGTATTTTATAGTAACCTTATTCTATTTGGAGGCTTGCAGATATATTTTCCTCCGTAGCCGTAAATATAGATATTTGTTTCAACTCGGAAATTTATTGGGGGGTTTTTTCACCTCCTCACTATCCATATCTCTGCTATAACTGATTTTTTTTTCAAGGCCTCTCGGAAGAGACTCGACTGCCACTAGTCACATTCATTTTTAAGCAACCTATTGATTTAATCTTGTAAAGCAGAGGGCAATTTACGCATCAATATTGTAATAGTGAAAACCCTAAAGCATTAATATCATCTAAACCAAGAGGTTTGAGGCTATCAAATGACTCTCATGAGGCCCTAAAATCCAAGAGGGATTTAGAATTACATTTTGGTTCGTCTAAGTCAGTAATATAATATATATATATATATATATATATATATATATATATATATATATATATATATATATATATATATATATATATATATATGGGCTTGAATGATTTGCCGTTTATCAGTGTACATTCGTTTTATCACTTCTTAGGGTTCGTTATAATGATCACCAGAAATGGTAAACCTATCAATTAGGCGCAATGCCTCTCTTCTTGATTGCCTCTGATAAGCAAACTTTTGAGAATTGGAAATACCAATGTTACGCGTGGAGGCCTCCATGACTTCGTTTTCCAATTCATTTTCGTCAATTTCTTTTAATATTAGCTTATCTAGAGAAATAATTTTATCGAAGTGAAACTTTAATTCCTCTATTTGGGAAAGTGGGTACTCAAAGCCCTATAAGTCCCTCCGATTTTAACCAAATTCATCTTGGATTTAGAATTCTCGGGTCTGGGCACCAATTATGAAGAAATTAGGGTAATATTCCACATACACAAACTCAACAAGGAAAAGGGTGCAAAGGGAGATCAATAAAACCTTAAAATCAATAATATATTTACAAACCTCAATGAAATTGGCGTACACCTTATATTTACTAACCGAAATTCTACAGGTGAACAACTCTACAATAGAAGGCGATTTCTTACAAATATATCTTTGTAAAAAATGCGCAAATGTTATGTAGTGCTTATCAATGATATACACTATATAGCGCTTTCAGTGATTAAAGCGTGCAAATTTCTAATTATGACATGACGAAAAATAGATTGCCAACCATCTTGTCATTGATACCTTCTTTTGAACGAGCTAAACAATGTTTGGGTTAGGGGGAGTGTCAGGTAGGTTATTTTTTTAAGTTTTTCTTTAGCTTAGATTATTATTATTATTTTTTTTTTTGGGGGGGGGGGTAAGTTGTCAGTTTTTCTGTGCTGTTTTTCGTTCGGAAAGGAACCAAACAAGAAGCCTATTCTGGACTTGCATTCTCGCGTGAATATTATGGTCGTTTCGTAGTTAATTGATTATTGTCAAATGCACGGCCTAATCCGAAAAGAACATATTTACGAACGGTGAAGGAGTAAGGTTGAATTAGATCTAACGGGAATGGAGTTGCCAGAGAAATTTGAAGATTCGAAGGCCAAAAAAAAGGAAATGTAACTGGGCGGGATATTTTTTTTTAACTTAACATTTAACGTGTTTAAATAACCTACTACCCCCTAACCTTCGCAGGTAATATGTATTTCTTGAATTGGTGCAATGAAACTTTTATCCCTGAACATTATGACGTCTTATCACTGGCAAATAATAGCTAGTTTTATGTATTAGAAAAATACTATTTTCAAGTGCTAATAGCTCGAAAAATAGTGCTTTGCGCGGCGAATACATAGTAAAAGACAATTCAAACAGGCCTATAGAATATATTGAAAGTAAATTCATACTCTACTCACTTCGTGTATACCTTATATGTACACATAACACCAGATTTACATTTATCTAAGCGCCTGAGTATTGAGGATCCATCCTTAACAACGACATTCAGCCTATGTTAGGTCTCATTATTTAGATTGAGTTTTTTCGAGTCATTAACTAGGGGTCAAAACTTAGGATTTAATTTTTCAATAAGTAATAATAATTGATAATAAGAGTAAGATAAAAAAAAATAAAGTAAAAATGCTACTTAAGATTGAATTTGGTTAAGATAATATTGGTTAGGTTAGTTTCAAATAAACTAGCCTAACATAACTGACCTAACCTATGTGGCAGGATCTATTTGGTTTGCGTGGATTTTAAAATTTCTGCCTTCATATTTCTCTTATTTTACCCCATGGATACTTTTTTGTTAGTTTGTGTATTTTTTGTTATTTAATAAATGTTATTTTACTGATTATTTTTTAAATATACCCAAAAGTTTCTTGGGGTCATCAACTATGATATTTTTGGGAAGGGGAGGGGGTCATCTTCTAGGATTGAAATTTCTTGGGGGTCATTAATTAAGAATGGTATTCTTGGGGGTCCTTGTCTAGGATTGATCCAGTATTTACAACACGGTATCAACTATGAACGCAAAATCGTTTAAATTTGGAAACGTGAGCAAAGTAAAAAACCAAAGGGACTAAATAGAATTACATAAACAAGACAAACGACCGACCATATGGAAATAAAAGCCCTAATACCTGGAGAAAAGATACACATTTGAACGAGAGCCTCTCGAACGGTTCCTTTCACGTCCCGTCGTAAGAGGGAACTGTGACTGTTAGTTCGTCCTAACGAAACCCAAGATAGTTAAATGCATAAATTTACGACACTCCCAATAATACATAAATAAAATGCCACATCTCCCTATGGTAAAGACAAGGGAGACGGGGAAGACGTAAAAAGGCCTTTATTGCATTTCGAAAAGCTTGGAAACTTGTGGAATACCCAATCGAATGAATCTCCCATAAGCATAATAATAACCTGGATTTCTTGTATGGTATTATCCAAGGCCATGGAGAATTCCTAAAGTGTCGTTTATTGATTAACGAAAAGCTTGAGAGAAGAGGTGTGTCTTTGAGGCACGTCTGGACTTATCACTGGAAGGGGATGGGTGTATCGCAGCAGGCAGCTCATTCCACATTCTCGAGACAAAGATAGAGACAGCACGATCACCTACGCAGGCCACACGACTCCGATGAACATTCAATAGGAGGGTCGGGCCAAATCGTAGGATTCTGACGGGCTGAGAAATGATTAGTGAGGAAGAGAGGCTGGAAGGAGCTGCGCCAGTAGTATAAAGCAAAAATTAACAACTGACACCACATCAAGTCCTAGAGGCCGGGCATCGTGCCTCACCAGGCAGGAGATTTTCAAAGAATCTTTCTAACATGACCCCAGACCCCCAGGACCTGATTCAGTGTCGGTTGTAAATTTTTGCTCTATACTAACCGCGCCATTTCTCTCGAATTTCACCCAAGGTCTCCAAGGTATTATATGAAAGAATACCTTAAATGTGATTCTGTATCGAATGGAATGGAGAGCCAGTGCAGTTCGCGAAGCAGAGGTGTTGCAGGAGAGAAACGTCCAGGTAGAGAAGAACAAATGACTCCAAAGATTCGGACCAGTTGAAGGGGTGGAAGACTGTGATCGAGCGTGAAGGGACGCTGCTACACTCAAAACTGACAAAAATTGGAAGGAAACCTAAATGATCACCGACTGATATTCGTAACATTGTAAAGAATGTTAAAGTTAACTGACGTTACACTAAGCAGTAGATATTTCAAGGTATGGCTGCATCTGGATTTAATGTTTCGGATGCGACTATAAAGAGATTCCTACACAAAAATAATCACAACGGCTAACGGGCTAGAATTCTTTCTAGCCCGTTAGCCGTGGTGGTCATTTTGGAGTAGGAGTCTCGTAAAACTCTGGTTACCGCGAGGCTCGAGTTTACAAAGAGGCTCGTTTACCGTGATAAAACATTTTGGAAGAAAGTATTATGGAACGACAAAAGAAAAATAGGACTATTTACCTTCAATTATAGATGAGATGTTTGACGGAAATCTGGTGAAACACTTCTTCCACGCAACACTAGACAAATCGTAAAACAAGGGCACAATGAAGAATGATTGTTTGAGTATTTAGAACGAAAATCAGCAGGAAAACAGAAGTTGGGTAGGTATTATTACTTTCAGCGGACCAAAGCAAATGGTTTGAAGTTTACAAAATTAATGCTTTAAAATGGCCACCCCAGAGCCTCTACCGGAACCCCATAGAAAAATATGTGACTGGAATTAAAAAAAACCGCATCCAACAGAAATCCAACGTATAAGAGCGAATCGTGGTTGTAATGTAATGTAGACAATTTTGACAGATTCAATTGCCACCAAAGAACAATACAAAAAAAAATCATTTATTTTCCAATTTTTGTTCTATGTTCAATTTTATTGTTGCTGAAATAAAGTTCTTCAAATCATTCGTATACAAGAGGAGCGACTTCGCCACTCCTTACAGGAGGAGCTTGCGCTTTGCAGGCAGACCTTTGGTCTGTGACCTACGGCCTATCTGGCTCTACCAACGGGGTTTTGATCTAAATAAAAAAAAATTAAAGGTTTCCAGTACCAACCTACCCACGTGCCACATCCATCTTCACTTCGGCAACCATGGAGCGCCACCTAACTCTCGTTTCTTGTTAGCTGAAACAGCTCTGCAAGCTTAAGATATCCCCCTGTCACTCTCGTCACACCGTACATAAAATTCTCTCTCTGTCATCCTCTTGCTCTTCCTCTCTCCACCATTCCGTTCAACACCACGGCCTCCATCTTATTCCTCCTAATCACATGTCCAAGAAATCTCATTTGTAGTCTTCTTATTGCTGTCATCATTTCCCTATCCACTCCCATCTGCCTTAGCACGTCCACATTAGTTCGTCCTGCTGTCTGTGGTATCTTTAGAATTCTCCTCCATAACCACATTTCAGCTGCTTCCAACTTTCCTTGCACCTTCCTGATCACCATCCAAGTTTCACATCCATATAACAATGTTGACCACACGAGTTTTTGCTGCCCGCTTTGTAATTCCCGTAGACAACTTTCGATTTGTCAGATGCATTCTTGTAAATAGACTCTTTGCAATGTTATTTCTCGTTCTAATTTCCCTTTCATATCTGCAGTCTTCTGTTATCAAACTCCCTAGATACGAAAATATGTCCACCTACTCTATTCTTCTTCCTCTTGCCTTTATTCTTAGTCTGGGTGTATTCGTCTTAGATGCCACCAAAACTTTGGACCTGTCCATATTGACCTTCAACCCTTTCTCCTCGCTCGCCATCACTGTCACATCCAACAAATGTTGCAACTTCTCTGCGAAGTCACAGTGTCATCTGCGTATCTAATATTAGTGATGTTGTAACCTCCTATTTTGAGTCCTCCAAGCCCTTGCAGCTCCCTTAATATCATCTCCCCATATAGGCTAAACAGATCAAGGGACATAACACATCCCTGACGTACTATGTTTTCTCTTCCTGTATTCTAACTGCAGCTTTCTGTTTCCAGTACATATCACTAACTATAATTTAAGAAGGGGATTTTTTTGAGCATTTGAATAATAATTTCATCTTAGTTTGGTTATGACATGTTTTTTTATCAAAGTTATTTCTAATATTTCTTTTATAATATCAAAAAACAAAATAGAGAAGTTCAGAAATTTATAAAAGTATCGAAATTTTGTGATTTTTTTAAAACCTGAAGAATAAGAAATGGTGAAGTTCCGAAAATTTATTTTTATATATCTTCTGCTATAACTATATTTTAGCAACGTGATATTTTGAAACAGGGAAAATTTAGTTTAGAGTTCCTTTTTAAAATTATTATAATGCGCGAAGTTCAGAAAATTTATAAAAAATTAACCATAATTTAACTATGGCTGCTTTTTTTTTAGATTTAAAATTTTAATCTCAGGCGCGAAGCGCAAACTCCCCCCGTAGAGAGGAGTGGCGAAGCCATTGTCTGGTATTAATATATTTTTAATAAAATTACAATAATATACGAGTCACAATTAAACTAAGAGAATTTAAAAAAAAATTAAAACTCTTCCCAAAAATTGCTTTCCTAAAATATAGTTTGTTTCCTAAAATAATTGCTATCTAGAAGCAGCCGCGGCACCCGACTATAATATAATTTACGTATAAATACTTAATTACGTGGAAAGCACTTCAAATTTAACCACGATTGACATTTAACCTAAATAAGGCAAAATACTTTCAAGGGTCGTTAGATTTTATTTTTACAAATGTTTGAGATTTTAAAAATGATTTCTTAGTCGCTCCCGCGGCAGCCTTAGAGGCTCTCGTGGCACCTAGGTTAAAAAACACTGGACTCCAGACTCTCATCTTTACTTTTTGCATGATTTAGTTTCTAGTAGCAAATATTAATCCGCATTCATCTTTGCAGGATCCCTCCCGTGGATGATGGGATCTCGTCCATTCTCCCGTGTCCACAGAAGTACCACAAACTCCTTAGAAGCAGTGAGTTCTTTTATTTTGTTTACGAACTATAGGGAGTAACAACCATTCCAAACTGGGACTTGAACGTGCTATCAAAAAAAAAGGGAGACAGTCAAGGATAACTTGAGAGACAAGTTTGTAAAGAAAAAGGGGGAAGAGCCAGCTGATTGATGCCTCAAGATAAAAATGCTTCGCACCACCACTTCTTTCGTAAAGTTATGGCAGAGCAAATGTGTCTCTCAGCCTCTTGTCATTCTCTTCTCGCTCTTGAAGTATGGGAAGGTTGGAAAACAAGTAAGGATGGCGGTGGTGGTGGTTGTGTGTGTGGGGGGGGGATTTGATTCATTTTACTCTGTGAATCACGCAACTTGTATGATTCGCTTATTCCAAATCCTTTACTCACTTCCAAATTAACTGAAGTGACCCTAAGATTCTTCGAAAATCAAATCCGAAGGAGAAACCCTCAATATTTTTGTGCTCCCTCAATTAAATCTTTATTCCCTGTACTCCTGATTTCACTATTTGAGGTTTTCTCCTTTGACAATCCTTAACATAAATCCTACCTTTTGTTTCTTCTCCTCCCCATATTCTCCGCAGGTAAAATGCTCTAGTTTTTTCCAATTTAAACCTAAAGTCTTTGTAATCCTGGGCATCATTGCTCACGGCCTCTCTTGCTTAGAACTTTTTGAGCATATCAAAGAGCTATCGCAAGTTCGGTTGATTTAAAAATATCCTTTTAATTCGTATTCTTAAATGCATTAAACCCCTCGAATGGAAACACCTGGTAACCAATATTTGCTACATGAAACTTACACAAACCTACACAGACCATTCTCTAACAAGGAAGAGCAAAAGAAGGTGCTTACGAGTTTATTCTCAGAACCAAAGCCACATACACAGTGCGTAAGATCTATGCCACTAAAATTAGTAATGACAACATACTTAAAAGAAGGATAAACGCAATTAAAATAAGTCATGTGAAATGTGTCTTCTGCAGCAACATCGGAAAACATTGGTAATAAATCTCTAGAGCCTTTGCTTATGTAAACACGCTCCAATTATTTTATATTATCTTTATTTACAAGAGCAGGTAATAATGTTTCTTGCTTACTCAAGTCAAGTGGCTGCAGCTCGCGTGAATGGAAAGCTTTTGAGGTTGACGTTTGAGGCCGGCACTTGGCTTGGAACGAGCGAGTGTCAAGGCAATAATGACAATGCAATGATTTATCTCTTTTGGGGGTCAGCTAAATATGTAAGCTACAATTGTATCAGGTTACCAAGTGTCGCCATAATGGGTTTGCCAGTGGTCTCTGGCTGTACCAGAAGACCCAAACGGGATTGCAGCCAAACGTAAAATGAAAGAAAGAATACCATACTCTATACATACTGTATGTATATTCTCCGATCAAGTTTCAAATGGCGCGAGGCATAAAGAGCTGCTTCACCATATGCTACTCCCCTAATACGTCAAGGTACCAATTCTAGTCAGGGGAGGAATGAACGTCTTGTGGTAGACGCCCATCATAGCAGGGTACCCTGTGTAGCTTATTGCACTTGGTACCCGTAGGATCGGCACATCATACCTTCCTGAGCGCAAACTTGGAAACCTTGTGACTGGGCTGACGTAAACTCTCTGATAGAGCCTGTGAAAGCTATTAGTGCGATTCTCCCTCGCTCCCTTTCAGCAGTAGTGAATTTTTATTATTTTATTTATTATTTTATTATTATTGCTATTATTATTAGGAGTATCCCCTCAACCTTTTATCTAAACGCACTCTGTTCTAGGAAGAAATCTTTTCAACTGGACAGAGTTCGGTTCGCTAGACATTGACCCTTGCACTCCAGCCTGGTATCACCTAGCACCAGCGTATGATAATAATAGGCCGTCACACACCCTACTCGTTAGTGGACCCGCCTATCTCTACTTCTCTTTATTACATAGTACTCCTAACCCCTTCCAAACTTGCTATTCCATCAACAGAGGTTCTGGCTGCTCGGCGAACTTTCGTTCTCTTTTGGGTCCTTAGTCGAGTGGCAGTGTATACCTTGAGGTCCCTACCTACTACGAGGGCCGAAACTCGCCTGCTGAGGTAAAAATTAGGCACCAGGTGCTTTGGGCCGTTGACTTTGCTCACTTTCTTGTAGTACACATATAAGGAGGTTTCGGCGGCACCATCCTTTATAGTCAAAACTCAAGGACAAATTCGCTTGAATTGCAGGCCGGGTTGCCAATGCCCATTTTAGCTCGAATCCGTAGGTCTAATATGTGTAAATTATCACATTCTGCAGTTTTATGATCCTATAGATACTTTTCTCTTAACGTCCAAAGGAATTGGGAGGGGATTGTATCTACTTTCCATGAATCTTTATTTATTTTCTCTTATGATGGACCCAGGAGAAGGAAAGAGTGGACGACCATAGAGATGCACCTCCAAGCGCTGTCTCGTCCTCCCTAAATTAGGGAGAGACGAGAAAACTCGAGGCACAACTTCGACCGTCGGAGGGGCTCACCATCCCCATGCGGCAAAGATGGCTTCGGCTTTCCCTTTGCCATCTTTGGAACTCCCCTCGGGCAGCCCCACCTCCGAAAAGGAGGTCTTCCTCGTATGTGCTTTATTTGGGTCTCCTACAAACTTCTTCCAGCGGAGAGGGAGCTTTTCCCCCTACCTCTTTCTTTGGAGCCGCTCTTGGGCGACGCCATGTTACTACCAACGGCAGTCTTCCCTTTCCCATCACAGACGACTACTGACAATATAGTGGACAGACGGCCCAAAATCGACTGCTTCCGGTTGGAGCCTTGGATGGGGCCAACCCCCTTAGAGGAGCAAGGGATAGCAGGACTTGTAGCGCCGTGCCCCCTACTGTCCTAGAGACATCCATATGCACCTTGCGAATTGCCGGCCTGCCTACCCCCATCTCTTCTCCGATGGAGTTAGGTTCGCTGGACCAAGACCACACGGCAGAAGGTACCTCGAATGAGATCCGTGATGCCTTGGGGAGGAGGGAATGGCCACATTGAGGCCCGCCTGAGCTGGACATTATCCGGGATGTAACCCAGCTTCATGGTGCGCCCAGCCACGGCCTTAGATCGTTTGATCCCACTTGAACCAAAAATGACTGTCGTCAGCGAACCCTAACGGGAAACAGACAATTAAATCTGTTGCGGAATTTAAGGGGGGGATGCATTTTCTACCGAACACATAGGTGCAAGTTTGGTGATCGTTAAGAATGTACAAAATTTGATCAGGAGGAAGTTTGTGCGATGAATCGTGGCGTAATTCTCTCACTGAGGGGAATAGAGGCATCTAAAGGATTTGAAAGTGTGGGCAGAAGACGGATAGAGCACCCGTATATGCCTGTGCTGGTAATGTACCAAATTCCTCCTTAGTTTGAGAGTGGGCCTCCTCAGACACCGGAGATGCTTCCTCCTTCTTTCTTATTTTGTTTTGTGTATTGTTTGATTTTTATTTTGTTTGCTTGTTTTGTTTGTCTCGTTTGATTTTGTGAATTTTAAAGTAGCCTAGTAATAGGCTGAGATTTTAATTACGGCGACTTGTTCCGTGGCGCCAGTCTCCAGATGGCACTTAAAGAAATTCTTTGAGATGAGGCTTCTTTGCAGCACTTCTCGACTTGAGGCCTTTTTCGAAGTCTCCTCCTCACTGTGCGCGCTGAAGCGTTCACACTGCTTCTTTCCAATCGTGAGCAAGCTCAGCACTAGAGGCAACCCGATCCTTGAGCTGGGATCTTACCAGGAGGAGATCGTGGCGTTTAATTGAAGCACTTGGGCGTCGAGAAGACTTTTTCACAGGAGTCTAAATCGTCTTTTTAAAGTCAATAATGATCCTAAAGATATTGATCCTTGATTCAATACCCTTAGCAACTATCTCCTTGCACTTCCACATAAATTGGTGCAGAGCAACAATGGTGGCACCGTTATCTTGGGAAAGAACCACCCCGCAGAGGGGTACCCTGTCTAGCCTGTTACAGTTGGTGCCTAGATGAGGAGGTGGAGCTGCACGTCCTCCAGGCGTGAGTGCAAATTAGGGAAGCCCTGTCATTGGGTTGACATGGACTCTAATGGGGCATGGGAAAGTTGTTGGTGCGCTTCGTCCTCTCTCCCTATCAGGGCTACTTTATCTTTATTTATTTATTATTACGGCTATCCCCTCAACCTTTTGTCTACCCTCACTTCGTATCAAGAGGAACTGTTCTCACCTGGGCAGAGTTCGGTTCGCTAGACATGTTGCCTGGGTGGACTGCATTCCATCCTGGGATCACCTTGCGACAGGGTATGATAATAATAGATGATCACGCATCCTCCTCTTTAGTAGACCCGGCTATCTCTTCTTATCTCTATTTAAAACAGACTACCCACTTCCAAACTTGCTCTTCTATCCATAAAGGTTCTGGCTGCCCAGCGCACTCTTGTCCTCTTATTGACCATTAGTCGAGTTGTAGTGTATACCGTGTCGACCCTACCTGCCACGACAGCCGAAATCAAACCTGCGGAGGAAAAAATTAGGCACAAGATGCGCTGGACCGTTGACCTTGCTCACCTTCTTCCAGTATACATATAAGGGAGCTACATCGGCATCATCATTTATGATCAAACCTCGAGGCACAAATTCGCCTTAATGGGGCTCGAATTGCCAATATCCAACTTAGCTCTAACCCGCAGACCGAGAATGTGTAAATGATCACATTCTGGAATTTTTTTGATCCTCTGGAGACTTTTCTCTTAATCTCCCAAGGAAATGGGAGGTCATAGTATCTACTTACCATACATTTATTTTCCTTTTCATCAATGTTACTATGCTGTCAAAGCCTCTTTGGAGCACACTTCGTGTCACGCTGGAACCGTGCCAGTGTATACGGATGGCTACAAATCCCAAGAAGAGGTCGGTTTCCACACCGTATCCCCTCTGTTTGAAGTCAGCGGGTTTCTACCAGGCGATTCTTCTGTCTTCACGACCGAGTTGGTTGCAACACATCCCTCGGTACTGGAGATAACGCGACGTGCCCGGTTCAGAGACCGGATTGTGATTTATAGCGACTCACAAATCCCCTGAGTGCTCTCTGGGCATTGGTATCTCCGTATACCCTAGTAAGCTTTCCGTGAATTACGACGACTTTTGCGTTAGTAGGCAGTCGCCAGATGGGCTCTTAAAATAAACAAATAAATGTGGGAATTGGGGGGAATGAGGGCGCCAAAGAATAGGTGACAAGACTAGCGTTTCGCTCTCTCTCTCTCTCTCTCTCTCTCTCTCTCTCTCTCTCTCTCTCTCTCTCTCTCTCTCTCTCTCTCCCTCTCCCTCTCTCACACACACATCGATTACCATGTAATCATCACATGGTAGGAGTCGGGGCAGCAAAGAAGATGGGAGACGTTCGAGGAGAACTTAACGTTGCGTGCCATTGCACCGCAACTTCGCATCGACCTACCCCTCAATGCCGTGACGGCTTCAGGTTGCTTTCTGTCGTCTCTGAATTGGACACACTCGCGCGACGCACCACCATTTGATGGGGCGTTCGCCAACGCTCTACTGTGAAGACTGCGTTGTCCCCCAGACTGTTCGGCACATTCTTGTTGAATGTCCCAGTCTGGGTGAGCTTCGCGCACGTTACCTATCCCGGTATCGGACGAGCGGGGTCCCTACCGCTTTTCTCTTGTACTCCGGAAAGAACCATTTTGACCAATTTAAAATGATTCAAACATTTATTTCTTCCCCAAATTTTATAAAATCGCTTATAATTATACATCATTCATTTAAGCCATATTTGTCATCATTTTACCCTTTTGCTCCATTTCAAAGGTCCAGGGACTGAGACTCACCTTCTACGGGAACACGACCAGAGCCTAATTTTAGATTCATCGAAGAAATGTTTTAAAAACGAATGAAAAGATAAAATATATTAGTCTCAAAACTTTTGGCCATGACTGTACTTGGCCTGCAAATGGGAAAATTTCTAAACATAAAGAAATAACTACTTAAAAAAAAGAAAGAACAGGACGTATATAACCATTTACTACAATACAAAACTGATTCAATGATATAAAACCAAAGAAAATAATACCATAGTAAAGCAACATACTAAATGCGTTAGCCCAGACTAAGAACTAAAAATCCTTATCCTCTAGAATTCTGAGTAGCCTCATTAGGAACAATCCCTCAAGGATATACAACAATGTGAAAGCATCCAGCGTAATCCGCGAGTTTGAATGCTCACACGAAGATTGCATGCAAGCTTCGCCTTAATTCCGAATACGTTGTTATGATAACTATCTCCTTTTCCAGACGATTGACGATGGACCTACCAATATGCGCGCCGAAAGCCCACAGAAACATAGAGAACCGTCAATAAACACAGATGATGAAACAATCCGTAAACAACATAGAACTATTCAAAACTTCAGATGGACACATGAAATGGTTGATAATAATAATGAAATAAGAACGATTTCAGAACCGATACGTAGAAATGGACCATCCAGAAAATCATACACTGAATTAAGGAAAAGAGAACTCACGGCTATTATAATAAATCAGCAAAGCGAAAAATGAAACGAAGTAATGCATAAGTTACACGATGAAAGATTACCCAAAGAATTTGGAAATGGATTAACAGAATGAAGGATAAAGCCAGACAATGAAAATATAGGAATAAAAAATAAAAGTGGAAACATACTGGAAGATGAAGCCGAAGTTGAAAAAGTATTCAGATAACACTGGAAATATTTTTAAAATCAGCGATGAAAATGAAAACTTCGACATTGATTTTGAAAACAGAATTATCGATGAGCTCAACGAAATAATCGAACGAACACACCCATACCACTTTGTCGAAATAACCAGGAATACCAAGGAAGAGATCACTGCCATCGTCTCGGCGGAAGAGCTTAAGAGAGTGATAAGCAGATTTAAATAAAGGTACATCAGGACTTACGAGAGAAATTCCGTGGAAGCCCTAAAGAATGTTTTCAATGCGTACCTGAATACAGGCTACTTTCCAGACGATCTGAAAGGGGCAAAAATAATTTCTCATCCGCTATAAAATTCCTGACCTATTTCCTTACTTAATTTTATTGGGAAATTATATGAAAAGATATTGAAACGCAGACTGAATGAACACCTAGAGGAAAACAAGCTTTACAATGAGCGTTGATTTGGATTTCATAAAAACAGGAGCACGAAAATGGTCTTTCTGATAATAGAGAAATTAGCGAAGGCTAAAAGCGAAAAGACGAGCGTAGACATCGTCTGTCGGGACTTGTCTAAAGCATTCGCCAGAGTCTGGCAGAGGCGTATTCAATACAAGATACTTCAACTAAGTTTAAACAATAAATTAGAAAGGATACTCTGCGACTACGTGAAGCCGGAAGCTGGCCTTGCCCAAGATGGTTGCCTCGGCCCAATATTTCACTCGTACGCTGTTTATAACGCAGAGGTTGTATGAACATCCGATTTGCGATGACAACATAATTAATTATGGCACCATACGGGAACGGACAAATTCAAACACAAATTACGGGAGAAGAGATAAGAAGAATCAACCAGTATGAACAAAAATGGAAAATAAGCACAAAGAGAAATTTTGTAAATAGTATCAATGTACAGGAAAAAGCTATCGGATATTTACGTAAACGAGAAAAAGATTAGATATGGTACCGATTGCAAAGTACTATAACAAAGTCTAGTTACAAGAAACACACCCAGAAGAATCAACAAAGGAAAATTGAACTGAAATTATTATACAAGCTCACATCGCTCAATTGGAGAAACAGGAAGAAAATCTAAATCACTTATTCAAAATATCCTAATCTGCCCCACAATAGCAATGTATACCCTCTTTAAAAACATTTCCTGAATCTGCAGATAATTCAGAAAATAACGATGTATCTCATAGCGAATACGAGAAAGAGAAAGACAAACAGAGACCTAAACAGAGAAGCCGGAATCGAGGAAAAAAGCAAGAGATATTATAGAAAAACAAGGTCTGCTGATCAAAAAGTCGCATGCTCTCACTTATTCTGATTTATGACCTTACGACCTTCAAAACTTCCAATAATTCCCGGACTAACCTTAGGAGGACCTTGGTAATTATATCCTTCGAAAGAGAATGTAAAATATCCTAAGGGTTTAAATTTCGTTAGAATCGGCCGAATATTTATGATGTTATTGCCAAAACAATTTAATTTCATGACTAACTTTGGGAGGACTTTGGCAATTATATCATTCGAAAGAGAATGTAAAACAACACAAGGGTTTCAAATTTCGTTAGAATCGGCCGAATAGTTATGATATTGCCAAAACAAAATAATTTCCCTGGCTAATCTTTGGAGGACTTTGGCAATTATATCATTCAAAAGAGAATGTAAAACAACATAAAGGTTTCAAATTTCATTAGAATTGGCCGAATAGTTACAATTCTATTACCAGAAAAAAGAACCATAACGGGGACCGATCGACATAGTGAGATGTAGAGTCACCCGCGATTAAAAACAAACAAGGGAAGAGATTTGCGAGGAATTGCCCAGTCAAATAGCGTATTGGCTCTGATCTTCCCAAGTAGCACAGCGGCAATGAAAAAAAAGAGTAAGAGGAAATAACTACGTAGAAACAAAACAAGACAAATCAACCTGCTGGACAACACTGAATACAACAAAAACAATCAACGTGAATTCCGATTCTGCTTGAAAAAAATTATCCTATTTTGCTACGCAGAAATAACTGATTTTCGATAATCAAATTCATTAATTATGGAAGCTAAATTTATGATTATAAAACAAGATGGAGGAAAACGACTTCAAAAGAAAAGGAACCAAATAAGACTTACTACTAAACCGAAAACCCTAAACACGACTAAATAAATTTAATGAAAACTAGGTAAAGAGTTAGAATAGAACGAATATATAAATGAAAAAATAAAGAAAACTTACAGGAGAAGGAAAAATAACTACGGTTTGAACGCCTAGCAGAATACACATAATAAGCACCTAGCATCATTGACAAATTGCCTTACACTAACTATTTACCCTACTTACCAATTTCCAACTCTCAACTCCTATAATACGGCCCGAGATTATCTTGACCTCCAAGGAAACTTGAAATCTTTGCAGTTCCTCTACTTCCTTCCTTTTCGCCCTAATCCTTTGCTACTGTCGCTCCCAAACGGGCTTTAAATAGCCAATGAATAAAAAAAAAGGATAAAAGTACTACACACCGTGGTATTACCACCACGTTTAGCTGTAGGGCCAAGACCACCTAGGTCAACTTTTTACTCTCCTAGTTGCTCTCCCTATCCCCCTCCCCGTAAAACCCCTATGTGTCTCCATTTAGCACAGGGACGTAGTGATGGGTGAGCGCAAAGGAGATCCGGGCTCCCTCTCCCCGCGCTCCTAGGAGTGAGAGAGGGGGAGGGGGGGATACTCGGACAGGCTATTAGTTGACTCTCTCCCACACTACCTCTTCGTTTTCTTCTCCTCCCCGCAGATGGGTGACTTCGGGATCCGGGGTAGCAGCACGTCCTCCTCCCGGCCTGAGTGCAAATTAGAGAAGCCCCGTCGTCACTGGGTTGATTTGAACTCTGATGGGCCTCGGAAAGTTGTTGGTGCGCTTTCCCCTCGCCCACACTCGATACTACTGTACATTTTTATTAGTATTATTATTAGTTTCTCTTATTAGCATTATTATTGTCATTATAATTATTATTATTATTTAGTACTATAATTTTATTATTATTATTTTGTATGATTTTTATATTATTAGTAGATTATTAGGTTATTATTATTATTAGTTTTATTATTATCTAATATTATTTATTATATGTATTATTATTATCATTAAGCCTATCCAGTCAACCTTTTCTCCCTGAACTTTGTACCAGGAGGAGTGTCTCCACCAGTACAGAGTGCCTTGTTAGACTGCATGCCATCTTAGGATCACATAGCACCAGAATATGATAATAATAGGTGATATCCACGTTATTCGTTAGTGGCTCCGCCTATCTTTACTTCTCTTTATTGCATACCCTCCTACCCATTTCCAAAGTTGCTCTCCTATCCACAGAGGTTCTGATTGCCCGACTTACTTTTGTCCTTTTATGAGGCTTAGTCAAATGGCATTGTATACCGTGAGGTACCTACCTGATGCTAGGGCCGAAAGTCCGCTGGCTAGGGAAAGTATTATGTACGCGGGCGGTGTGTTTGGCCGTTGACTCTGCTCACCTTCCTCCGGTACGCATATAAGGCGACTACGCCGGCAACCACCCTCTGCGGTTTAAGCTTCAAGACAATTTAGCCTGATAGTGGGCTGGGTTGGCATAGCACATCGACGCTGGACCGGGAGCGATTATATGTGTAAATGATCATATTCTGGAATCTCTGATCGTCTGGAGACTTTTCTCTTAACCTCCCCCACTCATAGGGAGGTTATACTATTTATTTTCCATTAGGCCCCTTTTTTATTTGTTATTATGAACATGGTGACAACTAAAAGCAAAGTGGAAGGGCGCATGGAGATCCGCCTCCAAGCACGAACTAACCCTCCCTAGGTGTCGGGGAGGATAGGGAAAATCGAGGCACCCCTTCGATCGGTGGAAGGGGTCCCGTCTCACCATCGCCATGGGACAAAGGGGTTTGCTCTTTGCCATCTTTGGAGCTCCTCTCTGGCAACTCCATCTCTGAAAAGGAGTTAGCCTCCTTATGCTTTCTCAAGGGCCTCTCCAACCATCTCCTGCCGGAGTGGAGGCTTACTCCTCTCCTAGGCCTACGGCTACCCACTTCTGGGGCATCGCCCATGGACAACCTCATCTATCGATGAATTCTAGTCCCCCCCTCCTTATTCTATCACAGGACTGAGTAAGCAGGTGCTTCAAAATCGAAAGCTCTCGGTGGTAGCGACTCAGTAGGGCCAACCCCCTCTATGACACAAGGGAAAGTCGTACGCGTCGGGCTGTGTCCCCTGCAGTCCAGCAATCATACATCTTAATATTGGGGGACGTCGGCGTGACTGCCCCCCTCTCTTCCCCGATGGAGGTAGGCTCGCCGGCAAGAGACTTGACTGCGACAAAAGATACCTTAAATCGGATCCGTGATGCATTGGGTGGATGGCTACATGGAGTCCCCCTCGAGATGGACATGGTCCCGGAGATGACCCAGCCACAGACGGCAGGATCTTCCATGGGGTTGAACTCGAGTTCGGTGCCAAACACCGAACCTGAGTCCACCACTGTGCAAGCTTCTCTTCAGACGGTTCGGGCCCCTCAGGACTCACAAGGAGAGGAGATACCTCCTCTCCCGGGTAGTACACATGTTACAGCTAAAACCTTCTCAATCTCGGAGAAGGATCTTACTGAGACCGGTCCATCAGGCCTAGGGGCTCCTTCGGCGGTGGAGAGAAGCGGGTTCATTGCCCACCACCATTTCGCAAAAAGAAAAGCTAGAAAAACCAAAGCGGGCTAAAGGATCCTCCAAAAGGAACCCCAGCCTCCAAAGCCGCTCCGCTCACCTAGGGTTTCGAGGCGAAGGGAGGAAATGACTCGCATGGAGAGCCCAACCTCCCCAGATAATTCCTCGAAGGCGACAGCGCCTTGTTCGGCCAACAGCGCCCGGAGTTCTGCCTCCGGGAAGCATACGGCCATTCGCGTGAGGGTCTTTTCTTTGAAGAGGGCTCCAACATCTCCTCCGAGGTAGTCCTGGGGTCATATTCCTTCACTCGAAATGTCTCGGACTCCTGACCAACATTGAGGACTACGGAGGCTCGTATCCTACCATTCCCCGTTAGCTATCTTGTTTAATGAGAGAATGCTGATCGCGTTGACTCTAACAGAGATTGAACCGCATCTCTCGCTACGTCTAAGCCAACATGTTTCAGTTTTACTTGGCCAATACTAAGGTGGCGCACTTATGTCGCTTTTCAAGGCTCCATCCAGACCCGGACTTATTCCCCAGCGTGACCGTTTTCCGTAAGGCGAAAGAACCGCGCGCCTCCACCGAGTCGTTAGACTCACAGGAGGGAACACCGCTGAAGTTGTTCGTGAGGCCATCTTCCGGGGCTCCTAAAGCTGCCCTCTGAAAGTATGACAGCACCAAAGGAGCTTCAGCTCCTTTGCCCACACCCAGTGGTAGGCTAGGTATCTCAGAGACGGTAGATCCTCGAAAAGAGGGCCCCATGCCTATGTTTTCGAGGCGGAGGGAGGAAAATACTCGCATGACGAGCCCAATCTCACTTGATGTGTCATCGGAGGCGACAGCGCCTTCAGCGCATTATGCACTCAATAGCGCTTGGAGTTTTACCTCCGTAAAGCGTACAGCCATTCCTGTGAGGGTATTCTCTTCGAAGGGGGCCCCGCATTTCCTCCGAACATAGTTTTCCTAGAATTGCCGCGGACTCCGGGCCAACTGGTAGGAGCTGCGGAGGCTCGTCTCCTCCCGTTTTCCCTTAGCTTTTTGCAGGAGCCCATGCTGGGCGCGTGCCCCCTGTCCACCCTCCCGGGGTATAAGGTTTTCATAACCCCATTACCAAGGGATGGGGCCAGTAAGGAGGATGCGTGGTTTACACTAGGCGTGATGTCTCCGTTCTTTTCTTTGCTTTAGATACCTCCTTCCAAATAGTAGCTGTGCAGCTCTACCTGGATAGGAGTTATAGTTATTTCCGTATACATTCCACCGTCAGCCGACTTAGACGCTGGGGACTTCCGCCGCGTTCTGGCACGGTTGCCGAGGCCCTTTCTCTTGCTCGGAGATATGAACGGTAGACCTTCTCTCTGGGAAGACTACTCTATTAATTCCAAGGGTCAAGTCCTTGCTGAGCAGATCGGCGAGCTGGAGATGGGTGTCCGAAATGTGAATGAGTTTAAGCATCACTTCCCTAGAACCGCTTCCATCTATATTTGTGCTCTCCGGATGCACAGCATGATTTGGGGTGGGGGTGATCGATGACTTCCATGGTAGTGATCACTTTTCTATTCAAATATCATTTTCTGTGCCACTGCCGCTCGATGGCCCGCTCCGGTGGTGCTTGGCACTGGCGCGGTCTCCGCATTCAGGAAATGACTGATTTCTCTATTCGATGAGTTTAAGTTGGTAGATAAGGCCGTTGAGTTCATCTCCGGCAACCTCATCACCGCGGGCCTAACTACTATTCCTAGAACGTCTGCCGTTTTGCAGGCCGACCACTCCCGTTGTGGTCAGTCGAGCGTGAGACGGCCATCAAACAGAAGCGTTATGGCTACATGAGCTATAACCGCTTCCCGAAAGATTTCACTGTCGGTGAATTTCGTCGAGCTAGAGCTAGGTTCCGGTATATTTCGAAGTACCCGCGCCGCTCTTGTCGGGCATACGTGTCTTCACTTAACGGGAAGACCCCTCTAGCAGAGGTGTGGAAGCGAGTCAAAAGGATTCGGGACAAGTTCTCGCAGGAGCCCCCTCCCTTTCTCCATGAGAATGGGAGCTCAATCTGGGACCCCACATCCGTGGGGGAATCTTCGAGACCGCTTTCTCTGCATTCTCTAGCCGGGATGCTGCTCCACTTGCATTCAATTCGCGTCGTGATGTCGCCGAAGGCCGTCAACTGTACTTTACCTCCAGAGGCGGAGAACCCTTCAACGACAGGTTTACTTTGATTGAGTTGCGTTCCGCTCTCGCTTCTTGCGCGGACACATCCTCTGGTGCAGACGATGTCCCGCACGCCATGCTTCGACACCTGGGTGAGCGAGGCCTGGCCTTTCTGATAGATTTGTTCAACAGGATCTGGGCAAACGGTAACCTCCCAGGCTCCTGGCGAATCGCTACTGTTCTCACTTTAGGCAAACCGTGGAGAGATCACTCTTACCCGCCTGGTTTCCGCCCAATCTCTCTAACCTCCTGCGTGTGCAAGTTGATTGAAAAATTGGTAAATGTTATATTAGCCCTTTTTTCCGGACACCGTAGGCCATCTGTGTTCTGCATAGTGCTGCTTCCGCAAGTTCCACTCCACGTCGGATGCTCTGGCCTACTGGAAAAATGCCTTCTGCGGGGCCTTCCTTCGTAGACAGCACTACGCCTCGGTGTTCTTCGACTTGGAGAAGATCTATGATACCGCATGACGATACGGTATCATAGAGACTCTCCACATGATGAGGGCGAGGTGACGCCTCACAACCTTTCTATGTTAATTTTTGCGAGACCTTCGATTCCGCGGACGGGTGGGTGGGGCCCTCTCCGGCTCAAATGGAACAGGAAGAGGGTGTCCCGCACTGAAGTATCGTCAGTGTCACACTATTTGCCCATAGCATTAATGGCATCACATCGGTGCTGCCGGAAGATGTTCTCTCTACGCTCTACGTTGATGATCTTTAGATCTTTTGGGGCGCGGCCCAGATACCATCTCTAAAGCGTCGACTCCAACCCGCATTGATCGTGTCTCTCGCTTTGGCCAAGATTAAGTTGGTGCACTTCTGCCGCCATCCGCGGCTCCACCCTGACCGAGATTTATTTCTAAATGTGGTTCGCCTGAAAGTGGTAGAATCTCACCGTTTCCTTGGTCTTGTATTTGACTGACGCTTTACCTGGAAGGCTCATATCTAGAGTCTTAGGGCCTCTTGTACCCGCGCCATGGACATTCTTCGTTCCGTAACGTTCAGCACTTGGGGCGCTAATAGGACTACCGCCTTACTTTTTTATCGATCCTTTGGTCTTTCGAAGCTCGACCTCGGATGCGAATTTTATGCATCCGCAGTCGAGCGTAATTTGCGGAAGGTGGACTCGATCCAACACACCAGCCTTCGCCTGGCGACCGGTTCCTTCCGCACTTCCCCTTTTGAAAGCCTACTAGGCGATGCTGGGGAGATGCCACACACTCTGCGCCGTGTATAGTGCATACTTCGCTGGGGGAAGTGGGCCTCCCTCCTAAGCTGGAACGTCCTTCCATTTCTTGCTTTTGATTTGTCTTTGGTTTGGTGGTGTTTCTTACTTATTTTTATTTTAATATAGCCTGGTATTAGGCTTGTAATTAAGTACCGCGACTTGTACCCTTCTAGCCAGTTGTCAGATGGGCGTTATTTAATAAAAGAAATATATTTTTGCAGTGATCCCCAGGTTTTCCGGCACGGAAGAGAGCCAGACTTGATCATACCTATGTATCGTAGTGACTCATACCAACAACACATACGTTTATGGATTTAATGCACTACAAATCCCTTAAATCTGATATAAAATCTGTGGGAGATCCTAAAAAAGTGGAAACACCACCTCCGAATACTGCGATGTTAAACCATAGCCGGGTTCGATTCGTTCCCGAATAGGCCTACCGTTTTGGGATAACTTCGCGCTTGCTCCCATGCGCTATACAGACTTGACCTGTAGTTTCGATCCCGCCTTAAACTATTTGTCCCCACTGAGAAATAAAAAGGCCGATAAAGCAGTGGAATCTGTGTTAAAACCAGTATCATTCCCCTACCCATCTTCCTCCCCCACCAAAAGATAGATAAGCGGACGCCCTCAAATCGTAACTTACCCCTAGCGTCATTAAGCCAAGACTGGAGAGACGTGGTCACGTGGCTCAGAATTTGCTCCTTAAGTCGGTGATATCCCGCTGAAAACGATTCCAGACTTCGTTCGCTTCGGACCTTTTTGCACCCGGGTTCTCATTTCGATTGTCCTGTAATATGCTCTCGTCACATATGAATGGGTTAATTAAATAATCTGAAGCAATAATATACCCTAAAAAAAACACAAAATCGGCATAGTTCGAGAGTTTGAGTCTGCTTGTACACTGTACAATTAACATATCTAGTGTGGAAGACACGATCAGAAGCCCTTTCACTCGCCCTTAGAACATGGATGGCCAAAATTCTCACACATTTCATCGCCTTATGAACATCCTCCACATTGACCCACAAAGGATTATTAGTTGGCATCTAGAGAATTGTGCCTTCCAGTCCCCAATGAGTTCAAGGGTCTAGCTTAATTGTGGAGGTTCGGAGAGTAGCGTGGCATCCCACTCCCCAATGTTTTAAGTAGTCCCCTCTTTATTTTGTTCGGTAAGTGTCTTTCAAACTTTTCACTTTTCCAACTTCTCACCCCGCAATCGTTTTATTTGAGATGCTCTCGTTGGTTTTCGCTTGTTTGTTATGTGCATAAATTTATGCACCCCTGCATTTGTACATTTTCAGTCTTTTGCTAGAGTATTTCTCTCCCGTTTTGTTTTCCCTACGTCTAATTTCCATAATAAGCAAGTGTACGTTCACCAGACTCCAATTTTCTCTCATTAATTTTAAACGGGTTAACATCCTCTATCTCGGGTCATTGGGGCTAACCAGGTGGGAGAAAAATAGAGGGGGGGTATAAGAACAAGGAAAATGGGTTAGGTAAAACAAATTGTAGGATCCCTACAGCAAAACACATCAACCACAATTTCTGTAACTGGGAGGGCCCATTCGAAGTCCTCAATAACATATTTGAGAGAACCTTACATTAAACAGTGGGAGGCGGGCCTACCCCTGACGCCGGAGCACGCTTCCTTCTTGTTGCCTATTTGCTTATCTTGTTTTTTTATTGTTGCTTTTTTAGCTTGTGCATTAGACTTTGTATTTTTTATCTTTATTTTTTATTTACATGATATTACTTGTTTTTTAATCTAGCCTAGTAGTTAGGCTGTAGCGTGAGTACGGCAACTTTTGCCCCAGTAGGCTCTTAGAATAAAAAAAAAGCAGTGGCGAAAAACAGGAACGCAAAAAGGTTAAAACACTAAATTAGCATAAATATCAGAAATAATAAAAACAGGTCACCTCCAACAAGGTCAATAAGCGTTTAGTTGTTTGCCGAATGGTGTCATCGTAAACTAATTGTGTCACAAACAGGGTTTCATTGTTTACATCTTGAGGCCAAAATGGCCGCGCTCAATGGTGCATAGCGGTGACCAACAATCTCTCATTTGTGAAAGATTTATGAATAATTATTGGTTGTGTAACTAATTATCATTTTTGATCTGATTTTTCTTTTTTCTTTATTTCAGGAATCGTATTCACAACCGGAAGAATATATTTTAGGTAAATTATGACCGCGATAAATGCCCCTTGTGTGTTCGTCACTCCTCTCAACCCTTCTGCGATCTTGCATTTCTAACCCCGTGACGGCTGGTCATGTGTAACATGGGTAATCTTGCTGCTGCTGACATCTAGAGGATTGTGTGCCCCTTATACCCCTAACAACCGCACCTTGCCCTCCGGCCCTAAAATCCGCAGGGAGAGTTGCGGGGTACCTATATACTCTTGGCCAAAAGTATAAAGTATCCTATGGATTTATATAATGTAATAAGACATTTGTGGTAAATGAATTCAGTATATTTATTTATTTTTAATTATTTTAATACTTAGTTGGACCCCATTTTGCTTTAATTACAGTCATAATTCTTCGTGGCAAGGATTTCACCTCATTTTCACAAATTTCTGACGCCATCTTCCCTAACTCAGCTGGTAATTTTTCATATAGTTGTTTTATTTGTACTCATCGTACTACTTATTACTTTTCCAAGTACTCCTGCGCAATTAGTCTATTTGATTTAGGTCTGGGCTCTATGCTGAGCACTACATAAAGGTGATCCCTATTTCCCCAGACCAATTCTTGTGTGGTGTATGTATGGCATGGCGCATTGTCCTGCTGAAATATAACTTCATTTCTTGGTGTTGCGGGATGCATTTTCTGGATAGATGGCATTGAAATTCGTGACAACATGGCGGTAAAAGTTGTGGAGTTCATTCTTCCTTGACACCCAAGGGCACAGTGATGTATTTCTCTCGCCGTCGTGCTGACGGGACTCCGGGCCTCGTCCGGCCCCACCTTAGCCTCTCCCTTTCGCTAACATCTAATTTCTGGTTTCTGTATCAACAGCCCTCCACTCTTTCACCCCTGTGTAGCCTGTTACACTTGACAACTGGGTGAAAATTAGGATAGCGCCGTGACTGGGTTGACAAGAACTCTGATGGGCTTGGGAAAGTTGTTGGGGCACTCCCCCTTTCGCTGCCTCTCAGCGTACCTTATCTTTATTTATTTATTTATTTTTATTTTATTATTATTTATTTATTAGACTATTCCCTCAACCTTTTTTCTACCCGCACTTTTTACCAGGAGGAAGTGTTCTCACCTGGTCTATGCCACTAAAAGACGCCAGTCATTCCCTAAGCCTTTTGGGCTTAGTGCTAGGAAACTCCTTTGAGAGCTCGATGGAGCTCCCGCCCCGGAAACGCCTCTGGTTCTTCTCCCTAGAGTGTAATAGCTTTGACTGTGCCGTCACGCCTCTGCTCCCAGAGCTTCCACAACGCCGGAATTAATGCGTTTAACCTTTTTGGAGCACACTTAGTGTCACGCTGGAACCGTGCCAGTGTATACGGATGGCTCCAAGTCCCAAGAAGAGGTCGGTTTCCACGCCGTATCCCCTCAGTTTGAAATCAGCGGGACTCTACCAGGGGCCTCGTGTATTCACTTCCGAGCTGGTGGCAATAAACCGCTCGGTACGGGAGATAACGCTGCGTCTGGTTCGGAGACCGGATTGTGATTTATAGCGACTCACAAAGCCATGGTTTTGGCGAGCCGGGCGGATGTCGAGATTATCTTCTGCTGGGTTCCTGGACATGTGGGAATTGGAGGAACTGGGCCACCAGACAGGCGTTTCGCTCTTCCTCACACCGACTACATGGCAAAAATCAAGGCAGGCCTCCGGACTGCTTGGCAAAGACGATAGGAGACGGCCGAAGCTAGTTAAAATTGCGTGCCATTGCGCTGCGACTGTTCCCACGGACCTACCCACAAATGCCTCGAAGGTTTCAGGTCACTTCTATCGTCTTCAAATCGGGCGCACTCGCGGGACGCATCGCCATTTGATGGAGCGTTCGCCTGCACTTTTTTTTAACAAATGACTGCGTTGTCCCCAAGACTGTTCGGTGGTACATTCTTGTTTAATGTCCCATTCTGGGTGACCTTCGCGCACCATACCTGTCCAGGTATCAGGATGTGCAAGGTCGCTATCGCTTGTTCCTTGTACTCGAGAAGGATTCGTGCACTCAGATGTTTGGATTATCTGACTTTTTGGAGGAGATTGGCCTCCTCCATTTCATTTGACTCTCTTCAGTGTTCGCCGCAAAATCTAGCGCCAGTTGTAAGTGGGCCTTCCTCCGAGGCCAGAGCGTGCCTACTCCTTCATGCCTTTCTTCTGTTTTTTACTTTTTCTTTTTTTTTTTTTTTTTGCTGTTTCCTCTTTAGTTCGTTTTTATTTGTTTGGTTTTATGGAACTTTAAACTTGCCTAGTACTAGGTTGGAATTTTAATACGGCGACTTAGCCCTTGGAAGCATTTGCCAAATGAGCCTGGTGTGATAGACTTCTTCTCTAGGTGTTTTTAAACGTTTTCTGCCACATTTCTCTTCCTCGATACAAAGATCTTGGTCTCTCGATATCGTTTTATAATGGTTTGGAAAACATATCTTAAAATCTTATATTTTTAGCAGTTTCTACTTATGATAAGCCCCGGCTATGGAGAAGTAGGATGTGTGCTCTGTGCTTCTGTAAGTTCTTTAGTTTTATCCATATTACTTATTTAAAACGCTATTGAATCCAGAGTTATAAATTTAAGCTGAAACATAAGAAATATTGGTTAATTTTGATTTTAGAAAACACTATTTTATTAATTACACAGTACACACCATTTAGTTAAATAATGAGTAATTCAAACATTAGCAAAATACACTATGAACATATATATTTATGAATAATATGATCAATTCTAAAAGTTTTTTTTAAATGTTAAATATATAAATTTATAAGGTGTGCTTTATACTTTGGCCAAGGGTGTATCTACCACACATTTTCTCTTCTATCTTCACGAGTATCTTTACAGATCTTTCCTTAGCTACTCAATGCAAATACCCACGTTGGCTTTGCGTTCTAAATTCGAGAGGGAAAATCCATTTCTACCTTTCCAGTTTTCCTTCGAGTATTTCTCTCCCTTTCATTTTCCTCAAGTTTAATTTTGACAAGTGAATCAACGGTCTTTCCTCTTATTTATTTATTTGTTTCCTCCGTCCTCGTGTTCATAAATGCATCTTACAGGAAGAGTTGCTCACCTTGCAGGTTCATATAGCCACAAGTAGTCTCATCTTTTAACTACTCGGGCTACCTATGTATCACGCATGTTCACTTCCCTAATCTTCGCTTATTACAAACCTCATATCACCAACGTTCTGGTGGGGTGAGAGAGGGGGGTTTCCCTCCTTGTTCTTACTTTTTAGGGGTTGGTAGATGGCATCTGACACAACACTCAATCAAGAACCGGGTCATCGTTATAGGCCAAGAGAAATGCGTCCTGATGGCATTTTCGTGCGGTTTTCCCATATAATCCCCGTTGTCTTCACCTTTGCCATTTGGAGTTATTTCTAATCGCGTGGCCGCGACTCTATAAGTTACTATGTAGGTCCGTAGGTCGGTCGGATGGTAACCATTTACTTTTCAATGAGTTTTTTTGTCAATAACGTTGTAACTATTCGGCAGATTCTAAGGAAATTTGAAATCCTTATGTTGTTTTTAATTCTCTTTCGAATGAAATAATTGACAATGTCCTCCTAAGGTTAGTCCTGTAATTATTAAAAGAAAACTAACTCTGGGTCGGATTGCCTCACTTGTTGAATGTTTTGAAGGTCATAAGTCAGAATAATTGAGAGCACGCTAATTAGGTCTGTTGACTTTGTTCTTATTTGGGGACAATTGTCCAGGATTGGCAGACAGTATAGGGAAGAGCGGAACGCAGGTCCGTTAGCTTAGTCTGCGCAGACTTGCTCAGGCCCCCCGCAGCGGCGCGCTCGCTCCTACCAGCCTCTACCATGTCCATGGAACCAGCACAACAGAATCTCGAGATTACCCTCGCATGCAGTACTGGTGGTGCCATTGATACTAGTAGACGATAAATATTGTAGATTGGCGGGACGCCGAGTTTGACGCATGCAACTCTTATCTACGTCACGCAGATCAAATTACAACGCCGCTGTCTCTCCCCTCCCTCCTTCAAACACAAATCCACACTCACCTTGACTGTGAACGGATAGCCTTCCCCCACCACGCAACGTAGACCGCGACCGCTAGTAGCCACGGACTTACCAGTAATTGTCATACTGATCTTTGTGAATTTCATTATTCCTCAGGGGCGGGGCTAAAAATAGGTGGTTGGTTGAATAATAATTATATTATGGAGTCTGAGGTGGCTCGTTAGAAGCCCCCTACCCAATGAACAAGTTCTTACAAAGAGGGAAAGAACTCATTTTAGCTCCCCCGAAGTACGAAACAACACATCATTTCTTCACTTATAAAAAGTACTCGAATCTGGAATAATTGATTATCGCAAGTCGTTGAAAACACTTCGGTTGATTTAAGAATCGAGGATTTTAGGGCCTTGGCTCGTCCTCAATTCAAGAATTCCCTTCTGTGTCATCTGTGGATCTTCCATGGTCTGCCATCGTCGCCATCGGACGATTGAAACAAGGTCAACAGACCCAAGTCGCGTGCTCTCAATTATTCTCACTCGTGACCTTACGACCTACAAAACTTTCAATAATTCCCGGAAAGAGATTTAAAACAACATAAGAGTTTAAAATTTCGTTAGAATCGGCCGAATAGTTACGATGTTATTGCCCCAAAAACTGATTGGAAAATAAAACTGTTACCGACCGACCTGCGGCCCTACATAGGAACTTGAGTCGCACCTAAAAATAGTAGTTTTGCATCTTAAAAATAATCCATGATTGGCTTCGATTTGTATAAATTATTCAAGCGTTTCCAATGGATTATCCATTTCATTCAAGCGTTTCCAATGCATTAACTATTTCATTTACTGGGACAAAAGCTGTATGGGCTGAATGCTACGAATTTTTAACTGAAATTCAGTGTGTGGCTGTATGGAGCTTCCAAACTATCGGTCTACACACCAAGTTTTGTGAGAAGTGGAAGAGCAACGTTGGATTACTACTGTCCTTGAAAACACTTCTTCAATGGCCTCTTTGTAGTAAATGAGCGCATATCTCTGGATTAAGTATCCGATTTATATGAAATATTCGGTGAAAGAGTTCTAGATAAGCGTCTCGCTTTTTAGTCGCTTACACGCGACTCTATAAGTTACTATGTCGGTCCGTAGATCAGTCGGTCGGATGGTAACATTTTACTTTTCAATGAGTTTATTTGGCAATAACATGGTAACTATTCGGCCGATTCTAACGAAATTTCAAACCCTTATGTTTTTTACATTCTTTTTCGAATAATATAGTTACCAAAGTCTTCCAAAGGTTAGCCAGGGAATTATTAAAAGAAAACTAATTCTGGGTCGGATTTCCCCACTTGTTGAAAGTTATGAAGGTCATAAATCAGAATAATTGAGAGCACGCGACTTAAGTCTGTTGACCTAATTGTCAAAAGAGCATAAACACGGAAAGATTCACATTGAAATTAAAGATCGAATAGTGGTGTATATCTTCAAACATAGAATGTTAATCACGAAACCAGTCGTGTGAATTGTCTAGTAATTAAAGGTTTTAATGCGTGCTTAAAATAAGGAAACGCTGGTCAATTTTTTTCAGTCTTAAACTAAGAATTTACACTTGGCTTCTTTTTCTAAATTATTCGAGATTAACAAATTGACTTAGATTTGGGGAAACGGTTGTGAGGCACTAACTTGGTTTTGTGCCTCTTCCACGTCGAATAAGTTCTATCGCAGTTGCGTCGATACGAGTTCTGAAACCCCTTCAATTGTGGGGGGATTTTTTATATAATGAGTAATTAATTAAGCTATGCCATATCTTGACGAGATTTTGATGTAGCGTCTCTTGAGTAGTGGCTGCTTTGGTATATGCTGACGAAGATAGTCCTAGGTTGGTCTACTTTAGCGGAATTACCATGGCGATGCTTCTCATACTTATACATTATTGGCAAGCTTGTTTGTTTTTGTATTTTTCCTTATTTCAAATATATTAATTTTAAATAAGCTTCACTTTCCCGCGTTCGCTACAAACAAATTCTATGTCGATGTAGGAATATAAAAAGTAAGACCTGTTTGTGTAGAACACAAGAATTAATTCGATTGTTTACCTTTAATTTTTGTTACCGTATCATTTGATATCAGTATTGCCAACTGTACGGGAGGGTTTATTTTACTACTTAATATTATCATTTTTTTTCTTCTATTATTTATTTATATGTGGCGGGGCATTTATGCTGGTAACGAAGATGCGAGAAAGCGTGGCATTGTGTCCCGACTCTTCCCGTGAATCTCTTCTCAAATGTCTCGAGACGGTTTCTAGTCATTTTCGATCGTCTTCGAATCGGATACACTCGCGGGATGATGCGCCATCGAATGGAATGCCCCCTGAACTTGTGCCCCTCCCCCCCAGCTTTGTACGACACAATTTGATTGAATGTCCTATCCGGTGTGTGTGTAGGGGGGGGGGGGCGGTTGTCTCCGGTACTTGTGGAGGTCTCTTGTGTCGGTTTGTGGGGTCATGGAGTTCTTGGAGGGGGCGGAGCCTCAATGCAATAAAATATTTGAAATTGTTGACATCATGCTGGGTACCTGGGGAGGTCGAAGTCTCCCATTGGCTTGAGCGTGCTTCTTAATGCGCTGTTGTTTTGCTTCTTTTTTTTTTGTATTTTATTACTTTAGATTAGCCATTTTTTTTCTGTGGCTGCCAGAAAAGTCTGAAATTTATTTTTAAAAATCAACCTTATCCCCCTACCTGCGTAGTAAAATATCAGAAATGAGAATAAAAAAAGGTTGCGCTCCTTCATTCCGATGTCTGTGTTCCCGTCTTCTTTTTTGCAAAGCTCTGTTGTCTTTATCTCAACTTATACTTTTATTGAACCTCGCCTCCCAAATATTCGGTGAACAATTTATGATTTTGGTCGTTTAATCGGTGTTCAACCCTTGCGTTTACGTTTTTATGTTCTTTCGTTAGGTAGCCCGGGTGGGCCTAAAGTAGACAGTTTTTGGTTGGTATTTATTATATGTCGCAATGGTCGTGCTTTTCAGAAGGTATAATTGAAGATTGTTTGGCTGGGCAATAATATGGCAAAACACTTAATATAGACGAAATAAAACGGATTTTAAAGGAATCTTAGAAATGTCAAAATGCAATCTCTAATAACAGCTGATGCATTTTGACATTTCCATTATTCTTTTAAATTTATTTTCTTGGTTAGTCTTTAAGTGATTTGCCATATTATTATATTATACCCTTTGAAAAACACGACCTTTGCAACATATAATGAATATCAACATATATATATATATATATATATATATATATATATATATATATATATATATATATATATATATATATATATACCAGGCAATGGCTTCGCCACTCCTCCCTACGGGAGCTTGCTCATCGCTACTAAAATTAAAATTTAAAATCTTTAAAAAAGCAGCTATGGTTATTTTTTTATAAATTTTGTGAACTTTGCCAATAATAATAATTTTAAAAAGGAACTCTAAACTAAATTTCCCCCCTTTGAAAATATCACGTTCCTAAAATATAGTTATAGAAGAAGATATATAAAAATAAATTTTCTGAGCTTCACCATTTTGTTTTTGATATTATAAAAGAATTATTAGAAATAATTTTGGTAAAAAAAACAAGTCATAACCAAAATAAGATGAAATTATTATTCAAATATAAAAAAAAATCCCCTTCTTAAATTATAGAGTTAGTGATGATATATATATATATATATATATATATATATATATATATATATATATATATATATATATATATATATATATATATATATATATATATATATATATATATAAAACTTCAAGAAACAGAAAAACAGTATCTTTCTTGATCGGAAATATTTAAACCGTGCACACTGAGGCAGTGAGCAACCGCTTTGATCTCAATTAAACCGTCCTTTAGACCACTCGGCTACGTGGAGGACAAAATCTTCCGAATAAACAAGCGAATTAGGAAATATATTTCCTAAGAAAAATTATTCTGTTTCTTGCGGTTTGCTGGATTCATTTCATCATTTTTTCGCCTTTATGAAAGATATATATATATATATATATATATATATATATATATATATATATATATATATATATATATATATATATATATATATATATATATATATATATATATATATATATATATATATATATATATATACAGTCAACCCCCCATATTCGCGGGGGATAGGGACTACGAACCTCCGCGAATATTGAGAAACCGTGGTTTGTTGACGCTACCCCCAAAACACCCCAACCCTTCTCAAACATCGTAATACGCTCCCTATATTAATTCAAGAAGTTATGTTTTGTCATGTTCATGAACACATACAGTACGAAATAAAGTATCAGAACACATTAAATTATTTTATTGTATAATGTTTACTCACCTGGAGATAGTTTTGTTTTGATTGAAGAATGATGATTGTAGATGATGTTGCCTGTGCAGTTCAATGATGATATAACTGCACAAGAACCTTATCACGCACTGATTTGTTAGTCTTCATCACTTGGTTTACTTTCACTGACACTCTCTCTCTAATAGCCATTTCACAGCTTAAAAATGATTGAATTGTGCTTTCATTCATGCCAAACTCTCGAGCAACTTCGGCTTTTTCTTGCCTTCTTTCAACCTATCTAACACTTTCGCTTTCTCCTCCAAACTCATCACTTTCTTGGCACGCTTAGGCATGTCTTTAGCAACACTAGACGATGCAGGGCGCTTAGGCATTGTTAATATTAAGGTGCAAAAAGCAAGAATTATTCAGGGTGTCAAACGATTAAAAAACGAGAAATAAAACACGCAAAATTACAACAAATACACAAATCACCGCTCACACACGTGGGACACAAGCGTACTGAATGGAGCGTGGGAAATCGGTACATATACTGAAATCTGAACGCTGATTGGCTGGAATCGTCCCGTCTCAGCCAACCAACACTTACGTTTTACGACCGTGTACGTAGGTTTCCACGGATGTCTGGAAATGGCACAATTTTTGAATTTTAAGGCCCCTCTAATATTTTTCGCGGATAGTTGAAGGCGCGGATGACGAACCGCGAATAGCCGAGGGTCGATTGTATACATATATCCATACTAAATTGAAAGTGTGCCTAAGGGCTAATGACCGCACCAATGCAGGTTACTTGACCTTGCACACCGTTATTAAGAGTTTAGCTTTCATGCGGGTAACATCATACGCGGTTCTGAGAATGACACCTGAAATCGAAAAACGGTACGCCATAATCGCGGTCCTTCGCGCCGGGAGAAGTGTGAAGTTGATTGTGAATTTGTTTAACTACCTGTTGAACCTCGTTTACAAAGTGTAACGGCAATATGACGAGGCTGAGAATATGGACGAAAGTGCCCACCCCTCTTGCACATCAATCCCCCCCCCCTCTTTGCTCGTTTTGGACGTGGGCAACAGCAAGGGCCACGCTATGCCTCTTCATATCTCCCCCAAGGGGCCAATGCGGACGTTTACATTGAGGTGCTGGAGACTTGTCAAGTATAGAAGCCTTACGTTTTCCAGCTGGACTCCTTCCACTAGATTATTTTATTTAGGACGTTGTTGAGAAAGATGTCAACGAGGCTGTTTCCAATACTGTAAGATCTCTGATGGCTCCCACTGTGGAGGTAATGTCATCCTTTGACCTGGACTTACGAACTAGAGCGTGCAACCAGTTTAGGTCTCGAGTGGAAAGAGTCGTGAAGGCAGGATGTTGGCAATTTTGAATCATTTTGCGATCAAAGACATTTCCGGCTGCGAGAGAGAGAAAACTCCACTAATTTTACCTGATAAGAGAAGTTTCCGTTGGGTAGATGGGATAAAAGAGCCATTTCTGCAACCATACACCAGACCTTTCTATCTCTTTAGACGTACCGGTACGTGTTACGTAATTTTGAAGATCGGGATCCCGTAAGGCGCACGGCGATGTGCTTCTGTAACCGTCGACACGAAGGAGGGGGGGAGGGCGGCCTGTTGCACTTGGTACGTTAAGGAGCTGCATATCCTTCCGAGCTGAGTGCAAATTAGGGAAGTACTATCACTGGGTTGACATTAGCCCTCTGATGCAACCTGGGAGAGTTGTTGGCACCCTCAGCACTACTTTTTTGTTTTTACTCTACCACTATCCCCGTCAACCTTTTGTCTACATGCATTTGATACCAAGAGGAACTGTTGTCACCCGGACGACAGAGTGCAAATTAGGGACGCCTCGCCACTGGGTTGAATAGAATTTTTTGACGGTAAGGGGGTAAGCTGTTGGTGCGCTTCCTCCTCTCTCCCTCTCTGTTTCTTTTTCTCTACAAGCCCAGATGATGTGCAGTCAGTCAGGGTGCCGTATTTAATTTGCTAAACATGGTGCCTGGGTGAATTGCACGCCATCCCGGGATAACATAGCGCTGGGATATGATAATAAGTGATCACCCACACTACTCGTTAGTGAACCCGCCTATCTCTAACTCTCTTAATTACAAGCCCGACAACCCCTCTCCACGCTCCCTCTCCTATTCATAGAGGTTCTGGTTAACTGGTGCACTTTCGTCCTCTTATGGGTCCTTAGTTGAGTGGCAGTGTATATCGTGAGGTCCATAGCTGCTGCGAGGGCCGAAAGCCAGCCAGCGAAGGCAAGTATTAGATACGGAGTGTGATAGGTCGTCAACTCTGCTCACCTTCTTCTGATACACATATAAGGTGGCTATGGGAGCACCATTCTTTGTGGTTAAAGCTCCAAGACAATCTTATCTGAAAGGCGAGCCAGGTTAGGAAAACCCATCAACGCTGGACCTGGACCGATTATGTGCAAATTATCACATTCTCGAATTTCTGATCCTATGGACACTTTTGTCTAAGCTTCCCAATTCATTGGGAGGTCATAGTATCTACTTTCCATTAGTTTTTTTTTCTCCTTTTATAATATGGTTACAACAGAAGGCAATAGTGGAAAATCGCATGGAGATACACCTCCAAGCATGGATTTCCCTCGCCCCTTTCTTTTGAGGCGCAGTCGGCTGACTCAATCCCCTTATAAGCGGCAGTCCCTCCTTTCCTATGATCGGGCAGATGCCGATCTGTGCGCTCTACAGTCCTGCACTTACAGTTTGGGGCGCGGCGATTTGCCATCCTGGCCGCCGTGCTGGCGGGACTCAGCACCCCATCCGGCCCCAGCTTAGCCTCTCTTCCTTCCTCCAAAACACTTTTTTCCTTTCTTTTCATACAACTTCTCCCACAACTTTCTCTGGTCAGCCTCTAATTTCACAGGGTAGATGCTGACCTTCTTCTCGGCCAACCGTCCTGGATCGGGGCTGAGGGGGGAGGGGCCAATGTTCCCTAACCCCTGAGCTCCGGTCTGGGGTGGTTGGTTTTTAACAACCTGCTTCATCCCCACCCATACCTTACTCACATCCCTTTTCCTCTCGTCTTCAAAATCTATCTGTTTTACGCCGTGTCTAAGGTGGAGCCGCCATGCCGATGGACTTCCAGGCCACCGGGCGGGAGGGGTGGTCTTAAATGGCGGTGCCTGGCTCTGCCGGGCTTGTAAGCACCTCTCACAGTGCGGGCTACTGCGAGAGGTGATGCGCGATTGCATCCCCTGTTAAAAAGAGGGTCACCATGCCCAATGATGAGTATAAAAATAACCACCCCCCAACTTCCCCTATAAGATCGACGGAGCCGCCCTTGGGCAGCTCCAGCAAAAAAATGGAGGTCCCCCTCCCCTGTGCTTGCTCAGGGGCCCCTTCATATATCTCTAACCAGAGAGGAGGCTTACTCATCTCCTTCGCTTACGGGTGTAGGGGACTCCCCCTCACCTCCTTCTCTGGAGGTGCTTTCGAAACCTCCCTTTTACCATCGGCAGTCCCCTCTGTTCTTTCCAAGGGGACTGCCAAGAAAGCCCTCAGGCAGCCCTTAGCCAGCCGCTCCACATCTAAGCGGCTCGGTAGGGCAAACCCCCTTAGGGGAGAGAGGGAAGCCAGGCCCCTTCGGTCGCTTCCCTCCAAAGACCTGCTGGCAAGAATATTGAACCTTGCCGGGGTCAAGGCCCATGCCTCCCCAAAGAAGACTAGTGACGATACTGCCAACGGGACCTGCGATGTCTTGGGGGGGCGATGGCCGACTGGAAGCCCCCCCTGAGATAGACATGGTCCTTGAGGAAACCCAGCCTCAGACGGTAGGGGCTTCCATGAGGGGGAATCCTGGCTCGGCGCCAAGCACTGAACCCGAATCCGCCCCGATGCAAGGTCCTCCTGAAACGGCTGTGGTTTCCGAAGCAGTACAAGGAGGAAAGGGATCTCTTCCGACCGGTGCCCCCACGACTACCAGGACCTTCTCCATTTCGGAGAATGACCTCGCTGAGGCAGGTCCATCTGGCCTGGGGGCTTGTTCCGGCGGAGGTGAGAAGGGGGTTCATTCCCCGCCCTCCTCTTAAAAAAGAAAAGGACTAAAAAGACTCGGGGCTCCTCTCCATCCGCGGGGGCTGCGGGGACGGATGGGTCTGCTGCCACTCTGGCAAGTGACCAAGCCAAGATCGGCACATGCGCCCCCGGTTGCGGAGCCCTTGACTAAGAACAAAAGTGCACAGGGCGGAGACTCGATGACATCGGGGCCCCTGATTCAGATGTTACCTGGTGTTTTCGAGCCCGCTGGCTTCAAACGCTTCCTGGGTATTCGGTCCACTGATGCACCATGTTGTCCAAGGGCAACATGATCCATCAGAGGAGAGGATTAGCTAGTGCAATTGGTAGAGAGCCGAAGGTGACCCGTTTCTCGGACGGGAGCCTTCTGGCGAATGCGACGAATCCCGCCGAGGCGGCCAAGATAAGTGCTCTTCGGACGCTTCATGGCACCCCGGTGAGTGTGACGCCGCACTCTACCATAAATTTTGTGAAAGGAGTGGTTTATGCGAGGGAACTCGTTGACTACTCCAAGCTCCCTGAGTCGGTGCGTGCTGGTTGGTACCGCTACCGCGTGAAGGCATTCGTGCCACTGCTGCGGCGGTGCTATTACTGTCACCGCTTTGGCCATACGAATCGCTCATGTAGACGTGCAAAGTCGGGGTCACCCGAAGTCTGTGTAAATTGCTCCAAGGTCACACACGATAAGTCCAAATCGTGTGTGGCCAAGTGTGTCAATTGCGGAGAGCCGCACCCTGCTTCTTCGAAGCAATGTGGTGCACACAATACGAAATTGAAAGTAAAATTCCTGCAGGATTGCTTAGCCGAAAAAGTTGTCCCACAATCCCTCCGCTTGAAACCAAAAAATGTGACCCAAGAAACTCCTTTTAACACGATTGATGAACTGTCCATCCTAAATAGCATTCAAATCGCAAAACGTGAGTTTGATCTCAGGTTTAGAACCCAACGAGAATACCTTCGTGACCTCAAAATCACAACAGACCCCACTCAGCTACATAACATGCTAAGACATTGTCAATTGACCCTCACTCGAGTCCGACGAAAAGTTCACCTACGGTTACGGAACAAATTAGAATGGTTATTCCAAAATAGCCCCTGGAAGAAGTCCTCCAACCCAAGAAAGAATGTACTCAACCTTTCATCTTATAACCTTTCCCCCGACCAAGATACCATACTCGGTTATGGCCTCTCCTTTGGATTAAAAAACATTAATTCATTCTCCCTTAGTCACCTTATATCCATAAATAAATTTTATGAAAGTGATCATTCTGATAGTGACTTCTTAAGTGGCTTCGTTGCTGGTGCTTTGTCCAATTGTGATACTGTTAAATATTTAGAAATACCTAGACGCCTAATGATGGCCCTCAAATCAATAAATTCGACTAAAAATATTGTAATCACAAAATCCGATAAAACCAATCGAATCGTTATGTTAGATAAATGCTTTTATTCCGCTATATTAAACGATTTATTTAATGATCCAAACACCTACGAGAAGCTATCTTCAAACCCTTTAAGTAACAAAATGGCATCCTTCTATAAAATATTAACAAAACTTTTCAAACGATTAAATCCCGATCTCCTCCAGCGTTTCAAACCAATTAATCCGCCCCTTCCCCGTATGTATGGGTTGCCAAAAACCCACAAGCCTAGAACACCTCTTCGACCAATTGTATCATGCATTGGCTCCCATGCATATTCCCTCTCTAAGTGGCTGGCCAACATTCTCTCAAATGCCGTTGGATTAACCTCATCATCACATAAAGTTCACTCATCAGATTTCATCGAGAAATTTAGAAAAATTGACATCAAAGGCAGTCGCTTAGTGAACTTTGAATGTAGGAAGTCTTTTTACCAATGTACCCGTTGATGAAGCCCTTAAAGTATTATCTAATGTATTAAGGAACCCGAGATTAAACCTCCCATTACCCCAAACAAAAATTGTTAACCTAGTTAAACTTTGCGTCACTGAAAATGTTTTTTAATAGTGATATGGGTTTCTTCCGCCAAAAACATGGCCCTGAGTATGGAAAATCCTTTGTCACCCATTCTGTGCAATCTTTTTATGGAACATTTCGAAAAGTCTCTACTCCCTCTTGTGACCCCATTCCCAAATTTTGTATCGTACAGATATGTTGATGACGTCATATCGATGTGCCCTTTAAATCAACTGGAATCTTTTAACAATTTCTTAAACAACCTTAATAACCTACACCCTACTATAAAATTCAAATTTGAATGGGAAAATAATATTTGTGTACCTTTCCTCGATGTCAAAATTGTAAGAGTAAATGACCGACCTACCTTCTCTGTAGACCGTAAACCCACTAATTCCAATTCTTACATCAATGTTTACTCTTGTTATGATATAAAAGTTGAAAAAACCATTGTAATGTCTATGTTTTTGAAGGTTTTAGAATTTGCGACCCATATTTCTTGTCCGATGAGATTACTTTTACCACCTGTACATTTATAGAACTAAAATATCCCATCCATATCATCAATGAATTTTTATCCAAGGTCAAGTCAAACTTCTATTGCCCTAAAAGTAGGAACCCAAATACTAAAAGAAACTGCCTCACCCTTCTCTTTTCTCTATTACAGAAAGGCTTAAATAGTATCCTTTCCCCTAACCGCACCACTTTCAAATACCCTTCGACCATTAAAAAATCATTCCCTACCACCAAACCTATAGAAGGAACCAACGAAGCAGGAGTCTATTTAATCCCCTGTAAAGAAATTAACTGCCCTTGATTTTAAATAGGTGAAACAGGAAGAAATCTGGATAAAAGAATGTACGAACACATAGGAGACGTTAGACTGGGAAACATAGCCTCTAGTCCTTTCACATACACCAATAACTTTAACCCTCCGATAGACTTCCCACAGGCCAAACTAAAATACCCGTGTAAGGACTTCCGCAAAAGAAAGGTCATTGAATTCACAACTTTAACCTTTCGGATGGGCAATTCAAATGCAGCCCATAGGTCAAAGATCTAATCTTAAAAGATATCCTTAATGAACTTAAATTCTGACCCCCTGATTAGGAACTCCAATTGGATCTCTGTAAACTATATATATATATATATATATATATATATATATATATATATATATATATATATATATATATATATATATATATATATATATATATATATATATATATGCGGTTAAAAGGCTATTTTTGGCAAACCAGTCTTCCTCAAAGCCTTCGGAAGGAGCTCTTCTCACATACACGAAAAGGTAGCACTTAGAATAGGCGTTCTCTCTGAGAGAACGCCTATGTTAAGTGCTACCTTTTCGTGTATGTGAGAAGAGCTCCTTTGAGGAAGACTGGTTTGCCAAAAAATAGCCTTTTAACCGCATAATTAAAAGCGTTACTGCAATAATTTTTCTTAATATATATATATATATATATATATATATATATATATATATATATATATATATATATATATATATATATATATATATATTGTACGCTTGGTAGGACTGCATGTATTCTTAGTGTTCGACTGAGGATGGCAGGACAAACTCCATGCCGAAACTGGTCTCGAGATAATAAATACTAGGCTCCTCAACAGTGGTTTTATTAACATATATATACTAGTCAATGGCTTCGCCACTGCCCCCTACGAGGGAAGCTTGCGCTTCGCTACTAAGATTAAAATTTAAAATCTAAAAAAAAGCAGCCATGGTTAAATTTTAAGAAATTTTCTGAATTTCGCCAATTATAATAATTTGAAAAGGGAACTCTAAACTAAATTTCTCCCCTTTCAAAATATCACGTTGCTAAAATATAGTTATAGAAGATATATAATTCTCCGGGATTTAAAAATAATTTTGATAAAAAAAAACGTCATAACCAAACTAAGATGAAATTATTATTCAAATACTCAAAAAAATCCCCTTCTTAAATTATAGAGTTAGTGATGATATATATATATATATATATATATATATATATATATATATATATATATATATATATATATATATATATATATCGACAGAGGTAGTTGATTTTTTTTGTGAGAAAAGAGGTTGATTGATTGTAGCTGGAGTCACCAGTTCCAAGTTGAAACAATTTCTTCTCTGCCACATGAATCCAAGTTCGGGATTTTAGTTCATTCTTTAGGGGTATCCACCAAACAAGTTCGTATTTGGATTGTGCAAACAATTTAATGAAAAATAACTTTATTTTGAACTTGACATGATTTAATAAGATGAATGGCTGTAGCTTGTGAATCCTATCAACTGAGGTGGATGGATCACAACGGCGAAGAAGTGATTTTGATCGACTGTGTGGATCATGTGAATAATGACAATGCTGTGAATGTATGTTTAATGTCAAATTGTTTTAAGTGTAGAGATATTGGGCATTACCAATGGGGTTTCTGGGGAGGAGCTTTGTTTGAAGTCAATGATTGTTCAAGAGAGAGAGAAAGAGAGCAGAGATTGTCTATCAAATAAATTTAATAGATAAGTTGTGAGAAAAGGAATTTATAGTAAGAAAACGATAACAAAGTTTGGGAAACAGAATGTCAGTGTATCAGACTGGCGTCAATAAACAAATGGAATGAAATGGTTAAATGGCTATTTTGTAGGAACGGAGTTTCTTCTGACCCAAAGGAAGATAACGTGACCAAAGAAGGCAACCGAAAAGAATCGTCTGTCATGTTGGAACACTGTGTACCTGGGTGTGTGCATCCTTTGTGTAAATGTATCACCAACACACACACACACCTACATATATATATATATATATATATATATATATATAGTAATGGCCATAATGAATCGGACACTTAGGTTTCCACCAAAAAACTTACATCAGCTTCAAACCAAATAATGGTAAGTAATGTATGATAAATTCCAGATATATACGAAGTATGGCTATAATTTGTACCTGTTCATTATACATGTTAGGAAGGATGATACTGCAAGTTACGTGCGTGCAAAAGAGCATTTTTATTCCATGATTTCTAAACACTTTCAATCAGTAACTTGTCAAGTCTCGAGCAGCAAACATACCTAGGGGATCCACTACACTAGCCTATATCCAGGAGTTAAGTGTTAATGTACGTGAAGAGGATCATCTCTCCATCAGATATATAGATGAAAGGGTTAAACGCCCCCAAAATGTGGTACATAATTTTATATCACATAACGATACCACAGGCTCGTGTATCAGTGGAATTTCTCAATAAACGATCGACACAAGGCAACAGCCAGAATTTCCCGAGAAGTAAATGAAACTGGGCATTATGTAGTGTCTCCAGGAAGACAGTATCACGCCGCCTGAAGTCAAGATCTTTAAAATCTCGCATACCAGCAATTAAAACATTGATCAGCCCTAAGAACAAGAAAGGTAGATTATCCTTCGCCACTAAGCCCTTTCTATGGTCAGAAGACCAATGGTCCAAAGTAAACTTCAACTATGAATCGAAGTACAATTTGTTTAGGTCAGATGGCAGGAGGTTCGTCCTTCGAAGACCTGGCGAAAAATTAAACTGGGTTATATATAAAAATAAAAATCTTACTCAGTGTTCTACGATTTTTCCACCGATTTAGGACAATTTTGCACTGCTCAATGGCATCAGTTTCCTCCGATGAGGGCAGTTTTTTATGCTAGAAAACCCGATCTTATAACTAAATCGATTACATTTTTGTGACATTTTCGGTTGATTTTTATTAATATTGCTCATCCTAAATAGGTTTTTAAGATAAAAATTGTTTTCTAACGCAATTTATTAATTAAATGTTACAAAAATTTATTAGTTTACATTGAATAGACTTTGTAAAAGGTTAGTACATGTAAATTGGATATTAGATCATCATTGTTCAGAATTCAAGGCATGACTTCCGTTTCTTCGAACTCCTAGAATGCTCAGCGGTACGGATGTTGCTCTTCCGAGTCAACAGTAATCAGCCGTTATAACTGCATCCCAGCTTCCCTGATACCTGCTCTCATGTCCTAATTGAACCTCTCTCTCTCTGTTCGTCGCTCATTGATCTCAGATTCTCAGGAAACCGAGCCATATGTGAGAATAATAATGTGTTTTGATGTTCATGTTTCATGAGGTTTCTGAAGTCACTTAGTATATTGGTGCCAATTTTGTCATAGTTCCTGGCCTTCTTGTTACCAATAAAGTTCTTTACGACCAATCAAAAAGCCTTCCACGCTTCAAGTTCTGCTTTCTTCATTGAGTTTTCAAACTCTGGATCTCTGATGAGCTTACGGAGTTGAGGACCGTCAATGATGCCAGCTTTCAACTTCCCCATGGTCAATCCTGAAAAAGCGTGGCCCAAGTAAGTGAAGCAGCCACCATCCTTGCCCAAAGCTTTGTTGAACTGTTTAATCAAGTCGAGTTTGATGTGCATCGTCGGGAAGAGTATCCCGTCTCTCTCCACTAGAGGGTTGTTTATGACGTTTCTTGCTCTGCAAGGCACCAATTCATCCCATACAGGCCAGTCCTTATTCGTATAATGCTGAGCTCGGTCCCTACTATCCCACATACACAGGAAGAACGGGTACTTGGTGAAACCGGACTGTTGTCCCAACTAAAATTTCGCCATCTTCAAGTCAACCCAAATCAACCACTCATGTGAATTTTCTCAAGCGCGTACTTCACCGCTTCATACATCGCATTCAATGTAGTCGAGTGTGTGAGGGGTACAAAGGAAAACTGGTTGTTGTTGTGAAACAGAACACAGTTCAGCGATCGTTTGCTGATGTCAATGAATAATCTCCAATCTTCGGGTTGGTAGTGTGGTACTGCAAGATTGTGTAGAAGCTGGGGAATATATGTATGGTATTTGGTTATTAGTGAGATTTATTTTAGTTAATAAATCAGCTTAAATAGCTATTTGAAAACCATTACCATAAATATTTTGAATTTGGATGGAATAGTCGTCTGCTAATATTTAGGCCTAACGATTGACGTGAAATGAATTTAGAAAACTTCTGAACTAGGTTTGTAAGGAAAACAGAAAATAAACGAAATAAATATATTTACAAAATCAACGAATGCACAATGAGAGAATTGAATTAGGAAATAACTAGTGAGCGGTTATTACAATTTTAAGGATGAATGATATAATTAATTTGAGAATTGCTAAGGAATACAACGCAATGCAATGTATGGAAGTAATGAAAAGTAGAATGAATGTAAAGTACTGTAACTAAGATGTGGTAATTATGATGACTAAAATATGGTAACTATGATGTGGTAAAGTAACTATGATGGACTGTGAATTGGGATCTGCAGTGAGAGAAGTAACGATAATTAGGACCTACTCTAGTATGGCAGTTTGCAGAGAATGGCGTAAGAGGATTTATAACTGACCTTGATTCGAAGTAAAGTAGAACACGAATGGATGGTGACGCGAACACAAATGAGAGAGTCGATTCGCGTGATTTCACAAGTGGTGAAATGCGTGTGTTTGTATGTGCGTGAAATTCTAAGAGATGTTGTTTGTACCAGTGCGTTAAATGAAATCAGTTTCTCGTCACGGGATAATTCAATTATTAAAGGTTGCATAAAATAAATGAATTGCAAAAAGTTATGCATAAAATAATTGAATGATTGAATTGACCAAAGTTGTAAAATAATTGAATGATTGAATTGACAAAAGTTAAGTAAATTAAATGAATGATTTGAATTTTATACATAATATATATATATATATATATATATATATATATATATATATATATATATATATATATATATATATATATATATATATATATATATATATATATATATATATATATATATATATATATATATATATATATATATATATATATATATTTAAGTTTCCCAGGAGGATTTTATTATAGGAATGCCCAGAGGGCATTGCTATATATGTACAGTAAGTATACCAATTCCTTCTCATCAGAGAAAAAACTGAGGTTCTCTTGATGTCTGTTGCGAGCACTCTCAGATAGGAGTTTGTTTATACTTGAATCTAGATGTCAACAGTTGGGCAGAGGACTTTGACAAGCTGAGATCGCAAACTAGATTACTTAGCTCCTTTGGGAAAAAAGGATGTGGAGCATCATCGTCAAGAAACAATTCTTCATTTTCTTCAAGACTGGAGGAATCTTCTTCACTAATGTCAAGAAGTTCTCCAAATATAGGTACTGGAATTCAATCACAATGAGCTACAGGACGACGTGCTTATTGATGTTGAGGATACTTGAGGCTGCTCTGGTTCTTTCTGTTGATCCCAGTCAAATCAATAGCGCAGAAGTATCAGTCAGTGCCCTGGTTTGTCAGCTCGCTCCAAACCATGGCAATTCCAAACTTTAGACAACTCTTCTTCCGTTTGGTCCAACGACGCAGATACTCGGTGCATGTCTTTTATACAATATGTGGCGGTCAAGCTTTATCCTGGTCACTAAGTTTCATACCGAAATACACATGGTAATTAGGCTTTATGAAACTTGTCACTGGATTTATGTTAGGAACAACGGTCTATTCGCTTCAGATGTAGCAGAATACATCGGGCTTATTGTTACAAGATCTTCTGACCGAATCCATTTCATTCACCTGTAAAAGAACAATGCCAGTTAGTAAAAAATTGCCGCATCTAAACTCTTCACATTCGTTTATTTATAGAAATAAGAGATTTTTGCATCATATAATTAGAAAATACCCGTGCATGTAAAAAAAAACCCGTAAAAAAACATCAATGTGGCGATTAATCAAAAACTTGACCTGGTTGAGCAAAACCAATGTGATATTTGGGCTCAGCACATCAATATTGTCATAAATCAGCTAAAATGCTTAGACAATAAAGTTGGTGTTGGCCAGTGTTATCCGTGAACTGCGTGAAAAGCAGCGTCAAGTTTGGTGGAGGAAGCGCTATGGTGTGTGGCATAATTTCAGCGGAGGGTACTGGCCCACTTGTCCGCTTGCAGGGCAGAGTGAATGCTCAAGTGTATAAAGAACTTCTGAAATCAAATATTGTGCCCCGTATGAGAGCCGCCTCTGCCCAAGTTGCCATTTTTATGCAGCTATATCCCCTTGCCACACGGAAATTTGGTCAAAGTTTTGCTGGATGAGCAGGAACTAAGTGTCATGGACTTGCCTGCTCAGAGCCTGGACCTCAATCCGATTGATAATGTGTGAAAGACGCTAGGGGAAAGAAGTACGGAGAAAACCCTAGCATCGTGGAAGAACTTTGTGAAATATTACAAGAGGAATGGAGAAAAATAACAGCAGAAGAATGCCTTCAGTTACTGCGCTCCTGTGGCAGAAGATATCAGTGCGTAATTGATAGTAAAGGTTAACCTACCAAGTAATAATATATTGTAACAACCTAAAATTATTTGCTGCTTAACATATCATTGTACCTTTTCATCTACGTTTGTTGGGTTATCTGTCCGGATCATTTTGACATCCATATATTTGGAATAAAAATGCTCTTGAACCAAATTAGGATCTTTTGAAGGTACTAGATCTAATATATTGGTACCCCACCCCTTGTTGGTATATTAACAAATTGACTCAAAAAATTATACTTAAAACATTCTATAAACTTGGTCTATCCCTTCCTATCATGTTTTCTCAATCCACAGAACTTAAAGTCTCCTAGAATTCTATCTGCTTCACACCATTTACTTATTTCCCTTATCATTAGCTCATCTATATCATCAGTCTGTCCAGGTAGTCTGCGAAATGCTAACTGGATTCAGCGCCCCCTCCGGCTCCACCTTAGCCTCTTCTCCTTCTTTCTGACACTCTGTCTTCTTACCCTACCTCCTCACTTTGCCTACAACTTCTCCCACAACTTTCTCTCGTCGGTCTCCAATTTCACAGGGTAGACGCCGACCAGCTTCATCTCACACAACCATCGCATATCGGGGCTGAGAGGGGAAGGGACAAGGTCCCCTCCCCCCTGAGGTCCAGTTTAGGGTGGTGAGCTTTTAACAACCTCCTTCCCCCTCCCCCCACCCACTCGTTCCTCACATTCCATTTATTTTTCCTTTCACTGTCTAACGATTTTATGCCGAGCCTAAGGTGGAGCCGCCATGTTGATGGGCTGCCAGGCCACTAGGTAGAAGGAGTGGCCTCAAATGGAGGCGGCTGGCTTTGCCGGCCCAGTATTCGCCCCCACGCAGAGCTGGCTACTGGGCGGGGTAATTAGCGTTTTCGTCCCCTGTCACTAATAAGGTCACCATGCCCATGAATGTAAATAATCAAATAAAACAAATAAAACATACCCTTTTACTCCCCCTTTACCAGCGACGGAGCCACCTTCGAGCAGCTCCACGCGAAAAATGGAGGTTCATCCCCCTCTGTGCCTTCTCAAGCGACCCTCCAAATTTCTTCTACGGGGGAGTAGGCTTGGTCATCTCATAGGCATACTGATGCAGGGACGCCCCCTCACACCTCCCTATTCCCAGCGGCTGTCCCTCCTTTTCTTTTACACCGAACTAACAAGAGAGCACTCAGGCGGCCCAATATTGACCGTTCCCTCGATAAGGCCAACCCTCTTAGGGGAGCAAGGGATGGCAGGTCCCGTCGGCCTGTGCCCGTGCATTAAGACCTTACAGGGGTGGGGCGGCGTACCTGCCACCTTCTCTTCGCTGACGGATACCGTTTCACCGGCCTGAGACGAGACCACCAAAGGTACCTCGAATGGGATCCGTGATGTCTTGGTGAGGATGGCCACATGGAAGTCCCCCTTGAGATGTACATGGCCCCTGAGGTGACCCAGCCCCAGACTGTAAGATCTTCCATGGGGACGAACCTGGGCTCGGTGCCAAGCACGGTATCCGAGTCCGCCACTGTGCAAGCTCCTCTTCTGACAGCTCGGGTCCCCGAGGCCTCACAAGGAGAGGAAAGAATTCCTTCCCCGTCAGGTGCAACTGTGAGAGCAGGGACCTTCTCCATCTGGAAGAGTCGTCTCCGAATTGGACACACTCGCGGGACGCACCGCCATTTGATGGAGCGCTCGCCTGCGCCCTACTGTGAAGACTGCGTTGTCCCCCAGACTGTTCGGCACATTCTTGTTGAATGTCCCAGTCTGGGCGATCTCCGCGCATGTTACCTGTCCCGGTACCAGGATAGGTGGGAGTGCTACCGCCTGTCCCTTGTACTTGGTACGAGTTCGTGCACACCGACCTGTGAACTTTTAGACTTTTTGGAGGAGGCCGGCCTTCTCCTCTTTATTTAAATAGTTGGAGGGGTTGTTGTTGTTTTTTCCTATTTTAGTAGGTCGCATGTTTCTACGCCGGGGGGAGGCGGACCTCCCCCCGACGCCGGAGCTTGCTTCCTGCTTATTACATTTTTCTTTGTTTTATTTTATTGATGTTTTTTTGATGTTTTTTTTAGCATCCTCTTTTAAAGATGCCTAATTTTAGGCAATCTTGAATACGGCGACTAATGCCCAAGTAGGCAGTCGCCAGAATAGTTTTTAAAAAAAAAAACATCTGGAAAAAGGATCTTGCTTGGGCAGGCCCATCCGGCGGAGGATCGACGCGGGTGCATTCACCACTCTCTCTCCTAAAAAGAAAAAAATAAACCACAAGACAAAAAAGACTAAGGGCTCTTCTCCCTGCACGGGAGCCACGAGAACGTTAGGGTCCGCTGTCGTTTCGGCAAGCGACCGAGCGAAGATCAGCACGTCCGGCCCTTGTGCTGCCCCGGGTGGGAAGTCCATGACCAAGACCAAAAGTACAAGTGCACAGGGTGGAGCCTCGATTTTGTCGGGGCCCATCATTCAGAAGTTACCTGGCGTTTTAGAGCCAGCTGGCTTCAAACGCTTCCTAGTTATTCGCTCCACTGATGGCAGCATGTTAACTAAGGGCAACCTGATCCAACAAAGGAGAGCTCTAGCTAGCGTAATTGGTAGAGAGCCGAAGCTGACCCGTTTCTCGGACGGGAGCCTTACGGCGATTTGCCTTCCATGGCCGCCGTGCCGACGGGACTCAGCGCCCAGTCCGTCCCCGGCTTAACCTCTTATCCTTCTGTCTGACATTTTGTGTTTTTACCCTACTTTCTTACTCTCCCTACAACCTCTCCCACAACTTTCTCTGGTCGGCTTCTAATTTCACAGGTTAGACGCCGACCAGCTTCCTCTTACCTAACTAGCCCGGATCGGGACTGACGGGGGGATAGGGGGCAACGTTCCCTTACCCCCGAACTCCGGCCTGAGGGGGTGGGTTTTTAACAACCTGCTTCATCCCCACCCACACTTTCCTCATATCCCCTTTGATTTTCCCTTTTATCTCTATCAATTTTTACGCCGTGCCCAAGTTGGAGCCGTCATGCTGATGGGCTGCCAGGTCACTGGGCGGAAGGAGTGGTCTCAAATGGCGGCAGTCGGTTCTGCCAGACCCGTACTCACCCCTCGCAGAGCGGGATAGAGCGTGGGGTGATTAGCGTATGCGTCACCATGCCCGATGATGAAAATGAAACAAGGATATCCCCCCCCCCTCTTACCCTTTACCATCGTCGGAGCCGCCCTCACATAGCTCCATCGAAAAAATGGCCGCTCCCCCCTGTGCTGTCGTATGGCACCCTCCATAACTCTTTGACCGGAGAGGAGGCTTACTCCTCTCCTTTATCTACAGGTGTAGGGGATTCTCCCTCACCCTCTTCTCTGGAGCCGCCCTTGGGTGACTCCCTTTCTTCAGCTGCAGTCCCCATTTTACTTTCTAAGGGGACTGCCGAGAAAGGCAGGCGGCCCATAATTAACCGCTCCTGGTGGGAGCGGCAGGATAGGGCCAACCCCCTTATGGGAAGGAGGGAAGACAAGACCCCTCGGCCCCTTGCCTCTAAAGACCTGCGGGCTCGAATTTTCAGCCACCCTCTCTTCTTCAACCAAAGACTTTCTGACGAATGAGACATGTGATGTCCTGGAGGGGATGGCCCCATGGAGGCCCCCTCTGAGATGGACATGTTCCCTGAAGCAACCCAGTCCCAGACGGTTGGACATTGGGAGCGGACCTGGGTTCAGTGCTAAGCACCGAATCCGAGTCCGCCCCTGTGCAAGGTCCTCCTCAGACTGCTAGGGTATCCAAGTCCTAAGCAAGGAGAGGAACGATCTCCTCCTCCGACTGGTGCCCCTGTGGCAGCCAAGGCCTTCTCCATCTCGGAGAAGGATCTTGCTGAGGTCTGTCCATCTGACCTGGGGGCTGCTGCCGGTGGAGTGGAGAATCGGGTTCATTCCTCTCCCTCCTATCTTAAAAAGAAAAGGAGCAAGACGGTCGAGGAGAACCTAAAGTTGCGTGCCATTGCAGCGCGACTGTTCCCATGGACCTACCCTCCAATGCCGCGACGGCTTCAGGTTGCTTTCTGTCGTCTCCGAATTGGACACACTCGTGGAACGTACCACCATTTGATGGAGCGGTCGCCTGCGCCTTATTGTGATGACTGCGTCGTCCCCCAGCCTGTTAGGCACATTCTTGTTGAATGTCCCAGTCTCGGTGAACTTCGCGCACGCTACCAGGATGAGCGGGGTCTTTACCGCTTGTCTATTGTACTTGCGACGAGTTCGTGCACCTTTCTTGTGGACTTTATGACTTTTGGGAGGAGGCTGGCGTCCTCCACTCTTTTTAACCGTTTTGTTTTATGTTGTTTCTTTGTAGGTCGCACGTTCTTTCGCCGGGGTGAGGTGGGCCTTCCCTCGTCGCCGGAGCGTGCTTCCTGTTTGTTGCCCTTTTCTTTTTTCTATTATTATTATTATTATTATTGTTGTTGTTTTTGTTTTATTTTATATATTGTTATTTTGGTGTAACCTAGTACGAATCTGTCATTACTACGGCCACTTATGCCCAAGTAGGCATTCCCCAGATGTGCTCCTAAAATTAAAAAAAGAAAAATGCGTCGAATCCCTCCGAGGCGGCCATGATTAGTGCCCTTCGGACACTTGATGGCACGTCGGTGAGTGTGACGCCGCATTCTACCATGAACTTCGTGAAAGGAGTGGTTTATGCTACGGAACTCATGTACTACTCGATAAATGACATCATCATAGAGATGGCCGACCATGAAGCGTTTAAAGTCCTGATTGTGATGAGAAAACTGGGAGGGGCCTGGAGACCCACCCCTACACTCTTCGTCACGTTTAACTGTGACAAGCTCCCTAACTTGGTGCGTGGCGGTTGGTATTGCTACCTCATGAAGGCATTCGTGCCACTGCGGCGGGGGAGCTACTACTGCCACCACTTCGGCCGAGCTGCTACTACTGCCATCACTTCGGCCATAAGAATCGCTCATGTAGAGGTACAAAGTCGGGGATACCCCAAGTCTGTATAAGTTGCTCTAAGGCCACACACGATAAGTCCAAATCGTGTGTGGCCAAGTGTGGCAATTGCGGAGAGCCGCACAGCGTTTCTTCGAAGCATTGGGGTGCGTATCACCTTGAAAGGAAATCCTGGTCGTTCAGGCCCAGGATTGTCTCTCATTTCGCGCCCCGCGCGCCCCGCGCTGCCTGGGACGTCTTCTGCCTCAATGTTAAGAAAGGTTACCTCTTTTCCTGGCCCCTTCAGGCCTACGTGCACGTTCGTTTCCGCGACCATTCGGAAACCTTATGCGTGTTCTCCCCACCCCGAGCGCTTCCCTGATAGAGCTGGTGGCATAAAGGGTTCACAGCCAGCCCCGGCTAAAACCAGGGCTCGCCCTCCTTTCCCCAATGTGACCGTTTCCCGTAAGGCGAAACGGCCGCGCGCCTCCACCGAGTCGTTAGACTCACAGGATGCACCGCCACCGGAATATGGTCGTGAGGACATCATCATATAAGGGTTTCGCAACCTCACCACCACGGGATTGTGGCCGGGCAGGAAGATGTGCTATTTACACCCAACATGTCTCCGTTCTTCTCTTCGCTTTAGATAGCACTTTTCAGGCAGTATCTGTCCAGCTGCACCTGAATAGGAGTTATACTATTATTTCTCCGTATATTCCACTGTCAGTCGACTTCGACGTGGGCCCTTCGCCGCATCTCGGCATGGTTTCTGAGACCTTTTCTCTTATTCCTTGACTTGAACGGGAGACACTCCATCTGAGGTGACTACTCGATCAAACGTAGCGGTCAGGTTCTTGTCAGCTTGATCGACGAGCTGCAACTACGAGGGGTGGTCAATAAGTTTGGCCAATCGGTAGGGCAAAACAGAAGAAGGGGAATGGCTGTTTGTGGGGTGGGGGTGTTAGGACAAGTTAGGACAAGTCAGGACCTGAAGCCGCACGCTCCTGCCTCGTCTATTTAATTAGTAGTCGATGATCGCAGATCGTCAGTCACAAATTTTTCAACAATGGAGAAGGTTGAGCACCGCGCCGTGATCAAATTTTTGACCAAGGAAGGCAAGAATGCAAAAGAGATCCATGAATGCATAGTTGCAATGTACACCGACACCGCCCCTTCCTATGCAAGCATTGCTCGCTGGAATAGGGAGTTCCGCCATGGTCGTGAGTCCCTTGAAGATGACGCCCGTCAGACGTGACCAACGAGGACAATGTGGCCCGTGTGGAGAGGATCATCCTCTAAAATCGACGGGTGAAGGTCAAAGAAATCGAGCGAGAACTTGGAATATCACATGGAAGTGTTATCAGCATCATCCACGACAATTTGGCCATGACCAAGGTCTCAGCCAGTTGGGTCCCTAGAAACCTCACGCCCCATGATCGACCTTAACGTCGTCAAAGTCCACAAGGCCAGAGTTGCACAAGCTGCCCAGCGCGAGTGCGGATTCGAGGAACTCAACTATCCCTCCTACAGTCCAGATCTGGCCCCTAGCGACTACTTTTTATTCCGCCAGTTCAAGGCTGCACTGCGTGGACGCCGGTTTGGGGACGATGAAGATGTCCAGCTCGCCGTCCAGGAATGGATTGAACAGCAGTCGGGAGATTTCTAGTTGTCGGGAATTCGAAGCCTCAGGGACAAGTGGCGCAATGCATTGAAGTCGAGGGTAGTTATATTGAAAAATAATAAAACGCTTTTCCTCATATCTTGTTTCCTTATATCCGAATTGCAAAACTTATCGCCCGCTTCTCTTAGGTGTCCTAATTGTGAATCAGTGTACGCATCACTGATCTAGAACCGGTTAATTTTCCTGTCTTAATCTATCTTTGTGCTCTCCGTATTAACAGGCTGATTTGGGATGGGTGGTAGTCGATGACCTCCATGGCTGTGGTCACTTTCTCAGTCAAATATTTTCAAGGCCGCTGCGGCCTGAGAGCCCGCCCCAGTGGTGCTTGGCGCAGGCAAGGTGGTCCGCATTTCAGGAAATGATTCATTTCTCTTTTTCAGTCGAGGAGTTTAGGTCGGTTTATGAAGCCGTTGAGCTCTTCTCCGGCAACCCCATCGTCCTGAGCCTAACTACTATTACTAGAATGTCTGGCCGTTTTACCCGCCGATCGCTTCCTTGGTGCTCATCCGAGTGTGAGGCGGCCTTTAAACGGAAGTGTTATGCTTACATTCGTTACAAGCCCCGCCTGAACGATTCCACTGTCGGTGAATTTCTTTGAGCTAGGGCAGGGTTTTGGTATGTTTCGAATCACGCCCTCCGCTCTTCTTGGCGGGGCATACGTGCCTTCACTTAACGGGAAGACCCCATTTAGCAAGGTGTGGAACCGAGTCAAAAGGATTCGGGGCAAGTTCTCGCATGACCCCCTCCTTCCCGCTCTCCAGGAGAATGGGACCACAATCTCTGACCCCACGTCCGTGGCGGAATCCTGTTCCACCGCTTTCTCCGGATTCTCTAGCTGGGGTGCTGTTCCGCCAGCATTCAATGCGTCTCCTGATGTCGCGGAAGGCTGCTGACTGGACTTTGTTCCAGAGCCGGAGAACCGTTCAACGACAGGCTTACTCAAAGTAAGCTGCGTTCCAGAAGATGACCCGTACGCCATGCTTAGGCACATGTGTGAGCGAGGCATGGCCTTTCTCTTAGATTTGTTTAACCTGATCTGGATAGAGGGTAATCACTAATCGCTATTGTGCTCTCATTTTGCAAACCGCGTAGAGATCACTCTACCCTGGCCAGTTTCCGTCCAATCTCTCTAACCTCCTGCGCGTGCAATTTGATGGATAAATTAGTAAATGTTATTGGGTTGAGGAATAAGTTCTTGCGGTTTTATCAAATTCATTCATTACCATGAACAATTTTAGAAAACTTAATTTTTAATTGATAACAATATGCAATTTAATCAATAATGTATTCTCCGTTGTTATTTACGACTTTTTCCCAACGTTCAACTAGTTTTTCGATGCCTCTGCAATAAAAATCTCTGGATTTTGACTCGAAGAATTCGTCTAACCAGGTTCTTAATTCAACATCAGTAATGAACGAAACGCCGCGCAAATTGTTGGAGAACGAGCGGAACAGATGGAAATTCGATGGAGCCAAGTCTGGCGAATATGGAGGATACGGCATGATTTCCCAATTAAGCGTTTGGATCGCGTCTTTTGTCATATTGGCAATGTGAGGATGAGCATTGTCGTGTTGCAGAAGGAATCCATAACGTCGATGAGGACGCTTTTCACAAATAGCTTCGGCGAGTCGATACATTTGTTGAACGTAGAGTTCTGCATTGACAATCTCGTTGTTCGCAAGGAGCTCATAAAGAATTACATGGCAGGAATACATGCTGCCCTCGGGGCAACTTGTCAAAGAAGATGGGAGACGGTCAAGAAAACGTAAACTTACGTGCCATTGCGGCGCGACTCTTTCCATGGACCTACCCCCAATGCCGCGACGGCTTAAGGTTGTTTTCTGTCGTCTCCAAATTGGACACACTCGCCGGACGCACCGCCATTTGATGGAGCGGTCGCCTGCGCCCTTCTGTGAAGACTGCGTTGCCCCCCAAACTGTTCGGCACATTCACGTTGAATGTCCCAGTCTGGGTGATCTTCGTGCACGTTACAAGTCTCTTGTACTTGTCCCTTGTACTCGGGACTAGTTCGTGCGCACTGACTTACGCACTATATTACTTTTTGTGAAGTGGACTGTCCTCTCCCACTTGATTTGACTTTTTTTTTAGGTCGCATGTTCCTGTGCCGGGGGTAGGCGGGCCAACTCCGACGCCGGAGCGTGCTTCCTTCTTGCCTTTTTACTTTGTATTTTGAAGTTGTTTTGTTTAGCCTTTGTCCCTTTTTGTCGTTGTTATATGTTATTTGCCTATTGTTATAAGTTTTTTATTATTTGTTTTTTTTTAATATAACCCAGTAGTAGGCTGTTTCGAGTACGTCAATTTATGCCCAAGTAGGCCGTCGCCAGATGGGCTCCTAAAAAAAATGTAAAAGGCTGCCAAGTGTAGTATCCTATTTTTACTTATCCTAATATCTATCCACAGTGGCTGTAGATCAAATTCGCCCGCATTATCATTAAATTTAATTTCACTAACCCATGATTCTCATACATATACTATGTCTATATCTTCATCAATAACTTGTCCCTTGTACTCTGAACGGATTCGTGTACACATACTTGTGGACACTGATTTTTTTGATGAGGTTGGCCTCCTCCATTTTATTTGACTCTGCTGTAGGTCGCATGTTCCTGCGCCGGGGGAAGGGGGGGGGGGGCTCCCCCAAAGGCCGGACCGTGCTTCCTTTTTTTCTTGCTTTTGTTTTTGCTTGTTTGTGTTTGTTTTTTTTAATCTAGTCTAGTATTAGGCTTTAACGTGATTACGGCGACTTTCTCCCCAGTAGGCAGTCGCCAGATGGGCTCTAAAAAACTCTTCCTCAATAACATGACTAAATAGCTCATCCTTCTTATTTCTAAGACTACGAGCATTCGCATAGAGGCAACTCAGGCCTCCTATCCCTAAAGCACCTCTTATAGCTTAATACCTTCACATTTCTTCCCTTCCCCTAGCTCCTCCCTCTCTACCTTCGCTACAATTTTGTCCTCTTATATCTCCCTGACCACTATCATTACTTAGTTTCCCGCCTGTAAAGACCTAATTAAACTATCATACTCCTACCACGACACAGCTGGACTCGTCTCTATATTGTTCACAAATTTGCGCAGTGTAACAGTTTCGGAGTTATTTTTGTTTTACTTTTTCGATCATGATTCTGTTACTTGGATCATTCAGTTCGTTTAACTTGTTTGCTACTGTAATATACACACATTTTGTTTTGATTACCGAACTTGTATGTTAGGTTTCTTTATCATGAATTTGGTTCTTTTTTTCCTGTTGAATTGTGTAATTGAGTGAATTATTTTATTTCAATCGGTCTCGCTGTGAATTTTATTCGCTATTAACTATCGTCTGTTTTCCAATCTTTGCATCGTTGTCTCACGTAATAATCGTGAACTGATGTTTTCCTTTTGTCCGTGATTTCATCCGAGTGAGATTTTTAGGTATAAGTTTAGATTTATTGTAGTAAATTAATACTCAATAATAGGTGGCTTAATATCTTGAATATTCCTCTAATTTCTTTTGTAAGAGGTTGTAGGTATACAATGGATCCTCTATTGTGCTGTTGCTACTTTTATAAGAGAGTACATATGTGACCGAGTTCATCATGTAAAGGCACAATATAGCAGAGGCCATTGCAATCTACGAATTCGCTCAGACTTATCACATTATAAGGATGGTTGATTAAATTATAATTCTTTCCCTCTCCGCAACTGTTATATAACACTAAACATTCTTATATCTTCCGCGTTTTGCCCTTATTTTTTTTTTATTAACTCATACATTCCACCTCATGTCGTTTGGCCGCCGCTCAGCACGACTAAATGAAATACCTACTTATTCACTGCATCTAGGAATCACTGCAGCACGGACGTTTCAAAAACATCACACACTCTTATTTGCTTTCTTCAGAATTGGTCGAGTAATATAACGGTTCCAAACGGCACCATGAATGCATGAACTTTTCTATGAGATGAAATTTTCCCTTCTCACTTAAAATAATTTATTTAGGGGCAAATCCCAGTATATGGCAACCCCGCTTTGGCCTGTGGCTCGGTTTGCCTACCTACGGCGTAGAGGAAAGAATTCCTGTTAAACGCCGAATTCCTTCGGTGTTGAGGGAATAATGCAGTGGTCAATTGCCCAAACATTTTCCGGCTATAATAATACTCCAAGAATGGTCAAAATTCTTACTTTCAAATTTGCGAAGCCAGTAAAGTAACAATTTATTCTACTCTTTTTTTCTTTTTCTTTTTTTCATTCACACATTGTTTCTCCTTTTGTTGATTTGAATTCCTTTTGCGTCGCCACCTATCATTTTTTCTTCCATCTTCCAACGTTATGTTGTGGTCTAATTAACGGCCATTTGTGCTTGTTAATTTATGAAAGGTCCAAATTTAGCCATGGTTCAGAATTGAATAAATGCTATGCAGGCTGCCCCATTCTTTGAAATGTTATGTAGGTTTATGATATGACGTTCACATACGGTTTTATAACTGTAAGGTGGACTTTCAGGTTTTACTCGGCAAAAGTGTGTCGCCATAGCTTCGCCTCTGTCAAAAATCGGTGTATTTTCGACATTTTTGCATATTTACGGTTTTGTTATTTAGTGTACAACAATTTGAACGACACAATACTACATACATTTTTTTTCTCGATAGAATAGACACTTAAGGATAAGGAATAATTCTTATATATAACTGAGACAAGAAAAATAGAGAATTAATTCAATTAAATCGAATGGCAATATTATTTATTATACATAGTGCATTTGGAAGTTGTAAGTAGTTGCCCATTGAGGTGGAGCAAGTGACATTTGGAAACCGCGAAGATACACTCGACTCTGGTATGTCAGGAATTCAAGGCCAAGAAGCACATCGGAGAGGTTTGAGCAATCGTGGCTGAGAGTTGTGTGGAGTCGCTCTTGCAAGAAGCAAGGGAAAACTTTCTAAGGCTAGCCTCTAGGGATCACCCAAACCCTCCTCCGATATTGCGCTACTACATTTAAACACGTTCTGCAACCCCCATACACACCGTATCGGCGGTTCCCTCTTCGTTGGGAAGTTGGCTATTTTCGATGCAGCTTCCATGATGAGTCGAGGCGGTTGAGGATGTGGGCAGAGCGGTAATCGCTCTATGGCGTTTGCCTTTCCTCTCTGCTAACAGCGAATGCAGGTTTCGTGCTCTAGGGATCAGACTGCGAAGGATCGGCAATTGCGAATCAATAGATGCAGCGTGCTTAGAGGTGGACTCAAACCCACGTCACTGGTATGTAAGCCTCGTTCACGTTTTTCATTTCTAACGTCAATGACGGGAGTGGAATAGAGTGTGTTGGACCCGACAGTAAAACTGACAACGGATATTTAATCCCCATTCTTTCAAAGCTCTTCACTAATATCATATAGAAGCAACGTGTTTGCAAGAGTGAGCGATGGGTAATTCACAGCTTTTTCCTTATCGGTCCGTACCTGGATGCAAGGCAAACAACCTTCGTTGCCAAATAACATGATGCATTTGAAATCGTAAGACATTAGAGTCAGCTGAAAAGAGTGCAAAACGCTCAGCACTGTTGACATACTAAAAATAGTATTGGTAAAATAGCATGGGTTAATTATTTTGATATTAAATGCTCTCGAGTACACAATTGTGACTTGTTGTAATGTACATGTTCTGATAGAGCTCAAAATTATTTTTTTTATGTTTGAGGCTTTCTATTTAGAACTGTGTGCCACTGACATTTTATTGTCGACATACAGAGTTTGGACAAAATAATGCGAACACGTAGCTATAAGGCTTATTAATCGGATATCGGAACTATATTTGCTTTTAATTCAGCATATATCTATCTTGGAATAGATTCCCTCAATCTTTGAATAACCTCAAGAACATTGTACTATTTCTACCAGAACATATATTTAATGCTTGTGTTGGATTTGAAGTTCTCATTCTGATTTCCAAACACTAGTTTCGTGACTTTCAAATTTAGTGAATGCTTCTGTCAGGGCAAATGTCGATGTTATCGGTGCTACTTAAACCAAAAACTGAATTGTTCGGGCTGTTCAAGTATTATCATGAAATATGGCATCAGTATTGGGGACCCTGATCGTTCCAAATGGCATAGTGCATGCGGCCATCAAATGAACATTAAGAATAATGACTAAGTCATTCAAATATTACAATATGACTTATATCAGTACAAATTCCCCCTAGCATATCCCCGATGCTTCCTTCGAGCATCTCCATGCATAAATATGGCCCGCTGTCAGTAATAATGTAAATCATAACTCACTGAACCATATTTATCATCTTAATCATCCAATGTCCAAGTTTTATGATTTTGACACCATCTTCTTGGCACATTACCAATGGTTTCTTTGATTAGTGGTATAAGAATTGAGACTGTAGTGTTAATGTTGGCTTTGCGAAGTTTTCTGTAGACTGTTTTTGCGGGAATAAGGATTGTATGCTTCTGTTAAAGGTATAGCAAGGATGTATCCTGCTTTTAAAGTTAGCCAAGTCACGTATTTTGCCATTTGCGCGCAACTGAGCACAAGGTTCTAATGTGTACATTGGCTGTCAAATTTTGCTTCTATAATTATTATTTGCTCAATTTCCTCTTCCTGGCAACAAAAGAATTTTTAACTCCAGCATCAACGGCAGTTAATTCAAAGGAACTTAATGAGGCAAACCAAAATAATTGAATGTACAGTTGAATTGTCCGAGACAAATATGCATTCTATAGCAAATAACAATTATATTATTTACGCTATCTTTTTGAAGGCTTCTTCATTTTTCGGGTTTATGATATTTTCAACTTACATTAGAAAATAGTTCTTTTTTTACACTAATTTGACAAATATAGATTATAGATTGATTATTGGATAATGATATATAATTACTTATAGTTCGCAATTAACAGCGATTACAATGCGAACGGATAGGTTAGGCTAAGTAGTACTCAGCCTCAGGAATTGAGGGACTTTTTATAGTTTAGTGGCTATAATTTTGACGTACAAATCAGTTTTGAGTTTAATTCAAAGAATACAGAATCTTCAAAAAAGATTAGAATCCAGAAAACACAGCTTAGATGGAATATATGTTGTAAATAATTTTAGTTGTTGATATTTGTTTAATAAAGTTTTAATTTATATTTTTATGTTCATTTTTAACTTAACCTAACATTATTGGTGGGTTTATTGAAATGTTGGGCCTGTGGTCACCCTCGCTATAAAAAAACAAGGTTAACAGACCTAAGTCGCGTGCTCTCAATTATTCTGACTTATGACCCTATGACCTTACGACCTTCAGAACTCACCAGTGGGGCAATCCGGCCTATAGTTAGTTTTTTTAAATAATTCACGGACTAACCTTCTGAATACCTTAGCAATTATACCATTCGAAAGAGGATGTAAAACAACATAAGGGTTTCAAATTTCGTTAGAATCGGCCGAATAATTACAATGTTATGGCCAAAAGAACTCAGTGAAAACTAAAATGGTTACCATCCTACCGACCAATCTAGGGACCGACATAGTAACTCAGAGTCGCGGCCACGGGACTACAAAAGCATTCACGGATATCCTGCTCAAAGAAATAGCACACGGTTTAATTATCTTTTTATACTAATGACCATGTTTTTTTTTCTTAGTGCATTTCTAGCACGTTTTTGAGTGCATTTCTAGCACGTTCTTGCATCTAGCAGTTTAATTTTTTTATTAATTGGGAGGTCTTATGAGATAACCGTTTAGAATTACCCGTGCTCTCGTTTTGAAGACTTATTTCCAGTGTTTTAAAAAGTACCCTGCTTTGATACTTGAGTAAAAGTATTGTTACCCTGACCAAATTTTACTCAAAATACAAGTAAAAGTACCCATACTTAAATGTACTTGAGTAAAAATAATAAAGTATCTTATTCATGAATTACTCAAGTAGATACAGTAAGAAGTAGCGGCAAATAGTAAAGTACCCATCACCTCAGACCCTATTCAGTATACTCTACAGTAAACCCTTTTATGCTCGCTATACTGGCCCTTATATATTGGAATTCAGTCAAACTAGACTTAACAATCAAGCTGTAAATATCCCTCTATTGATCGGAAAGTTTAGTTTATACGAAAAGTAAAATTAACTCTACAAAATTATCCATTTTAACTGAATTCCAAAATATAAGAGTCTAGTTAACTAAACTAATTATTAGGTAAAAAAATATACAAAGCAATTAATTACAGACATAATTTTTATTCAGTTTGTACTTAAAAATTTTTTCCAAGTATGTCAATGGGTGGGAATCGCCACTATTTGTATTTTCAATGATAGGAGGAGAACTCATGGTGGTCTAGTAATGGCGTGGCAGCACGCGAGGAGTCTAGGACAATGAGGAATATTTTAATAAACTGACGCCCTCTACCAGGCGGGAAAGCGGGAGAGACAAACGAATTGTCTACTGAGTATGAAAGGATGCATGTGACTGGACAAAACATGAACAAGCACTTATGATTGGTTTAAATCAGAGTACACGCTTGTGATTGATCATTGTCTGACTTTGGCTTCTACGTCTGTGATTGGCCGAAATTAACTGAGATGTAACGAATACTTGTATGCTTTTCAAATATAATGAAGTAAAAGTAACAAGAAAAAAGTACGCAAATAGAAGTGAAAGTACTCAAATTGTTGAGTACTTTATAGGAAGTAAAATATATAACAAAATTACTTGAGTACAATATTTAAGTAATTGTACTTCGTTACTTCACAACTCTGCTTATTTCTCAACGAGGATCTAGTTTAACGTGAGATGCAAACCAGAGGTAGATATCTACAGTGTATGGTACCCACCGTGGCCTGACTCGGGACTTCATCCGGCGACTAACCGCACCCGATAAGGCTTAACTTGGCTGTAATCGGAAGTGGAGTTTTCTTTTGTCTAAGCCTTCAGCTCGAAAATATAACTTAAATTATCTATCTTCATTCCCAATTTATTTTTTCTTGAAAAATATTCTTCAAAATTGTTGGTTATTTAACATCTATAGGAGATCTTTATGTAAAAATATCTATATGCTTGTCAATGAGAACACAATATAATTCCATTTTGTTCCCTTTTTCTTTGCCTCCTTTACTTTAGCTGCTAGTCTTTACATTTTTAGGTTATCTCTTGAACAATTCTAATGTGGAAAACAAAGTTCTCATTAATGTTTTCTCTCCCCATGTTGAAACAGTGAAAAATTATTGAATTTGCGAAAAAATTTAGATTGAGAAGTAAATTATACCATGGTAACACTGATTTGGGAGGATAAAGAAAATTAATTTTGAACATTAGGCTCCAGTTTCGTTAGGACTGCAAAAGTATGAAATTGGACCGACTTACAGGGGCTGGGATTTTCTAAAGCTCATTCAGAAAAATCACTACTCAAAATTATTTTAATATCCATTATTTTAAATACATTTCTTTTACTTGCAGATACGTATACTTTACCTGTTGATCCCGAGGTCCATTACACTTCTCGATTCTTCTCTTCGCCTTTGAGGAAGTTGCCGGTGCAAGATTCAAACAGTCGGCCCCAAAGGAAACACATTCTGGGTACCTCTCGGTTCCCCTACACCTACAGAATTCCTCCCACAGAAGATATTGACATCCGAACACCGCCTTCAGCAGGGTTGTTTCGGTCCGCGTTTGATCTTCCGAGTGCAAAGGGAGTGAAAGCGTGGGCTGGGCGTGAGAGTCACTCGCTTCAGACACCGAACTCGAGAGGGAAGGGGTTGCTGAGGCCACCGAGCCACCAGGGCGACAGCATCGCAACAACGTGTAGGGACCCGGCGGAAGCAACGGCCTTACAGGACTCTATTGGAATTATCCACAATGACCCCATCGTTCGCTCCTGCTGTGGATGCCACGTTGTCGTCAAAGAGGTAAGAAGGATTTGCCTCCTGAATTATTTCGCGGGGGGTGGGGGGGACATTGAGGTATTATCTAGGACTGCAACCTGGGCATATTCAATATTGTTGGGGTCTTTCTCAACTCAGAGTGTACTAAGTTGTCTTGCTCGTGATTTATACTCTACATGGTCACTACACTCGACGAAACTCTTTAACAACTTCTAGGTAATATCATTCTCCATTGGTTTTCGATTTTGAAAATATTAGTATTGCTAAAGAGGAAATAGGGAGGCTTTCTTCTCTTTATTCTTTTTTCATCTTCATTCCTCTTGAAGAACTCGGCCGCCTAAAAGCTATTTCGCTAACCCGAAGCTCAATGTCAGAAACAATGAAATCAAAGAGGATGATCTCAACCTCGTGCACTGCCATGTGCTCATTGGCAACATTCTTACGTTGAAGAAATATATGTGGAACACATACATAACACTTGTATGTTGGAAAAAAAACCCCACTCAGTAAACATCAAGAAATATTGTTTATATTTTTATTTTTAAAAATATCTTATTGGTGTCGAGTCATTTTCAGACTGCCGCCATGGCACTAACGAATAATAATGAAGGTGATGATGATAATAATAATGATCCCTCTGTTCTTGAGCACAAACTTGTTCCCCGAGGCTTGTGCCCTCCTCACTCCAACATTTAATTTTCCTCATTGGATTATATAATCTCATTTTCTTAGTTCCATCATTCCTCTTCACAAGGTGGGTTTTTCTGGGTATCCTAATTCAATTTTTTCTTCCTTGGATTACCCCCCACTCTACACCCGGTGTTCCCGCAGGGGTGTGAGCGCCGGTCTCGCCCGCGCCAGCCCCCCCGGAGCGGACTCGGAGCGACGATGGGCGATCTGGACGGACTGGGTCTGGGAAAGGGGGGGCGGGGAGCGCGCCGGGCCAAGCACCAGCTCCCCTTTCTCAAGACGGTGTCCATCATCGACACCCTGAGTGAGCTGGGTCCCGAGGTGAGGCACCTGGCGGAGGAGCCCAACCTAACCTCGCCCTCCGAACTGGCTACCCCTGTCGCTCCGCATTCCGGCGCGTCTTCATCTTCCAAACGTCCCCCTCTCCCGGTGGAAGGGTCCTTCTCGACCCCCTCACGGAGTAATAAGGCGAGCGCCTTTCTTGTCAATTCTGCTGGAGTGGATCACCCGAAGGGGACGCCCGGCCCCGGTCTCGGCCCCCCGCTCGTCTCCCCGGACTTCCAGCAGTACACTGAGAAGATTTACGACGCCGTGACCCGCCGGCTGGAGCCACCCGCTCTCACGGCCAGGCTGAAACACCACCGAGCCCGTCACCTCCTCTCCGCCGCTCACTCCGAGAGGCTGACGAAGTCGCAGAAGAAGGCCCGTGACGCCGACGGAAACGGGCCAAAAGCTCGACTCAAGGACGAGGCGAGTAGCGTACCGAAGCATCGCTACAGCGAACAGAGAGGCAGGGAACGAGGTCGAACCCCGGATTGGATCAAAAGGATATTCGATATAGCGAAATTGGGCGATACGGAAGCCTTGGTAAGTATAGGGTTTATTAGCAGCTAAGCAACATCGGGTGCGGTTAGTTCCCAGATGGAGTTCAGATTCGGGTCGCTTTCACTGCTGTAGTAGTGGTTCCGCAACCTGCCTTTATCCAGGCGGATCCCGACCGGATAATGAAATAGACATCAAGGTCAGTATGACGATCGCTTGTGATCCAGAGGGTACCAGGGACCGGTCCTCTTTGGGGAGAAGTGCCAGGAATTATTATGTCTTGAACACCAAACAGCGTTAGGGGTTATGTTCCGCGTCAGAGGTATGTGGATATAGATACCCATCGGCAGGATTCCTCGGAACAGAGAGAGTGTGTGTGTTGTGCTGTGAATACGGGAGAGAAAAGAAAGCAGTGTTGTAATTGGTTATGTGTGTGATGAGAAGTGTAAGATCTACCCACCCCAGTACAGGGTGAGCACGGCGCGTCCACCGATCGGTAGCCAGATCTCTCAACGTGCGCTGACGTTTGTGTCCGCTCATGCCGGGATCGAACTCGGTACCGTGACGTTAGCGCACCAATGCCGTATCAATTCGTCTATCACTAGCTCTCTCATAATGATGTAGGTAGATACCCATGGTTTGAATCCCGCGTTAACATCTTCGCTACCAGAGCATTTTTTTTATTTACAAAAATCGTCGAAGAGCGTCGCTCATCTTTTTATACACACTTCAATTGTTTCATACGAGAGAAAATCATATTTTAAGTTTAGTTATTTAAATTTATTGCAAATTATACAGGGATGTCTCTCATATATGAGAGACAACCTTGACCTGTTATTTATGCATCCTGGAAAAGGAAAAGGTACCTAAAGAACCCCAGATCGTGAAATTGCCTCTTCGTATGGACCTAGAATTTCCCCACTAGAGTTGGTGGTGTTTAAATATGAGCGGTGACGCGCCACTCCTAATTAGCAGATAGCGACATAATGGTAGCGAACGTGTTAATTAATTCCCCAACTGACACCAGTCGGTAGTAATGCTACTCATGACTATTTGAGACCATGAAAATAACGAGTGACTTCTCTTAATACAATGCCATAACCATTGATCTCTCTCTGTGGACGATGTGGTGACATTGTTTCATCACGACGCATGGCAGTTTACGGCAACTCAGTTTATCAGAACTAGCTACCATTATCTCATTATTACCATGCATGCGGGGGGTAGGTGTAAATGTTGTAGCTAACATCTGGGTGATTGCGAGCCCCCCCCCCTCCCCAACGCGCGAAGAAGATCAGTGGCTATATTACATAGATTTTAGAAACTTTCTTTGCTTTTCATTTTAAATTTAATTTGAAATTTCGTTAGTTTTGCCATTGCCCTCCAAATGACGAAAGCAGAATAAGTGGTAATTGTTATTATTAATAGTACAATGATTACCACAATTTTCATTTTCTTTAAAACGACTCAGAAAAATGGCAATAAAATGTACTTTTTCACTATAAATAACCTAAAATAAATGTCGAAATGAGGGGGAGATCGAGAGGGGAGGGGGGGATAGAGGGAGAGGGAGTGTGGGGAATAGGGGCGATGGAAAGAAGGGAGAGGTAGAGAGCTATTTTGGGAGGCAGCGGTAGCGTTTTGAGAAAGGCGGGTAATTTCAGCTAGTTATAAATGACCCAAAGAAACATTCCCTAAATTATATTTCTCTTTTCTTAGCCTCTTCCCCCCCGCCCCCCTTAGCTTTATTCCCATCTTATTTCGCCTTTTATTTTAGTATGTCCTAAAATGTCAAATGTAAATGGACGAAACGTCCAATGGAATACAAATTCAAATCCCGTTTGTGTCTAAAATATTCTTTTAAAAAAGCTCCAAAGCGACGAAAATATTCAGGAGACAAACTTGGTAATATTAAAAAGTATGGATTAATCTAATTTTCAGAACTTTACTCCTAGAATGCATTCACTTTCCTCAGGAGATATTTAAGTAATATTTTTATTATTATTATTGAATTTGTAATATTACTAAAAAGTATTAAGTGAATTTCAGAAGTTAGCTCCTTAGAAGGAAATTCACCTTCGCCTGGAAGGTGATTGTGTAACAGTTAAACCGAGTGGGTCTTCTCGATATTGAGTTACTCCCAAAGATCTTTTCTAATGCATCATTTGGAAGCTCAAAATAAACCCCGCCTTTTTTTCTGTCTCCAGAAACAAGGCGTAGCTGACATGGAGGAGACTTTAGTTCGCAATTTAAGCGACCACGGCGGCAACAATTTGCTTCATGTTATGGCTGTCTATGGGCACTTGGCTCCAATGGCTTGGATGCTTACCACCCATTCTATTCTCGTGGACGCTTTGCAGGATGAAAACAAATTTGGGTTGACTCCTCTCGTCTGCTCCATTAGAGTAAGGGACGAAGTTTCCTTCAGAAGTGATCATTTTGGATGTTGGAGATAGTTTTATCATCGTTAACCGCCTTATTTCTTTGTAGTACGGTCGACTGCGTGTAATTCAGTGGCTCGTGGAAAAGACTGTAGTAAAAGACAAAGTCAAATGCAAAGATGGGGAGAGGTCATTACTTCACATCGCTGCTAAATATGCTCAGGAAGAGGCGAGTTGAGTAGCGAATCTAATAATGTATATTTGTAAGTATAATTAAAAAAACAAATATGATCCAAAGGAGATAGTAATTATCCCCCTCCCAAATAGATCGTAGCGTGGTTAGTGGAATATATGATGAAACATGAGATATCTTTGGATAACAAGGATCACCATGGCAACACAGCGCTCCACTTAGCTGCAAGAAGTGGAAATTCAAGACTTTGTTCAATTTTGCTTCAACATGGCGCCGATGTCACTTTAAAAGTAAGCTTTTTTTTCTACTTAAATAGGAAAAATATATATAAGCTTCAAACTGTAGGTTCAATGACCGTAGACATTTCTCCTATAGCGCAGGTTACCCTGAAAAATAACGCAAGATTCACTCTATTGAACGATATTATACACGGTGGTTTGAAATTCTTGTCACCTCCTATCGAAAAGTAATACGAACAATAGAGAAACAATATAATAATATAAAACACATGTTCTGATTTTAGTGTCTGCCGAATCTTGCAGTGAAGTCATATCGCACATCCTCCATGCTATTAGTAGAATACACACGAGCAAGTCTCCATACACTTCCAATCAGCCTCTCTTGCAAACTGTAGGAGCTTGTGTCATCCATCTGACATAGAAAATTAAAACAATATTTACAGGGGGTGACAAGACTTTCGGTCATCTGAAATATAAAATTAAAACAATATTTTAAACAGAAAACGTAAACAATATTTACAGGGGGTGACAAAACTTTCGGACTACCCTGTATGTCTGGTTATCTTTTAGGCATTAGGCGAACCGTAGACTTCTTTGCTCTTCAGAATTTGGGTAAATATAAATTAATGCAAATGGCAAATTTTGTCATTTGTACCGTGATTCTAATGATTAAATCTATAAAATTCTTTTACTACTCTGTAAAAATTTGAGTGATTCTTGGGCTCTGGAAATTTCCCCTGACCTCATCCAGACGTAAGTAAAGATGCAAAGTATGAAACCGCGGTATACAGTGATTATGATTATTAATTTTTACTTCCTCCAATTTTCATTGGAGACGTGGACGACGATCATCGCGGCCAAACGTCCTCCAAGCATACCCACTTGAGATTCAACGCGGCTAAACATTGTTATAGTAACCATAGACCACGGCTACACACAACACAGTTCCACTGGTGTTTGTAACATATAGTGTGCCCCCATAAATGTACAAAAAAACATCCAAAATTGTGTTTCTAACGCGAGATTTCTTTTTATCATACAGCGCCCATCTGGCGACTGCTTTGAAGGGTACAAGTCGCCGCCCTAATGCGAGAAGCGGAAAAGATCTGTTCACTGTAAATGTAGTGATCTTCGCGCGCGTCGGGGTCTCTACCGTTTGTTCCTCGTACTCGGGACGAGTTCGTGTACACTTGTGGACTATCTCACTTTTTGGAGGAAGCTCGTCTCCTCCATTTTATTTCAATCTTTTTGGTGTTGTCGCATACTCCCGCGCATGAGCGTGTTTCCTTCTTCTTCTTCTTGCTTTTTTTGTTTCCCTTTGGTATTGTTTGTTTGTATGTTGTGTCTTTTGCTTATTTGTTTTTTAATCTAGCCTAGCATTATGCTATAAGATGACTGCGGTGACTTGTGACCGGGTAGGCGGTTTCCAGATGTGCGCTGAAGAAAAAATAATGTAAATATACTGAAAAGTTTTCACATTTTTCTGACCACAATTTGGCGTAGACGGTATAGAAAAGGGTTCCAAACAAAAGGAAGTAGCGCAAGAACAAAAAATGGAAAAAATGGAGCTTGTGAAGGATAGCGGTCCCATTTGACCGCACCGCTATTTTTCAAATTCAGCAAAACTGTGACCCCGATTTTTCAAATGGGTCGATTTGAAAAGAACCCGATACCCCATCTTCCAAAACTATAAGGGTATTTCCGTATTAGCGTGGTTGGTTAGAATAACCTTGTTTAGGAGTAAGTGGTCGTTCAATTCGAAACACCACGCACTTCTAAAAAAAGTAATTTATTAAGCTTACCTAACATCGCTTAAAATTTTATCATTTATTTAGTAATGAAGAAACCCTAAACAAACATGGATCGCATCGTATTATCTTCAAGTGATTGCTTGGATAAAGGAGAAAGAACTACACGCGAAATGAAATGTACTTCTAACTTGGTGATGAACTGGACGAAATGTGCTTCAAGTTTGGCTAAATATATTTGCAAGTGTCAAAATAAGGACTATTAAGTACAAACATAAACGTTAATTTTAAAGCGTTTTTTAAATTCTAAATTGAGTCTGCAAAGATGGGCTGAAGCAATTTTCTATTGATATGATTGAATTGGCAAAACTAATCGGATCATATGAAGATCTCTTCCCCCCCCAAAGTACCCAACTGAAGATCTACCTCCCCCAGTCGCGCTCATATGAAGATCCCCCCCTCCCCCAACATTTTAATATAAATAAACTAAATAAGGAATAAATAATAAAACATTATTCAGATTACTCTTTTGTTACACTAAATATTGCAGGAAATCTGTGTACATAGGTTCTTAAAAAAATAATTATTACACTAAATATTGCAAGGAAATATGAGTACAGAGGTTATCAAAAGCATTCCTGAAGAAACGGTCACGACACATAAATTCTTGAAGATAAGAATTCGAGAAGTCCCGCCTGCATCCTCACACCATGCTGATATGTGCTTTATGTTTGTTCCAGTACGATTCTATGGTCTGAGTGTGGACACCAGTTTGCGGATCCGCAAAATTGAGTGAATGGTTCACTTTCCTGTGTGTGAAGCCAAGTCCTTGTATATTAATGTATGCCTTCCACTCATCACTGTGGATTATCGATCCCCGTCGCACTACTGCTTGTATTATAGAGAGAAGTGTGGCAGCATCCCTTTTGTCCACAATTTCCATGTATCCTGTTCCTGGTGAGGTGCTGGTATCGACCATTCCAAACACCCACATAGGAGTGTGAGGTCATCTGCCCCGATGATGCTTTGGTTTGTGAGAAAAACACGATTCATCGATGTGCACAACTGTTCCTGGACCACCAAGTTGCACTGGGTTAGCCTGAAGATATCTATTGCACACTTCCCGGAAAAAACTGTAGCAGTCGATCATTGTCTTCTCAAAAACACCAACTTGACGGCTTGCCCTTTATCCACATATAGAGTGCATGAATCCAGGTCTGAAGCGTTAATCTAGAGTTGGAAAAAAACGATCTAGTCCTTATAGATACCTGTAGATTTACACTTGGCACAATCTTTGGTCTGGCATTTCCAAGCATAGCCATCATTGGATCTGGCATACTTCGTCCAGTTCATTTTACTATCACAAGAGGGACATTTCACTTCACTTTTCAGCATTCTGCGTTGCTTAAGCCAATCAATAACTGACAGAGAATCTTCAGTTAGCAAGGGCAGCACAACAGTCTTGAAAGTATCACGGTCCATCGTGCTCTTGATACTGAGTACATGGGAAAAATGTGACTCTATATATATATACCAATACAAATCTGGTCATTATTATTATTATTTTTAATCCAAAGCATTCGATATTCATCTATTTCTGAACTTCACCATTTTGTTTTGTCAAACTTTATATGAATTCTTTGAATAAAATCGGTATGTTTTTGCGTTTCTAAAATCAAGACTTTCTTCTTATTATTATTAGTGGTGAAGTTCAGAATATTTATAAAAAATGGACCATAGGAAGATCCTCCCTCCCCAGGCTAGATCATATGAAGCCTCTCTCCCCCCCAACCTACTGGGGGGGGGGATCTTCATATGATCCTTATACATTTTGCAAATAATCCGATTAAACTGGGTGGGTCTGATGTCACAGTACAAGGTGACGAATCGTCCTTTCCACACAAACCCAAATATCATAGAGGAAGATCTCCCCATTGTCAAATATAGGTTTTTGGAATTATGGACACATCGACGACGCTAACCCTGGGATACATGGAAATTGTTAGCACCGATATATTGCAACCCTGTTAGCAATAAATGAAAGGGTTATTAGGCAATAGTAAACTATTGACTCCGACAAATGGAAAGCATCCTAAAAAATCCGCAACATAGGATACGTTCATAAAACAACCATTCGCTAAATTTCGTAGACAAAGAATCAGGCGCCCATACCCATAATGTACAGGGTGGTCTCAAAGTCTTGTTACCTCCCTACCGAAAAGTAATAATAGCAATAGAGGAATAATATTAAACACATGTACTGGTTTAGAGTATTCACTTTCATTGCAGTGAAGTCATGTCACACATATTACATGCTATTTCCAGAATAGAATACACATGATCATGTGCCCATAGACTTGCAATCAGCCTCTCTCCTAAACTGTAGGGGCTCGTGTCAGCCATCTGAGATAGAAAATGAAAACAATATTAACAGACAAGACTTTCGGTCATCTGAAATATAAAATTACAAGGCAATGGCTTCGCCACTCCCCCCCTTCCCTACAGGGGAAGCTTGTGCTTCGCTGCTAAGATTAAAACTTAAAATCTAAAAAAAACCAGACATGGTTAAGTCTTTATAATTTTCTGAACTTCGCCAATTATAATAATTTTATAAAGGAACTTTAAACTAAATTTCCCCCTTTCAAAATATCATGTTGCTAAAATATAGTTATAGAAGAAGAAGAAGATATATAAAAATAAATTTTCTGAACTTCACCATTTTGTTTTTGGATATTATAAAAGAATTATTAGAAATAACTTTGCTAAAAAAACATAAGTCATAACCAAACTAAGATGAAATTATTATTCAAATACTAAAAAATATCACCTTCTTAAATGTTGAGTTAGTGTAGATGATGATGATGATGAAAACACTATTTCAAATACAAAATTAAAACAAATATTTACAGGGGGTAACAAGACTTTCGGCCCACCCCGTAGAATCTTCCTGTAATAAACACAAAGATAAAATTAAAAAAAGATGAATGGATCCAGAAGAGATTTATTACATTCTTATTTACTGAAATTTATCTTTCGTGAAAGACACGAGAAAAATTTATTTCATGCCCTTTGTGACGTAATTGCTAAATAGTATGTTTGTAACTAAGATTTAATTTATTATCTTACATTTTAAATTTACATCATTGCGTTTTAGGCTACTAAATCACGCAATACTTAGTATGCTTGTAATAGTGTCCTCCTAGAAATAATATTTTGATGGTGGAGAGAGTCTATCACCCTTTCAAAGTTACGAGAAGTCAATATTGCAACCCAATTCTTCAACGTAAGAATTCTTCCACGACGCCATCTTTAATTGCTATGAGACGGACTGTTATGATCGCTTGCTTCAAGATAACGAACCAAGGAAGTTTATTTTTAAGATTAATATTAGTTTTCTTAAAATGATTTAGGATACTAGCACGAATTCAAAATGGTTGACGGGAGAAAAGTGCCTTTTCTTTATTCTGGTGGCACCCTTTCCTCCATTTGTAACACGATTTGTTTGCGATTGTTTGCCTTTTATCACCCCAACACAATACGATTTTCATTATGGAAACCGCTTGTCAAGGTTGTTGTTTTAACTTTCTTGATCTAACCCTTTTGTGCGAGGATAAATCTAAGTTTATTAACTTGGTAATTCTACATGTGAACAATTCCAACGTAATCGAAGGTGCTACGTTATAAATATTTCTATTTTTTAAAGATGCAAAATGCTATATAATGAGTGTATGATACATAATATACACTATATAGCACTTTCACTTAATTAAGGAGCCGAAATTTCTAATTATTATGCCATAACAAGAGATTGGCAACCATCTTGTCATTGTTAGCTTGTTTAGAGCCCCCCTCTCAAAAAAAAATAATGCTTGGGATAGGGAGGGGCGAGGCAGGCCTCTCCCAAATGCCGGAGCGTGCTTCCTCAATCTTCTTTTTTTCTCCCTTTTTTATCTGTTTTGGTTTCTTTGTTTTGTTTTTTTTGCGTGTCGTTTGTACGTTTGTTTTTAATCTAGCCTAACAGTAGTAGGCTTTGAAAGAATTCCGGCGACTTATGCCCAATTAGGCAGTCTCCAGGTGGCCGATAAATAAAAAGAAAAAAAGACCTTCAAGCCCCAATGTCAACAGATTTGTGCTTTGATATGTATCTTTCCCACATTTTGACTTCTCTCTCTATCCCACTTCCTTCACAGCTCGATACTTACAAAATTTCTGCGACAGAGGCCTTCGTTGGTTTTCGCTCTAAATATAGTTTTTAAAACCCCAAATCGGATAATGATATTCACATAAAGATCAGAATGACGAACGTTGGCAAGCTGGGGACACCAGGGGTTGCTTTTCGCTAGGAAAGGGGGCAGCTTGATAATAATGATGTTGTGAAAGTCTATGTGCGTTAATGCGTGTAGACGGACCTACTTACTCCCACACGGGGTGGCACAGCGCATCCGCTAATAGGCAAACATCCCTCACATACGCTGATGTTTGTGTCCGCTGTCGCTGGAGTTTAACTCGAAACCTTGGCTTTAGAAGTCCAACGCATTATCCACGAGGCTAACGAGAGCTCCCGGGAAGGAGGCCTCGCACAACACCTGGAGAGAAAGCCAATATTCCAGCTTGAACTTATAGGGTCCGGGGTTAAACTCTTATTGGTGTTACCACTTATAGGGGATTGAAAGGCCCAGATATGGGTTTCGAGTTTCTTCAATGCAATGTAGCGCGTTTTTATTCCAGTCTATTAAACGCTGTTTTCTTCCGCACTTAGTCCAAGCGTACGGTGAAATAAGTCTTTTCGAAAAGCGCCTCCGTAACCATGACAATTCATTCACTTTAAGATCAATGTCGAGGTATGCCTGTGAAGACTCGCTCGGTTCAAGGGATATATATATATATATATATATATATATATATATATATATATATATATATATATATATATATATATATATATATATATATATATAACTCGATAAAGATAGTTAATTGGATTGTGACAATTTATAATATGATAGAGTTAAGCGGGAGGAGCATAATTAACGTTGGCTCGAACAAGAGATATTAATCACGATTGAGCGGGAAGTCAATTCAAAAGTGGATGCGGGTGACGATTGACGGGGTGTAATCAGGGGATTACAACACAAGATCGCTTTACCTTGAAGCGTGGTGGTGATCTGAGGAGGGGGGGACCAACGACACACGTCTTCGAGAAGATACTTCGGGGAGTCTTAACGAGGAGGACTCGTAGGTGGGGGTTTGGAGTAGTTCTTGTTGAAGAGTGAGATTTTCTCTGCTCCAAAAGAGATGGAATCTCAAACACGAGACGGTTCTGCGGCTCGGCAGGAAGTCTCAGGTACGAAGGAACGGGAGTTTTGAAAGGGGGCCGCATAGTTCTCCGGGAAGAACATGGCTCGATAGCTTTCCTCTGAACAGGGGCCAAAGCTTCACAAAGGGAGATCTGCTGGTGAGATCTTAACCACGAGGGACGACTCGAACAGGGGTTACGGGACTTCGCGGGGAATCAGACAAAACGGTCTGAACGGAGGGCCTGGCAGACTCTCAATCTCCTCGAGGAATGGCGGACTCAGGGTTAAATAACCAGGTGGCTGGTCCGATAGATAGCCCCGGGCATGGCCGTGCCTAGAAGGTTCTCGATGTCAGTCTATGTGAACTTACTTCGGGATAAATAGTCGGATCGGACAGCAAAGTTTGCCTCATAATATGGGGGTAGGGTTAGTACGGCTGCGCTCTTGGGGGAATATACATGCCTGCGAAGCATGAGGGCGAGAGTTCGGCGTTATCGCGGGGGAGGGGGGGAGCGAGGAGCGTCCGAAAGCAAATACAGCTGGGTCGGATGACTCAGCGCGGGACTGCTTCCTTCTCGAAGATACTAAACTTCCCACGCCAAGGAGCATGTGGTTTAGAGCGAAGGGGCTCAAAGGGGGATTCTTCTCACGCAGGTCCTTCGAGGGCATCCCTCACAGTCAATAACTTTTATGGTTATAGGAAACGTACGCAAATTTACAACATAGAAGACATGCGTTGAATGTATATATTTTTTTTCATAACAAAAATAATCTCCCTGCAATTAGATTGGAAACACGGTATGTTTCAATGTAGCGCGTTTGGGGGTAATTGGTTACTGAGCGCTAACCTTGGGCTGATTCCATTTGAGGGTGATTTTCTTCTCGTTTGATTTTGGCGTTGTAGTCTGGGTAAGAGGATCGGTTGATTTTCCGTAGTAAGAAGAAATCCCGGAATGCGGATTCTCGGACTCTCTGGCAAGTTATGTCAGGTCGAATTGATCCCGAGTTATGGTACCAGGTATATAGGTTAGTAAGTGGTGGCACATTGTGGTCGCTGGGTATAGGCCATCAGTTGGCATATAAGTGTTCGATTACCAGTATTACCGATGGAGGGCAACACGGCGGTTTCCCATCCAAGTACTAACCTTCTCCAAAGTTGCTTAACTTTGAGGTAGTGCTATTGTGGTATTCGGTATACCGGGCGCTGACCTTGGGCTTACTCGAATTGTGGAGGAGTTACTCTTCTTAAATGGTTTTAGTGAAGTAGGCTGGGTAATAGGAGCAGTTGGATTATTCATAGGAAAAGTACTCTCGGAAGGCGGATTCAAATGGCTTTGTTGGGCGGAGGAATAGGTAGGCTTAGGCAGAAAGAATTCAATTGAACTTGTCTCTCTCGTTGACTCTACTCACTTGACTCTACTGCCTCTAGCCTCTACCCAGAGTTGTATATAATGTATCAAAACCCGTGGGCGTGGCCCGCTGTCGACCAATGGCACGGTTTGGGCGGAGCTTACTCTTCAGGATGTTTATTTGTGTGTGCACAGGTATAAAGAGAATATCTTACATTTCGAAAATACAATTTTGCGTTTCGCAGCCACCTGCCAGTAAATAAAGTCCGCATGTTTCCTGTCTTCACCTCTGTGTCCATGACTGCACCTGTTTTGACTTTTGTTGGTACAGCTGTGGCCTTTCCCAGAATCTTAGTGATCGCGAGAGGTGTTTAAATGTATGTATGCCTATGTCGTGTGAGCGCAGACACGGTAGGCCTAGGTACACAGAATTCGTTTGGTGTATGTCGGGTATTTGAGGCTGGCCTACTAATGTTGGGGTCTACTTTTGGCATATGCTTCCTCTTCTCGAGCTGACAGTTGGCCTTGTTACTGATGACGGAACTCTTCTGTGTGCATCATTTTGAATATTATTTATCGTGTAGAGAAATGTAGGCGTGACCCACTGTTAGCCAATCATGCGGTTCGGGCGGAGTTTACTTGAGTCGAGAGTTTATTTGTGTGTACAAGGGGATTGAGATAAACTGAGCAGGGAGCTTTGATTCAAGCCTCTGCTAGATAATTTTATGAAATAAGATTTCGTGTTTCACGGCTCTGTGACAATAAACAAAGGCCAAGCGTCTTCCCTGTTTCTCAACTTAGTGTTTGATCAATATATCTGCACAGCTGTTTCGGCGTCTCCCGGAAATTTTGGCGCGGCCTGAATTGTCAGCAAAGATAACGTGAGAAGCGCCTTTGCTCGTGTGAGTGTGTATGCGTGTGACCGTTTGAAAGCGTCATTAATTAGTTTTTGCCTTTATAGCCTTTACAAGAATACATTAATTGCATATATTATTTACCTGGTTCGATGACAAAGTATTTTACAATTTCAGTAGATTAATTGCAGGTGCATAATTATGTGCATGCCCATTTCAAGACTTCATAGGACTCGCATGACACTCATTTGTGAGGCTTCTTTGTTGAACCTAATCCACCTTGCCATGCGACACTACAACTAATCCCACAGTGTGACCCCGTTCTGACGGGACTCAAAGCTTAGCCTCTCCTCCCACTACTAACCTTTACTCTCTGCCTTTCTGTACTTACTCTCCTCATCTCCCTCCCCGCTGGGGGTATCCCGTGTATCCTCTTACATTTGATATTGGGAGGAGTCGCACGACCTCCCGGCCTGATTGGAAATTAGGGAAGCCCCGTCATTGAGTTGTGCTTTCCCCCTCGTTCCCTCCCAACATTCTCTCTTATTTTCATCGACTATCCCCTTCAACCCTCTGTCTAGACTTAAGGACCTAACCAGCTACTTGATGTCGAGTCAGGAGATGCTTTGGAACCTCTATAAACAACGCCTTTTAGCGTCTGCAGGTTGCAAGAGACCAGGCCTTGAGGGGTCGTGGGCGTTAATAATGTGAAGATCGCTTTACGCCCTAAGGAACACTTTCCTGCGTGTAATAGGCTGACCACCTCCCGGCAGGGGGGCCTTTCTCGGGTGCATAAAGCTGTACTGCTTATGGCGGCCGGGCTTTACTGCCTTGCTGGCTGAAAAACAAATCAAAAGTCTCAGGTCCAGTCTCTAAGTCTGCCACAACATATCTTAACATCCCGGCCGTTATGGCGAGGATCAGTACGCCTGACTAAGGATATCCTCTATGTGCCGCTTCCTCTGGCTGTTCAGTAATGAGCTGGGACCTTTGGAGAAGGACCAGTCCATTGGGCAACTTCTGGTCGGTGTACCTCGCTGTCCATGTCGCGAACACAACTCTTTAACGCATCCAGGGTGGACTCCTGAAAATCCGAAGACTCACGATGGGATAGGCGGGAGCAGCTGAACGCCCGATATACCCCACCAACCACTTTTTTTACTTTTTTTAGTGCTCATAAGTGTAGGAAATTTTCGTTGTTTTGTTAGTTTTCACAAACTTTTAGACAAAATATCGGACTAGGTCCCTCTTTCTAAATTCTCGCACTATCTTGGTTTTGTGGCGGATGAAAAGTCAAATGACAAAAACGCTCTGACGGGTGGAGGGGCTCCCCTATAAACTTTTGATTGAGGCCACTCATTCAGAGACTACCTGGCGATTTTTAACACGCTGGCTTCAAGCGCTTATTAGTTATTCGCTCTACTGATGGTACCAAATTAACGAGAGGTCACCTGTTCCATCAGGGGATAGCATAAGCTAGGCTAACTGGTAGACATCCGACGAGAGGAAGCCTTCTGGCGGAGGCGGCAGACCCTTCCGAGGTGGCCATGATTAATTTTCTTTGGACACTAAATGGCTCGCGGGTGATGTTGACTCTGCACCCCAAATTTAATTTCGTGAAATTGGTGGTTTATGAGAGGGAACTCGTGAACATCTCAAAGAGCTGTCAAGGTCGAACTTGTGATGAGAAAACAGGTGGGGAGGCTCGAGCTTTATCTCTTCACTCTTCTTCACGATCGATCGTGACAGGCTCATTTAGACTGCACATGATGTCTGTATCGTATATGGCCAAGTATGTCAATTGCGGAGAGTCGCCTCCTGCCTACTCCAGGTAATGTGGCGCTTATCTCATAGAGAAGGGAATCCTGGCCGCTCAGGCTCTGATCATCTTTCTATTCGTGAGGATAAGGACTTGATCCTGGCGCGTCCGACGCTACCTTGGACGTATTATGCCTCGATTTAAAATAAGGATACCTCTACTACTGGCCCCTCCAGGCCAATGAGCACGGTCTCTTCCGTGCCCATTCGTAACTCTTCTGCGGGTTCTACTCACCCCGGGCGCTTCGCTATTAAAGCTAGCGTCACATAGGGTTCACAATCAGCCTCGGCTAAAACCAACATGAGGCCCATCTCTTCCCATTCCCCATTAGCTTTTTTTTTTTTTGCAGGAGACCATGCTGGGTGCGTTGCTGCCTGCTCACCCTCCCGGAATATAACGGTTTGCGACCCCACTACCACGGGACGGGCAGGAGGATGCGAGATCTTAGACCCGGCATGATGTCTCCGTTCTTTTATTTGCTATAAATCCCCCCTCTGAGGCAGTAGCAGTGCAGCTACATCTCTTTTTTAATAGCAGGGGGCTCTACCAGGAGCTCCGTCTCTTTTCACGGTTATGTGACTGGATTGTGATCTGTAGCTTCTCACAAAGAGCCCTGAGTGCTCTCGGGCCATATAATCTCCCCTCCCTTAGTTCGTGGCATTCAGATGTCGGGTTTATCTTCTGCTGGTTTCTTGAACATGTGGAGATTGTGGGGAATCAGCTCACCGATGAGGACACCAAAGAGTCTGCAAGGACTGGATGCTCAGACCAACCTTTCGCTCTTCCTCACACTAACTAAATGGCAGGAATCAGGTTAGCTCTCCGGGCTGCCTGGCAAAGAATATGGGAGACGGCTGAGGGGAACTTAAAGTTACGTGGCATCGCTCCGCGTCTATTCCCATGTACCCCCCCCCCTCCTCTAGCCGCGACGGCCTTAGATCATTTTCTGTTGTCTTCGAATTGGGCACACTCGCGGGACGCACCGCCATTTGATAGAGCGTTCCCCTGCACCTTACTGCCACGACTGATTTTTCCCTCGGACTGTTCAGCACATTCTTATTGAAGGTCCCAGTCTGACGGATCTTCGCGCCCGTTACCTGCCCCTGTACGAGAGGGGTCGCTACCGCTCGTCTTTTGTACTCGTTCACAGAGACCTGTGGATTCTCTGACTTCTTGGAAGAGGCTGGCCTCCTCCATTTTATTTAACTTTCTTTGGTGTTGGTCACATCTTCCGTTGCCGTAGGGAGGCGATCCTCTCCTGACTTTAGAGTATGCTTCCTTCTTCTTGCTGCTGTTTCGTTTCTTGTTTGCTATTTGTTTTGTTGTTTTTAGTGTGGGTGTACTATTTTGTTTTGTTTTGTTTTCTTTTATTTTTTTAATGTAATCTAGTAATAGGCTACAATTGACTACGCTAACTTATGCCCATGGTGGTAGTCGCTAGATGGGCGCCATAATAAAAACCTCTGTTGGTATTGCGCTTTAAATTCGAGGAAATAAATACCGCAGATCTCTCCCTATTAACTGTCTGAGGAATATTCGCCGTCGGTTTCGGCTTTCATTAAAAAAACCAAAAAAAAAACCCGCACCAAATATCAGGTAAAAAAAGACTTCCCATTTATAATTTTTTCCCTTTCAGAATGATTTGGGGCAAAAGGCCTGGGAGGTGTGTGTTATTCGCGGCCACCTTGCCTGTGCGGAATATCTGTGTGTCCACGAATCAGGCCTCGCTTTGGCCACCGATTTGACGAGAAGAGAAGCTGAACTTGAAGCAGCAATGGCTGACAATCACGACTTAAGAATCAATTTCAAGTTAGTTTAGGGGAGATTTCGTGCTACCATATTAATAATTTACATTCCGACCTACCAGTAATAATTGCATGTGTGGCACATAAATTTGTATCATGATTTTATGGTTGGGATTTACTCAGAGAGGTTATGAGTATTGCCCGCCGATTGCTGAGAGAGCGAGAAGAAGCTGTGAGAGAACTGTCAAGGCTACATGAACACATGATGGAGACTCACGACAACATAATCGCTCTTCACGCCTTTGGTGATGAATCCTACACTTCTCGAAATCGGACTGAAGGCGTCGGCGAATCGCAAGGCACAAGGTTTGTTAGAAGAATATATTAAGTAATTATTAGTGTTACTAGGATACCCTTGCCAGTAAATGGTGACGCATTACGTACACGTATAGCCCCACCTACTGTATCCTTCATCCTACGAGAGGATGGTGTCTCGCTTCTGATCCAAGACGGGAGCTGGCTCCAGCTTGTAAATAATGGACTTGGTGGGAATATCTTCTTTAATTTTCTTTCATACTCTTTGTAATTTTGCCTTGTTATTTCCTAATACTATAAACAATGATTTATTTCATTTTACAATTTTATCCCTCAAAATATTTTCATAGTTTTAGTCGTTTTTTTTCTTCTGTTCTAACTGCTGCGATTGCGCTTAAATATGCTAGAGTATGTGATTGTGCTAGAATACATAAAATCCTTTTTAATTTAGGACATTGTGTAAGAGAATAAAAATAGATCCTAAGTGAATCTCAATTATTTTATTTCACTAGACATTTGATTTTCTTTGATTAATCTTTAATTCTATAACATTTTTTTTTATTATTATTTGGGTTCCTTCCATCTGCGCTTCGTTAGCTTCTCATTTGACGGAAGTAGTATTAGTAGTAGTAGTTCGCCAACCTGCCTTTATCCAAGCAGATCTCCACCGAATAATGAAATAGACATAAAGGTCAGTATGACAATCGCTGGTGAGCTCGAGGGCACCAGGGACCGGTCCTTTTTGGGGAGAGGTGCCGAGAGATATTATGTTTTGACACCAAACAGCGTTCAGGTGGAATCCTTCGTCACCGCGGGGGAGAGGGACCTGTTCTGCGTCAGAGGTGTGTGGATATAGATACCCATCGGCAGGATTACTTTGAACAGAGAGTGTGTGCTGTGCTGCGAAGACGGGAGAGGAAAGAAAGTAGTGTTGTAAGGATGAGAAGTTGTTTCACTCAACATTTCCATCTTCTCATCAATCCTACTGTCATTTCATTTACATTCGCACTTCTGTCACATAGCGATAATGCGCAATGCGTTGTGTCAGCTCATCCACCTATCATAGGCAATATCATTCACTTCGTCCTCAGTAGCACGTCATGACACGCTGGTATATTTTAATATGGTGGCCTTTATGCTCGATGATTCTTTGCCATCTCCTACTACAGGAACGAACCCACTTGATCCATTCATCTTCTTGAAAAATTTCCGAAAGTTCTTGAACTGTTTTCGGATTCCTCGCTCTAGACATCTCTCCGAGTATGTTCCTCCAAATTTCCAGTGAGACTCAGGTTCAGACTCTTGCAGGCCAGTTTATAACAGTGTTCGTCATCCAGGAAGGTATTCTCCGACTTGGCAGTGTGGCAGGGGGCGTTATACTGCATGACATTTGCAGGTGCGCAGATGGGTCAAGTTATGCTGTCGCAGCAATTTCCTGTACACTGCATTCATTGTTCCCTTCAAGCGGACAAGTGATCGAGTTCCTTCTACCAATATCACGCCCCAAACCATGATACCTATTTCGCCTGTTCTGCGAGGAACGAGCCTCCTGCCATCAGATCCGAACAAATGGAATTTAGATTCGTCAGATTCGTGACTGAAGTGGACTTGGCTCCATTGGTCTTCCGTCCATGTAATGTACTAAGTGGCGAATGCAAGACGAGACTTATTGTTATTCGGACTGATCATTGGCTTGGTGCTGGTGAGGAAACGTGCAGGCAGTCGACGTTACGCAATCTGCCTGGAGACATCATCAAAATCTCATTTATTCTCGAGAAACAGCTGCAGCCAATTTAAGTAATGACTTTGTTTCTATTTTTGAGATCTTCGTTGGACTACCGGTTGATTTAACAGCCTTACAATAAACCTCTATTGTTATCGGTTGACAGAATATTATAGACTACCCCTTTTGGAGCGCTTGGCAGTCTTTGCAATGGTGTTTTGGGTCTCACGGGGGGGGGGGGTGATGAAGGGGTTGTGTGATGCTAGACTGTGGATTAGCCTTGGAAAAAATGGACAGATTGTGCATTGCTAGGTCGTAGGATTGTTGGTTTGTAAATGAGGGGTGTATATATGGCGGGGTTGTTGTGTTGAGTGGTGTGTGGGTGATGCTCCTACCAGAGACCAGCACAGTGTGGGGTGAGGTGGAACCAGCTTCCATACACTGGATTGTAGCTTGCCCTCATTTACAGGGCAGTCAGCAAAGGGATCATCTGCTTACAGGACAGTCTGCCAAGGGATGTGTTTATACGGCAGTGTGTTAAGGGATCATGTGTTTACAGAGCACTGTGCAAAGAGGGTATGTGTTTACAGGTCAGTGTGTAGAGGAGTCCTGTGTTTACAGAGAGGTCTGCATATGGGGCATATGTGTACAGGGCAGTTTGCAGAGTGGGCATTTGTTTGTAGGGAAATGTGCAGACGGGCCATGTGTGATAAGGAAGCATGTGTTTACAGGGTAGTGGTAATCTGCGGAAAGGACATGTGTTTTCATGGCAGTCTGCAGGACCGGGCTTTTGTTCGATGCCCCAAGATTTAAGTTGGGTCATAAGGCAAAGTTTTCCCCCCGCGCATTCTAGAGATGAAGTGTATGGAGTGGGGATGGATGGCACACAACCCAAGGTAGTATCCAATCTTTGGGTCCAAACCACCTCTTCACTGAATATCCACTCTGAATAAACCCTCCCGTATGGGTCGCGGTGACAATGCTCCGGTGCGACCACTACCAAAAATTAAACACATACAAGTGACATGACAGTTACAGACATCCGCCACACTCGGTTCACACATTGACGCGGATTGACGTAGGCCACCAGACCCCTGCCCTTTACCCCCATTGCTTAGTGCTTGCACAAGAACAAAACTTTCCAGCTCGCTACTTCTCAGGCCAGCACACCATATCCGGGTTTAGTCTTCTTTTATGACCCTTGCGGGAGTATTCTTTTGCAAACTTTGTGGCAGTAGAATGTTTTTAAATCTTGAACTCGTTTATTAAAGTAATATCACTATTACTATTAGTATATTGCAGAAGAGATGATACTTTGTTTCGTAACTAAAATCAATTTAATGATGGCATTGGCTAATTTTTCATTTAATCATATTTACCTTTCTGGATATAGAACATGATACAGTTCATAGCAAATTTTTGACCTTGCACCAATTGAGAACATGGAGAAAATGATATTAACCCATTTTTTCTATATATTTTATTTGTTTTAACAACGCAAGTTATTGAGATTAAATTCATTAGGATTAAATTGCCTACCTAATAATTTTTGGTTGTTTATCTCATTGGTCGCTTTCTTAGAAGGTAGAAATGCATACTCCAAGCCTCTGGATTTGTGGGCCTAGAGTTAAGATCTTGGAGCAGGAATTGTAGAAAAGGGTTGCTTTTGCCACTTCTTTCATTCTGTGCATACATATTAAAGGGTTTCGCTAGAACGGTCATAGAAGAACCGATTTTCAGGATTTCTGTCCTTACTTTACCTATTGCCCATACCTCTGCCACCGTTTTTTGGTCACTACCTTTCACTCATACTACAACAAAGGATAGTATCGTCAAGCCTCTGCAAGAGTGCACCATTAGTGTCACTCAACCGAATCACCCTCGCCCTTTATAGAGTCACATCAGCTTTTTTGAATTTAGAAGCGATTTTCAGTTATATTCATACTCAGAATCGTTCCCCTTTGCTGAGTCGCATCAACTTAGTTAATTTTAGAATAGATTTTCTGAGTCGTACCGCTTTGCAGTCACATTAACTTTTTTATTTTAGAAGCGATTTTCAGTCATACTCAGAATCGTACCCCTTTGTAGACTAATATCAACTTAGCTGATTTTAGAATAGATTTTATGAGTTCATACCCCTTTGCAGAGTCCCATCATATCCGTTGATTTATAAGCAATTTTCAGAGTCACAACTTTTGATTTTAGAAGCTTTTTTCAGTCATACACAGTTGATTTGTTTACTTCTTGTAGAACTCAAGTTGAGTCGGTGCTTTCGTACATCAATAACCTCCACGAACGGTGGCAAGCGGTGCAAAAGACGTGGTTTGGTTCATCTCTGGTCAACATGAAACACAAAATGCTGTTGGTAGAGGAAGCGTGGAAGAAACTGAGACACAGAAGCCACAGGACAGTTGCTACTACCCACCACCCCCTTGATGTCTTTCGGTGAGCCTTATCAAGGTGTAGAATTCAATTGCAGGATTTACACGGTAATTATTATTATGATTATTTTATAATTATTATTCAAGTTATTATTACTGTTATTAATATTATATTTATATAATTGGGAAAATTATTATTTTTTATTTTATTATTATAATTATTATTATTCAAGTTTACTATCATCCCAATGGGGATAATTACTACTTATAAGTGACCGCCCTTTGTTACAGTTTGTTCGAAATCGTGGTATGACCAAGTGTACGCTGATATACGCACACTGGCCTACTGGCCGACCGAAATTAATGCTCCACCTGGGAAAAACTCTAAGAGTGCTTTAAATACACAGTTGCTAGGTTAAGAAACATTTAAACACGGCTACAAAAATATACTTTAATAGGACTGAAGATTACATACACATATAGAGCAAGTTAAATGACAATGCAATTAAATATTGACGGTTCACGACTAAGATAATTGACACTATCAATTAAGTTTGAACCGAAGGATAATTAATTAAGAAATGATCTTACAATTATGCAAGTTCTAGAGCAAATGGAATCCTTGAGGTTCGACGCGGTAAAGGTAGGAGGAGTGTGACGAAGCGGGGGTTAAATCCCTTTTACTTTGATGTGCGGCGAGTAAGACCAGGGAAGTAAGTTAGACCTTGAACTTGTGGGCATCTCACGAGACGCTGAATCCAACTTCGGGAAACTGAAGATGCTTCGGGGATGCCTTTTCGGATCCTTAGAATCCGAAGACTTGGTGAGGAGGGTTGAGACGTGCCTAAAACTATCTCCACGAACAACACTGAGTGACGACTAGCTCTTCCTTGGCGCTTCGAAAAATCACTCAATTCTTCTCTGGACGAGAATGTAGTCGATTCCATCTTGACTAACGAAGACGTTAACAGCTAACGTACTGGACGGCGGCTTCAGACACAATCTGCCTGTGAACTCCGAAGTATCGAATATTTACTCCGAAATTATCTAGACGGGGAGAGAGATTCCTCGCTAACAGACTTCCTTAATTGCCTTGGGTCGCGTTAAGGGTCCATAGCGGGAAGTCGCGATGCCCCCTTAATGGTCTTTCCATTGTTCTAATTTTCGCAGTATATGGGGCAGATAAATGCAGCGCTGTGAACGGGACGTGAGGCCGACTAAATTCGTCTGCGACAATGGCGTTTCGCCCTCGCGCGAATTGCTTGGGGGCAGACGGTCAACGGCGAACACTCCTCCCTTTTCAGGAAGACATTTTTTTTCCACAAGTTGGGTGCGGAAAAAAATGTCTCGGACTAATTTTTCTTCACGGGGAGATGCTATAAAAATTGAATTAGTGAAACGTAATATAAACAAAATTCGGACATGAGCGGGGTTAGCAAATAATAATAATTATTTCAGACTATACGCACAGGTACAATAAAAAACAAACCAAATTTAATATTAAGCCATACAACACATTGAGTATCTAACTAAAAGAAAAAAAGAACCATTACTAAAGACACACTACAAACAGAGAATTTCCATTGAATTTCCATTCTCATCTCAGCACAACGTGCGCTCTGGGAAGGCCTTAGGCCTTGAAGAGCGCATTACAAAAGACTTATTATTATTATTATTATTATTATTATTATTATTATTATTATTATACAACACTTCAATTAACCTATATAAAACAAATCAGCAAACATATTTACAAGGAGATACGCAAATGGTATATTTAATTTATGGCAATCAGGTCTTCTAGAGGATTTCTGCTTAAACTATCCGCTAAATAATTCTGAGTATCCTTGATATACACAATACGGAATTGATATTCCATGAGCAACAGACTCCATCGCATTAGTCGTCCATTTTGACTTGAAATTAATAAGGTACGATAATGGCTTATGGTCACTGTCAAGTGTCGAATTCGGTTCCTATAAGGTACATTCTAAAATGTTGAATTAACCATATTATAGCTAAAACCTCGAGTTCAATGGTGTCGTAAGCCTTCTCGAGGGCAGACAGCTTCCTGTTCGCATACACAACGGGATATCCACTTCCATCGTTTCCATACTGCATGAGGACACAACCTATACCATCACGAGAGGCATCAGTACGAATCCCAAACTTTTTGTTCGGATTCGGGAGTCTCAAAATAGGAGCAGAGATCAGCTTCTCCTTCAGCTGGTTAAAGCTAGACACCGTGGGGAAAGTCCAACTGGCAGGATCGGGTCCCGTTTTCTTTAACATATCATTAAGGGGTGACGCTATAGTGGCGAAATTGGGAACGAAGCGCATGTAAAATGAAGCAGAGCCCAGAAATTACCGCAGCTGCTTCTTCGCCCGGGAAAGCGGCATTTCAGTTCTGGTTTTAACTTTGTCTTCTTGGGGGACAATCTGGTTCTTTCCGATCTTAAAACCCAAGATATTTAATCGTATCATATGCGAAATGACACTTCGACGGGCCTATCGTGAGTCCGTGTGCGTGCAAACGGATTAACAAAGCGCAAAGGGACTGTACGTGCTGTTCCCATGTACGGATGGCAAGGTACACGTTGGTAGAATAAAAGTTTACACTGACTAGGCCGTCTACATTCGACGCATCATTCGATTGTAGTTTCCACACGCAGTTACCAAACTAAAGGGGAGACTGGTAAACTGCATTAAGCCTTTCTCTGTAGCAAAAACTGTAAAGCGCTTAGAATATTCGGAGAGCGGAATCTGATGGTAGGCCTTAACAAAGATGAATTTCGGAGATGAATTTTGCATCTTCGAAAAGATATGGGCTCGGCGTCGAACTAATTTGCGAAAATCGACGCACATCCTAAATGATTGATCAGCCTGACCATCACAATTGGGACACAAAAGTCAAATGAGGAAGGCTCGATGAGTCCTAACCTGAGCAACGTGGGGCATAAATGAACGGGAATAGAGTAAGGCTTAGTTCTTACTGGTTCTTGCGTTTTTAAAACAATTTCATGAGTGTATTGGGTTGAACAACCTGGGGCTTCGGAGACTACGTCCGAGAATTCACTTAGTAGGCTCGCCAATTGAGCCTTCTCGATGGGTCGGAGACGGGGGTTAAAGTCGAGCTCGGGGGCTGAGTCCGATTGGGGGGGAAGGGAGAGACGGCAAAGGGTATTCGTTGTGTGCTTCCACACAGACCGTTTGAACGAGGCAGAGCGGTCCGACCGAGTAAGTTGCCTCTAAGACGGGTTCTTCGTCTAAAACGACCACATTATTAACGCACGCGCGTCGGTGGTACCTTTTTAAAAGGTTGACGTGGTACACTTTATTACCTGAGGGGGGTCTGAATTAAGTAGTCGACCGGGCCTCGGGGTTCTACTACTGAAAAAAGGTCCTTTCTAATGAGATAGGAGCTTATTAGACTCAGAGGGCAACAGAAGTAGTACTTCATCGTCTGCTTCGAATTTCCGTGCTTTGGAAATTCTGTATTTTCCCAAATTCACCTCAGGATTCTTGAAGGCAAGGTCTGCACAATTTTCTAGGCGAGTACGCAAATCCAACACATAAGCGTAGGAGGACTTAATATCCTATTCAAGCTTGGGATTTGACCATAATTCTTTTAGGATGCTCATCGGCCCGCAGAGTTTCTTTCGTACAATAGCTCGAACGGGGAAAATCCAAGCGTTCGGTGTGGGATTTCTCGACACGCAAATAAAGCCACGGGGAGGTAGCGGTGCCATTCTCGCGGTCGGCCGTGGCACAATTTCTTGAGAACTGATTTGAGATTCCCGTTTAATATCTCGCACATCCCATTTGAGGCGGGGTGATAAGGGGTTGAGAAAAGGGGTTTGACCAGTCGGATTTTTCCTACTGGTCAATTCTGAAGTGAATTGACGGCCTCTTTCCGATAGGATCTCCTTCGGGATTCCTATTCGGGGGAAAAAATAGAAATCAATGCCTCTGCACACGAAATACTATCAATTTTCTTTAAGGGGACCGCATCCGGGAAACGAGTGGCACAATCTACGAGGGTCAAAATATAGGAATGTCCATCACTAGACGAGGGATGGAGAGGACCTATCAAATCGATCGCGACCCTGAAGAAGGGTTCAGACACGATTGGGGTCTTCTGAAGGGAGAGCGGGGGCAACACGACCTTTGGCGGTGAGCTTTTGACAGATGTCACAGGACTTGCAAAAGTAGGATATTTCTTTGGCAGCGCTGGGCCGTCTTATTATAACTGAAATGCCCAGCCATTTAGCCGTCATCAGCCATCTGCAGAACTTGACGTACATACATCCTGGGTGCACACAGGGTAGTGACCGAGGCGTCATCTATTCGCTCGAACGGTTTCTGGCTCTCTTTTTTTTACCTTCTCCCACAGGGGTTGCAAAGAAGGGCAATTTTTTTGAGCTTCAGCAAACTGATCATTGCTGGATAACTCGACGTCCAGGGTTGACGAAGACATTAAAGGTACGGGGCTAACGGTATCTTTCGCAGCTTGAGCCCTTGTAATCATTGGTTGCGCGATGGGTTTGGGGAGAGCTGCGCTCTCTGTCCAATGAGAAGAGAGCAAAACTTTATCGGGGCAGGGACTATATCGGCCCATCCAGTGAAATACTGACACTGTATGTAGCACTTTACCACAAGGAACTTAGTGGCATGAGCTAAAAAGTCGTGAACGATCGCAAATCTCTTATGCTGGGGACTTACTGGGGCAACAGCTTGTCCGAGACTACTATGCATGTGCAACCCGTGTCTCTTAGCAAGGTTGACACTCGGCACCCATTTATCGTGCCGTTCTCAAACTTGAGCCCACCGGGGGAGCTCTTATTGAACAGGAAATTTACCTGTTGTTCCGAGTGAGAGGGAGCAGGTGGCGACTGCGATGACGAGGCAGAAGAGTTAGGGGAAAGATCAGGTAGGGTGGAATCTTTTACAAACCCAAAGACCTGACGCCAGTTATATATATATATATATATATATATATATATATATATATATATATATATATATATATATATATATATATATATATATATATATATATATATATATATATATATAAATAATGTAATTGATTTGTTCCTTGGGAATCTGATATGTAGCAGGAATATGAAGACCCAGGTGGTTACACTAATCATTTATTGGCCGGACGTTTCGGACCTTTACTAGGACCATCTTCAGCGACTATGTCGGCTAATGAGAAGGGGAAGGAACATTAATTGATAACAATTAAAAGAATGCATTAAATAATGGCTAAAAAAGCGGATGAGGGCAGGTTAAAATAATAATTGTGACGACTGAATTGTCCCCGAGACTGTTCGGCACATTCTTGTTGAATGTCCCAGTTTGGGCGATCTTCGGGCACGTTACCTGTCCCGGTACTGGGACCAGCGGGGTCGTGCACACATAGTTGTGGACTATACGACTTTTTGGAGGAGGCTGGCTTCCTCAACTTTATTTGACTCTTTTTTGTAGGTCGCATGTTCCTGCGCCGGGAGGAGGCGGACATACGCCCGAGCGCAGTTCTTTCTTGTTTCCTTTTTGTTTTTTTGTTGTTTTAGCCTGTGCTTAGCCTTTTTTTATCTTTGTTATTTACATATTCTCTTTTTTTTAATCTAGCTTAGTAGTAGGCTGTCCTGTGAGTATGGCAACTTTTGCCCTACTAGGCAGTCGTCCGATGGGCTCTCAAAATAAAAATAAAGTAATTAGTTGTGTGTAGTTAAGGTGACGGTGAAAAATACATAAAAGTAGCATGCGCTACCTTGCCGGATCACCGTTGGCGAGCGTTGTATCAACTGAGCATTCTTGAGTCTTAAAAAAACGACTTATTCAAGCGAATCTTTTAAACCGCCCATTTGCACTACTCGGCACGCTATACATCCCCTTCCTAGAAGCGGTACGTATTTTGAAGAAATGAGAAGGACGAATGCCACTTGGTCAAGTTATCCAAGGCGTAACGCTCCACTCCCGGGTCTGGGCACTATTGTTATTTCGAGGGGGTTTAGAAAAAGGGGCGATGGAAAATAAGGAACGAAAGTACTGTGCGGTGAATTCCGAACAGCTTCCTGCATCGCCGTAGCACTGTAGGCGAGCGGCATATACGAGGGGCGGTCAATAAGTCTTGCAATTTGGATATAAGGAAACGAGATATGAGGAAAAGTGTTTTATTATTTTTTAATATAACTATCCTCGACTTCAATGCACTTGCGCCACTTGTCCCTGAGGCTTCGAATTCCAGACAACCAGAAAGCTCCCGACTGCTATTCAATCCACTCCTGGACGGCGAGCTGTACATCTTCATCGTCCTTAAACCGGCGTCCACGCAGTGCAGCCTTGAGCTGGCGGAATAAAAAGTAGTCGCTAGGGGGCCAGATCTGGACTGTGGGGGGATGGTTAAGCTCCTCGAATCCGCACTTGCGCGGGGCAGCTTGTGCAACTCTGGCCTTGTGGACTTTGACGACGTTGAAGTCGATCATGAGGGTCATGGCCAAATTGTCGTGGATGATGTTGATACTTCCATGTGATATTCCAAGTTCTCGCTCGATTTCTCCGACCTTCACCCGTCGATTTTCGAGGATGATCCTCTCCACACGGGCCACATTGTCCTCGTTGGTCACGTCTGACGGGCGTCCTGGACGGGGGTCATCTTCAAGGGACTCACGACCATGGCGGAACTCCCTATTCCAGCGAGCAATGGTTGCATAGGAAGGGGCGGTGTCGGTGTACACTGCAACCATGCGTTCATGGATCTCTTTTGAATTCTTGCCTTCCTTGGTAAAAAATTTGATCACTGCGCGGTGCTCAACCTTCTCCATTGTTGAAATATTTGTGACTGGCGATCTGCGGTCAGCTACTGCTTCTTAAATAGACGAAGCAGGAGCGTGCGGCTGCAGGTCGTGACTTGTCATAACTTGTCATAACACCCCGACAAACAGCCATCCCCCTTCCTCTGTTTTGTCCTACCGATTCGCCAAACTTATTGACCGCCCCTCGTATTATGCGCCATCTCGAGTCTCAAAAAGACTCATTTAAACGAAGCTTTTAAATCGCCCACTTGCCATTCTCAACGCGCTACACCCAGCCTCAAGCCATACAAACCCCTACCGTCTTACGTCATACTGCTTCGTCTACTCACTTTGCACCCTCTCCTCCCCAAAATGAAACTTCACATCCAAATTGTGCTGTACAGTAAAGTATTGCCGCCAGCGGAAGGACAGAAATGTCATTAATACACACGAGCAAAGATTGGAAACTATACCAGGAACAAACTCAACCGCACGAGCGCACCAAACTGCGTAAAATGTCTGGCCACTAGTCCACATTTGAGCTCACAAACCGCACATTACCTTTCCTGTAACAGATTTCTAGAGATCTCTACTCTTCAACCTCTGCATACACTAAAACCTACTACACGGCCCAAACATCACTAATTACATCACATTACTTTCCCAACACCCAATTTATGCAACTCGAGCTCTTCAGCACCAGACATCACTGCATTTGAACCTGATGATGGTCTTCCCTGAAAAATATTTACATTTCAGGAAGCTGCACAGCCGCTTTACCCGCATTGCATTATCGAACACTCCACTCCCCTTAACCAAACTACAATGTTGCCCGTTGTCACTCGACACATAAATCATATTAAATAAGTTCTGCTGACCAAAGTCACGTGCTCTCACTTATTCTGATTTATGACCTTACGACCTTCAAAACTTTCAATAATTCCCAGACTAACCTTGGGAGGACTTTGGCAATTCTATCATTCGAAAGAGAATATAAAACAACATAAGGGTTTCAAATTTCGTTAGAATCGGCCGAATAGTTACAATATTACCAAAAAAAAAAGCAAAACGGCGACCGACCGACATTTTAGTCACACGCGGCTAAAATCGCATCGAAAACCCAACACTTTTAACAAGCACTGAAATTAACACTCACAAACTTCTCCATTTAGGTAATACAAAGAAATGCATCCCCCATATCTAGTTCATTCGTTCCATACTCGCAGATGCCAATTATATCTTGTACTTAATTTTTTACTCCTATACCTTAATACACTACAAAATATATAAAAACACCATCGCCACAGGTGAGTTCGCAGCACTCTACTAAATCACACCTAACCTAAGGTATTGCTCATTAGACACCTGGGCCTCCCACAGAACACAGTTGCTCAACACCACACGAAAACCGAAGCGCTCTCGACACAGGTACCATTCACCACGCAACATACCCAGGAGGAATCCAAGCGGATACTCCACCGAGGTGCTATAATGCACGACGCGCCATCCTGGCCCCAATGCCCTAGTAGTCTGATACGAGATTGAAACTACCAAGCTTTTTTCTCTTCTAGACATCTCCCTTTTGCTTTTTTTCGCCACTTAATCTCTTTTCATGTATTTTTATTAGCTTTTGGATAAATTTGTAGCCTAGTCGCCCACCACCTTTCATTCTCTTGTCCCAATTGACAGGGAAGGGAGGGAGCAACCCCCTCTTGGGTGCGGTAGGAGCATGGTTGAATTTAACATGCCTGTGCCAATCTTTCACGTTTATTACTATCCCCAGCAAATTATTGTCAACTGTAGCATGGAAAACATGCTGTAGCTAACATCTGTAGGATGTTGTGCCTTTCCCACTCCTGATACCCTGGAATGCGTTCCCTCCCGGCTCCACTTCCGCCATCTGCCCCACTTCCTTACAGATATCTCCTTACAAACTCTGTGGTTGATGCCCTAGTTAGTTTGTGCTTTAAATATTGAGAAAAGTACTCCAAGGCCCCTATCCTTCCCGAAACCAGTCCCACTTAATACGCAAAACAATTCAGATACATATAACCAAACCAATTCTGAGTCATAATCGTCTACGAGACGCAGTTTCACCTGGGTTTCCATGGCAAAGCTCCGATGCGGTCTCCATCCGAAACTTAACGACACTTACGAACACTACATCGGCTTGACTAGCGCACACATCTGAACATGCTGCTTCCACAAACTGGAAACGGACCAACCTCTCTTCGTAACATACCCAACAATTGCACATGTTAGATACATGAGTTTTGGATCTCCGTGTAGTTTATTGAGGTGGCTGTCCTACGGGAAGGACCTGAATTTATAGACTATAACAACAACAAAACAATAAAAAAACAAATAAAACAAATGACAAAAACAGCAAATCCGTCAGTAAGCTGCGCACGCATAAACAACGCTGAGCCAAAGGGATGACGGGGTGTGCGCAGACAACGGTGGCAATGAAGAATAATAGAGATTGATTAGGGAAACCTTCCTCATCTGGTGGATGGAGATAAAGCTGGGGATGAGGGTCGTTGTTCTAGGATGTGGCCCCCTAAATGGCTACGTTTAAGAATGGAGACACCAGATACAGAGCTGGAGGATTATCAGGGAAAATAATGAAAACACTTAACATGGACTGGGGCCTTCTTCCCACCAAGGCATATCAGTGGTAAAGGTTCTACCAAGGGTGTATATCGGTGGTAAAATCTTTCCCAAATTGATTAATTTTAATCCTTTTTTTTTATTTCTTAGGGGGAAACTGTGCGCCGTGAGAGCTCAGGGAGGTGAGGGGAGACTCGGAGATTTACCGTCTCTCTGCTCGTCGGAGGAATCTCTCGTGTCCTTCTTTCCCTTCACTGACGATGAGAACGATAAGGACGAGAACTACGAGCTAGTCCCCTCTTCCTCCACCCCCGCTCGAGGCTCCATCGGACATAAATTTAAAAGTACCGAAATTCTGCCTGATGGTCCCCCATCCCGGTCAGAAACTGGGGCAAAGTCTCCGCCGTCTTCCTGTTTTAATGTTTCTAGTCTCGGTTTCATCACTGAATTAAGTCCCGGTGAGGAACTGCCCAAAGAAGAGATCAATGCTCGCCTAAAGGAGTTGGCCCTAACCTCCGAGAGTGGATCCTGCACAGTATTGGAGGTCATTGAACCCTCCAGCGAAGACAGCGATACCCACGCCGATGAAGACCGATGCCCTGAACTTGGTAACCAAAATGCCCTTGATGATGGTTTCAACGAGCCAACAAAACCCTCCCCAGGATCGTGTGTCGACCATCCAGATCGTCGTGGCAAACGAACTCCTTTGCGCCTTTGCCAGGGCGAAGCTGAGACAAACGGGAGTGGCGGAGGAACGCCTTCCAGCGAAAATGGACCCCACTTGACTCCTTCCGGTGAGCAAAGGGAAACGAGAAATGAGAAACACTTTTTAACGAATGAGACATCTGTGGGTACCGCTGCCTCAGATGTCTCGGCAAAGGGACAGCGGCCCCAGGAAAGCACCGGAGCTCCGGATTCGATTCTAGCGAATGGTACGATCGGAATACCTCCATCATCCGTAACGTTGGCACCGTCGCTCATGGCATCACCAAATGGCACAACCGAATTAATACCACAATCCGCATTGATGACTCCTTTTATGAAGGCAATGTCAACGACCCCGGCAGCGGCGGTTGCACTTAAAAGGAAGGGATTTCTTCACAAACTAATCAAACCTCCGCCATGGCCTTCCAAGAGAAAAGTCAAAACTATTCGCAAACTCGACTCTGAAACTACTCGCGATCTTCTAGATTCACATCGAGGTGGCACTCGATCGCCCCCGCCAGGAGACTTAGATCCCCATACAACCCCTGAATCCTGTACTTCATCTAGTCAAGAATATAGCAACTCTTCGGAAGAATCTTCAATCGGTAAGCCAACGTCCACATCGTCAAGACCCACCGAACTTTTTCAGTCGTATGCTGGACATGGGGATTCGGATACCCGCCCCGTGCCCTTGAGTCCATCCCAAGAAGCCGTCAAGTCCGAGAAAGTGACATCACCCATAATTCCCCTATCGACCATTAGTTCCCCATGTCGCTCAAACTCGCCCCCTCCACTGCCCTCCCTCCGTACAATTCTTTCAGCTACTCCTTCCGATACGTCTCTCAATACCCTTAGTACTCTCCATCTACCCGTTAAGGGTATGGAAAATATTAAAAAAAACTCCGTCTCTGAGGTTCGTTCGATTGCGACGTCGGACGATTCCGGCATCGTGGGCAGACCAGCGTCATCGGCGTCCAAATCGGACACCGTTTCTCGCCCAGAGTCCTCCTCTTCCTCCACTTTCCCTCCTTTCAAGGGTGACTATTCTTTGCAAAAGAGTACTCTCTCCTTGACTCAAGACATGCTACCTGATTCCAGCGCCACGGGGAGAATGTCTCCTGCGCCAAGCGAAGTTAGCAAGACGGAGTCGGCTCTCTCCCCTCCTTTAACCGTCAAAACTGCAGCAATAATAAGCCTAACCTGTGAACAAAAAGCCAAAAAGCCGCTCCAAAATGCACTCTGTGAAGATACAGGGGTAAGTGAACTTAATTTTTGGAAGGGTTTAATACCCTCTTTCATACTTAATTGAGTTAATTCAACTATGGTAAAGAATTAGAGGAAAAACAACCTCCACATTAGTATTGAAAAAACACAAATAAAATGGTGTTCTAAGGCGGAGGTGGGTTCAAAGATTTGAGGGCTAAATTGCTTAAATTTCAGGCGTACTAAAAGTGTTATTTTAAACACCCTTTCGGAGATTGTTAAGTAAGCTGTAGTTGCCCTTTCAGCTTCAATTTTCCACTCCTTTCTTTAACCATAAAAATATAAAAGATGTTTGCCTGTGTGATTGGTATTATCACACGTGTTACATTCTGCTTTCTTAATATCTTGCAAGAGACCTTTTTTTTACGTTTACGTTTAGTCTCTTTCTTACACATACCATGTCATAGCTTTCGAACGACATTGCCGAATCTCTATCACTCTTAGACACAAACACCAGGTCATCAACATAGTTTGAACTTATCCCAATTACTTATCCTCATTCTCACACCCCTTGACCTTCATTTCCATACGTATTTCTATTACTACTTCATTCATAAAGATATTAAATAGCCATGGCGAAATCGCACAACTTTTCTGAACTCCCCTCCGCATATAAAACTCCTCACTCCCGCCATCTTTCACACAATAATTCTCTTCACACTATCCAATAGTTTACCACTCACTCCATCCATTGTTGCCGTACGCTTTCTTTAGATCGACTTTATATCTTCAATCCCTCGTTCTTTTCCGCGAAATGTCTCAATGCAAATACTTGATCCACATACAACCCTACCCCTTCCAAATTCACCTTGCACATCCTCTATCACCCACTTAGTTATTCTTATCATAGCCCCTATCAAAAAGTGTCCACCTACAGCACTCAACAGACATATCACCTGTCTCCCTTATACCACCCCAAAACGCTACTATCAAAGCATTTTTACCTCCTCAGGCTCTCTTTCACTTTCAAATGCCTTACAAACATTAACACCATACCACAATCACTTCCACCTTTGAGCATCTCAACGTCTATAACACTAACAACCTCTTGCATGTTTATTGGTTCCAATGATATTCACATTCGCTTCATCTTTCTTACCTACATTCTAGAACTCGTTAAAGTACTCTCGAATCATGCTGGAACGAAAGTTCACATTTTAACATGGATTTTGAAAATCATAAATAGGGGTATTTATAAATCTATTTAATTATCATTACTCGAATGCTTTTGATAAGCTTCCGTCATCTGTCAACAAAATTATAGATGCCACGTTGGCATTTTGAGAACTGCGTGCCTTCACGGCCCCAACCCCCGCAATGACGCCTTAGGCGGTAGTAGTAAATGTTACCGTTGCACTCTCTCACCAGAGAACCTGGTGCTTGCTCTTGGGTCCTCATTTGCACCTCTTTCTATTAATCCCCAATTCTATCAAGTAGTAAACGCCTGACCAGCTACCTCATGCCGCGTCAGAAGAGAAGATTTGGAGCCTCTATATAAAATGCCCGGAAGTTGCAAGAGAAAAGGCTTGAGGCCTCCTGGTAGGATAAATGATTTGCCCCCTGGTAACCCCATCCCTAACGTGTAATGGGCTGGGGTCCCCCGCCCCCTGCGACCGTTATTGGGTGTCTAATACTGTACTACTTATTGCGGGTGGACTCTACTGCCGTATTGAGACAAGTCCCACTTGTCCAAATTTCGGGGTCCTGCCTCTGGTGCTGTCAGTTGGTCTTGACGACTAATAAGGTGTTCCTCCTTGAGCCTTCGCTCTCTCTGGTTGCTCAGTTGAGAGCCGCATCCTTGGTGTTTGGGGTTTGACCGACCCATGGCCAACTTCCGATCGGTGCGGCTGCGCGCTTTGATGCGCCTAACATCTTTTCCGCGTCCGGGGAGTTGACTCTCTAAAGGTGCGAAAATTTTAGGACAGATGGGAGGGGATGGATGCGGGATAGAACCTGCCACCCATTTGTTTTTGCTACAGTCACGAGCTATTCTGAGATTCGAGTACGTTCAGGTGTTTTTCTAAATTCTCCATATATGTATAGAAGCAATTCAGATGGAGTCATTTAGAAACGTCGTCCCACCTATGTGCCGGTGTAGCTATGGCTCACCTCTTTCTGGTGGATGAGTTTCCATTCCACTACCATCAACAAGGGTATGGGCTTCGCCTCTCTTCTATCGAGTCGGTCGTCTTTTCTTTCTCATGGGCCGACCATGGAGCGGTCAAGGTCGAACGTATTATGAGAAAACAGGGCGGGGACTCGAGACCCACCCCTACACTTTTGGTCACGTTCAACCGTGACACGGTCCCTGAGTTGGTGTGTGCCGGTTGGTATCGCTACCGCGTGGAGGCATTCGTGCCACCGCCTCGGGTGATACTACTGCCACCGCTTCCACCATAAGAGTCGCTTATATAGACGTGCAGAGTCGGGTTACAAGTCTGTGTAACTTGCTCCAAGGCCTTACGTGATAAGTCCTTATTGTGTATGGCCAAATGTGTCAATTGTGGATAGCCGGACCCGTTTTCTTCAAAGAAATCTGGCGCTTATCTCTTGGAGAAAAAAATCCTGGCCGTTCAGGCCCAGGATCGTCTCTCATTTCGCGAGGCTAAGGACTTGGTCCTGGCTCTCCCGACGCTGCTTGGGACGTCTTATGCCTCAATTTAAAATAAAAGCACCCTCTGTTCCTGGCCCCTCCAGGCCTATGAGTACGGTGGTTTCCGCGCTCATTCAGAACGCTTCTGCGGGGTCTACTCACTCCGGTTGCTGCCCTGGTAGAGCTGGCGGCACAAAGGGCTAACACCCAGCCAGGGCTCCCCCCCTCCCCCTCAACCAGCGTGACCGTTTCCGCTAAAGCGAAACGGCCGCGCGCCTCTATCGAATCATTAGACTCGCAGGTGGCAACATCCCTAAAGGTGGTAATTAAGCCGTCTTCCGGTCCTACGCCCTCACCCAGGGCTAGGTTGGATGTCTTGAAGACGGTGAATCCCCCAAAGTCACCTCGCCCGCCCAAGATTCGAGGTGAGGGAGGAAAAGACTTGCATGACGAGCCCAACCTTCCCCGATGAATCCTTGATGGCGACAGCGCCTTGTTCGGTTAACAGCGCCCTGAGTTCTGCAACCTGGAAGCGTACGGCCATTCCCGTGATGGTCTTCTCTTCGAAGCGGTCCCCACATCTCCGAGATAGGCCTGGTGGGTATATTCCTTCAATGGAATTGCTCCGGAGTTCGGGCAAACTAGGAGGAGCTGCGTAGGCTCGTCTCTTCCCCTTTTCCCTTAGGAATCTTTTTACAAGGGTCCATGCTGAGCGCGTACCCCCTGCCCACATTCCCGGGGTATAAGGGTTAGGTGACCCCACCACCATGGGATGGGGGCCGAGCAAGAGGATGCGACATTTACACCGGGCATGATGTCTCCGTTCTTCTCTTTGCTCTAAATACCTCCTTTCAGGTAGTAGTAGTTGCGTTCGGCCTTAAGCGGGACTCTACCAGGGTTCCATTGTTCAGGACCTATTGAACATTTCTTTTCCTCAGCGAGAATAACCCACCCGACCTGTGGGTTATCCTTGATTGGGATAGGTCTACACGAGCACAACCCCAAATGAAAAAGCTGTGAGTGGGGTCCCACATTGGGTGGCTTTTGACAAACAGGATGTCCGGCAGACCTCTGTAACCTCTCACAGTTGATGGTCGTCCTGATTAACTCTTGCCACCATCAATTCTGTGTGTGTCTAAGCTGTGGAGATAGGCCCAGTGCAAGCCCTTCACATTAATCCACTCACTGCGCAAGCACAGCTTCACTCATCTTTTTCTCATCTCTCTCACTCTCATTTCATTCAATCATTCCCTTCACACACTCATCCTTCCATTAACCCTTTATCATCATACCCATAAATTCATCTCCATTTTCATCGAGTGAAGCTCGAGTCGTCTTCGTATTCGAAGGATAGCTATAACAACAACCAGGTGCTGTGTCTTTCTTCACGGCCGAGCTGGTTCCAATACACCGCTCGGTACGGGAGATAACACGTCGTGCATGGTTCAGAGAACAGATTGTGATCTAAAGCGACTCACAAAGCGCCTTGAGTGCTCTCAGGATATTGAAATCTCCACACCCTCTCGTTCCTGGTATCCGTGACACCAGGATCTCCGCGACCTGGGTGGATGTCGAGATTATCTTCTGCGAGTTCCTGGACATGTGGGAATTGCGGGGAATGAGCGCGCCCAAGAGTCCGCGATGACTGGGCGACAAGACCAGCGCTTGTCTCTTACTCACACAGACAACGTGGCAGTAATCAAGAAACCCCTCCTGGCTCCTTGGCTAAGAAGATAGGGGACGGCCGAGTACTTAAAGTTGCGTGCCATTGCGCCGCGCCAACTTTAGGTCGCTTTCTATCGTCTTTGTATTGGGCACACTCTCGGGACGCACCGCAATTTGATGCAGTGCTCGCCTGTACTTTATTGCGACGACTGCGTTGTCCTCCAGGCTGTTTGGTACATTCTTGTTTAATTTGCCAGCCTGTCTGGGTGATCTTCGCGCACGTTACCTGCCCCGGTATTGGGACGAGCGGGATCACTACCGCCTGTGCCTTGTACCTGGACTTGTTCGTGCATACAGACTCTCGGCACGCCCATTCTCCTTTCCATTCAATCTCCTTCCACAAGTAAAGATCCTTAATACACATTGGCTTGATGTCTGGCAAACTCGGCCTTTCATCAAACTTCGCCGGAATAAATCATCCTCGGGTACTGGCTCCCCTCCTTCCATGTTCCTCCATAAAGTTTGGGCGCTAGCCCATCTCCATCCACCGAGGGCATACCAAGCTAACTCAAGTATACCTTTTGTCCCGCGCTATCCCTCACACCAGTAACCTTTGTCGTACCAAACTCACCGCATCCTACGTGATCGATGAGTGCTCCTGTCTTCCATTTCCCACACCGCGTCTTTCTTTATAACCTGACTCAGATACCTGCCTCTAATTCTTCCATAAATAATCCTATCTCTCCGTCAATCAGCTACTCCTTTTGATGTAATTTAACTCTTGTTCTCCTCCAGTTCATCGCCCAATCAATATACTTGTTCGGATTTGATAGCTTGCACTGTAAATGAAAATAGCAATTCCTAAACTCATCCACACTAGTAGTTTTGTTAATATCCATAATTTAGTAGTCCCAAAGCGTAATTGCAACCACCATGACTGAGTTCTGAATTAGGGTCTTCATCAACTTCTGATAAATCTCCATAAAAAAAATCAACATGAGGAGAGTTATATTGTTGATAGATGGATATAGGAAAGGGGCGAGGAAAAAATAAAGAATGAAAGCAGCGCGAGGCGAGTTGCGAACAGCTTCCTGTGTCGCCGCACCAAGTTGGCGAGCGGCTTATCAACTGCGCCATCCTAAGTACAAAAAGACTCATTCAAGCGAAGCTTTTTAACCGCCCGCTTACACTTTTAGGCACAGCTACAATATGGTGAATGAATTAGGTAAACAAGTGATCATCGCATGTGAAAAATGGCATCCAGCCAAGAAAGAAAAGTGTTCAACCAGAATTTCGAGCTCTTACCCCTAAAGATCTTTTTTAATCAACTTAGTTGCTATCCCCCCCCTACCTTCTTGAGGTGGGCGGCCACTAGGAAGGCTACTACGCTGCCTGGGTGGGGTCCATTGGTCCCCAAGGAACGAGATGTTGTATGAGGTTTAATTTAGCCAGTCTATGAGTATGTGTTCTATGTTGTCTGGGCTTTGGTTGCATCTGGTGCGTGTTGGTGTCAGGGCAAGGTTTATTCTGTGCTTGTATTGTTGGAGTATATTAGAGTGGCTGACCTGAGTTGAGAAAGGATTACTGTGTTCTGTGTAGCGATTTGTCCAATTGGTGCTGAAGTGTTGGGTTCCAATCATGTCTAGGTGTAGTTTGATTGGGAGTATTTTTGTTTCAGTATGTAGGTGTGGGATGAGTGTGCTGTGTTGTTTGAAGTTTGTTTGTGTGAGATTTGGCTGTAGTTAGTTGCCATGCTGATGCTGTATTTGAGGGTGGTGCAGATGAATTGTTTGTATAGTGTTAAGCTTTTTCTGTTGTCCAAATGTAATGTTTGATAATACTTTGAGAGAGCTGATTTTCTTTGTGGCCTTGTTTGTAATGTTTGTTGTGTGGGTTTTGAATGTCAGGTGAGTGCCTAGAAGGGTAGGGTTTTTTGTTTAGTAGCAGGTGTTCTCCGTTTAGTCTGATTTTAGGGGGTTTGTTCGATTTGTGGTAGTCGGGGTGAAAAGCCTTACTGTTGATTTGTTGGCTGAGGTAGTCATGCAGTTTTGTGTGTGCTAGTATTCTAGTGTGTATATATTTTGGAGTGTTCTGTTTGTTGTTATGATTGAGGAGTGTTGTGCTGTGAGTGAGATGTCATCTGCATATGTGTTGGTCTTGTTTAAAGGGGTTTTGGTTGTGGGGTCTCATGTGTAAATAGGTTGAATATTAGGTGTGAGAGAATAGATCCTTGTGTGACCCCATTGTAGAGTCGTCAGTATGTGTATGATTTAAAGGTTAGGTAGGGACTTTGGCCTGTCTGCCAAAGATAAATTTTATTATCCACTTTTTGTCATTTTAGGGAGGTTTGTGTTCATGATTTTGTGTGCTAGGATGTGTTTTGGTACTGTGTCAAAGGCTTTCTTTATGTATTTTGCAGCAAGGATTGTACATAACTGGGGTAAGCTACTGGGGTTCTTTCCATCCTGAGAGAAACATGGTGTAAGGCTCAGGAAATTTTATACAACTATAAATAATAATAAAAAAAAGCCATTCCTAACAAAACAAAAAGAAAAACGACAGGTTGTTGGTCCAGTTATTTTCACTGACGAATCAAGACTCACTAGATGAGCCAGAGACTGGGTTGTCAATGGACATCAGGTGAAGCAATTCACCAAGCGACAACAAAGAGGAGGATAATTGATGATTTGGGCCGCAATTGTTGGAGACAAGTTTGTAGGGCCTTCCAAAGTGGGTGCAGCTGTCAAAATTCATTCAAAAGCATAAACATAGTTCCTGGACAAAACACTTCCTCTTCATTCAAGAGAGAGCCAGTGAGAATGAGAAAGTCACTTGTTTTCATAGTCATACATACAAGTTCTTTAATAATTAGTGAAAAAGATTTGTAGGAGCCCTAATCTACACTCTAGCCCCAATCTATCCAACCTGCTTCCTGTACTAAGTCGGCCGTGAGAAATCGAGGGAGAAATTAAATGGATTGTATATACAGTCCTTTATTTCTAAAAAATATGGGGTAAATATATTTGAGATCTCGGCAGAGCACGCAATTTAACAACAAAATTGACCATTGGGAAGCCACGTAAGATGCAGCAATGTATTTTTATGTTGTTGCATCAAAACCTTGACTGTTCATAGTTATTCAGAAGAAGGGTTCCTTTGTTCAGTAGTTCTTGAACAGTTCTTATTCTTATGTTTTATCTAATTTCCCTTCATTATATTTCTTAAAATTACTTTATATAAGTTCTTTAAACTTAAGTACTATTAAGTACAAGTCCAACCATACATTTTCCCACATCAAGTTGTCTGTTTGTAGTGCTATTAGTCAAACTCTTTCCTTCTTTCATACCAGAGTCTCATTCCTTTACACCAAGGACTCAGATATCACACCCTATCCCATTCTCACCACCATATACCATTACCTTGCTGTTTTCTGCATGACCTTTTAGACTTTTCCTATCACATATCCTGCAAAAGCTGCAATTGAACTTTTCCAAATCTCTCTTACTTAGCCACCAACACCAGGTCATCATATACGAGTATATACCAACATAGATAGAATCCAACCCTCATCATCCCTCATAATTTACACACACACACACTTCTCTCATTCTGATCCGTACTTCTCTCCATATTTCTTCCCAAAATATATTGAATAGCTATGGTAACATCACACAACCTTGTCTTACACCCATACATATGTCGTGCCACTCATTCCAGCTATCCTTCCACCATAAATACTCTTCATATCCACCCTAATGTATGCCTTACTTCTAACCTAAATACTATTCCACCATCCATTAGTTGACTACTCAGCCATACATCCTTAGCACCTGTCATAATGCTTCTCTTTCTAGGTCTTGAGCTTTCTCTAGATCCATGGACCGAACATCCACTTTACAATTCATTGTTTGTTTACTCAGCTGCCACACTCCAAATACCCCTTGTTCATCCTCTACAATCCCTCACTTATCCTTCTAAATGCCCAATCAGAATTTTCCATATACTTATAACACAAAAGACTTATCCACCTGTACTCCTTTTATTTATCTTTCTTCCCTTTACTCGTATACATCACTATTACTGCATTCTTCCAGTCTTCCACTCCATAATTCAATCGCCCCAACTTTGAAGCATCTAGGCGACTATCATCTCCCAGCTTCCTTCCAATTTTTCAGACCACTCATAGAACTAACAACCTCTTGCATGCTTATATCTCCCATACCTCAATATAGCAACCGATTTACCCCAATGAAGCCAATCCTATTTGCATTATTTTCCATACCCAAATTGTACAAATCATGAAATTATCCTCGTCATCTTCTTTTGGCCTTCTCATTGTTCACAAGTACCCTGCCATTCTTGTCCTTGTTGTTCGCACAGCAAGTCTCCTGGTTCCTCCCCATTCAAATTTCCTTCCAGAATCGTTTCCTGTTCCCATTAGGATCGTCAAATCTTCCTGTTCTCATCTGGATCTTCATCTTCAAATGTTTCATTTGCTGCTTTCTTACTCTGTTTAATTACTCATTTCACTTAGTTTTTCATATGGCAGTCATTCAACCACACTGCCCTGTCATTCGCATCTGTACTATTAAATGTTTGACCTATGATGAGCCCTTGTGGCTTTTGTCATCCGTTATATTATATTGTGGGGGACTTTGATTTTGTCTTCCCCTGGTGATGGTGCTTTTTGTGGGTGGGTTTTGACGGAGGCGGATGACCTTTGATAGGCCCTTGTGGCTTTTGTCATCCGTGTAATTATGTTATGTTATGTTATGTTATGTTATATACGCCTCCCATTTGCTTTCCACTACAAGCCTCATTTACATCATCATCTTACCATTCAGCATTTTGCTTCCTCTTTCCATTTCTGGCACATCCTCATAGAGCCCTCTAATCTTCATGGTCACACTTATTCACTCTCTTCTCGATCATTCCTGTTTCATCAACTTGATCTTCGCCCACTTTCTCAAAAGTAAAGTCAGCTCACTCACATCAATGCCACCAATGTGTATTAGGTCCGCAGGAACAAAACCTTTGAGTGCGCAGTTTCAAGGCCAGCCTAGTCGCCTTTTAGTGACGTGTGCCTGAAAATAATATGGGTATTTTTCATGCCCCACATCCAGCGGATGTTTATTCGAGCATTTTAAATAAAGCATTGTTGAAACTTCACCTTTTTAGATTACAAGTTAAACTTTTTTCCTACAGGGGGAATTACCATGTACCAAAAAGGACCGCCCATGGTATGAGCTCTCAGACGAAGAGTCAGATATTCTCTTACCTGACAGACTAACTTCAAAAACAGTTCCTCGAATTTCCTCCTCGGAAGATGAGACTGAAATAGGCTGAAATACTTCTCTCGGTATGGCACAAATTTATTACAGTCCTCGAATATTGTGCCATTGGGAAATAAATTTCTGTGATAACTTCAGCCTCAGCAACAAAATACATTTACCAGGAGCTGGACTGACTTTGTTCCCGATAAGAATTTATGTTCAAGCTTTTAAAAGAACTGCATCAGCCAGAAAGTATAACGTTTAAAAATGTTGTTAGGAGAAAACCGACCATTTATAATAGTAATTGGATTTAGTTACCAAAATAAGAGAAGTAGCTCGCCGGCAAACTGGGCTAAAATTGTTTATTTCAGTAGCTTCTTTAAATTATTGTTGCTAGAAACAAACTAAGGGTGAACGAAATTATCCTAGTTATTTTTAAAACTAAAATTACATTTTATTAGTGTCAGTGTAATGACCGATGACATGATAGTAGACATAAAAAAATGATGTTCATAATGACGGGTGTAAATTGTAAATAGAAGGATAATTAATACTAGCGGTGGGTTGCAATTTTAAAGACAGCAACATCGAAAATCCCGATTGGAAAGCAGGAGGTTAATTTCCTTACAAGAGGAATTGGAAGGAAGCATCACAACAGTGTAATAGAGGTGAAATACTCCTTTAATCGGTGTCAGTAATTATTGCATGAGTTAGACGATGCTCTTTCATAGATCCCTGTATTTAAGGTCGACTGTTCTTGCTCATTAAATGATGGCTGCCCCTTGTTCCTCCTAGCAAATGCCTGGGCACCAACAAATGCCTTTTTAATGGAGTACGAATGCAATTTTCCCATATTTCGGAATTGTTCCATGAGACTATTTTCAATGTAGATGCGTCATTATCTAACTTGAAAGTGACATCAAATTTCTTGGTATCAACATATTTTGAACTCCTTCAAGCTCAGGAAATTTGGTCACAAAAAGGCTTGAATTGTACAAAAGTATATTTTATATAATTACAGTAAATGTGGAAAATATAAAAAAAAACTTTTCGAATTAAATCCATGGAAAATTTAAGCAAAGCTACCAATAACAGAGGATTTCCAAAAACTTTTGATTATTAATTCAAAATTATATTGGGAACCGTTTCATGCAATGGAACTCAAATGGCTTCGAATTAATCTAACTACTTCTATCCATTTAAGATGATCTGTTATTGGTAAAAATTGTTGAAAATTTTCATTTATTTTACTTTATTTATTTCGTTAACATATAATTATAAAAATCCTTTGTCTAACATGCATCTCGTCTCTAATCTACATTAAATAAGTGAGCTAAAATACTCAGATTCTTCTATGGAAGGTCTCTCATTCCTGAAAGAATGGGGAAAGGAAGGGAAAAATACGCATAAATAGTAAGATTCGGACCCTCCCCACCAAAATTAAGTTTCTGATCCCAAAGCTAAACCAGAGATGTATGCTAACAAAGACCCTCAAAAGTTTGAATTGAAACTACTTTGTCAGATTTTTTCTTTTTTAACTATCTTGAAAAGTTGTTTTTCTCTATTCTGTGCCATAGTTAGGTCATAATGAATCAATTTTAATATTGTATTGCTGATAGGCAGTAGGTGACATGTGTCCCATTTCAGTATTTTGACTGGATTTTAAGTGTTATATTAACATTAAGAAACCCAGTTTGCTATTCACGTCACTTGTTTCCTGGAGAATCGCGATCTGATGTAAGAAATAGACTTAAGCTAAATATCGAAATAAGTGTAAAAATAAAATGAATTCGTGGGAGACAACTCGTCTTTATACAATCAGGGTCTTTTACAGGTAAGTATACTTTAACAACATTAATACAAAGCAGGTGAATTTTGACTATGGCTCTAAATTTACATATCAAAAAATTCTAGTAATACATTGACATCAATCACCAATAAAATGGTTTAAATGCTTCCAGCAACTTCTAGCATAGTTAATTTTGACCCTTAATGTTCCTCAAGCATTTTTAAATAATCGATAGTTGATTGCATTGTAAACAGATTGGATATTTAAAGTTTTAAAAAATATAAAATTTAACACCAAAATTTATTCAAGTAAAATTTGTCACTTGTAAATATCATCAGAAAGAAATGGATTACTTTACATGTATTATCAGATTTTTTTTTCGTTAAGGAATTCAACAATTTTAATATCAATTTGCTCTAAGTAATTTTTAAATCAACCGTTTGTGTCACACATTTTTTTTACATCAATTATCCTCTGTTTGTGCAGTTTCCACTACAAAAATGCAACTCGCATCCAGATGGGAATTCGCTAGCATCCAGCCGATTGTTTAATTACTCATCAGTCCTTAAATATTCTACATATATAATCTCCACTTTCAAAACATTCAAAGAATACAGTAATGAACATAAAATTAATCCAATTGTGTGGATTTAATGAAGGTTTACTTGTGAATACTCAAACACACCAATGGGTTGAAAAATGTCACTTCAAAATAGTCATTCCGCTATAAAACGCCCAAATAGACCCGAGTATGGGTGAAAGAACACAAAACCCTTCTAAACAATTCCAATATGAATCAAAGTGATGAGGAACCAGATTTTTAATGGGGTTTTGCCAGACGCCACTGATTTGGGATCCCACAAGCAGAAGAAAATAGTTTATCACTCCCACCTAAAAAGACCTCCCTAAATTTGATGAGATTTGTTACCCGATGGGCTAGGGGTTATATTATTATCCTAAACCCATGTTGTGTTTATATAAGATCATGGAAAGAATGTTGGTCTCCCTCTTCTCTGCCAAGTCCACAGTGTGCTCGACTCTTCTTTTTAGTCATAATATTCATATGGCATTCTCAAAGCGACGCGAGCCTTTTGTTTCGATATCTACAAGACCTACAACGTTAGCCACTCATCTTTTAATCTTTCCAGCTTACACACTCTAGGCCTGCGTAGATCCACACGAGTTTTCCTATCTTGATTCCTACGTGACCAGACTTTCCAACTCCAAGCCTTTATCTCCAATTCCGGTTCCTTCCTCCAGGAGGAGGGTGCTCTTCAGGGTTTGATTCTTAGCCTCCGCCTTTCCTTCGCGGTGGGCACAGTAGTCGACACTTCAACGCACTTTCTGTAGCACGTTCTATGCAGACGGCCATATGATTGACTATTGCAGTCAATAACGACTCCCTAGCCAACCAGTTGTTTGATCTTTTCATTACTGCACCTGTGTGGATTGCCTCTATAGGTCCCTAGTTTCCCCCCCCCCCTTCCCCTTCCATCTGGGTTCCTGACCCTTCAACAATCGGTGAGCTTTGGGCTTCATATTTGACGAGGCTTTCCTGCAAACTCCATTTAGTCCATCTTGTAGCTGCTGATTGCCGCACAATACTCCACATCGTCCCAGACCAGTTCAAACTAGGCTTTAGTTATGCGGTATATTCATCCTTCTCTACCCTACGCCACCTCAAAATAATTTTTTACCACGCCCTTCGTTTCACTTAAGATCCTTTCCATTCCACCCCATGTCAAGTCTTCACCATGAGGAGTGCAACGTCTCTTCCATTTCGAAATGATGAATGCTGCGCGAAGCCCTACCTTCGCTTTCCCCAATGCTGCCGTAAGTATTACCCATGGTATCCGGCGTTCCCTCCGTTGACGACTATTGAAACCTCACTGGGAGCCGTCTCTCTGCGCTACTCACGGCCCTCCCTTTCCCTATGCCTCCCGTCTGCCAGATCTCATTAGATGGAGCGCCCCCCTCCTCTTAAAGGCTTTTTGGCAAGTTATAGCCTCACCCACACCTCTCACGAAAGTGCCATTTTCACCAATGGCTCCTGCCCCTCCCATAATTCAGCAGCCGCAATAGTTGTTGAGACAGTGGGGGGATGCTCTTCGCTTTGGGTGGGAGTACTACCCGGGATGTTCATATCATCTCTACCCACGTCAAATTCCCGATATACACACACATTTCCGGAGTTCCATTTCTATAATCTCCCAGTATTCTCGGCCACACCTCATAGTCCTCGAGGTCTGCCTGCTGTTACAGGAGCTATAAGTCGCGTCCCATAAGGATTGTTGTAACCCTGCTCATGTTTCAGTGTCTGGCAATCGAGCAACTTATACAGCTTCTAAACTTCTTTGTCTAACCTCTCTTCCGTTAGCCGATCGCTTCCTCTCGTCACTGAAGATCCTAAACTCAAAATGGGTCGTCGACTAGAAATCACAACACTTAAACGACACCACCATATAAAACGCATTTCCACTCATTGAGTTTTTCCTTCCTGAGCGCTTGCCATTAAGATATGGTGCTGGCAATCCTTCGCCCCACTAGCAAAACAGTTAGCCGAGTGCCCCGTGTTCTTCCCCACGCCACCGTTGATCCCTTGTTTTGTTGCCCCTGTTCAAAGTATCCATGTCTGATCCTTGCCGATGTTCCAAATTCACAATGAACAATCTTTTTCTTTCCGCTATTAACATGAATCCCTAATATAGCCTCGCTTGCACTCGCCTCTGTCTTATGTCCTCTATTTTCCACTCCACTCACAAAAGGTACATTTGGGTACATCAGAGTCCCTAAACATTATTGTTAGTCTCATTAAAACAAGATTATCCCTACTCCTAGAAAAGGTGGGATCAGTGTCCACCCACGCCAAAGAAAATACCATCCCTATACCAGGATTTTATTCTCTACCATGCACAAAGCTACGCCTCCTTTCTTACACGCCAGATTGGCCCTTACCAATGGTTTATATTCTGTCGCATCTCTTCCGGTTACGCTACCTTACAAACTTGTTTCTCGCACATTCCTCATACACATCTGAGGTGGCTCTGATGTCGACTCAGAACTGCTCCACGCACAGGCATCTCGGAACGCCCCCCTCGTCCCCCGACTTTTATCTCCGGGAAATCTCAACCCGCCCGTGTCTAATTGGAGCTCTCACTGGACTAGTGGGTACGATGTTACACTTCTGGTGACAGGGAGTGGGGTTGTCCCAAAGAGTGGAGATAAAAATTTACCCGTGAGGGACTTGGCAACCAATTGGACGGAAGCGCTTCACCCATGACAACAAGGATTTAGTATCGCACAACCTCGTGTTACCATTTCTGGCAATTGAAAGGATGCTTTGTTCTGTGTTTTTGTTCCCTTCATATGACCTCCGCTAAGGATCGATTCTAAGCTTCCTTTTTCTTCGCGCGGGGTACTTGTTTCTGGCCTCCATTCGTAATGCGTTTTACGCTGACGATATGATGGTATACTATGCGGTAGATCACTCGCCCCAGTTCCATAATAGGTGATTAAACCATTCCATTCATGTATCAGTTGCTTCGAATAAACACAGGGGAAAAAGTGAATTTTCAATTATTTACTCTTCAAGAAGTATTGTTTTTTTCGCCAACTTGTAAATTCCTGAGTTTTATGAATTTCCTTTTTCATACGATTTTACTATAACCATATAAAACCCCAATCCAACTTTCCCTTTACTCCCACCCAACCTATAATTAGACAAATATTGCATTGCAAAAATAATGATTAATATTACAAATAGCCATAAAATGGAATTTTGTTTATGGAAACTATTTTGAATGCACAGTCCCAGCCCCATCATTAAAGTTTCAGGATCCACTATTATGCCGTTTCCCTATATTATTTCTCTTTATATACTATTATTTTGTTTCTATCTGCTCTCTTCTGTCCAGATATATATTTCCCTTCATAAAGACAAAGACATCGAATGCCTAATACTCAATAGTTATGCTACTTGTTAAGTGTTCCCCCGGCCCTTTCCAATCACCGACAAAGTCCTCCTCTTCAGTCTTCTGTCCAGCTTTGTGTTCAAATTATCTACCATTATTACCATAATGGCGTTTTTTGTCATTCCACAATTACAGCATTATCTTATTCTCAAATAAAGATGGATCAAGTTGAATCTAGGATAAAAAAAAGACAACGCTGTTGTCCTTACGCGTTAGAACCAAGACGTATTGTCAATGATGCTACTAATGTCACTTTCGAAATACTAAGAATTATATGAGCAATTCGGTGTATACAATTTTAGGAAATAACCCTAAACTGACGGAAACCATATCACTTATTTTGTAGAATTTCTGTAGTTTCGAAAATATCAAGGTCTCAAAACCCTTTTCTCTATTTTCAATCTAGAATTCACTAGAGAAAAAGTTTTGGAATAAATAATACAAATGTATAAATCCTTGATGATGCAACTGCATTTTCCCCTTCACATTAAATAGAATTATTCCTAATTTTGCCATACCAAGTGTATAAAAAGCGTCGTCTACCTCAGTAACACATATACAATATGAGATTACACAATTTATAAGTGCCACATTGGTAAATAAAAGTTATTTTATGTTATATAAATGTTATCTATCATCAATGGATTACTTATTGCATAATAAAAAATTCTCTCGATCCCTCCAATATGGTGGGCGAATGAGAAGGTTGTTTTTTTCTTATCAACTGTTTTGTTTACTTTGAAAATGTTTGTGTATATGTGAATACGCCATCTTCTCTAAGCATCATATGGATGTGTAATTGTGTCAATAATTCTTTTTTAGATATAAAGCGGCCATCCTTTGTCCCAAGTTTTATTTGTATATATTTTAGTAAAGTTTTGCCCAAGAAGAATAAGAAACGCTGCGAACATTTACACTTTATTACAAGAATTGGCGCCCTCATTCCCCTTCTCCGATATTCCAGGAACCCAGCAGAAAATAATCTCGAGATCCGCCCGGCTCGCCAAAACCGTGGCGTCACGGATATCGCGAACCAGGAAATGAGGAGATTCCAATGCCCCGAGAGCACACAGGGCGCTTTATGAGTCGCTATAAATCAAAATCCGGTCTCCAAACCGGGCACGTCGCGTTACCTCCCGTACCGAGCGGTCTATTACAACCAGCTCCACCGTGAAGACACGCGGCGCCTGGCAGAACCCCGCTGACTTCAAACAGAGGGGAAACGGCGTGGAAACAGACCCCCCTCTTGGGACTTGGAGCCATCCGTATCCACTGGCACGGTTCCAGCGTGACACGAAGTGTGCTCCAAAAAAGGTCGAACATAATACTTCTGGCGCTGTAGAAGCTTTGGGAGCAGAAGCGTGGCGACAAATAGTCAAAAGTGGTACCCTCCAGGGTGGCGTCTTGGTCAGAACCAGGAGCGGCCCGCCCCGAGAGCTATACCTAGCTCTCGTCGAAGGAGTTTCCTAGCCCTAAACGCAAAGGGCTTAGGGTATGACTGGCGATTCTCGGCGGCATAGGCACCGTCGATATCACAGTGTGGATGAGATCTGGGTCGGGGTGGAGCCTTGGATGGCGGCAAAAGTGCACCACCTTAGTCTTGGCCAAAGAAAACCGAAACCTGTGCGCTTCGGCATAGCGAGAGACGCGGTTCAATGCCTGTTGGAGTCAACGCTCCAGAGTTGGCATCTGGGCCGCGCCGAAACAGTTCGAAAGGTTGTCCACGTCGTGCGTAGCGAAATATCTTCCCGTAACACAGAGGTGAGGCCGTTGATGCTCAGGGCAGTGTGACACTGAGGACACCTCCCTAAGGAACACCTTCCTGTTCCATTGGGCCGGAGAAGGCTCTCCCACCCGTACGCGGGATCGACAATGTCACAAAAATTCAAATATAAAGATTGGGAGGAGTCTCCATGATACCGTATCGCTATGCGGTACCATAGGCCTTCTCCAGATCGAAAACACCGTGGCGTAGTGCTGTCTACGAATGAAGGCTTCGCAGACGGCTTATCCTGTCCACGCACGTACGCGATGTCACTAATGTACTCCAGAATCACTGTCCAATGACGTTGACGGGGAGAGCTGAGCGGGTGCGTACAGAGCCTCATAACTTTCCAGTATTGCTCTGTAAGGGGGCGGTAGGTGCTGCAAGTCATCGATTATTCAAGCTACCGCCAGTTCCTCAGACATTTTCACTTTTGATACGAGCTTAGTTCGATTATCTATTTGCATGTCGCGCGCAGTCTATTAAAAGATCCTAATGGCTCAAAAGGTCAATGCCTAATAACGGAGAGGTGGTATCTGCTGCAACGAACGGCCACCTGAATGATCAGCGAAGACTGGGGATCACTATATCCGCCATTAGATGTTGAAATGTTAATGCCAGATTCACGCACATCACCTGATTTCACTAGTATCAATTAAGAATTCACATTTGGTATTGTATACCTTAGCGACGACGCCAGACGGCATGCCCGCAGCCGCGTTTACAATGGCATGTCCATTTAGTTTTCCGCCAAACTGGCGAAGATGGCCTGGAAGACGGTTGCATTTGCACGGATCCTTCACTTTTTGGCCACCTGCACCAGGGTTTGCAAAATTTCGCCTTTTCGCCAAAGTATATATGCGAACAACACACTACAGTTTTGGGGCTTTATAGAAGGGCCCCCCCCCCCCCATCCCATCCCTGCCTCGGTGGATTATGCACTTTGCCATTATATTTGGAATTTGCACTCGCATTGTTATGGGGAATAAAGGCGTTTGAAGCGGCACTGTGTTCTCTCGATTCACCATATGTATTTATATTATGGCAATGCGCTCGGTTGAATGTTACAAGTTGATCCGCAAGTTTCCATAATTGTGCTAGACTTAGTTCTTTTTGAGTAGCGATATTGGGTGGCCATGATTGGATGAATTTGTGACGTACTAGCTCTTCACTCACTCCTACCTGAATGGCTGTTTTTCGTAACTCTTCTAAGTTAATTGAAGGTCGGCCTGTGAGCGGGGAGGATTCGATCAGCTTCTCCAAAAGCTCGGGCTTAGTCCCCTCGTAAAAGCCAATTACTTCCTCCTTTAAACTCTGGTAGTTACGGCCTGCTATAATGTTCGCTGGAAGACGATTAACAGTCTCGGGTGGTAATGAAGCCAAAATGTGAAAGAACCGAGTTTCTTCCTTCTTTATGCTGGAGATGTAAAATTGTGCCTGAACTATTTGGAACCAACCTGAGACTGCTGCTTCGTTGAAAATGGGCGGCTTGATGCTGACGGCGTTCACGACATCCCTTTCACTTTTTCCTGCCTGGCGATTGCTTGACGAGTCCATTAGGGATTCACTACCTTCTCTGTACGGTCAAAACGACAGGTCATAAGTTATGGTGTTATATATATATATATATAAGGTCACCAGTTATGGTTGAGGAACGACACGGTCACCAGTTGTAGGAAGCAAATAACGGACACCAGCTTAAGGGCGCGACGAGGTCCAAACCTTTGAGTGATGGGTGTTGTTACGGTGATTTATTAATCTGACGCCAAAGAATTTTTAGGTGTTCCTTTGCTTGGTTGCGCTTATCGAAGGTTTAAGGTAAAGTTGGACTTACGAAAATAAACACTTTATTTAAATAACGAGTTATATTGATGAAATTGATGAAACGTAACGGCGCCATGAATTTCGGCGAGCCTGACGAAGGGTTCTTTGGCGAAGCGCACGAGCTCGGTTTCGGTCGACCTTGTTGCACAAAGTTGGGTTCTTTCGGAATCGGGCATGGGCTAACTTGTAATTTTTGATAGCTATTGCACACGTCGAGGTCCACCAGGGCACGGTTGAGCGGCCCGTGGCAGGTTGCCTCCGTGGGATGGTCTGTGTTGCTGAATTGTAGATAGTCGATGTAAAGTATTCTACTGACACGTCCACTCCATTGAAGGTCGCCAAGGATGCATTTGTGAAGGACGCCTTTTGGAAACCTTCCCAATCTGCATGACCTAAGTCCCACTTAAGGGGCATGGTTGTATGAGTGCTAACTTGAAGGGCCGACAAGACAATAGGAAGGTGGTCACTCCCATGGAGATCGTCAAGAATTGACCATCGAAATTCCGTGAAGCAATCAGGGGAACAAACAGACAGGTCAACACAGCTAAAAGAGTCCGTCTGGACATGATAGGAGGTAAAATCGCCAGTATTTAAGACACAAAGAAAGTCAGATAATAAAAAGACTCTAAAACACTGCCTTTGGCATTTCGAGTGATGTCACCCCAGTATGGGTGACGGGCGTTAAAATCTCCTAGTAATAAGAATGGGGAGGGCAACTGGTCTATAAGTTCTAAAAGGTCGGGTCTTGACAATGATAAACAAGGGGGTAGGTAAATAGAGCAAACGGTAAAAAGCTTAGGAAGAAAAACCCTCACGGCAACAGCTTGGAGGGTAGTATGTAGGGAGATGGGAGAAACATGGTGGGATGAAGATACCATGATTGACACCACGCCATGAGAGGGGCTTCCAGCAGGAGCAATAGAGTTGAAAGTGAGAAAGCCGGGTACCGGCGGAAAGGGCCGTATACACAGTTTATTCTCCTGAAGACAAATAACAGCGGGTTGGATAGTCGTCAAAAGAATTTTGAGTTCTTCCCACTTTGGAAGAACGCCTTGGCAATTCCATTGTAAAATGGAAGATATTATGTGTGACGATTAGATACCACTGTAGATATCTTTTTTCTCTTTTGAGGCCGATATTGTATTTGAGGTTCGTCCCAAAGAGCTTGGGAGACGGAGAGCTGATTTTGAGGAGCCTGCTTTTGCAGGGGGAGAGATCCTAGATGGAGCAGTAACTGAGGTTTTTTTCGTGGGTTTTGGAGAACCGACCGAGGCCCTTGATTGTAATTCGGGCTCGCAACCTGGCGGAAAAGGAAGATCAAGAAGGGATTTTCGGCCGGTAGATCCGGATTCATGGGTCATGGGGATTTTCGGTGTCTGAGGAGTTGGTCCAACCGCCGCAGTTGGTGATGTTGGAGTATCGACTGCTTCCATCGGATCTTGGGTTGAAGGACGAGCGGAACGAACAGGTGATCTGAGCGAGGTGTGTGGAGCTGGGTGTATTTCTGCCATCGTTTGGATCAGGATGGGGCCTACGTCCTGTGAAGGAAGAGACGGACTTAAGGGCAGAGAATGTTCAACCATAGGGGAAGAGTCCATTGGAGATTCTCGAGGTTCGGCCGAGTCAGCTCCAGAGGCTGCCCGCTTATTGGTGGTCGATGACCCAGGTGAGGAATCCTTTCTCTTACCACTGGGCTTTGGGTCTCGTGGCCGGGTGGATGAACCTTCACTGGTCGATGTTGAGGATTCTTTCAAATAGCGTCTCTCCCAGCTAGAGCTGCTGGAGAGAGGGGGGGCTACATTGGTTATCTCGGTGTGAGAGCGATGCTTCGACTGCATATTCTGAATGTTTTCGACGCTGCGAGTAGATCTAGGGTGAAGTGCTTCAGGCTGGTCGGAACTCGCGCGTAATGGTCGGTTTCGTCTAGCATCACGTAAAACGTCAGAGAAGAGCCGGCCGAGTGTCGAGGTTTGTGCTCGGGCACGCTGGCGGGCCTCTCTTATATCTAGACGTAGGGAGTCGCGCAAAGCGAGAACTTCCTTTTCATATAAAAATATAGAGCAGAGTTTCGACGTAGCACTGTGGGTACCTCCGCAGTCGGCACAGTGGGGCGTTTTGGTGCATTCGGGGCCATGGTAGTCAGAGCTACAATTCACGCAGGAGCGAGGGTGTCGACAGGCTCGGCCAACATGTCCAAATTGATTGCAATTGAAGCAGCGTCTGGGTAGTTCGATGTAGGGACTTACCGGGACACGAAGGTACCCATCTTTAATATACTGCGGCAGTTCTTGTCGTTCAAATGTTAAAATCAGTGTGGCGGTTGGAACATTAGTGGAGCCTAATGTTTTAGTTACCCTGTGTACGTGTGTGACACGTTGGGTACTGAGCTTACTCTGAAGGTGGGTGGGGTTGTAGTCCTTTAGTTCGTTTGAACGGACGACACCTTTGACGAAATTCAGACGCGGATGGGGCGAGAGTTATTGGAATTTCAGCTATCGAAGATAGATTTCGCACAAGGTTGTGTTGAGAGTGGGATGACACCTCGACTACGACATCACCACTTCCTCTTGACCACATCCAGCGGGGTTCACCACAGCGGGACTCAAAAGATTCATTGACGTCAAACACATCGACTTTTGCAAGTGGGATGTCAGATGATGAATTCATGACAAGAAAGCGAGGATAATCAAGATCTGGGTCTACTTCGTTGGAATAGGGGTCCAACGAGCGAGGGAAGGCTGAAAGGGAAGCTAAGGAATGTTTGGCACGAGAACCCTTACGAGAAGGGAAGGTTTTTGGTTTATGGCTAGCCATTGCAAAAAGAAAAAAACTTCGCATTCTCCCTCGGGGCTTCCCACCATGGAGGCCTACAAGGGCCCGGCACTACTGCAACTATACAATCAGTTACGTCCGGTATGTCCTCTTGGAGAATGGATACGGATCCACCACACCATCTTTATAACCCTAAGAGGCTGCCCGAGTTCTCTTACGCACGGAGAAAAGGGGCCAACGATGGGTTTCTCCTTGGGCATTCGGTAGACGAAGGCGGTGGAGATGCCCAGCCTCTTTCACCTTCATGAAAGAACAATTCGGAATCAATCCATTAAACGAGCAGAGGTCGGGTATTGATAAGGACCACTAGATAGGTGAAGGAAGAGGGGGAAATAAAGGGCAGTGGAAGAGCGTAATAGAGGAAAGAAAGAGAGGTATGTTAAAAGTCTTGTTGGCAGCACCATGGGTCCCCTAGGGGGCCCAAGGCTGACCCCCCCTCGCCACGAGAAGGCCAGAGCCTCTCTGGGAACAACCCCTGAAGAAAAGATCCCATAGAGGGAGGGGGTGTAAGGAGGGAGGATGACCGAAGAGTGTCCTGTTAAAATAAAGCGAAGTCGAGCAGGGAAGGCGACGCCAGAAAGGGTAGGAAAGCAAGAATTTCGAAGAAAAGCATGGCGGGGACAAACTACTAAAATGTGAGCCGAACCCCCAACGAGGGCTCATGGCCCGGAGGGAAAGGGAGATCGAACAGAGACGGACGAGAACTAAGATGCGAAGAAGATGGAACAGAAGGCGGAGCATGGGCAGAGGTTGAGAAGGAAACAGGGTCAGAGGGTAAGGAGGGAATTGGATCAAATGGAGAGGGTGAGGAGGGAACAGGGTCAGAAGGAGATGAATTAGCAGGGTTAGGAGGCAAAGGAGACGAAACTGGGGTAGGAGACATAGAAGACTGCACAAAGGTAAGGGGCAAGGAAGACGGAACCCGGTGAACTTCCGCCCGGACAATGACATCGGTGATGGATGCCAACGGGGAAGGCCAGCGAAGACCGGGGACGAGGACATAAAAACGGAGGAGGCCCCAACAACCGACTCAGGGGGCAAGCCAGCCTTATCAGAGGCAACGCGCTTGTACCCCGAACGGGGTGAGGAACAGCGAGGACAGACGCCTGGAGGAACTGCCGGATATCCTCCAGCGTCTCAGCACGGTCGGTCTCACGTTCCGTGACAGAGGGAGGAACATAAGAAGAGGGCGCAACGGAGGAACCAAAGGGAGAGAAGGAGCAACAGTGGACCACGAGAAGACAAAGAAGTGGGACCCCCCGCCTCCCGAAGCACGTGAGAAGAGACGGCCGGAGAGGGCGAGCTGCCCCCGCACCCTACGACGGGCCTCCCTGGTCCAGCCTGATGGAGTCACGAAGAGCTAGGACCTTCCTTCTCAAAAAAGAATACGGGACAAGAACGCGAAGCCGCGCTATGGGAACCTCCACAATTGGCACAACATTCATGATTCCCGCAAGAGGAGTCATGATACGCCAACGCACATGCCACACAGCGACGAGTCTGCCTACAATTGCTACTCATATGGCCAAACTGGTGGCAATTAAAACAATGTCTGGGGAGCTCGACATAACGTGACACGAAGATAACCAGCACGAACAAACTGGAGCAGATCTTGACGCTCAAAGGTGACGATGAGCGTACTCCTAGAAACCTTAGCGGACCAAAAGACTTAGAAGCCTTATAAACGTCCGTAACCCGCTGGGACGAAAGTTTATCCTTTAGTCTCGAATCATATCGCAATAATTCGTTGGAGCGAATGACTCCGTAACAAAATTAAGGCGAGGGTGGGGCACAACCGAAACCGGGACCTCCGAAAGGGAGGACAAATCCCGCACGGCACTACACTGCTCTCGCGAAGATACCTCAACCACTAAATCGCCACTACCACGGCCCAACATACGGTGGGGTGCCCCACAGCGTGACTCAAACTCCTCATTCAAATCAAACACGTCTAATTTAGAAAGCGAAGACCCGGAACTGGAATTCAGCACCAGAAAACGAGGATAATCCAAATCAGGATTTATCTCTTCTGCGAAGGGATCTAACAAGCGCAGAAAAGAGGATTTCCCGTCGACCCCTGACCCAACCATCCTTATAAAAATGGCCGGTCAGCCTCGTAAATTTACCGGTTGGGAAAGCAAAAATCACAGAGTGCAACTCTGGCTCAGGCACCCACGAACCAACACAAGCAGAACCCAGCCATGGGGTCGCGCCCCCTGACGGACAGCTCTAATACACCGAAATCGCAAAAAAACGTAGATGGAAGGACGATGCAGGGTGAAAGAGAATTGGTACAGAAGACGAAGTAGGGGTTAGCGGAAGGAGAAAAAGAATGCCAAGCTGGTGCCGGACGGGGCGCTGAGTCTCGTCAGCACGGCGGCCAGGAGAGCAAATCGCCGTAGTTTTGTTTTGACACCGAACAGCGTTCAGGTGGAAGCCTTCGCACCTCAGGGGAGAGGGATTTGTTCTGCGTCAGATGTACATTGATATATGTAAATACCCCTCGGCAGGATACCTTGGAACAGAAAGTGTGTGTGTGTGTGTGTTGTGCTGTGAAGGCGGGAGAAGAAAGAAAGCAGTGTTGTGATTGGCTATGCGCGAGGTGTAAGATCCACCCACCCGAAAACAGGGTAGGCACAGCGCGTCCACCAATCGGTAGCCAGATTTCTACATGCGGTGACGTTTGTGTCCGCTCATGCCGGGATTCGGAATCGAACCCGGTACGGCGACGTAGAGATACCAATGCCGTATCCACTCGGCTAGCATGAGCTCTTTTCGCATTAGTTTGTTACTTATTTAGTATATATTTATCTTAGATTTATATCCTCTTACTTTATGCATCCTTTTTTTATGTTCTTTTGTTGGCATTTGCCTTCTCACTTTTACTCTCTTTTCCTGTCAATCGGACTGACCACCGTGTTTGTATGTTACCAGTTTTGTTCTTCAGCCTAGTTAGTGAGTGGGCAACTCCATGATCCTATGTTTACCATGCCTAAGAGGAAGGTTGCCACTGCTCTAGCTTATTCTCATCAGTAGACAGTCAGTCAGTCAGTCCAGTTCGGGTTAAAAAGTGGGCGTGTTGGAACCGTGTTTTTTAGAATATTTAACGCTCTCTTTCGCCCTTTGCTGGGTCTAAACGCGCGTGAATCCGTATAAGTTCTCAGAGATGACATACCGGTAGCAATAGTGCCGAGGAGTCAAGACGGAAACTATGAACTGAATACAAGTACAATTGCTACACTTTTCTCTTAACCAATCCCCTTCCCCCTCTAAGAAGCTATTCTAAAAAGTGTTCAGTCTAGTTTCCCCGCTCGTTGAATCCTTATGCCAAAAGAGTAGACCAAGATTTAGACTATTACCGTTTTTTGTATAAAAGTCTGATATCGATAATCCGCTTTCTAATGACGTTTTTAATTTGAATGCTTTCGAATCTAGTTATGGTAAAACACGTCGTGTGTGCGCTCGTGGTGATGCCGACATTATGGTGTGAAGGTATCTTCCCGCACACAACACGATATTGTACGAGCCATTTCTTCTGTTGCAGATTTCCCAATCTCTGTAACGTCTCATTCCAAAGAGTTGAAGAATTACGGCCTGTCTCGTCTCCAAAATAAGTTGGCATGAGCACCATGTTACTAATGTTTTTAGGGTGACAAGCGTCTGAAAAGGAGCAGGAGGATCACCTGTGTAGCCGCACGTCCTCCCGACCTAAGTGCAAAAGGAAAGCCCTGTCACTAGGGTTGCCACAAGCAAATTTTATAAAGAACCAAACTTTGGAGTTAAAAGGTACCAGAAAGACCCAAATGTAAATTTTACGAGCGATAATACAAGACTTCAAGAATTTGTCTTAAATTAGAGCAATAGAACCATTTTTTTTAAAATAGAGACCCTTACCATACTTAACAGTAATTTAATTAAATTAATAATACATGATAAAATTGTCTTGATTTGGTTCTTTTTGTAATTTTGTTTTAGACACCCCTAAAAGGTCCAAACCTGGTACTTTAGTACCAGTTGTGGCAACCCTGCCTGTCACTGGGTTGACTTGAACTATCCCAGCAATTGTTCTAAACCGGACAGAATGTAAATTAGTGACTTCACTGGATTGACGGGACTTGGAAAAGCTGTTAGTGCGATTCCTCCTCGCTCTCTCCGTATTAGTTTTCTCTACGACTATTCCTTTAACCGTCTAGGCTCAAGGACCTGACCGGCTACTTCATGCCGTGTCAAAAAGAGGCGTTGTAACCCGTATAAAGAATGCCCTTTAACGCCCGCAGGTTACAAGAGACCAGGCGTTGGAGCACAAATAATGAGAATATCATCTTTGCCCCAATAACCACTTCCCTGCGTGTAATGGGCTGACCTCCTCCCTTAAGCCATGCTCGGGTACATAAGGCTTTACTGTTTTCTTGGGTGCCGGGCCAACTAAGTCTCTGGTATTAATATATGGCGGAGTAATAATGAGGCGCAGTTGTAACTTGTAGGTTGCACACTGTGCAATTGCTTTTGGTGTACTCAACATCGGGTCCCGTCTCTAGGTTGCCACGTGTTTTCAAATCCTGGCCGTTCTGTTAAAGATATGCGCCGTGTCGCGCTGCATCTCTGACTTGGGAAACAACCGGCACCTGGGTAAGTTCTGTTCAGTGTACGTCGCTGTCGTAGGTTGCGAACACCATTCATTAACGCAACCAGGGTTGACTCCTGAAAAATCAAAAACTCGATAGGCTAGGTGGGGGGCGGCTAGACGAAGGAGGTGCCCCCCCCCCCACACGTACTTTCTCAGGGGTCCCTCCAAGACTCTTCTCCTCTCCTTTTATGAGGGGTTTTCCCTTTACTCCCTTCTGTAAAGTTGCCTCTCGGCGACTCTACTTGCAGCGAGTCCCCTTTTGCTTTCTTAGAGGGGATAGACTCACACCGACCACAAGTAACCCAGTGGTTCTCAAAAGGTCGCAGCTACCAACTGGGCAGCAAAGATTTGAAGATTTGTTGTGGCACACCCAGAAAAGGGACCCCCGAAACTTTTAGTTGGTCTGACAGCCAACATAGATGTAAAGCACACCCGCCACAAGCATGCAGTACAATCCTATGCAACCGAGAACGGCCAGAGGGAGGTGGTCAACCCATTACACGGGGGTAAGTGGTTATTGGGACAAAGCTGATATTCCCAGTATTCGCGCCCCAACGCCCAGGTCCTCTCAAGGTCTAGTCTCTTGCAACCAACAGGCGTCAAATGAAGTTGTTTATAGAGGTTCCAAAGCCTCTCTTCTGACATGGCATGAGATAGCTGGTCAGACCCTTAAGCCGAGATAGAGGGTTGCGGGGATAGTTGCAGAGAAAAAGGAATGCTGAGATCGCGCGTGGTGGAGGCGCACCAAAAACTTACCCCGGGAAAAAACAACAACAAATCCAAGGAAGCCGGCCTCCTCAGAAAGTACGAGTCCACAGTTCTGCGTGCAAGAGGGACACGCGGTAATGATCCCGCTTAAAATAACAAAAACAAAGGGTTTGGTTGCAAGCTAGTCTCGACAGTTCATGCAAAATGTATAGTTTTCCTTCTTTAAAACGCAGCAATCCGTTGGAACCTCGGGAGGTTACCGTCATAGCAGCAGGCCTTTTTTTGAACAAGCTTTTGCCCCTAAAGTCAGTCTAGAAGGGTCGTTTTCAACCTTTTTATGATAGTGGCACCCAAATTACTATCTAGAAGCAGCCGTGGAAACCCCAATATAAAGTAATTTACGTATAGATACTTAATTACGTGGAAAGCACTTAAAAATTATCCAGATTGACATTTAACCTATTTTAATCGAAATAAGACATCAAAGTTTGAAAATCAATAAATCTTACCTTTAAAAGTTTAATGGGAAATTTGAGCTTTATGAGTATCACATTATCCTTTAATATAGGGATGTATAGTTGACGAGGCAACTCTCATTTCTTCAATCTTTCTCTATTCGTTGTTTTTATGTTGCACGATGCAGAAAAGTTAGTTTCAAAATACTACTTTCAAGTGTAGTTAGATTATTTTTATGTTTGAAATACTTATTTTGGGGGCAATTTAGGCATTTTAAAAATTATTTTTGGTCTCTCCCGCGGCACCCTGATCAAAACCACTGGGTTTTAATGTCTCACGCTGAGGGTGAGCCAGCACTATCTCTTTATGCAAACCATTCCACGTCATGATGTATCAAGAATTTTGTTCATCTGGCTGCTGAGTGTCAAGAAATCAGCAATCGAAAGCTCCTCGGTCAGCCGCCTCAAATACAAAAGAGTGGATCCAGCATAAGTAAATGTCTAATAAGAAAAGAGAGAGAGAGAGAGAGGTGGTGAAAGAGCAAGAGGGCTCGATGGATCACAATAGGACATTTGGGTATCAATGAAATCCATCTACATATAAAATTCGACGATAGGACAAGTAAGAGAACACCACCAGGTAGGCGGATTTAATCGAGGCGGCTGGGCTAGAGGGAGGGTCACTAGGCGCGGGATAATATCAAAATCCTTTCATAAGAATAAGGTACACCGTTCGTTCCATTTCAATCGTGGACGAGACCCTGCCACCGGATAGTGAAATTTGTATAAAGATTAGCATGACAATCGTCGGGGCGGAAGGTGCTGGGTAATACTATTATTTACACCAACCAGCGAGCAGATAACTCTTGGTGATGGGGGCACTGGTTCCACGTCACGTGAGTCTTGGTATAAATACTCCCTCAGGGGTCAGGGTCGGAAGAGTCGATTTATTGTGTGAAGACCGGAATGGGAAAACAATAATGTTGCGATTGCCATGTGTGTGATGTAGGGAGCTAGCGGGCCACATAGTGGCGAGTCCATCACGCCCACCAATAGGCATCCATCTCCACCATGTACGCTTGAGTTTTGTTGCCGCTGTCGCTGGAGTTGAACCCAATACCTGGGTGTAGAAGTCCAACGTCTTCTTCACGGAGAGTAAAGGAAGTCGTGCCCGAGAAATTTCTGGGTATGTTGAGGAAGCGTTTTGTGGTGTCTGGTGGCGACTTAGACGCTAGGGTTAAGGGGGGGAATAAGGAAGAGGAGTTTGATGGTGAACTATGGGGTAGAAGGCAACCGGGGGATATGGAGATTCCAATACCCCGAGAGCACTTAGGGCGCTTTGTGAGTCACTATAAGTCACAATCGGGTCTTCGAACCGAGCGGTGCAATGCAAACAGCTCGGCCGTGAAGACAGACACAACACCTGGTAGAGCACCGCTGACTTCAAACAGAGGGGATACGGCATGGAAACCAACCCCCTCCTGGGACATGGAGCCATCCATATGCACTGGCACGGATCCAGGGTGACACGAAGCGTCCCCCCCAAAATGCCGAACGAATTACAGGCTACCCCTAAAAATTTTGGGGATTATTTACCTTCGATGAAGAGAGGGAGTGTAACAAAAGAAAAAATCAAGGGTAAGGTGTGGAAGCATGAAACTCAATACGCCGTTATCACACACAATTTCTCTGGTAAAGACAGATCAACGCAGCTGTGTTTAATTTGGGGTGCTTTATCCCCGTCTTCCCCCAAGTTTGATAACACTGTCCCGCTCCCAGGTGGCAGCCGTGTCCATCTTTTCCCTCTTGGGGTAGAAGGGAATCCCTCTTATTTCCCGTTTGCCTCGTCGATGGTGGTGGTGGCGACCCCGTCCCCGGCTCGACAGTGGGTCGGGGACCCTCACACCTATTCCAGGCCCTACCCCAGCTCCCCGGACCATCGCAGGAGCAGACCCACCGGGCCCGGGTCTGTGTGTATCTGTGGGCAGTTGAAGAGATATGTGGTATCGTGTATGTGTTAAGCATTTGGGACAGTTTGGTGTTGTATGGGTGGTGGGAGATATTTTGTGTATGTATGACGAAAGGAGGGGTGATTTGCTTGTTCGTATATGTGCTAGTGTTCTTCTGATCTGCTTTGTGAGTGTTTGTTTTGTTGTGTATGGTCGGAGGTGGTGCACTTAATATTTCGTTGTGGGTTCTGTTTGCCAAGCATTGTTGTGATCTGAGAGTGGATTGTTTTCATGTTTTGCTTGATTGTGTCTTCTGTTGTTGTGTTAGGGTATGTGTCTAAGTTGGTGGTGTAGTAGTTGTAGTTGTTGTTATCGAAAATGGTATGCTTTTGTGTCGGTGATTGGGAGGTTGTCTGGCGATGTGGTGGAGAGGATGATTTGGATGTTGTGTTTGGATGTTGTGATGTATGTAGTTTTTAAGTGATTTTTGATTGGTATGATGTTCGCCTCGTCGTGTAGGTGTTGGGTGTTTGTGTCAAGAGTGCATCCTGTGGCAATGCGGAGGGGTGTGTTTTGTATTGTCTGTAGTTTTGTGGTGTTGATTTCTGAAATGATTGGAGACCAGACTGTGTTGGCAAATTCCAGTACTGGTCTTGTGATCGTCTTGGTTTTTCCCCAGTGTGTAGTTGTGAGTGCCTTGATGACAGTGTTTTTGTGGCCTTGAAGATTGTGTTTTGTATGTGTTTTGAGTAGGTGAGTTTGGGGTGAAAAGTCAGGCCAAGGATCTTTGGTGCTTTTGTGGTGGGTAGTGGTATGTTTTCTATGTTTAGATTTAGGGTTGTGTTGTTTTCTGCAGCGTCTGGTGTGAAGAGAGTATCATTGTTTTGGTGGCGTTTAGCTTTAGTGATTTTTCTATTGTCCATGTGTGTATTTTGTTTAGGTAAGGTTGTATCTCTTATGCAGCAGCTTCTGGTTTGTTGTGTGATGAGAGTATTGTGATGTCGTCTGCGTAGGTGACAATTTTTACTGTTTGTGGGGGAGTTGGTATATCTGAGGTGTAGATGTTGAAGAGTGTTGGGGAAAGTACTCCTCCTTGGAGTACTCCAGATTTTGTGTGTCTGTGTTTAGATTTTGTGTTTTGTATTTGGGTGTATTGGAGTCGTCCCTTGATGTAGTTTGCTATATGCTTGATGAGGGTGGTGGGTATGGTGTTTGTGGATCTTGTTGATTAATTTGTGGTCTACTGGTTCGAATGCTTTTAACATGTCAAGGGCGACTGCTATGGTTCTATGTGGTGGAATTTTCTTGTTGAATCCATTTGTGATTATGTTGTATATTGTGTGCAATGCTGTGGTGGTTGAGTGCATGGGTTTGAACCCATGCTGGTGTGGTGTGTTTGAGATGGTGGATGTGATGTAGGGTAGGATGATTTTTTTCTAGTGTTTTGGCTATGGAAGAAAGCAGTGTTATTGGTCTGTAGGAGCTCCTTTGTTTGGTTTGGGTATTGGGATTATTTTTGCTACTTTCCATTCTTTAGGTATGCTGTTTGTGTTTATAACGAGGTGGTTAGTGTGCGTAAGGAGGTTTATGGCGTTTTGACCTAGGTGTTTGAGGTGTTTATGTCACCAGGGCCAGTGGAGTTGTTGTCTCTTGCTTGTTTTATGGCTCTGATGGTCTGTTATGTTGTGGTTGTGAATTTTAGTTTGGGGTTATTTTGTAAGTCTGTCTATTTTCCTGTTTTCATTTTTCGTTTGGTCTATGGTTGTGTTTGTTGAAGTGTTTTGCTTTTCTTGTGGGTGTGCCTCTTCAATGCGCAAAATTATCAAGGTTCATGTTTGCTTAAGCGGCGTCCAATATCCCTTGGGAGGCACTCGTGCGCGAAGCCCTCTGTCGACCATGGCTGTGGCTCCTATTTAAGGTGATGTCTGCAAATCCTCAGCAGATAGAGAGAACCCGAGTTTCTTACCGTCAAGTGGTCCCCTCGCCCTTCTGATCTCGTCTTCGTGTAATCCGCCCTGATCAGAGGAAGATTACGGAAACCCGTTATACACCGGAAGATTTTCACGGGTTTCTCTCGTCTCACTACATTGGTTGAGACTTCCTGCCGTCCGCAGACGAATCTAGATTTCGTGATTACTTCCCTCCTGGATCAGAGGTAATCGCAACCCTCTTCGCATCGAGACCCCATCGACAAAGACCTGGCCGTTGGTCTTCCACATCCCCAGTTCATCCTCCAAAGGTAACCAGGAGTCCTTTCTTCGTAAGTGCCACCTCGTCATTCCCAGTCCTAAGAAGAATTTCCCATTTGGTGTATGTAACGCCGACTTGTTAAATCAGGGTGTCTACTTGTTTGGTGATTTTGAATTCAAGGAGTTTTCATGGTTTTCAAGGATATTAAAAAATAATCAAGGACGGGTTTTAGCCATTGATTTTTTCTTTAAATTAAAAAAGTGCAATAAACATTATGGGATATTGATGAAGGTGAGGTATTTAAGGAAAAAATGGGTTATAAGCAAAGCATAACCAAAATCAACTCACCAGTGCAAAAAAACAAGAACAAGGTATCAAAGCAAGTCAAAGAAGTATAGCGAGCATCCATCATAAAATACAATGCATCCAAAGCATACATATGTTTACTCACATTAGTGAGTAGATTAACTTAAATATTACTATTTTCCTAATAGACATTAAAAAGTATATAAATAGTGAATTTGAAAAATCATTTGAACAATCACTCAATGATTTATTTTTTTAAATTCAAGGACCATCTACCTTTTTCATCAAATTCAAGGACTTTTCAAGGGCCAAAACTAAATTCAAGGGATTTTCAAGGATTTTAGGGGAAGTAGACACCCTGTAAATCTTTCATTCAATCCAACTTATAGGATCACATATATTTTCCCGAACCTAGTTTTCTTAATTTTTGCCTGTCATAATATTCTTTTGTCATACTGATTATTATTTAAATTTCCATATTTATCTGTGCCCTGTTCTCATTATTTGTATTAAAGTTTATTTCTGTAGGTGTTTATCTTTCGAATAACCCTTGAAACGAACCCGGGAAACGTATTACCTTTTAAAGAGCCAACTTATAATATCGCACTTTAAGTAAGTATAAGGTCCTTACCTTTTCCCAATTCAATTGTACCCGAGCGCAGCGCCGATAGTGGCTGCTGGGCGTACAGTAGTGTGCACCTTTAGAGACGTTTTTGGTACACGCCTTTGTCCCTCGAAATAAGGAAACAAGAAAAAAATACATCCAAATAAAAATTGATAAAATTTCATTCACAGCCATGCCTGGGGGCTTAAAATTAACAGCAACCCCAAGCCTCCCCTCCCCACAGCACAAGCTGCATTCCCCCAAATGGGAACAACTTGATTAATCGTCCCAAAACGGTTAGTCCGATAAACATAAACCACCCATAGATGCTTCTAATAATAACCAATAAATGGAGAATAGACTTGTCCACTCACCCGCCACCCAAAGCAATAATATCTCAGTCCCCAGATTATATGTCAATCAAACCATTTCATCAAATGGGAGTATTCTCGCGTGAAACGCCACGAATATGGGTATAGCAGAGCGTTTCATATCTGAAGACTGAATTCTTGCATGGCAGGCCATTCTTGCAAATCGCAGAACAGATTCTCTTCTCAGTGCTCTGAGAAATCCTGAAAAACGAACCAAATTAAAAGCGGAACTCATTCTCTAGAGCTAAAGCAAGAAAACTTCTTTTCCTTGTAATAAAACTTCAAGACCCTCTAGTACACAGGGTTATGTGTTGACATGTTCCAATGCCATTAGAATGCTAAAGGAAATAGACGAGCCGACCTCACTCTATCCAACACGTAACTTTAGATGCAACGAGAATTTCAACACACAAATCAGATGTCATTTAAAGCTTACCGGGATTCTCCTGATTTGTTCTCAAGGGTAAAACTGGCAGATATTCCGAGAGGCGATTTCAAATGCTCTTCCGCCGAAGGTACAGAAGAGGAGAAAGATCGATTTGGTGTGGTGCGAAGCAGTGGCCGAATCCTCCGTCGAAGGCTACCGTTCAGCGATGGAGATTCCTGGCAAAATATCATTTGTAATTCACGATCTCTTCTAATGGTTGCCAGCAAGGGAAAGGACCTTCTTGTGAATAAGGAACTGTAGAGCTTTAGAAAAGGTTTGTGGGGAAGCAATCCGGGACAGGGCACTTGAGCCGTGCCCCGAAAGTGGTCATAATATGAAACTGGTGGGGGTGGACGCGGTTTTAACTTGGGAAAACAGAAGGTGTTTTGGCGGGAGATGGCAACATTTTCAGGAGCTTACCTCGTCCACTTACTGCTGGTCTCTGCCTGCCAACACCGTAAAATCAGTCTTATAATGACAAGATGAATTTGGTTAATAAGATTGCCATGATACAGTCAATTTTTGTATGTGTATAATTAAATACACAAAGATGATTACATGTAGTGTGGATTGTGAGGGGTAAATATGATGTGGGAAAGAGGCGAGTGCTTGCTCTATGTGAGACAAACATGGAAAAGAATGAAGAGTTCGTGTGGGAATAAGTGAAGTGTGATCATATGTGGATCATGGGGGTAGGAGTAATTTTTTTTTTTTAAGAGTTCATCTGGCGACTGCCTACTTGGGCATTAGTCGCCGTATTAAAAACTGCCTAGTACTAGGCTACTTCAAAATCGAATGCAATAACATACAAAAAATAAAAAACAACCCAAACATCCAAAAATTTTAAAAAAGGGAAAAGGAAACGAGTAGTAAGCCAGCTCCTGCGTCGGGGGGAGGTCCCACTCCCCCCGGCGCAGGAGCGTGTGACCTATAAGGGGAAAAAAACAAAACAAAACAAAAACTTGTTAAATAATAGGGAGAAGGCCGGCCTCCCCCCAAAAGTGAACAAGTCCACCAGTCAATGTGCACGCACTCGTCCCGAGTACAAGGGACAGGCGGTAGCGACCCCCCCCATCCAGGTACCGGGACAGGTAACATGCGCGAAGATCACCCAGACTGGGACATTCGACAAGAATGTGCCGAACAGTCTGGAGGACGATACAGTAGTCACAATAGGGCGCAGGCGAGCGCTCCATCAAATAGCGATGCGTCACGCTCATTCCTCGCAATTCCTACATGTCCAGGAACCCAGCAGAAGATAATCTCGACATCCGCCCGGCTCGCCAAAACCGTGGCGTCACGGATATCGCGAACCAGGGGATGCGGAGATTCCAATGCCCCGAGAGCACCCAGGGCGCTTTGTGAGTCGCTATAGATCACAATCCGGTCTCCAACTGGGCACGTGGCGCAATCTCCCGTACCGAGTGGTGTTTGCCACCAGCTCGGCCGTGAAGACAGACGCAGCACCTGGCAGAGCCCCACTGACTTCAAACAGAGGGAATACGGCGTGGAAGCCGACCCCCTCTTCGGACTTGGAGCTATCCGTATACACAGGCACGGTTCCAGCGTGACACGAGGTGTGCTCCAAAAAGGTTTAACGCAATACTCCCGGCGCTGTACAAGCTTTGGGAGCAGAGGCGTGACGACAAAAGGCCAAATATGGTACCCTCCAGGGTGGCGTCCTGGACAGAACCAGGGGCGCCACCGGCTCGAGAGCTATACCTAGCTCTCGAACGGTGAGGGGGGGATGAGTAAAGAGGGTGTGCAATGCCCGTGACCGGATCATCAAACCAACATAAATGATAAAAGTAGTCAGTGTGAGAGCGAAACGCTGGTCTGGTGATCCAGTCTTAGCGTCCCAACTCTGAATTCAGGATAGACTTTTTCCTCCAGCTATCACGACTTGACATCGATTGTCTTTAGTCATTCTGATGTCTATATTATTTCATATATGAATAGAGAGCCTGGGAGATGGCTATATTATGTACAAACTAAATGTGGAAGGAAATCAAAGTGTGGCTTTAATCTAGTTGGAAAGCTTTCTCCTGAAAAGAAGGTCAAAATTAAGGATTAAGCTCATCTAGTAATATTTCATTGATAAAAGAAGAGAGGAAACTTTTCACTCACTTTTGATGCAGAAAAATTCAATGTAGAAATAAAACCATTTCCATTGCGTTGAGGGGTGAGGTCGAGATATTCATTTTCCAAAATGTGAGGAAAACGACTCTCTGAAGAATCTACACTTGAATATGCAGAGGGATCGTCCATATGAGAAGAAGAAAGCTTTGAAGTCTTGTGACACTCGGACTTAAGGTTTTGAAGAGAATCTCTTGAAACTTCTTGAGAGCTGAAACAGGAGTACAGGTTTCGGTAGGTATGCAAATTTAATACCAATTCTCTAACTTCAACTATTCTAGTCACAAGGTAGAGTCGGAGCGAATCAATGACACTTTTTTTTTTAGCAGCCCATCAGGCTACTACCTACTTGGGCATAAGTCGCCGTACTCACCACGACAGACTAGTACTAGGCTACTTTAGAATAACATAGAAAACAAAAAAAAAACAATAATAATAAAATAGAAAAAAGGAAACCAAGTGGGAGACAGGCTCTAGCGTCGAGGGGAGGGGGGGAGGCGGACGTGCGACCTACCAAGAAAACAACAACAAAAAAAAACCCATATAGTTAAATAAAGCGGAGAAGGCCGGCCTCCTCCAAAAAGCCAGAGTCCATAAGTCAATGTGCATGAACTTGTCCCGAGTACAAGGGACAGGCGGGAGAGACCCCGTCCATCCTGGTACCGGGATAGGTAACGTGAGCAAAGATCGCCCAGACTGGGACATTCAACAAGAATGTGCCGAACAGTCTGGGGGACAACGCAGTCTTCACAGTAGGGCGCAGGCGAGCGCTCCGTCAAATGGCGGTGCGTCCCGCGAGTGTGTCCAATTCGGAGATGACAGAAAGCAACCTGAAGCCTTCAAGGCATTGTGAGGGAGAGGGGTATGTCCATGAGAACAGTCACGGCGCAAAGGCACGCAACTTTAAGTTACCATAGACCGTCTCCCATCATCTTTGCCAGACAGCCCGAAAAGCTGCCCGTATTCCTGCCATGTAAACGGTGTGAGGAAGAGCGAAACACTGGTTCGGTCGCAGAGTCTTCGCGGACTCTTTGGCGCCTTCATCGGCGCGCTCAATCCCCGCAATACCTAAATGTCCAGGAACCCAGCAGAAGATAATCTTGACATCCGCCCCGCTCGCCAAAACCGTGGCGTCACGGATATCGCGAACCAGGGGATGCGGAGATTCCAATGCCCCGAGAGCTCTCAGGGCGCTTTGTGAATCGCTATAGATCACAATCCGGTATCCGAACTGGACGCGGCGTAATCTCGCGTACCGAGTGGTGTATTGCCACCAGCTCGGCCGTGAAGACAGACGCAGCGCCTGGCAGAGCCCCGCTGACTTCAAACAGAGGGGATACGGCGTGGAAACCGACCCCCTCTTCGGACTTGGAGCCATCCGTATACACTGGCACGGTTCCAGCGTGACACTAGGTGTGCTCCAAAAACGTCGAACGCAATACTCTCGGCACTGTGGAAGCTTTGGGAGCAGAGGTGTGGCGACAAATAGCCAAATGTGGTACACTCCAGGGTGGCAGCCTGGGCAGAACCAAGGGTGCCACCGGCCCGAGAGCTATACCTAGCTCTCGAACGAGTTTCCTGGCCCTAAACCCAAAGGGCTCTGGGTATGACTGGCGTCTCTCGGCGGTATAGGCACCATCGAAATCAGCTGCGGATGCAGTTAGAGCTGTTGGCGATTGAGGGAGGCGTAGAGCGAGTGGCATCTCCCCAGCATCGACTAGTAGACTCTCATTGGGAAAAGTGCGGAAGGCACCGGTCACCAGGCGAAGGCCTGTGTGGTGGATCGAGTCCACCTTTTGCAATACACGCTCGGCTGCGGATTCATAAAATTCGCATCTGTAGTCGAGCTTCGAGCGAACAAAGGATCGATAAAAAAGTAAGGCAGTAGCCCTATCAGCGCCCCAAGCGCTGAACGTCACGGAACGGAGAATATCCATGGTGCCGGTATAAGAAACCCTAAGGCTGCGAATATGAGGCTCCCAGGTAGGTGAGGCGTCGGTCAAATACAAGACCAAGGAAACGGTGTGATTCAACCACTTCCAGGCGTAGCACATTAAGAAACAAGTCTGAGTCAGGGTGGAGCCGTGGATGGCGGCAGAAGTGCACCACCTTAGTCTTGGCCAAGGAATACCGAAACCTGAGAGCTTCGGCAGAGCGAGAGACGCGGTTCAATGACTGTTGGAGTCGACGGACCAGAGTTGGCATCTGGGCCGCGCCAAAAGAGATCGAAAGGTCGTCCACGTAGAGCGTAGCGACAACATCTTCCGGCAGCACCGAGGTGATGTTCTCGCTACGGTCTACGTGGACGACCTTTCGATCTCTTTTGGCGCAAAAATTCAGATATAAAAATTGAGAGGCATCCCTTCGCCACCATCGTGTGGAGTCTCCATGATACCGTATCGCTATGCGGTATCATAGGCCTTGTCCAGATCGAAAAACACAGTGGCATAGTGCTGTCTACGAAGGAAGGCCTCGCCGATGGCATTTTCAAGTCGGAGCAGAGCATCCGACGTGGAGTGGAATTTGCGGAAGCCGCACTGTGCAAAGAGAGATGGCCACCGGTGTCCAGAAAAAAGGCTAATATAACATTTACCAATTTCTCCATCACCTTGCACACACAAGAGGTTAGAGAGATTGGGCGGAAACCAGTCGGAGTAGAGTGATCTCTCCTCGGTTTGCGAAAGGCGAGCACAGTAGCGATTCGCCAGGAATCTGGGAGGAGACCCTCCACCCAGATCTTGTTGAACAAAACTAACTGAAAGGCCATGCCTCGCTCATCCAGGTGTCGAAGCATGGCGTACGGGACATCGTCTGGACCATGGGCGTTGTAAGCGCACGAAGCAAGAGCGGAACGCAACTCACTCAGAGTAAACCTGTCGTTGAAAGGTTCTCCGCTTCTGGAAGTAAAGTCCAGTCGGCGGCCTTCCGCAACATCACGATGTGCATTGAATGCTGGCGGAGCAGCATCCTGGCTAGAGAATGCGGAAAAAGCAGTCGCGAAGGATTCCGCCACGGACGCGGGGTCCGAGATTGGGGTCCCATTCTCCTGGAGAACGGGAGGGTCCAACGAGAACCTGCCCCGAATCCTTTTGACTCACTTCCACACCTCTGCTAGAGGAGTCTCCCCGTTAAATGAACTTGTCACAGTCGAACATGACGAATAGTGTATGGGGGGGTCTCGAGGTCCCTCCCTGTTTTCTCTCACACGTTCGATCTTGACCGCCCCATGGTCGGCCAGCTCTAAGGTGATGTCCTCTATGGAGTAGTCCACGAATTCCCTCGCATAAACTACTTTCACGAAGTTCATGGTTAGAGTGCAGCGTCACACTCACAGGTGTGCCATCAAGTGTCCGAAGGGCACTAATCATGGCCACCTCGGAGGAATTCGACGCATTCACCAAAAGGCTCCCGTCCGAGAAACGGGCCACCTTCGGCTTTCTACCAATCACACTAGCTAAAGCTCTGCTCTGATGTTGCCCTTAGCCAACATGGTGCCATCAGTGGAGCGAATAACTAGGAAGCGTTTGAAGCCAACGGGCTCGTAAACGCCGGGTAATCTCTGAATGAGGGGCCCGATGTAATCGAGGCTCCGCTCTGCGCACTAGCACATTTGGTCTTAGTCAGGGGCTCCGCACCCGGGGGAACAGAGGGGCTGGATGTGCCAATCTTGCCTTGGTCGCTTACCCAAGTGGCAGCAGACCCATCCGTCCCCGCGCATGGAGAGGAGCCCCCGCCGAGTCTTTTTCTTGTTTTGTTTTTTTTTTAGGAGAGGGCGGGGAATGAACCCGCTTCTCCCCTCCGCCGGCAGGAGCCCCCAGGCCGGATGGACCAGCCTCTGTAAGGTCCTTCTCCGAGATGGAGAAGGTACTGGTAGTCGCATGGGCACCGGTCGGAGGAGATCCCTCCCCTCCTTGTACTGCCTTGGAAACCCTAGCCATTTGAGGAGGACCTTGCATACATGCCTGTATGTGAATAAATTATCATTTACCAGAAATACAAACCATGTCAATTCAACAATTTAGCAGTTCCTGTTTATTGCTATAAAAAATTAGCAGGAGAGAGCGATAAAAAGAGAAAGAGGGGTAGGGGGTAGGAGGATATGGGGGATGTTGAGGATGGGAGAAAGGGAAGAAGGTTGTGGGAGAGGAAATGAAGGGGGATGAGGATGTGGGAGATGAAAGGGGGAGAGGTGGGATAAATGGAGAGGGAGTGTGGGTAAGGGGAGGAGATAGAGAGAAGGGAGAAAGCTATTTTGGCAGGTAGCAGTAGTGCTTTGAGAAAATTATTGGCCCCCCGCCGTTGGGTGGGTAATTTTAGCTGGTAAATAATAATAATAATAAGAAGAAGAATGGCAACAACAATAAAAAGGTAAAGGAGTGCTGAGTGGGGGCTAGGGGAAAGCACACCCAAAACTTTCCCAGGACCCCCATCAGAGTGAGAGGGCCTCCCTAATAGGTCCTCAGACCCAGAGGATGTGCACCTCATCCAGGTACCAAGTGTAAGAGGCTACACAGGGTATCCCATGCTGAGTAGTGGGGGGTGGAAAGGGGTGAGTAGTTTTTAGTGGGGGTGGAAAGGGGTGAGTAGTTTTTAGTGGGGGTGGAAAGGGGTGAGTAGTTTTTAGTGGGGTGGGAGGGATGTGTAGTTTTTTAGTAGAAGCCTGACAACTACACTTTGTGGGAAACTGATGTCCTGAAGGAATTTGCAGGTACGATGGAGAAGGGTATTTCGAGTGCCGTTGATGCCCTCTTTTCTTTTCAACTTTAAACCACTGAAATTGATAATTACCTTAAAATTACTCTTGCTGGTTTTGATTCAACTGCATCACTCCCAGTTGTGTTCATGGTGATGCCATCACTCAAAGATGTATGGCAGATGGCCATTTTTTGTCTCACTTTTCTCCATCTATTTAGCTTGGTGATTCCTAAAGTGATGAGGTTGACTAAAAAAAAGAGGGTCATTAAAACCTAGTAAGAAGTTACATAGAATAAACAAGTCACAACAGACCTTGTGGTCTATACTAGTACATAAAGGAAAAATCCTTAAGTAAAATTTATTTAGGGAAGATGACATTTTCTGTGCTCCAACAGAATTTTCCACATGCATTTTCTATAATTGGAAAAAGTATTGTATAACTATTATTGGTGCTGTGACTGACTTTTAGCCTTACTTTAATATAAATTAATTAACCAGAGTTAGATAAATATAATCTATAATTTGTGTAGTAAAACCGGCTTCTGTCAAATGCAAACTGGATCCTTTCCACAGTCAACTCAAAGAAATTTTCCAGTTCAAGGATACATTTTCCAATTGATAAATTAACTGATTATTATTAGTGGTTTTGTAATTTTTAGTATTGATTCTAATCCAAATTAACAAAGTGCCTAGAGCTAGAGAAATTAATATCACAATATTTGTGCTAGAATTGGCTTCCACCACACACAAAAGTACACATTTCCTTGGTGAAATTGTAAATCTTGTAAATTGTCATGCTGGACAAGGCAAAAAAAAAAAGGGGCTGATATATGGTTAACAGGAGTGTAAACATCCATTTTTTGATGACTCACAAGCAAGAAAGCCTATTCAGCAAAAATAAAATAAAGTGGTAGGTGAAAAATAAGTTAAATTATTTTTCATTAAAATTGACAATTCTGTGATATATTAAAATGTTATCCATAAATAGAAACAACTTTTCTATAAAATCCCAGAACTTTAAAGTGATAACTAAAATGTAATAATTAATTCCATCAGTTAACAAGAAATAATTTTGAGCAACAAGGAAAATATTTCCAATCATAATTCTAAATATGTAGAAGGCTATTAATAATTTTTAAGTTAGAACAATAGAATAATTCTTTGCAATTAAAATATATTATTTTATTTATAATAAAGGATTTGAATATTTTAATTTATTATTTTCTCTAATGATGTACTAAGGCTAATTTCACCCAGGGCAATTTCAAGCCAATTAGTTGGGCGCTTTAAGGGTTAACAAAGGAATGTATGGCTTTAAAGTGATCATAATAATAGAATATGCCAATTTTGTCTTTTAAATCAGGCCTTTGAAGTAAAAGTGCAAATGTGGTGGATGAAATTGGAGCTGAAATATGCAGTATTGTAAAGGAATGAATGAATGGTACATAAAAGGCAAATGCTGTGTGGGTCCAAGTGGACAAACTTGCAGCCATTTTCAAAGAGGGTTCGTTAAAAAACATAGACTATGGTTACAAATCTAGAATAAAAGCGAGTAAAACCGTAGAAAATAAAAGGGAGTAAAATCATAGAAAAATAAATGTCTCTAAAATATAATAAAATCAAAATAAAGTAATAAGACACGTCTATCTCATTCTAAAAATGATAAAATACTAAATTTGCTTTAGTAGATTCGCTTCTGATAAAAACTTTAGCCCTTTGTTCCTATTAAAGGTGTCTCATGCTCAGAAAGGATACTTCTCAGGGCCTGCTGAGAACGCATCCCTTGGCAAATAAAAGGAAAAAGTCTTTGCCTTAGGGTTTGGAAGCGTGTGCATTCGGTGAATAGGTGGAGTACGGACAGTGGTACTCCACAGTGAGTGCACATTGGAGGCTGTTGAAGGCCCTCCATTAGAAAGCCATGTGTTAGGCGACAATGCCCAATTCTCAGCTGGCATAGGAGAACATCCTGAGTACGGGTTCTAGTAGTAGGTGGCCAAAGGCGAACTGACTGTTTGATGGTATGCAGTTTGATTGGGGGGAATTCATCCCATGTCCTCTGCCACTGGTTCACCACATATTCATGGATATGTGGCACAGTATCTCGGAAAGGAAGAGGGGCAGGGGTGGTGGTTCCTAGAGATGCTGCTGTCTTGGCAACAGTGTCTGCTCTTTCATTCCCTTTTATACCTATGTGGCTAGGTACCCAGCAAAATAAGATTTTGTGAAACGAGGATATAAAAAAAAGCCACTTCTGTATCTTTGAAACCAATGGGTGATCTGGGAATGGATTGGCTAAGGCTTCTAAGGAGCTGAGGGAATCGGAGAATATTGTATATGATCCTGAGGGTGAAGAAGCGATGGTATACAGTGCAGCCAGTATCGCGACACGCTCATCAAGATAGAGGCTGCACTAGGCAGGCACACAGATACATGATAGGGAAGGGGAGGATAGCAGAGGTTCCTACCCCGTCAGGGAATTTCGATCCATCTCGGTATATAAAGGTGCTTGGTTTGTGGCGCACAGTATGTTCGTGGAAGAGGCATCGTAGAGCGGAAGGAAGGAACTTGGTCTTTGGTTCCTCTGCCAAGCCTTTCAGACCCTCACCGGTGGTAATAGACATGGGGGTACCTTTGGGATCTGATATGGGATTACTGATAGTTCCCTCAGTTGACCTGTATTTCCAGTCATGTGCAGGGCAAATGGGCGAGTCAGTGAAGGAAACCAGTCATATGAGGCTACCGAGTGAATATTGTAGGTGTACTCATATACAGGTAATTGGGAAAGTTGTTGCAGTCTGAAGAGGTACTGCAGGTTAAAGTTAAGGCGGTGAAAGGGTAGTGGGAGAATCCCACTCTCTGCATAAAGACTAGGTATTGGGGAGGACTTGAATGCTCCCAAAGCTAAACGTACGACCTGGTTCCTGATGGAATTGGCGCACAGTATGTTCGTGGAAGAGGCATCGTAGAACGGAAGGAACTTGGTCTTTGGTTCCTCTGCCAACGCCTTGCAGACCCTCACTGGTGGTAATAGCCATGGGGATACTTTTGGGATCTGATATGGCATTACTGAGTTTCCTCAGTTGACCCGTATCTTCAGTCATGTGCAGGGCAAATGGGCGAGTCAGTGAAGGGAGCCTGTCATATGAGGCTACCGAGTGAATATTGTAGGTGTACTCATATACAGGTAATTGGGAAAGTTGTTGCAGTCTGAAGAGGTACTGCAGGTTAAAGTTAAGGCGGTGAAAGGGTAGTGGGAGAATCCCACTCTTTGCATAAAGACTAGGTATTGGGGAGGACTTGAATGCTCCCAAAGCTAAACGTACGCCCTGGTTCCTGATGGAATTGAGTTTATCCAGGTTTGAGGGTGATGTTGAAGAGTACACCTGTGACCCGTAGTCCAGCTTAGACTGGATCAATGCTGTATACAATAGCCACAGGGCACGGCAGTCACTTCCCCACGAAACATGTGATAAGAGTTTTAGAATGTCCATTCTCTTCAGGCAGGATTTTTCCAAGAAGTTATATGGGGGACCCAAGAGAGCTTTGAGTCAAAGATAACCCCTAGAAATTTGAAGTGGGGCTCAAATGAGATGGGGGAGTCATATAGAAATAGGGTTGGCTGTTCCCACTCAACTCGCCTGAAATTGTAGAAGTGAACTGCCTTTGTTTTTGAGGATGATAGTCAGAAGCCTTTTGCGGTGGCATTCTTGGCAATAATATTAATGGCCTGTTGCAATTTTCGGGTAACAAAGGGCAGCCGAGGTGATGTTGAGACAATTACCAAGTCATCCACATAGAGAGTTGATATTGTCTCTGGTGGAAGGTCAGTAATGATACTGTTGATGGCCACCAAGAAGCAGGTGACGCTCAAAACACCTTCCTGTGGTACGCCCTCTATCTGGTCAACTGCCTCCGACATGACATTTCCGATTCTCACTCGAAATGTGAGTCTAGCCAGAAATTGTTGTATGAATCTTGGGAGGTGAACCTTGATACCCCAGTTATGCAGTTGCTTCAAGATACCACACCGCCAAGTGGTATCATAGGCTTTTTCTATGTCAAAAAATACAGCGATGGAGTGCTTTCTTTTTGAGAAAGCTTGTCGGATGCAATCCTCCATCCTGACCAGCAGGTCTGTGGTGCATTGCTTTTTCCTAAAACCTGCTTGTGAGGAAGAAATAAGGTTATTTCTCTCCAGAAACCATACCAGCCTGGCATTCACCATTCTTTCGAAAAGCTTGCATGGGAAGCAAGTAAGGGCAATTGGGCGATAGTGGGTCGGAAGTATCCCATCCTTTCCCGGTTTACGAAAGGGAAGTATAATTACTTCCCTCCAATAGGAAGGGATATAGCCCTTAATCCAGATATAGTTAAATATATCAAGAAGGTGTGATATGAGTGTTGAATACATATTCCTGATCATATCATAAGAGATACCATCGGGGCCAGGTGCGGTAGATCCACATTTCTTAAGAGCACTTTGAAGTTCATGGATGAGAAAGAGCTTGTTATATGGTTCATTATCCATACAAGGATCCATGAAGTTCAGTATGCACTGTTATTGCATTTTCCTAACACGTTGGAATTCTAGAGGGTAATTGTTGGTACTAGAGATGTCAGCAAATATCTTTGCCAGGACATTTGAAATTTTCAATAAGTCTCCCAAAAGCTCACCTGCTTCAACTATATTGGGGGGGAGAGAAGCCACTTGTTCTGCCCATGAGCTTCTTCTCTCTTCCAGACTTTGTCTGGTGCAGTTTGGTGGTTGATGGAGTTTATGTACCCTTTTATGGAGATTCGGCAAGCCTGGCGGAGAGTACGCTGTCGCACTGCCCTGGCTCGGTTACGGGCATACTTATTGGTAGTAGTAGGGTTCTGGTGGTAGCGACGACAAGCTCGTTTGTATTATATCACTGCTTTGCTGCATTCCTCAGACCAAAAAGGGAGATAGGTCTTGTGAGAAGCAATTTTGTAGAGGGGCATAGATGAATTTGCCGCCTGGTTGACGTGGTCATGAAAGTTCTCCAAGATCATGTCAATGTCACCCTGAGGTAAGTGTTCAGAATGATGGGAGGTGTTTAAATTTTGGCCAGTTGGCTTTCTTAGTGTTCCACCTATTACTCGGAGGGGGAGAGGGCCAGTCAAGCATGAGGTCAGTACAACTGGGTAGTGATCGCTTCCTCTCAGGTCAGGATCCACCGACAAGCTGTAATCTGCTCTACAGTCTGATGAACAAAGTGATAGATCTACACAGGTAGAGCTGTTAGTCTGGACATGAAAAGATGTTGGAGTGCCATCATTAAAAAATTACACATCCATGGTCTCTATACATTTCACGATCATGTTTCCTTTGGGGTTGTTATCATAGTCTCCCCAAAGTTGATGCCTTACGTTAAGGACTCCAACCAGTAGGAATGGGGTTGGGAGTTGGGTGATGAGATTGGCTAATTTGTTAGCCAGATCTGAGGCAACTACTGCTTCACTAGGAGGGAGGTACAGTGAGCAGACTGTGTATAAACGGTTGGTGTACACACGGATCGCTACTGCTTGAAGATCTGTTCTCAATGGGATTACTAAGTGAGAACAGTCTTTGTGGACAAAAATAGCTGAACCATGTATGGGTTCTGGTGGGTTTTTAAAGTATCCCACATAGTTGGGGATATTAGGTAATTGACGATTACCCAATTGTGTTTCTCGCAATGCTATACAACAAGGGTTGTAATCGTGAAGCAGTATTTTGAGTTCTTCCCATTTGGGGAAGATTCCTTGTAAATTCCAATATATAATTGGGGGCATATTCATCTTTTAAGAGTAATTAGGTTTTTCTTTGTACCTGGTAAAGGTAACTGGGGTTTTGAGCCTTTTAGGTTTCTGGATGTTATTAGTACTTGAGGCATTGGTAGCTTTATGGTTTTAGGGAGGGTACTTTTATTAGTGGGCAAAGAACCATCTGTCAGCTGTGCATATGACAAGGTGGATTTTGCTGGCAAAGATGCCTCTGAGGATATTGGGGTCTCTGTAGTACTGGTTAGTTTTGCTGGCAAAGATGCCTCTGAAGGTAGTGGGTCCTTTGTAGTATTAGTTGGTTTTGTTGGCAAGGGTGCCTCTGAAGATATTGGGTCCTCTGTAATGCTGGTTAGTGGTGTCGAAAAGGATGGTAGAGGGTCATTCTGAGGACTGGTTGTTGGGTCAGCTGTGGTTGGTAAGGAAAGCCAGAAGGCTGTTTCTCCTCCTCCAAGGGAGCTACAGCCAATGTTGAATCTGTGACCATCTCTTTAGTTTTTTCCGAAGTTGCTGGTGCTGCGGGTGTAGTAGGCTGACTTGTTTTGATAGATGGAACCAAGCCAGATTCAGTGGGAGGAGGGTGGATGTCTAAAGGTGAGACACACACCACACAAACTTCCCCGGAATCAGCCTCCATTTCTTCAGGACATGGCAATGGTTGGTTTGATGCTGATGGGGGAGAATCTGAGGAACGGCGAGTCCTCTTGCGTCTTGGTTTCGGTGAAGCAGGAGCTTCACCCTGTAAAGGTGAGGGTCTAAATGTTCTCTGTTGTTTGTTACGGACTGGTCTATTTGTTCGAAGAGCGTCTGCAAAACTTATTCCTGGTTGGATGTATAGTTCTTTTGCTCTCCTAGCATCCTTCATGCTAATTCTGTATTTATTTCGGAGAGCAATATCCTCTCTCTCATATAAGAAAAAGGTGCACTGGTTAGAGCTGGCTGGGTGGTTACCACCACAGTTGGTACAAGGGGGACGTGAGCATGGTTTTCCATGGAAGTCGAAAGAACAATTGATACATAGCCTCATCTGTCTGCAGTATTTGCTGACATGCCCAAAATGTTGGCAATGGAAGCACCTACGGGGATTCTCAATGTAGGGCTTCACGGGGATATACAAGTAGCCATCCTTGATGTTTTTAGGAGGTTCCGACCGATTGAAGGTTAGTATAATGGTAGCCAAAGGAACTCTGTTATTAACATTGCGGGTGACGCGGTATGCGCTGATTACTTTCTGGGGTCAGTTTATCAACAAGTCGGTCCACATCGTATTCAATCAGCTCCCCTGACCTGATAACCCCCTTGAAGGTATTAAAGGTAGGGTGGGCTGAAGGAGATATTTAGTGAAGCTAGAGAATCGAGTGTTTTGATTTTTTGGGTGTTGTTCAAACAAAGTCGATTCCACTACCAGACAGCCATCATTTCTAGGCCACATTTGGGCTGGTTCGCCATATTTAGCAACAAAGTCTTCATAAACGTTGAAAATATCAGCCTTACTCAATGGTTTATCGTTATCTGATTTCAGTAGTACAAATTTTCCATAGTCAAAGTCATCATCGACCTCAGAACCAAAAGGATCGAGTCTACGGAGAACATGGTCATTGACGGCACGGGGACCAGAAGCCTGCGGCCTCTGGGAAAAAGTTTTTATTGTTTTTACCCATATATATTTGTGTTAATAAGAACATGTACCCTGGGGAAGTGGACATGTTACTGTAGCTGCCCCTGACAAGGCGCTTTACACCGTCCTCGGGGTAGCCCTCCCCATGCTACATCTGTCGTTTTAAAAACAGTGCAGCGTTATGAATGGAAGTTTAAGGACGGCTAGGCTGAGACCCAAGCTGTGGGCAGCTATCAGCTCCAGAACGAGTACAGCCTATGGCGATACCTCCGGCGAACAAATCGGCAACCCGTACAGTGGTACTCAGCACGAAGGTGTGAGGATCGTTAGTCTGACTCCTCTACAGTGGCCTGTTCAGCAAGGTTGGACCCCTGAAGACCGACTGATGGGAAGTAGTGACCATCTCGGTCAGTCTTCACTGACATAGCCCACTGCATCATTCGAGTACGCAAGCCCCTTCACCACGACAAGGTGATCCTCATGGAGGGGCATTTGCCTGGAGAAATGCAGGCAAAATTATGATAAAAGCATGAGTAGTAAATAGCAAATGCTACAGTAAACAGGTGGCTTGATTAACAAGGGTTTATAACTCTGGGCTTTATAACTCCATACGATACATAGAGAAAAAAGAAGAAAAATAAAGTCATTAATTTGATCCTACTTCGGGAAGAAATAATTGGGTGGGGAGGGGGGGGTCATATCGGTCTCAAATCATTTATAATGCCTTTTAGTTCTCCTTATTTGGCACATTATCACTATCAACCCCTTTCCCACAAGCGGGGGAGACAACACCCCACCATGCTCAATACCTGGGTTGCATATTGCACTCATAGGAAAAAATATCATTGCACAGCTTCCCAGGACAGTGACCTTCATCCAGGCTCAGTCAACTTTTATGGCATGTGTGGAACAACAGGCTAGTCAAATTAACAAAAAATATATAGGTTAGACTCACAGAACATTAAAATACCCAACACAATAGTTATTGTGGAGAAGGGCAAGCTGGAGCCATTATTCAATTCAGCCACAAAATTAAGAGGCACCAAGATGATCAAAGCCAGCCTCGTTGTGTAAGGAACCTGCAAACCAGATAAGCATAAAAACTTATAACATACCAAGACAAATGAATGAAACCAAGTTGTAAGAGACTATAAAGGATGAATGAAAACACACAACAAATAAGACAACAAAGAAAACCAACACCCTCAAAGCACTATCAAACATTACATTTGGACAACATAAAGAGTTTAAGACACTATACAAACAATTCAGATGCATCACCTTTAAATACGCAGCACCAGCTTGGCACCCAATCACAGCCAAATCTCAAACACACACTCCAAAGAACAATCACAGGATGTACATGCAGCACACCCATCCTACACCTACATGATGAAACAAAAATACTCCCAATCAAACATGATTGGAACCCAAGTCTCCAGCAGAGCACTGACTCCCTCCCCACCCCTACTGCCACCTGACAGCAAATTCCCCACCACCCAGATACAAGAAAGAAACCCCAGCACACTACTTCCAACACCTCTACAATAACCTCCCTCCCCCACCAGCAAACCTTTACTTAATCAAACACATCCACACTACCTTTAACCAAAGACATTTGAACACACTACCACCAAAACACATCTTAGATGACCCCCCCCTGAATAAACCAATTAGAGAAATCACTACACAAAGTAATCCTTTCCCAACTCGGGTCAAACCACTCCACTAAACTCCAACAATACAAACATAGAATATTATAGCTTGCCCCAATACCAACATGTACCAGATGCAGACAAAGTCCAGACAATATAGAACACCTAATCTTAGACTGCCTAAACCTCATACAAGCATGCACTAGGCATATATCTCCTCTTAAGGACCTGTGGACCCACCCAAGGAGTGTGGTGGCTATCCTAGGGTCCGCTCACATCCTAGAAGAGAGGTAAAAGGGGGCGGCAAACAAGTGTGATACAAGTTGTGACTATTCCCCGAAATATGACTTTTATGCTTTATGAAAGACGGGAGCATCTCTGTCTTAAGTTCACCTGGGGTGTCTTGGGGTTTAAATGCTATAGGAACCTGCTACCACAATACCTACATCAAGTACACCATCAGAATACAAGAAGGGGTTCAGAACTCTCAGATCTATTACAAGCAGAACCAAGTGGTACCACAACTCTATGATATGACTCGAGACTATGTGATAGTAAATCACTGTAATACAATAACTGTATAAACTATTTTGTTCAAAATATTAGTATTAATTATAATTATGGACAAATATTATTAGTATATAAGTTGAATTTTGTTAACCAAGTTGCTATGTTCAAAAATATGTTTTTTTAACTTTCTTGGAAATGAACTATTTATTATTATTATTAAATAAAGCACAATGCACTTACAGTCTTTGAAATAAGACATTCTGCTGTATGGTTTTGGTTGTTTCTTTCATTACATGCTGCCAACCAAATATTATGCAAAGGTTCTGGCCTAGACAAGTGGAAACACAACTACATTTTTTTTTAACAAAGTTAAGTAACATCAGGTGTGGTAAGTAGTTGGAAAGTGCCCCAATTTGGGTTACCTTACGGGCGGCTGCTATACACTGGTTTGGATCACAGAAACTGGAGGACCGCTACTGAGAAATAGAGGAAATCTTAAATGGGTGAAGATTGTTAGTAAAACCACCACCAATTTACTTTCACCCCAAGGTAGTTGCATAGGAGGTCCATCGGTGAGGTGATGAAGGGAGTGCTTCATGCTTGTGTGAGGTTAGGGCAGTCGATGAAGTGTTTAGAGTCATCTGGGTCAAGGTTACATCTGAAGCAAGTTAGCATTAGGGCAAGGTCATAAAGACTTCAGCATTAAAATAAAAGCTGCAATGCCCCCATATCTCCCTCCTGGCCTATATTTGTTCAATGCAAATACAATTTGAATGAAAACCTAGAGAATAAACAAATAGGTCCCAAGACAAATTATACCCATATACAATAAAGAAGCAATAAAGAAACGGAACCAAAAAGTGCATTTGTATATTAAAAAGCTGTCTCCCAAAAGCTTAATGATAATGGAAAGTCTCTTGGGCTTAAAAATGGGTCAGAGAGCCTACTTTAGATAATAGAGGGCGGCTGCTATACACTGGTTTGGATGACACAAACTGGAGGACCGCTACTGGAAAATAGAGGAAATCTTAAAAGGGTGAAGATTGTTAGTAAAACCACCACCAATTTACTTTCACCCTAAGGTAGTTGCATAGGAGGTCCATTGGTGAGGTGATGAAGGAAAAGCTTCCTGCTTGTGTGAGGTTAGGGCAGTCGATGAAGTGTTATCGGTCATCTGGGTCAAGGTTACATCTGAAGCAAGTTGGCATTAAGGCAAGGTCATAAAGACCAGCATTATTTTTTTTTTTAGAGCCCATCTAGCGACTGCCCACTTGGGCATCAGTCGCAGGAAATACAACAGCCTAGAACTAGGCTACTTTAAAATAAAATTATGAAAAAATAACAATGATAAATATTGGAAAAACTTAAAAATTGGGAAGCAATCTCTGGCATCGGGGAGAGGTCCCCCTCACCCCGGTGCAGGAGTGTGCAACCTATAAAGAAAAACAAAAAATAAAAATAGAACCTACTTAAATGAAGGGGAGAAGCACGGCCTCCCCCCCAAAAGTCAACAAGTCAATGTGCACGAACTCGTCCCAAGTACAAGGGACAGGCGGTAGAGACCCCGCCCATCCCGGTACCGGGACAGGCAACGTGCGGGAAGATCACCCAGACTGGGACACTCGAGAAGAATGTGCCGAACAGTCTGGGGGACGACGCAGTCGTCACAACAGGGCGCAGGCGAGCGCTCCATCAGATAGCGATGCGTCACACGAATGTGTCCGATTCGGAGACGACAGAAAGCAAACTGAAGTCGTCGCGGCATTGGGGGGATAGGTCTATGGGAACAGTCGCGGCGCAATGGCACGCAACTTTAAGTTCCCTTCGATCGTCTCCCATCTTCTTTGCCAAGCAGTCCGAAGAGCTCCCCGTATTCCTGCCATGTAGTCGGTGTGAGGAAGAGAGAAACGCTGGTCCGGTCGCAGAGTCCTCGCGGACTCTTTGGCGCCTTCATCGGCGCGCTCATTCCCCGCAATTCCTACATGTCCAGGAACCCAGCAGAAGATAATCTCGACATCTTCCCGGCTCGCTAAAACCGTGGCGTCACAGGAAACGCGAACCAGGGGATGCGGAGATTCCAATGCCCCGAGAGCACTCAGGGCGCTTTGTGAGTCGCTATAGATCACAATCCGGGCTCCGAACCGGGCACGTCACGTAATCTCCCGTACCGAGTGGTGCATTGCCACCAGCTCGGCCGTGAAGACAGACGCAGCGCCTGGTAGAACCCCGGTGACTTCAAACAGAGCGGAAACGGCGTGGAAGCCCACCCCCTCTTCGGACTTGGAGCCATCCGTATACACTGGCACGGTTCCAGCGTGACACGAAGTGTGCTCCAAAAAGGTCGAACGCAATACTCCCGGCGCCGTACAAGCTTTGGGAGCAGAGGCGTGGCGACAAATAGCCAAATGTGGTACCCTCCAGGGTGGCGTCCTGGGTAGAAGCAGGGGCGCCACCGGCCCGAGAGCTATATCTACCTCTCAAAGGAGTTTCCTGGCCCTAAACCCAAAGGACGTCTCTCGGCGGCATAGGCACCGTCGAGATCAGCTGCGGATGCAGTGAGAGTTGTTGGCGACTGAGGGAGGCACCGGGCTCGCGCGTACAGGCGAGTGATGCACTGCACGCGGCGCAGAGCGAGTGGCATCTCCTCAGCTTCGACCAACAGGCTATCAATGGGGGAAGTGCGGAAGGCACCGGTCGCAAGGCGAAGGCCGGTGTGGTGGATTGAATCCACCTTCCGCAATAAACGCTCGGCTGTGAATGCATAAAACTCGCATCCGTAGTCGAGCTTTGAACGAACAAAGGATCGATAGAAAAGTAAGGCAGTAGCCCTATCAGCGCCCCAAGCGCTGAACGTCACGGCTCTCCACAATTGACACACTTGGCCACACATGATTTAGACTTATCGTGTGCGGCCTTGGAGCAATTTACACAGACTTCAGGTGACCCCGACTTTGCATGTCTACAAGATCGATTCGTATGGCCGAAGCGGTGAAAGTAATAGCACAGCCGCGGCAATGGCACGAATGCCTTCACCCGGTAGCGGTTCCAACCAGCATGCACCGACTCAGGGAGCTTGTCACAGTCGAACGTGACGAAGAGTGTAGGGGTGGGTCTCGAGGCCCCTCCCTGTTTTCTCATCACACTTTCGACATTGACCGCCCCATGGTCGGCCAGCTCTCAGGTAATGTCCTCAATGGAGTAGTCAACGAGTTCCCTCGCATAAACTACTCCTTTCACAAAGTTCATGGTAGAGTGCGGCGTCAAACTCACTGGGTTGCCATCAAGTGTCCGAAGAGCACTTATATTGGCCGCCTCAGCGGGATTCGCCGCATTCGCCAGAAGGCTCCTGTCCGAGAAACGGGTCACCTTCGGCTCTCTACCAATTGCACTAGCTAATCCTCTCCTCTGATGGATCATGTTACCCTTGGCCAACATGGTGCCATCAGTGGATCGAATAACGAGGAAGCGTTTGAAGCCAGCGGGCTCGAAAACGCCAGGTAACCTCTGAATGGGGGCCCCGATGTCATCGAGGCTCCGCCCTGTGCACTTTTATTCTTTGTCATAGTCAGGGGCTCCGCACCCGGGGGGTCAGAGGGGCCGGATGTGCCGATATTGGCTTGCTTGCTTACCAAAGTGGCAGCAGACCAATCCGTCCCCGCAGCCCCCGCGGATGGAGAGGAGCCCCTAGTCGTCTTAGTCCTTTTTGTTTTAGTCTTTTTCTTTTTTTGGAGAGGAGGGCGGGGAATGAACCCACTTCTCACCTCCGCCGGAAGGAGCCCCCAGGCCAGATGGACCGGCCTCAGCCAGGTCCTGGTAGACGTGGGGGCACCGGGCGGAAGAGATCCCTTCCCTCCTTGTACTGCTTCAGAAACCCTAGCCGTTTGAGGAGGACCATGCATAGGGGCGGATTTGGGTTTGGTGCTTGGAACCGAGCCCAGATTCCACGTCTGAGGCTGGGTTTCTTCAAGGACCATGTCTATCTCAGGGGGGGCCTCCAGTTGGCCATCCCCCCCCATCAAGACATCGCAGGTCCCGTTGGCAGTATCGTCACTAGTCTTGTGTGGGGAGGCACAGGCCTTGACCCCGGCAAGGTTCAATATTCTTGCCAGCAGGTCTTTTGAGGGACGCGACCGAAGGGGCCTGGCTTCCCTCTCCCCCCTAAGGGGGTTTGCCCTACCGAGCCACTTCGATGTGGAGCGGCTGGCCAAGGGCTACCTGCTGGCTTTCTTGGAAGTCCCCTTAGAAAGAACAGAGGGGACTGCCACTGGAAGAAGGGAGGTGCCCGAAAGCACCTCCAGAGAAGGGGGTGAGGGGGAGTCCCCTACACCCGTAAGAGAAGGAGAGGAGTAAGCCAGTTAGAGAGATATGGAGGGTCCTCTGTGCAAGCACAGGGGGGGGGAGAGGAACCTCAATTTTTTCGGTGGAGCTGCCCGAGGACGGCTCCGTTGGTGACACAGGGGGAATTAAGGGGAGTTTTTATATTTCTCATCATTGGGCATGGTGACCCCATTTGTTTCACGGGATGCAATCGCTCATCACCTCTCTCAGTGGCCCGCACTGCAAGAGGTGCTTACAGGCCTGGCAGAGCCAGCCGCCGCCATTTGGGACCACCCCTCCCGCCTGGTGGCCTGGCAGTCCATCGGCATGGCAGCTCCACCTTAGACGCGGCGTAAAACTGAGTGTGAAGAAGAAAGGAAAAGGGATGTGAGTAAGGTATGGGTGGGGATTAAGCAGGTTGGTAAAAAAAAACATTCCGAACAGGAGCTCTGGGGTTAGGGAACGTTGTCCCCTCCCCCCTCAGCCCCGATCCGGGATGGTTGGCTTGAGAAGAAGGTCAGCATCTACCCTGTGAAATTAGAGGCTGACCATTGAAAGTTGTGGGAGAGGTTGTATGAAAAGCGACGAAGTAGGGGAGAAATACAGGCTATCTGAAGGAAGGAAGAGAGACTAAGCTGGGGCCGGACGGAGCGCTGGATCCTGTCAGCACGGCGGCCAGGATGGCAAATCACCGCGCCTCTTACGGGATACTTCAGCATTAAAATAAAAGCTGCAATGCCCCCATATCTCCCTCCTAGCCTATATTTGTTCAATGCAAATACAATTTGAATGAAAACCTAGAGAATTAACAAATCAGTCCCAAGACAAATTATACCCATATACAATAAAGAAGCAATAAAGAAACAGAACGAAAAAGTGCATCTGTGCATTAAAAAAGCTGTCTCCCAAAGCGCAATGATAATGGAAAGTCTCTTGGACTTAAAAATTGGTCAGAGAGCCTACCTTAGGTAATAGAGGGCAACCAGACAACTAATCACAAAAATCAATGTCTCTAGTTGCTTTTCTACACAGTAGGGTGAGCATGAACCATGAAAGAAAGCATGCCTGCAGGTGAGGTTTAGAGAATGCCCATAGCATTTTCTGGCAGGTCATAAAAGATGACAAAGAGGAGGCCGCTGTCTACTGACTTGGAAAACTGTGTACAAGTTATATTCTTGGAAGCATGTTAATAATCTTTTTCTAAAATTAAAGCAATACTACTAGAGCATAATTAAAATATGTTTGAAGAGATTTTTTTTTTAAATTGTAATTAATAAAAGTGAAAATGTGTCTAAAATAGCATCGCTATTTAGCCAGAGAATATATGGGCAACTAGAAATTATGAAGGTATACAACTTGTGAAACTAAAACTCCTTTTGGGGAAACAAACCACTAACATTTTTCTGGAACAAATCAATATTGGGTTAGGACTTACCCGCAAGAAGATGGCAGCAACCATTCCAAATAAACAGAAACAAAAATGAAGAATAAAAGAGTAAATTTTCTGTACAGTAGAATCTGAAATAAATTTGAAATTTATTAAATGAAATAAGCGATTAAACCGTAGGAATACTGTAAATGAAGCATTTGGACAAAAGATGAATAAAGCTCCCAATGGGATTTTTATTTAGTGTCTGCCCGGTTACTGACTACAAAAGCATAACTCACTGTATTTACTGAAAAGCCTAATTTTAGGCAAGATTAAAAGCCAAACAAACAAAAAACACAACCTAAAAACAAACCCAAGTGAAAAAACAAAAACAAATAAAGAAAAAATGAGCAATGAGGAGGAGGCATGATCCAGCAGGAAGCATGAGACCAACAAAAAATATGCCCTCCTCCAAGATCTCAGATAGTCAACAAGTCTCGGTGGACAAACACATATTGAGTACAAGATTAAAAAAAATTTAACAGGTCCATCTGGAGACTGCTCTCAAGGGCAGTCACAGTAATTAAAATTTCAGCCTATTGCTAGGCTACATTAAAATTCTCCAAAACAAACAAAGAAAAAAACAAGAACACTCCCTCAGGTGCAGGAACATGCAGCCAACACCAAAGAGTCAAATAAAATAGGCAGATGATCCACAAGTTAGTGAGCATGAACTTGTATAAAGTCAAAGGGGCAAACAGTAGTGACCGCACTGTACCAGTACTGGGACAGATAGTGTGTGCAAAGATCACCCGGACTGGGACATTCAACAAAAATGTGCCAAACAGTCTGGGAAATAATTCAGTTGTTGCAGGAGAGAACTACACCAAGTGGTGGAGCATCTTACGAGTGTGTCCAATTCAGAGATGACAGAAAGCAACCAGAAGCCATTGGCGCATTGGGGGTAAATCCATGGGAGCAATTGCTGCCCAATGGCACGCAACTTAAATTACACTTTGAACCATTTCCCATCTTATTTGTAAAGATTCTTGTCATAATAGTCTGTGTGAGGAAGAGTGAAATGCTGGTCTGGTTGCACAGTCCTTGCTGACATTTTGGTACACTAATTTCCCACAATTCCTAAATGACCAAGCAAGAACTCAACATCAGACTAGCTCGGGGCAGCTGTGGTGTCATGCTGTAGTTTTGGGGTTTTTCCCCCACTTCAACTCATCTATGCCCACCTTTTATTTCAGGTTCGGTGGAGGATCGAGGACAAAGCTGCCTGGAAGCAGTGATGGACCCCCGTCTTCCACCTAAGACTCATTTTCTCTCTTTTCCCTGCAGATGATTAATATAAAGATTGAAAGGAATATATATATATATATATATATATATATATATATATATATATATATATATATATATATATATATATATATATATTTTATAATATATATATATATATTATACAGTGGGCGCAAAGGAAATGTTAACCTCTTAAACGCAATGCAAATGTTAACTCAAATTTCGTGGTTAACTTTACCACGTTCCCGCCATATAGGTAGTGGGAGGAGCTTTGTATGACGCATGTACCTGCAGCCAGGGCTCCCTCGCAACTTCTCGCCAGGCTCAGTTTAAGTGTGCTTGCAGAGCTCAGACAGTGTACATCTGTTATGCTGCCCCACAAACCGCATCTTTTTTCACCTTTCTGCTGACTTTGACGCCCTACCAGACACCACCATACCATCGCAATGGGGCGTAGCAAGTTGACAATAGAGGAGAAGACCTGTGCCCTAACCCTAATGGAGCAGGAAGTGCCAGTAAAGCGTGTAGCTGCCGATCTGAAAGTGAGCCGTGTTACTCTTTAAGCTCAAAAAAGCAGCCACCACATACCCTCCCGGCACCACACCACCTTGCAAACCTGTCTCTGGACAAGAAGAAGACAACTGCTCGGACTGATAAGGTTTTGCTACGTGAGGTGAAGCGGGACCCTTCGATAACAGCAGCTGAATTGAAGGGGAAACATCCTGACTTGCTCCACAACGTCGCTATTCGTACGATCCAGCACCGGCTACAAAAAGACCTGGGTTTGCCCTGCCGGCGTGCCGCCAAGAAACCGCTGCTGACAGAGGGTATGAAGAAAAAACGGCTAGCTTTCGCGAAGAAATATCAAGATTGGACACCAGAGCAGTGGAAGAAAGTCATGAGGAGTGACGAGAGCAGTTTTCGGCTCGTCAGGGGTGGTTTGAAAGTGGTGTGGCGGCCAGTGATGTGAGCAGATATGACCACCGCTACATCTGTAAAGATCGTGAAGCACCCCGATGGCGTCATGGTTTGGGGATGCTTCAGCGGGGAGAAGGGCAGGGGTGGTGTCTATTTCCTCCCCAAGAACGTCACCATGAAGGGAAAGAATTACAATGAGGTTTTGGAGGAACATCTGCTCCATTTCTACACTCTCCATGGCTGCAACTTTTTTATGCACCATGGCGCCCCTGCACACAAGGCACGAGCTGTCAAAGACTTCCTTAATGAGCAGAACATCAAAGTTTTGGACTGGCCAGGTAACCCACCCGACTTAAACCCCATAGAGAATGCCTGGAACGAAATGAAAAATGAAGTTGCTAAGTCCCGGCCCAGCTCGATCCCCGCCCTGAAGGAGACACTGATTAAGCTGTGGGTGGCAATGGACGGCTCCTACTTCGAGAATCTTGCAACATCCATGCCCAAGAGGATCCAGGGGGTGTTGAAGACCCATGGGAACATGACAAAGTACTAAATGTAAAAAAATGTAAGTAAAAGGACCCAATAAAATAACTTGAAATGTACTTTTGTGCTTAATTATCCAAAAATTCTTAATGTTAACATTTCCTTTGCGCCCACTGTAGGAGGAAAATAAAACAATTGTGCTGCTCCTTTGCTGCAGCTTCCCAACCTTCAAGTCCCTATTTGAGTGCCAAATTTTATGTGGTGGGATAGAATGTACCTCCCACACTTTTTTCACTAGGGTTCGGGACTCAAATTGTTGGGTAAACAAAAGTTCACTTCTGGCAGCAAATGAGATATACAAAACCTCCCACCTTAGCTAATTTATTTTCCCAAGAAAATTTACAGTGAAAACAACAATCAATATTTACAAAATAAATTACAAATTGAGATACAAATATGCAAATAGAGACAGTGCCGTCAGAATATGAGAACACAAAAAAATAAATATTTGAGATATAATGGCCATGTCAGCCTTACAAATGATACTTCAAGTTATAGCCTTCTTCAATCCTGGGAATGGAGTGGAAAAGGAGAGGGGAATTGGGAGGATAAGATGTCTTTCAGATGAACTGCTAAACTGGCTCTGGCTTTTGCTCGGGTATCAGTGCATCCCCCTTACACAATTGGCTGAGCTAGTGGAGCCAAATTGACCTAAATGGTCAGAAGTATCTTGGAGTGCAAGTCAAGAATGAGCTCCAGGGGATGCAAAAAATACCCAACAACTGGAGCAAGGTCAGCCAACTCAACCAAGAAAAAAATGGCTGCTAAAGGCTGGGTTGGTGATGGCCACAATAAAACACTGGTGGCAAAATAAATGAAGACTTAAGCTTGATTAAGCAAAAAATTAAGTAGGCTCCAATTTAATATCTCTGAGAATTCACAAAATAAATATCTCCTACAAAAAGAGAAAAAACTTTAGACCATATAGATAGAATATATATATAAAAAACAATCTACACCACTAATACCTATCTAACCTAATCTAGCCCAAACCTCCTTTCTAGCAACACACACACTGTTCTACCATAAACAAAGAAAAGTAGGGTAAAAGGACAGACTAAGGGAAAGTAGTGAAAATTCCATAGAGGATAAAATGGGAAGAATGGCTCCCAAATATACTCTCCATTCACACATCAGACATCCACCACAGTCAAGATCCTGTTGAACAAATCTAACAGAAAGTACATGCCTCACTCACCCAGATATCAAAGCATGGCGTATCTGACATTGTCCAGACCAGGGACGGTGTCCAGGCATGAAGTAAGAATGGAACGCAACTCACTCAATATAAACCTTTTGTTGAAGGGTTCTCCACCTCTGGAGGTAAAGGTGTCTAAAGTGAAGGGAAGAACTGACACATCATATCAGGTGTAAATGGTGCATCTTCCTGCCCGGGCCCCATCCTGAGGTGGTGGGGTCGTGAAACTCTCAAACCACGGGAGGGTGGGCATGGAGGCACATGCAAAGCATGGTCACCTGTGAAAAGATTGCCAACATTGAACAGAAAGAGATGAGCCTGCGTAGCTCCTCTTACTTGGTAGGAATCTGCAGCAATTCCATTGAAGGAATATGACCTCCAGACCTAGTTCGGAGGAGATGCGGGGGCCATTTTCAAAGAGAAGACCGTCACGGAAATAGCCGTACACTTCCAGGAGGCAGAACTCCGGCACTGTTAGTGAACAAGGTGCTATCGCCTTTGAGAACTTATCGGAGAGGTTGGGCTCACTCTGCTAGTCTTTTCCTCCCTCCAGTCGAAACCGTAGGCATGCGAGCCCAGCAGTGGGTGTGGGAACCTCACAACCACTTTCAAGGGTGTTACCTCCTCTGAGTCTAACAACTTGGTGGAGGCGCACAGCCATTTTGCCTTACATGAAACGATCAAGCTGCGGGAAAGGAAGAGGAGGCCTTGTTTTAGCCAAAGTTGGGTGTGAGCCCTTTATGCTGCCAGCTCTACCAAGGGGAGCACCCTGGATGAGTAGAACGCGTGAAGTGGTTCCAAATGGGCACAGAAACGACCATGCTCGTAGGAGCCTAGAGGGGCCAGGAGCAGAGGTAGACTTTTTTCAAAATTGAGGCATGACTTCCCAGGCAACGCTGTTCGCACCAGGATCAAGTCATTATCCTCCAAAAATGAGACATGATCCATAGCTTGAACCTCCAGGATTTCCTTCTCAAGGAGATACACACCACAATGCTTCGAAGAAGTCGTGTGCAGCTCTCCACAATTAACATACTTGGCCATACACAATTTGGGCCTATCGTGTATGACCTTAGAGTAACCTACACAGACTTCGAGTAAACCCAACTTTGCATGTCTACATGAGCGATTCGTATAACGGAAGCGGTGGCGATAGTACCACCTCCACAGCAATGGCACAAATGCCTTCAAGCGGGAGCAATACCAACTGGTATGCACCGACGCCGCAGGGAGTCTGTGATGAAGAGTGTAGGTATGGGCTTCAAGCCCCTCCCTATTTTCTCATAACACGTTCGACCTTGACTGCCCCATGGTCGGCTAGCTCTAAGGTGGTCTTCTATGGAGTAGTCTACTAGTTCAATCGCATGAACCCCTCCTTTCACAAAGTGTCCGAAGGGTACATAATCATGGCTGCCTCGGATGGGCCAGAAGGCTTCCATCCAAGAAACATGTTACTTCGGCTCACTACCAATCAAGATAGATAATACTCTCCTTTGATAGATCATACTGCCATCAGTGGAGTTAAGTAAAAAGTGCTTGAAGCCAGCGGGCTAAAAAAAATGGCAGGTAATCTCTGAATGAGGGTGCTCAATGTAAGAGGCTCCACTCAGAGCACTTGCAACTTTGGTCTTTGTCTGGACCCCCACCTGCGAGTGCCTTGGGTTCGGATAAGTGGAACTTTGTTTTGTCATTTGCTGAAGCAACATCAAACCTGTCCATTCCCAGAGCCCCAAAAGGAATATATTGTCTTTCACCTTCTTTTGAGATGTGGGCAAGGAGTGAATGCGCTTCTCTTCACCCCAGAAAGGGGCCCCAAGGATGGACAGACCAGCCTCAACAAAATCCTTTGCAAAAAAGGAGAAGGCCTTAGCAGTAAAGGGGCATTAATTGAGGACCCTTGCGGCCTGTGGTCTTGGGCAGGTGAACCAACCTTCATTCGGGAGAGAGGGGGTCAGGTACGATGGCCCCTTGAAAATTAAGGTGCATGCCTACACGAAAAATGGTGGCACAGCGTGATGCCCCCAACAAAACCCTTTGCCTTCTGAGGGTGTTGGCCCTATAGCAGCATCGCTCCCACTGATTATGTGCAGCCTGCCTGCTTTCTTGGCAATTCCCAGTGAAAGTAAGGGATGGGGGGGGGGGCTGCAGCTGATATCAAAGAAAATAAATTAGAAATTTAAAACAATGAGTATTTACTGATGTAGTGCAAAGTTATGGATGAATGGATAGGTAATGAGTGGATGAATGAATGCGTGAGATGGTGGGGATGAGTGAGTGAATGAGACAATAGATGAATTATGCCTGAAGTTGTTTTAAGATATTTAAGGAATAAGGCTTTGATGGGTGAATGAGGAGGATGGGGATGAACAGGTGAAAGATGAGAAAGATAGATTGATGAAGCATAAAATATATGAAATATATTAGAATTTATTTTATAGAGTATTCATATTATTTCAAAATAGAATATATATTTAGCATAAAGTAGTTTTGAAATATATATGTTGGAGGAGGCCAGGCTCCTTCAAAAATAGGATCAAATTCCGATCCAGCCTGGCCAAGATTCAAGAGTAGGGAGTAGGCACCATCTGCCTCCTGGTGCCTCACAAAATGGGCATTGCCGAGATCTCCCAGGTTGGGACACGCCACCATCATGTGGAACACCAAACAATCATTACAATAAGGGGGTGGACCCCTCTACATAAGGTGCCTATGAGTAATTTTGGTGTGGCCCACCCAGAGACATCTAACCACCACCTGCAGGCAGAATGGCAGACCACTATACTCCCATCTCTCCACGCTTTCGCGAATCAATCTCAGTTTTTTTCCATCTAACGAGGTACACTGTTCTTTCCATGCCTGAAGTATGGTATGGCGGTTGGCAGGTCAGAGATCACATGCTGGTATTGTGAGGCAGGTTTTGTAGGTCTTGATGCAAATGTCTTAGTGAAGGTATCTGATGCCTCATTGCCAGGGACCCCCACATGGGCAGGGACTCAGCAGAATTGTACAGTGCAACTTGGTTCTGTCAGTAGATTGACAGAATCATCAGTTGGTTGGGATTAAAACAATCTATCGCCTGAAGGGCACTTAAGAGTGAATAAATTACATAGGACACATCAGTATTCAGGAAAATAAGGCAGAGGGCAGTCAAGATTGCAGTATGTTCTGCAGTGAATATACAGGCCTTTCTAGGAAGAGTGCCCCCTTTCCTGGATGAGGAAAAGATAACTCCAAAACTGACTCCGTCATTGGTCTTGGAGCATCTGTGTAGACTTGTATAGATCCCTCATGCAAAGAGTGATGTCTTTAACTCGGAGAAGCTCAGCTTGTGGTAGGAGTGATCTACCTTTCCCTGGTGCGGGAGCATGCGATCTAAAACAAACAGTCAAATAAAGTGGAGGAGGCCAGCATCCTCCAAAAAGTCATATTCCACAAGTCTGTGTGACGAACCCATCCCAAGTACAAGGGACAAGCGGTATTGACCCTGTTCATCGACTGTCTCCCATCTTCTTAGCCAAGCCACCCAGAGCGCAGCCTGTATTTCTGCCATAAGCAAAACACTGGTCAGGTCACCCAGTCCTCGCAGACTCTTTGGCACCCTCATCCGTGTGCTTATTCTGCACAATTACTACATGTCACCCAGCTTGCCAAAACCATGACATCACAGATATCGTGAACTAGGAATGTGTATATTCCAATGTCCCGAGAGCACTGAGGGCGCTTTGTGAGTCACTACAAGGCACAATCCAGTCTCCAAACTGGGCACATCCCATTATCTCCCATACCGAGTGGTGTATTGCAACCAACTCGGCTGTGAAGACAGATGCAGTGCCTGGCAGAGCCCCGCTTACTTCAAACAGGGGGGATATGGTGTGGAAACTGACCCTCTCTTGGGACCTGGAGCCATCGGTATATGCTGGCACAGTTCCAGCATGATACGAAATGTGTTCAAAAAAGGTCAAACACAATACTCTCGGCGCTGTAGAAGCTTTGGGAGCAGAGGCATGGCTAAAAATAGTCAAAGGGTGGCATCCTGAGGTGCATCTTTACAGTGCTTCCTCTCATGCCCATAATAAGCACCAAAGATTTCACCTTCATTGGTTGAGGAACCATCTTGATCCTGTTGGGTGCAAAGTATCCAAAGAAAACCAAGATTATCAGGAGTTTTTACCCCTTCATTTTTGTCACATGGCTCACATTGTCAGGGCACATCTCAACTATCTCCTCTTTGGAGAAGTTGAAAAGGTTTCAAACATGCCATCAGATGGGCATGGGAGGTTGGAGAGCATTTTTGCCTGGGTAACATCTTTGTCGTGTATGAGGACTCCCTTACCATACCTTTTTTAGATGGCCTTCAGGAATGAGTCCTATATCTCTCTCCAGATACCGGGCAGCTCAGATGAAATTGCCCTTGCCTTCTTTGTAGTAGGCAATGAACCAGTATGGAGTGCGTACTTTTCATGGCCTTGTTGCCTTCTCTGTCAAATGCTCTTCAAATATGTCTGGACAGTAGTCCTGCTCTGTCTCTTCCAGAATATTTGATCTTACGAGTCTGAGAGAGAAGTTCTTGTCACATATGGGTAAAGAGGTTACATGTTCAAGGGCTATCTAAGTGGCCTCCTTTGTCAGGAAGATCACATAACATCTGTTGGTGGTATTATTCTTGTAGATGATTCAGATTCTGGTTATGGTACCAAACTTCATGATAGTGTGTATTACATTGTAAGATATCAGTCATTATAAGTGTCTTTCCTTTTTGTGATGATGTAGATGACTCAGCAGGTGTCCTGTTACCAACTTTTCCTTTCTGGATTTCTGAAGCAGTGGGAGGTGCTCCCATCTGCTTCTCTTCAGCAGCACATGATGTTTTGGGGTCCTGGTAGACCACCTCCCGATGACCAGATTTATTTTTTTACATCCATATGCATGTTGATTTCCTGGTTGGTTCAAGGAGCCAAGAGCCACCGCCTACTGGGTGCTAGACGATGAGGACAAGGTACCTTGTGCCCAGGGAGAATACTCATTTTAAAAAGCAAGCTGTGATGCAAAAGTTTGCCTGTGCCGGAGCTGACCCTACTCCCACATGTATCCCCAACCATCCAGCACAGGACGACACTAAAGTGGTCCTCCAGCAGGCAGCATTATTGACCCATATTGAAAGCCTACATTGGAGCTATTTGGTCTGGTCGCTAGCTGACGACCCGTTTAGTATGGGTAACCCTCTTCCCCAGGTAGGTGGAGTAGATGACCCAGCCCCCCTAGCATGGCCTGCCAGTTTCTTGGTGACCCATCCAGTATGGGTAGCCTTCTCCCACAATGTTGAGTGGAGTAGGAAGCTTGGTCCCCCCCTAGCATGGCTTGTCAGATCATTGGGACATGCAATCCCGGTCACCACATAAAGGCGGGTTCGGGAATTATTTTGTAATAGCATTGTATCTATTTGGCCGATTCTAACGAAATTTTAAACCTTTTATGTTGTTTCACATTCCCTTTCAAATGATTAAATTTGTCAAGGTCATCCCAGGAAATCATTGAAAGTTTTGAAGGTCATAATTCAGAATAATTGAGAGTACGCCACTTAGGTCTGTTGACCTTGTTGAATGGAAAAGGTTCCTTATGGAAGGGTTGGTAGGTTTGATAACATTAAAAAATTGTTGTAAATCCAGAACATAGTGATTGTGAGAGGGTGGGAGGGGACTAAATTCTTTCTAGCATTATTTATTACTCTATCCTTTTTATTGTGGCAACCATCCCCAGACCAGTTGCTTGCTTAATGTTGTCCATCGTTGCCGATGATGATGTTACTCCATACATGGATGAGTTTGATGATTATCATCTTTAGTGAGACCGTTGATGGCTGCGGAGTCCGCCAAGGTTGGCACACCTCTTCCACAGACATTGCAGATATGGGGTCCTTGTATTTGTTGGTGTCATCTTGCAAAACGGGCTATGGCAGCATTGTTGTAATTTGTGCTGAAGTAGTTGGCTCCATCGTGTACTAGGGCATGCTAGGAGCTTCTATTGGTAGCATCAGTCTCTAGGGTTCCTGGGTTCACGTTGAACTTTTTGAAGGAGGATTTTAGGTGATCCTTAAGCCTTTTTTTTTGTCCTCCCACAGATCGTCGCTCCACAGAAAGTTCTTAAAACATAACATAACATAATTTCACGGATGACAAAAGCCACAAGGGCCTATCAAAGGTCATCCGCAACTGTCAAAACCCACCCACAAAAAGCACCATCACAAGGGAAAGACAAAATCAAAGTCCCCCACAATATAATATAACAGATGACAAAAGCCACAAGGGCCCATCATAGGTCATCCGAGTCAAACGGCCTCTTTTTTTAAGGCACCCAAACTCCGAAGAAAACTACATCCAGAGGATTGTGTCCAGAAACAAGGGTATCACCAATCGAGGCTTGTCAAGAACTAAATCATGCGGCTATAAATATATACAAACAATATTAATATATACAAAACTTAGGAACCATCACAACCTTCCCTCCCCATAAACTCATCCAACCTACTCTTAAATATTTAAATTTGGACTACCTACTACCCTCTGTGGCAATTTGTTCCAGAAGTCCACCACTCTATTGGTGAAAAAATATTTTCTTAAATCCAACCTACACCCTTGCTTTTTAATTTTCAAGTGGTGAACTCTAGTCCGATTTCCATCATCTAACTCAAAAAACTTGCTAACATACAATTTATCTATCCCAGAAATTTTTTTAAACAGCTCAATCATATCCCCTTTCATACACCACCTTTCGAATGAGAACATATTTAATACCTTCAGTCTATCTATATATTCAAGGTGCCTCAGGGAAGGAATAATCTTTGTTGCCCTCCATTGCACCGACTCGACGAGGTTAATATGGTGTCTAAAATGTGGAGCCCATACCTGTATACAGTACGCTAGATGTGGCCTAACATAAGAGTTATAGAGTTTAAGAATAACCTCCTTACTTTTGTAACTAACATTTCTCTTAATGAAACCCAGCACTCTATTTGCCCTATTTCTTGCTTCAATACACTGCTTAGAAAACCTTAATGACTTATCTATTACTACTCCTAGATCTTACTCATCCGCTACTGAGTTCAGCCAATGCCCATCCATTTCATAGTTAAATTCTCTATTATCTTTTCTCACGTTAATAACTTTGCACTTATCAAGGTTGAAAGTCATTTGCCACTTATGTGCCCAGGATAACAATTTATTTAAATCCCCCTGCGTTTATATAGATGACAAATAATAATGGACCGAGAACTGATCCCTGAGGAGCCCCACTGATAACATCCCTCCACTCTGACTTTACACCATTTAGCACTACCCTTTGCTTCCTATCTTTCAGCCACTCAGCTATCCAATTTGAAACACCCCCACATATCCCAATCATTATTAATTTATGAACTAGTCTCCTATGTGGTACCTTATCAAATGCTTTACTAAAATCCAAGTAAATTACATCTACATCTTCTCCCTTATCTACTTAATTTGTTAGGAACTCCAGAAAGTCTAGTAAATTAGTCAAACGTGATCTAAACCCATGCTGAGCATCGCTGATTAACCCTTCCCTCTCTAGATGTTGGCAAATCCCTTTTTTAACTATTTTCTCAAGAATTTTACAGACTACAGGAGTTAGGCTAACTGGTCTAAAGTTATTTGGATCATCTTTACTACCCTTCTTGAAAATGAGGACTACCTTCACTCTCTTCCAATCATCGGGTATTTCTCCAGATTCTAGTGACCTAGTATACAACTTCTCCAGAGCTATTGAGATACTTTCTACCCCTTCTTTAAGTATCCTAGAATGAATATTATCAGGGCCGGAGGCCTTGGTAGTATCTAACTCACCTATTAGTCCTTTTATCGTCCTCCAATCCACTCTAATGGTAGTAAACACCTCTTTCCCTGACCCATGAGTACTATACATAAGACTATTTAGTTTCTCCTTTGTAAATACTGATGCAAAATGACCATTTAGTACCTCAACTATTTCCTCTCAGTTTCTCTCACAATCCCTTATCTACTTAATTTGTTAGGAACTCCAGAAAGTCTAGTAAATTAGTCAAACGTGATCTAAACCCATGCTGAGCATCGCTGATTAACCCTTCCCTCTCTAGATGTTGGCAAATCCCTTTTTTAACTATTTTCTCAAGAATTTTACAGACTACAGGAGTTAGGCTAACTGGTCTAAAGTTATTTGGATCATCTTTACTACCCTTCTTGAAAATGAGGACTACCTTCACTCTCTTCCAATCATCGGGTATTTCTCCAGATTCTAGTGACCTAGTATACAACTTCTCCAGAGCTATTGAGATACTTTCTACCCCTTCTTTAAGTATCCTAGAATGAATATTATCAGGGCCGGAGGCCTTGGTAGTATCTAACTCACCTATTAGTCCTTTTATCGTCCTCCAATCCACTCTAATGGTAGTAAACACCTCTTTCCCTGACCCATGAGTACTATACATAAGACTATTTAGTTTCTCCTTTGTAAATACTGATGCAAAATGACCATTTAGTACCTCAACTATTTCCTCTCAGTTTCTCTCACAACCCCTTCATATTTGATAGGTCCTATTTTAACTCTGCCAGACTTGTTATTAATTTTATAGTAACTAAAGAACTTTCTAGGATCTTTGTAGCTACCCTGAGCTAATTTAATTTCTGACACCCTTTTGTTCTTTATAATCTTATTTAACTCATTCCTAGCCATTCTATAATCACTTAAATTTTGAATATTATTTTCTACATGTAATTTTTTGTATGCCCTTTTCTTCTCTGAAATTTTTCTAGCTATCTCCTGATTCCACCATAATGGTTTCCTACTTTTGTTCCTAATGGCCTTCATTGGGATACATTGCTCTTGGACTACATTTATTTTATGCTTGAAAGTATCCCACATCTCATAAGCATTTTTACCTCTGAATTCTACATGCCAGTCTACCAAATTTAGCAAGCTTCGAAGTTTTACATAATCTCCCTTATGAAAATTTGGAACTTTTCCAGCATTCTCGGTTATTTTACCCTTCTCAATTCCTAAGTTAAAACGAACTATCTGATGGTCACTATTTCCCAATGCTTTCCCAACAGTCAATTCTTGAACTAAATGATCACTGTTAGAAAGTACTAAATCTAATATATTGTCCACCCTCATTGGCTCATTAACAAATTGATTCAAAAAATTATCCTCAAAGCATTCTATGAACCTTCCACTTGTTCTATCTCTACCTATCATATTTTCCCAGCCACAGAGTTTAAGTTGAAGTCCCCAATAATAACTGCATCTGTTTCACATCCCTTACTTATTTCCCTTATCATTAGTTCATCCATATCATCAGTCTGACCAGGTAGCCTGTAAAAAGCTCCCAAATGCACCATTCTATTTTTACTGAACCTAATATCTATCCAAAGTGACTCAACTCCATCCTGCTTTATTGAAGTATTTAAACTTGAAACAATGTTGTTTTTTTATATAGATAATTATTCATCCACCATTCCTACCTGTCTTTTGATTAATGTACATATTATAACCCTGTAAATCAAATTCACTTATAGTGTCACTAAATTCTACTTCATTAGGCCATGATTCAGTAACACATAATATATCTATATCCTCATCGCTAATATAACTAAATAGCTCATCCTTCTTGTTTCTAAGACTATGGGCATTTGTATAGAAACAATTTAACCCCCCTATCCCTGAAGCACCTCTTCCAACCTGAATGACCTCACCTCTATCGCCTTGGAACCTATTTCTGTTATCTGCCAAGTCCATTCTACTTTCAGTGCTATAATGTCCTCTCATAATTCCCTGACCACTATTAGTATCTAGTTTCCCCGCCCGCAGACCTAATAACACGATCATACTCCTCCCACAACACATCTATCCTCCTCCTACTCAAATGCTGTCCATCCATCGCAAACATTTCTTTCATTCTAACAAACCTATCCCACACATCCACAAACATGACACCTTCCATCTCACACATAATTATTCAGCCCAATCGCACAGATATCCATTCTACCCCAACATCCATTCTTGGAAGCACACCTGTGACAACACCTTTCATTCTAATTTCTTTCACCTTTTCAATCAACCTCTTGTACCTCTCACGTAACTCACATGCACCCACTTTCTTCACATCATTCACTCCTACATGTGTAATCACAACCGCATCCCTTGCACAGCCAGACACCAGCTCCTCATACCTATCAGACAGATCTCTCCCTCCAGCACCCGGCAAACAGACCCTCAAACCATTCAATCTACTTGCATTCAACTTCCTATCTAAATATCTAACTCGCGAATCACCCATCACAAGCTTTCAGTCAGACTCCTATTCCTAACCCCCACAGACCTAACTCCATCCCCACTCCTATTCCCATTCAAACTACCAGTCACTACCCCCCCACCCCCATCAGTCATATCACTTCCATTTACTTCCCTTCTTAGGGCACTGAATCTATTAGTCAAGCTAATAGGTTCTGTGTCCCTCTGACTCACACACCTATTCTCCCCCTGGCTAACCACCTCGACAGAAGCAACCCTATTCTCACAAAGAACAGGAGAAGCCTCCCTAGCTACACATTTCCTAACCACTCTCCACTGTCCCCCATCCTCACTAGGCCTATTTCTAACTAATCTAAGGGGGCTAACTTCACTATCCCTAGAACTATCATATCCTACCTCCTCCACCGGCCCTCTACCTTCACCTGAAACATCTATCTGGCCTACCTCACCACCTAACCTATTCCCCGCCCTAGGCCTAACACTAAGTTCCCTCCTGAGCTCAAAAACTAACACCTCCAGCCTACACATCCTGTCTAAATCCTGCATTCTCATCCCCTCTAAATCTACAATGCATTCACGCAGCCCACATACAACACATGTATATCCCTCACCAACTACACCACAACCAATGCATACATTCCGACACTCATGTTCACTTTCATCCCCGAACTCCATCACTTATTCAAACAAAGAAAGAACTTAGTACAGGGTGATCCGGAGTAATCAATGTTCAGGCTGGTGTATGATGTGGCCAGTGTAGCGAAGTTGTTTTAGTCTGAGGATTTCTTTTAGTGAGAATGTATGCATGCATTCTCTAATGTTGACATGTGGCACCTTGTCCCACCAATGAATTCCCAGGATGCGTCTCGGGAAGTTTATATGAAAACTCTCTAGCTTCCTGATCTGATATTTATATGGTGTCCAAGATTTGCAACCATAGAGCAAGATGGAGAGGCAGGTAGCCAGGGTCAGACTGTGGTTATTGAAGACCCGTCTTGAAAGTTTTCCAAAAGCGGCTGAGACAAGGGCAATTCATCTGGTGATTTTGTCATCCAGGGGGCAGTCAGTTAACAGGATGGATCCAAGGTATGTTGGACTTCCTTCAATTGGTCCTGTCCTATAGTTATCTGTGGGTTAGCTATCTGTCCTACACCTTGGCCTGTGCGCTGGAATAACACTTCTGTTTTTTCAGTGTTAACCGTTAGTACCATTTGTGTATATGTTTCACATACACAATTTAGGATGGTCTGGAGCCCTTGTTCTGTATGGCTGACAAAGCCAGCACCATCAGCATATTGAAGCTCTATGATTGTGTTGGTGTTAATTAGTGTTTTTGCACAAAGCGGGCGAGGTTAAAGAGATTTCCATCCAACCTGTAGCTTAGAGTGACTCCCACTTCATCTTCAATGATGTTATTGTAGACGAGTTGGGTGACAGCAGTTATGAACAGGCTGAATATTACAGGGGCAAGAACACAACCCTGTTTTACCCCAACCCTCACTTCAAAAGGAGCAGATTTTTTACTCCCTGCTACAACAGCAGCATTCATCCCGCTGTGTAGTGCAGCAAGTACTTTAATATAATTGAATGGGCAGCCAAATTTTGCAAGTAATTGCCATAGTAGTGTGTCGTTTACAGTATCCAAAGCTTGTCAGGTCCATGAAAGCACTATACAGGTTTTGGTGTTGCTCCCTGCATTTTTCTTGCAATTGTTGAACAACGAAAACCATATCTAAGGTTGACCTTTCTTTTCGAAAACTACACTGTGATTCTGGCAGGATCTTTTCTGCAACATGGATAAGTAGTCGTGTCAGCATGATGCGGGCTAGAGTTTGCCCAGCATTGGAGGAGTGTGATGCCACAGCTATTGCTACACACAGTTTTGTCTCCTCTTTTCTTATGGACAGTAACAATTTTGCCATCTTTAAAGTCTTGTGATACGCTGCCAGTTTCCCAGCAAACTTCAAAGAGTTTGTGTAAATGGTTAGTGATGTTGTGGCCACCATACTTAAGTAGTTCAGCAGGAATATCGTCTGGTCCTGTAGCTTTGTGGTTCTTGAGACTTGCAGTTGCTTTTTGGACTTCTGCAAGTGTTGCAGTCGAGTCCAGTTCTATAATTTCTGGGAGCTGATGGATCTCATTTAGGATGGACAGGTCCACTGGGTTTTCTCAATTTAGCAGCTCCTTAAAATGTTCAGCCCATCGATCTAATATCTTGTTGTGCTCAGTTATGAGGGTATTCCTGTCAGCGGTACATAAGGGGGTGAGTGTGGTGATAGTTGGTCCATAGGCTGTTTTAAGTGAGGAATAAAAGTTGTGGAGATTGCCAGTGACCATTTGTGTTTGCATTTCAGAAGATAGTTTATCGCACCAAGAGTTTTCCATCTCCCTTAAAGCATTCTGGACATTGGTGCACAGTGAAGAGAAGTGGTTCTTGTTTCTTGATGATGGGTTTCGTAGGTACTGGTCATAAGCAGCATTCTTATCCTTGATGAGTGTGAATGGCTGTTGCATTTTCATCAAACCAGTCAAGATTCTTACGTCTGGTTGTGCCTAAAATTTCTTGTGCAATGTCATGAATAGTGGTGCAGGAGCTGTTCCATATTGTGCCGAGAGAATCTGTTGGGGCATTTGTGTCTAAGTGTGTTGAAACATCTGGTAGTTTAGCGAGGGAAGACTCGAAGGCTGTTTTGATTTCAGGGTCAGTGCTGTAGATTTAATCTAGGTTTTGGGGCAATTTTCCTGACTGATAGTCTTATTCTTATATTGAGCTTAGCTCTCACCAATCTGTGATCAGTGGAGGCTTCAGCTCCTCTCATTACATGCATGATTTGAACTTCACTCAGGTCTCGCCTTCAGACTATGATGTAATCCAATAGATGCCAGTGGCGAGACCTGGGGTGCATCCATGTGGTTTTATTTTTGTTTGGGAGCTGGAACATGGTGTTGGTAATTGATAAGGAATGTTCTGAGCAAAGACTGGGGAGTCTGAAACCATTTGCATTGCTTTGCCCCACTCTGTGATGACCAAGAATGCCTTCCAAAGATGGTTCTTGTTTCCTACTCTGGCGTTCACGTTTCCGAGGAGAATCTTATCACTGTCAGGTATATGTTGTAAGGTATCCTGAAGGCAAGAATAGAAGAGGTCTTTGGTGTTTGATCGTCTGAGGGAAGTGTTGGGGCATAGACACTGAGTAGGGTGGCGAAATGACACTTAGCTAAAGGGATGCGCCATACTGAGATTCTTTTACTCACTCCTGTGGGTGTGGTTGCTATTGAGTTCAAGAGCGGAGCGAACCGCAAAGCCAACTTCATGTAGTCGTGGTTGGTCAGAAGGCAGTCCTTGCCAAAAGAAGGTATAGCCTTCTCCTGCCTCCGCAAGTGAAACAGTTTCTGAAAGTCTAGTCTCACTTATGGCAGCGATGTCTACATCATAGTGTTTTAGTTCTGCTGCTATGAGCGCAGTTCTTCTTTTTGGTAGGTTTGGGGGTGGTGTCCTGCAATGTTCTGACATTCCAAGTAGCGAACGTCAGGTATCTCTTCTTTTTGTTGATTCAACCACAATCATGGGATGCCCTGGCAGCTGTGGTAGTCTGACACAGGCTTGGGAATGGAGCGGCAATGTCTAGGCAGCCTTTTATTGACCCTTCCTCGATAGAGGTGGGCAGTGTTGTCCAGTCACTCAGACAGACACCGAAAGAGGGCTGCAGGCCAATACTTCAGCCCTTCCAAAGATCATGTGTTCTGAGCCACCTGTTGTGCACCTTTACAAGGGCTGCCATACACTGTAGATACCCATGGTTTTGATCCCACCTTTGACTGTAGATCCCCACTAAGAAATAAGAGGCATCTTAATGGAGTGTAGATGGGTGGTAAAACACCTTCAAGAGTCCCCTAGTCCAAGTGCAGACCAATGGTAAAATACTACCAAGAGTAAGATCAGTGGTAAGACCCCTAGCCCAAGTGCAGATCAATGCTAAAAATACTATCAAGAGTGCAGGTGGGTGGTAAGATCTCTTATGCAAGTGCAAACCAATGCTAAAAATACTATCAAGAATGCAGGTGGGTGGTAAGAAGCCTAACTCAAGTGCAGACCAATGGTAAAAATACTATCAAGAGTGCAGGTCAGCGGTAAGACCCCTAGCCCAAATGTAGACCAATGCTAAAAATACTATCAAGAGTGCATGTCAGTGGTAAGACCCCTAGCGCAAGTGCAGACAAATGCTAAAGATACTATCAAGAGTGCAGATGGGTAGTAAGACCTCTTATACAAGTGCAGACCAATGGTAAAATACTAGCAAGAGTGCAGGTCAGTGGTAAGACCCCTAGCCCAAGTGCAGACCAATGATAAAAATACTATCAAGAGTGCAGGTGGGTGGTAAGACCCCTAGGCCAAGTGCAGACTAATGGTAAAAATATTAACAAAAGTGCATATGGGTGGTATATACTACCAAGACAAAATATTGCCCCAAAGACACCTACCAAAAGTGACAACGGTGATCAAACCATTATAAAATGCAAATGCAGATTATATTAGCAATGTCAATAGCCGATATCAGTGGTTAAGCCCATACCAAGAGTCAGATAAGGGGTAAAAATCCTACCAAGGGTGAAAGGCCTAAAATGAGTGAATATCAATGGTAGATTCCCTACCAAATGGGCAGATATGGTAAAAACACTACCACAAGTACAGACTGTAGGTAAACTCGGATCAAATTATTATCAACACTAACTCTCATGGTTCCAATTCCTTTAAAATGAAGGGAGGGGGGGGGAAAGCGTCAGTTTTCTCAGATAATCAACTAATTAATGGTCATCCTCTTAAGGATAAAAACTAAATTTTATTTAATAACATCCACCAACTCATTAATTAGGGAAGTCGCTCCAAAACTGAATAATAAAACCAAAATAAAGATCAGTATAACAATCAATGGCAAGCCTGAGGGACCAGGAGCTAGTCCTCATCGTGGCAGAAGGGACAAAAAGAATGATAGAACTGTGTAAGGGAAACACCTAGCAAGCATCTGAAACTTTTGTGGCTTAGTGGAGAGCCACCCATTCAACATCAGAGAGTTTAGACAGAAAACTACCAGTTGCCATAGATGGAAGAGTAATGTGTATAGTCATGGCCAAAAGTTCTGAGACTAATAATATTTTTATTTTTCTCATTCCTTTTAAAATTTACGGGATATGAATACAGTAAACCCTCGATATAACGAACTATATGGGGCAGGGGGTCGTTCGTTAAACCCCATGGACGTTAAAAGCAATGCAAAAATTATGAACGAAGTTCGTTATGGATATGTAATACGTATGTAATTACTAATAAAGTTAAGTGGACTACACAACATAGTATTGATACGAACCTTGCACTGTAGGAGACATGCGACACCAACACTCATTCAGGCTGGTCGTAACACTTGCCTGTTAAACCCGATGGAGTTCGGCCAGGAAATTTGGTTTGTTATATTGAGGTTCGTCATATCGAGGGTTTATTGTAGTTATTCTAATAATTATAAGCAGTTGCTGATGTTTAAAGAACAAAAGTGGAGCAATATCAATCAAGATACCATCACAAATTTGGTCTCCAGCATATGAAAACGAATTGAAGCAGTCCTGAAGAACAAAGGACATCATTGAAAATATTGGGTGCGTGCATCAATTGACTGTAGTATTAATAATATGGGTTTGGGCTCTAAATTTTAGGAATATTGCATCTTCCAATTATGATACAAACAATAAAACTAAATGCATTGTTTGATTAGTTTTATTAATTTTCTAAAATGAAAAATATATTAAATTATTGCATGTTTATTAAAAAGTCAGCATTTCAAAAAGAATAAGAAAAACTGCATTCTTTCACTTAATTCCAAAATGACGCTATGGTCCTCTTCCTCTATGAGGTGAGTTTCAGTCTCTGGAGCTTTGCTATTTAATCAGAAAGGTACAATGATAAGAAATATAGGTTAAATGAATGTGTAATTAAAATCTTTTTTTGTAAAAACTAAAAAAAATATTTGAATCTTTTTCAATTCCAGAAATGGTTCATTCCATAAAAAAGTGGGTAATGTTTGTTACTCTGAACCAGCGGGCTGAAGTGCAAGGAAATAGCTGAAGGCATTGCATCAAGAAGTACCAACTATAGGATCATTAATGACTTTAAAAAGAACGTTACACTCCTGTGAAGAAGTCTTCTGGACACTGAAGAGAAGAGCGTCAAATGAATACCAAGATTACGGACTAGTGAGGTACCAGCTCAAGGATCCAGTGACAAGCTTGCTCACAATTGGAAAGAAGCAGGTGTGTATGCTTCAGCTCACACAGTAAGGGAGAGACTTTTCAACAAAGGTCTTAAGTCGAGAAGGGCTGCGAAGAAGCTTAATCTCACCAGCAAGAACTTAAAGGATAGGCTCCACTGTTGGAGGAAATATAAAGAATGGACTGTTGAAGACTGGGGCAAAATGATGTTATATGAAGAAGTGCCCTTCTGCTTGTTTGGAGCTTCTGGAAGAGCCCTCATTGGAAGAAAGGGGGAGAGCTTTCATGAGTACTGTGTCATGCCCACAGTGAAGCATCCAGACACTTTCCAGGCATGGGGCTGCTTCTCATCTAGAACTGTAGTACTAACAATTTTGCCATGAACTCAAAATGGTACCAAAACTGGTTTCATCAGCACATTTTCTTAACAGTTTAAGGCCAATTTGGGGTTGATAACTGTATTTTTTAGCATGATGGAGTAGATTGTGAGAAAGCAAAAGCAATAACAAAGTTCTTGGCTGAAAATAACATCAAGCCTTTAAAACCTTAGCCTGGAAATTCGCCAGATCAGAACTCAAGAGATAATCTGTGAGCTATAATCAAACTGGAGGGTCAATAAACCAAGGCTATCCAATTGTAAGCAGTTGCTTGTGTTTAATGAACAAAAATGGAGCAATATCAGTCAAGATAGCATCACAAATTTAGTCTCCAGCATATGAAAACGAATTGAAGCAGTCCTGAAGAACAAAGGACATCATTGAAAATATTGGGTGCGTGCATCGAGTGACTGTAATATTAATAAGATGGGTTTGGGCTCTAAATTTTAGGAATATTGCATCTTCAAATTATGATACAAACATAATAAAACTAAATGCATTGTTTGATTAGTTCTATTGATGTCCTAAAATGAAAGAATATAGTAAGTAGTCTCTAAACATTTGGTTATGACTATTATGTGGAAAAGAGAGAAGTGAAAGACTATTGCAATTTGCTATGGGCATGTACCTGGATGAAATTACATGCAAGCAATGCACATGACTGCATCCTAACATGATTTGCAGGAGCTCCCTACCCAAAATTATTGGATCATCACTGAGAATTACACCCATTATTGCCCTTGAATGGAAAACGAGGGCCTTATCCACTAGGTCAGGCAAGCCTTATTAAATAAGTTAATAAAAAAGTTCAATATTACTAACCAGTGTCTTCTAATAAGGCTGATATCCATGAAAAGTTTTCTTCCACTTTAGTCTTCATGCGAATCAATATCTCCATTAGATGATGCACTGTCTGATTCATCTTCTGAAGATCATCCATTAACTGTGAATATTGACCCATTGTTTTTTCATGTCGATCCAAAATAACTTGTGTACTGTGGTCTAAGGAATAAGAAGAATCCCTCATTAACTTCTAGGATGATAAATGCAGTACTGACACAAAAGGGGTAAGAGACAACTTTAGAATGAAAACACAAGATTTAAATAAGTTTATAGCACTGTATTGACAGTATTACTACCACAACTAGCGCAAAATGTTACTATATACATGCATAAAATGAGCAGAGACTGGATTATGAACATTCATATAATAATCTCAGAAAAAGAATATACCTTGAATTGGGTTGCAGGGTTTTCTGGGTGCACTTTCATTTAAAGTAGCTTATTTTATATAGATTTTATTTCAAAGTTCTACCCGTCTTTTTTCTTTATCCAATGGCAATTGATGCATGCCATTGCTATCTTTGGGCACAGAGCTTTTAATGGTAAATGGACTATTATCATTAGGTTCAGAAGGTTTTTTTTCTTTAAAAGCGAAAATCTGGCAACTACCACAAAAGGCTAAAAAACCCAATACAAAACAGTAAACAAAAACGAGAGGAAGGAGGCACGCTCCGGCGTCGGGGGTAGGCCAGACTCACTCCTGCGCCGGAGTATGCTCCAAATAAAAAATGGAGTAAAGAAAAAGGAGGCCAACCTAGTCCAGAAAGTATATGAGTGTACAAACCAGTGTCTAGTACAAGGGACAAGCGATAATAAGCCATGTAGTCACAGTATTTAGATTGGTAACGTGTGCAAGGATCCCCAAGACTGGGACACTAAAACAACGTGTCAACGAGTCTGGGCGACAACGCAGTCGTCGCAGGGAAGCGCTACATCAAATGGCGGTGCGTCTCGAGTGTGTGCCCAATTCGAAGATGACAGAAAACGACCTGAAGCCGCCGAGGGTAGGTCTAGGGAAACACACGTGAAGAGATGACAGACAACTTTAAGTTCCCACCAATCTTCTTTGCCAGGCAGCAAGAAAAGCTGACCTGATTCATTCCATGTAGTCAGTGTGATGAAGAATGAAACGCTCGTCTGGTCCCCTAGTTCTCGAACTCTTTCGTGCTTTCATTCTCCACAATCCCTACATTTCCAGGAAGGATAATCTCGACATCACCCTGGCTCGCGGCAACCGTGAGATCACGAATGCCACAAAACCAGGCGATGAGGAGATCCCAATGTCCCAAGAGTACTCAGGGCGCTTTGTGAGAGCCTATAGATTACGATCCGGTCACCGAACAGGACACCGCGTTATATTAAGTACGGAGCGTTTTACTGCAACCAGGTCGTCCTTGAAGACAGATGCAGCGCTTGGCAGAGCTGCAGTCGCTTCTAAGGTAGGATACGGCGTGGAAACCGACCTACCCTTCGAACTTATACACTAGCACGGATCTAGTGTGACGGGAAGTGTGCTCCAAAAAGGTTTAACGCGATACTGCCAGGACTGGGATAGCATTGGGAGCTAAGACGTGGCGACAAATTGTTAAAGATGGTAGCATCCAAGGGGGCATTCTAGGAAGAACCAGTATCGAAACTGGCCCAAGAGCTACCCCGAGCTATCGAAGCAGTTGCTAGGCCATAAACACAAAGGGCTTCGGGTGTGACTGGCTTCTCTTGGCGGCAGTCACCGTCTAGATCGGCCGTAGATACGATGAGAGCCATTGGCGAGTGAAGGAAAAGCCGAGCCAGCGTGTACAAATACATAGTGCACCGGGCGGGGCAAGTGGCATCCCGCCAGCATTGAAAGGCAGGTTCTAAATAGGCACAGGTCGCCAGACGAAGACCTTTATGGTGGATGGAATCCATCTTCCACAATACACCCTCGGATGCGGATCTGTAAAACTTGCATCGGTAGAAGTTTCGAACAATGGATCGGTAGTAAAGCAAAACAGAAACCGTATCAGAACCCGAAGAGCTAAACGTCACAGAGTAAGCGGCAGGCGAGCGCTCGATCGAATGGCGGTGCGTCACGCGAGTGTGTCCAATTCGGAGACGACAGAAAGCAAACTGAAGCCGTCGCAGCATTAGAGGGTTAGTCCATGGGAACAGTCGTGGCGCAATGGCACGCAACTTTAAGTTCTCTTCGACTGTCTCCCATCTTCTTTGCCAAGCAGCCCGGAGAGCTGCCCGTATGCCTGTCATGTAGTCGGTGTGAGGAAGAGCTGATCCGGTCGGAGAGTCCTCGCGGACTCTTTGGCGCCCTCATTCCCCGCAATTCCTACATATCCAGGAACCCAGAAGAAGATAATCTCGACATCTGCCCGGCTCGCCATAACCATGGCGTCACGGATACCGCGAACCAGAGGATGCGGAGATTCCAATGACCCGAGAGCACTCATGGCGCTTTCTGAGTCGCTATAGATCACAATCCGGTCTCCGAACCGGGCACGTCGCGTAATCTCCCGTACCGAGAGGTGTATTGCCACCAGCTCGGCCGTGAAGACAGACGCAGCGCCTGGCAGAGCCCCGCTGACTTCAAACAGAGGGGATACAGCGTGGAAGCCGACCCCCTCTTGGGACTTGGAGCCATCCGTATACACTGGCACGGTTCCAGCGTGACACGAGGTATGCTCCAGAAAGGTCGAACACAATACTCCCGGCGCCGTACAAGCTTTGGGAGCAGGGCGTGGCGACAAATGGCCAAATGTGGTACCCTCCAGGGTGGCGTCCTGGGCAGAACCAGGGGCGCCACTGGCCCGAGAGCTATATCTAGCTCTCGAAGGAGTTTCCTGGCCCTAAACCCAAAGGGATTAGGGTATGACTGGCATCTCTCGGCGGCATAGGCACCATCGAGATCAGTTGCAGATGCAGTGAGAGCTGTTGGACACTGAGGGGGGCGCCGACTCGCGCGTACAGGCGAGTGATGCACTGCACGCGGCGCAGAGCGAGTGGCATCTCCCCAGCATCGACGAACAGGTTCTCAATGGGGAAAGTGCGGAAGGCACCGGTCGCAAGGCGAAGGCGGGTGTGGTGGATCGAATCCACCTCCGCAATAAACGCGCGCTGCGGATGCATAAAACTCGCATCCGTAGTCGAGCTTCGAACGAACAAAGGATAGATAAAAAAGTAGGGCAGTAGACCTATCAGCACCCCAAGCGCTGAACGTCACGGAACGGAGAATGTCCATGGTGCGGGTACAAGAGACCCTAAGGCTGCGAATATGAGCCTCCCAGGTGAGGCGTCGGTCGAATACAAGACCAAGGAAACGGTGCGACTTAACCACATCCAGGCGCACCCCATTAAGAAACAAATCTGGGTCGGGGTGGAGCCGTGGATAGCGGCAGAAGTGCACCACCTTAGTCTTGGCCAAAGAAAACCGAAACCTGTGCGCTTCGGCATAGCGAGAGACGCGGTTCAATGCCTGTTTGAGTTGAAATCTGGGCCGAGCCAAAAGAGATCGAAAGGTCGTCCACGTAGAGCGTAGCGAGAACATATTTCGGCAGCACCGAGGTGATGCCGTTGATGCTCAGGTCAAAGTGTGTAACACTGAGGACACTTTCCTGCGGGACACCCTCTTCCTGCTCCTTTGGGCCGGAGAGGACTCCACCCACCCGTACGCGGAATCGACGATCTCGCAAAAAATCAGATATAAACATTGGGAGGCGTCCCCTCGCCCCCATCGTGTGGAGAGTCTCCATGATACCGTATCGCCATGCGGTATCATAGGCCTTCTCCAGATCGAAAAACACAGTGGCGTAGTGCTGTCTACGAAGGAAAGCCTCGCAGACGGCATTTTCCAGTCGGAGCAGAGCATTCGACGTGGAGTGGAACTTGCCGAAGCCGCACTGTGCAGAAGACAGATGGCCTCCACTGTCCAGGAAAAAGGCTAATCTCACTTTACCAATTTCTCCATCAATTTGCACACGCAAGAGGTTAGAGAGATTGGGCGAAAACCGGTCGGAGTAGAGTGATCACTCCCCGGCTTGCGAAAGGCGAGCACAGTAGCGATTAGCCAGGAATCTGGGAGAAGACCTTCCACCCAGATCCTGTTGAACAAATCTAACAGAAAGGCCATGCCTCGCTCACCCAGGTGTCGTAGCATGGCGTACGGGACATGGTCCGGACCATGGGCGGTGTCCGCGTACGAAGCGAGAGCGGAACGCAACTCACTCACAGTAAACTTGTCGTTGAAGGGTTCTCCGCCTTTGGAGGTAAAGTCCAGCCGGCGGCCTTCGGCGACATCACGACGTGCATTGAATGCTGGCGGAGCAGCATCCCGCCTAGAGAATGCGGAAAAAGCGGTCGCGAAGGATTCCGCAACAGACGCGGGGTCCGAGATTGCGGTCCCATTCTCCTGTAGTACGGGAGGGAGGTCCTGCGAGAACTTGCCCCAAATCCTTTTGACTCGCTTCCACACCTCTGCTATAGGGGTCTTCCCGTTAAGTGAAGACACGTATGCCCGCCAAGATGAGCGGCGAGCGTGCTTCGAAATATACCGGAACCTAGCCCTAGCCCGACGAAATTCAGCGACAGTGAAATCGTTCGGGCGGCGCTTATAGCGCATGTAGGCATAACGCTTCTGTTTGAGGGCCGTCTCACAATCGGGCGACCACCATGGGAGTGGTCGGCGTGCAAAACGGCCAGACGTCCTAGGTATAGTAGTCAGGCCCACGGCGATGAGGTTGCCGGAGAACTCAACGGCCTCATCTACCAACCTAAACTCTTCGACTGAGATAGAGAATTCAGTCATTTCTTGAAATGCAGGCCACCGCGCCCGCGCCAAGCACCACCGAGGTGGGCTCTCAGGCGGCAGTTGCCCTGAAAATGATATTTGAATGGGAAAGTGATCACTACCATGGAGCTCATCGACCACCCCCCAATCAAAATCAGGCTGTGCATCCTAAGAGCACAAAGATAGATCAAGGCAAGAAAATGAAGCGGTTCTCAGACAGTGATGCGTAAACTCATCCACGTTTAAGACACCTATCTCTAGCTCTTCGATCAGATCGGCAAGGACCTGTCCCCTGGGATTTATTGAGTTATCTCCCCAGAGAGGATGCCTGCCGTTCAGATCTCCAAGCAGGAGAAAGGGCTTCAGCAACCGTGCCACGACGCGGCGGAAGTCCCCCGCGTCGAAGTCAGCTGACGGTGGAATGTACGCAGAAATGATAGTATACCTCCTATCCAGGTGCAGCTGCACATCCACTGCCTGAAAGGAGGTATCTAAAGAGAAAGGAAGAATGGAGACATTATGCCGGGTGTAAACCGCGCATCCCCCAGCCCGGCCATCCCATGGTGGTGGGGTCGCAAGACCCTTATACCCCGGGAGGGAGGGCACGGGGCACGCGCCTAGCATGGTCTCCTGCAAAAAGATAGCTACCGGGGAACGGGACGAGAAGAGCCTCCGCAGCTCCTCCCAGTAGGCCCGGAGTCCACGGCAATTCCATTCAAGGAATATGCGCTCCAGGCCTAGCTCGGAGGGGACACGGGGGCCCTCCTCGAACAGAAGACCCTCACGGGAATGTCCGTACGCTTCCCGCAGGCAGAACTCCGGGCGCTGTTGGCCGGACAAAGCGCTGAAGGTGCTGTTGGCCGGACAAAGCGCTGAAGGCGCTGTCGTCTTCAAGGACTTATTGAGGGAGGTTGGGCTCGCCATGCGAGTCTTTTCCTCCCTCCGCCTCGAAACCTTAGGCGGGCGTTGCGGCTTCGGAGGCGGGGGGCCCTCTTTTCGACGAATCACCGTCTCCGAGCCACTCGTTCCACCTCTAGGCGTGGGCGAAGGAGCTGAAGCTCCTTTGTTGCTGTCCTCCTTTCGTGCGACCAACTTCAGGGGTTTTGCCTCCTGTGAGTTTAACGACTCGGTCGAGGCGCGTGGCAGTTTCACCTTACGGGAAAAGGTCACGCTGGGAAAAGAGGGGGGAGCCCTGGTTTTAGCCGGGGCTGGATGTGAACCCTTTTTTGCCGCCAGCTTTACCAGGGGAGCGCCCGGGTTGAGTAGAGCCCGCAGAAACAACCGTGCTCGTTGGCCTGGATGGGCCAGGAGCAGAGGGTGCCTTTCTAACTATTGAGGCATATGACGTACCAGGCAGAGCCGGGCGCGGCAGGAGCAATTCCTTAGCCTCGCGGAATGAGAGTCGATCCTGGGCCTGAACGGCCAGGATTTCTTTCTCAAGGAGATAAGCACCACATTGCTTCGAAGCGGGGTGCGGCTCTCCGCAATTGACACACTTGGCCACACACGATTTGGACTTATCGTGTGCGACCTTGGAGCAATTTACACAGACTTCGGGTGACCCCGACTTTGCACCTCTACATGAGCGATTCGTATGGCCGAAGCGGTGACAGTAATAGCACCGCCGCGGCAGTGGCACGAATGCCTTCACGCGGTAGCGGTACCAACCGGCACGCACCGACTCAGGGAGCTTGTCACATTCGAACGTGACGAAGAGTGTAGGGGTGGGTCTCGAGGCCCCACCCTGTTTTCTCATCACATGGTCGGCCAGCTCTAAGGTGATGTCCTCTATGGAGTAGTTAACGAGTTCCCTCGCATAAACTACTCCTTTCACAAAGTTCATGGTAGAGTGCGGTGTCACACTCACTGGGCTGCCATGAAGTGTCCGAAGAGCACTTATCTTGGCCGCCTCGGCGGGATTCGCCGCATTCACCAGAAGGCTCCCGTCCGAGAAACGGGTCACCTTCGGCTCTCTACCAATTGCACTAGCTAATCCTCTCCTCTGATGGATAATGTTGCCCTTGGCCAACATGCTGCCATCAGTGGAACGAATGACGAGGGGGCGTTTGAAGCCAAGGGCTTGAAAACGCCAGGTAACCTCTGAATGAGGGTCCCCGATATCATCGAGGCTCCGCCCTGTGCGCTTTTGGTCTTAGTCAGGGGCTCCGCAACCGGGGGGGGCAGAGGAGCCGAGTGTGCCGATCTTGGCTTGGTCGATTGCCAGAGTGGCAGCAGACCCATCTGTCCCCACGGATGGAGAGGAGCCCCGAGTCTTCTTTGTCTTAGTCTTTTTTGGACAAGAGGGCGAGAAATGAACCCGCTTCTCATCTGGCCCCTAGGCCAGATGGACCGGCCTCAGCCAGGTCCCTCTCCGAAATGGAGAAGGTCCTGGTGGTCGCAGGGGCACCGGTCAGAGATCCCTTCCCTACTTGTACTGCCTCGGAAACCATAGCCGTTAGAGGAGGACCTTGCATATGGGTGGATTCGGGTTCGGTGCTTGGCGCCGAGCCCGGATTCTCCCCCATGGAAGGCCCTACCCTCTGAGGCTGGGTTTCCTCGAGGACCATGTCTATCACAGGAGGGGCCTCCAGTTGGCCATCCCCTCCCAGGACATCGCAGGTCCCCTTGGCAGCGTCATGAGTCTTTTGTGGGGAGGCACAGGCCTTGACCTCGGCAAGGTTTAGTATTCTTGCCAGCAGGTCTTTTGAGGGAAGTGACCGAAGGGGCCTGGCTTCCCTCCCCCCCATAAGGGGGTTTGCCCTACCGAGCCGCTTACACAAGGGGCGGTCGGCAATGGGCTGCCTGCTGGCTTTCTTGGCAATCCCCTTAGAAAGAAAAGGAGGGACTGCCGCTGGAAATAGGGAGGTGCCCGAAAGCACCTCCAGAGAAGGGGGTGAGGGTGAATCCCCTTCACCTGTGAGTGTAGGAGAGGAGTAAGCCTCCTCTCCGGTTAAAGAAATATGGAGGGTCCCCTGCGCAAGCACAAGGGGGGAGACATCCATTTTTTCGGTGGAGCTGCCCGAAGGCGGCTCCGTTGATGAGGAAGGGAAATTGGGGAGATTTGGGATTTTGATTTACATACATGGGCATGGTGACCCTCTTTTTTACACGGGATGCAATCGCGCATCACCTATCGCAGTAGCCCGCACTGCAAGAGGTGCTTACAGGCCCGGCAGAGCCAGGCGCCGCCATTTTGGACCACCCCTCCCGCCTGGTGGCCTGGCAGTCCATCGGCATGGCGGCTCCACCTTAGACACGGCGTAAAATCAAGGATAGACAGTGAATTGAGAAGGAAAAGAGATATGAGTAAGCTATGGGTGGGGATGAAGCAGGTTGTTAAAAAAAACCCATCCCGAACCGGAGCTCAGGGGTTAGGGAACATTGTCCCCTTCCCCCTTAGCCCCGATCCGGGGCGGTTGGCTTGAGAAGAAGGTCAGCATCTACCCTGTGAAATTAGAGGCTGACCAGAGAAAGTTGTGGGAGGTTGTATGAAAAGCGACGAGGTAGGGGAGAAATACAGGCTATCTGAAGGAAGGAAGAGAGGCTAAGCTGGGGCCGGACGGAGCGCTGGATCCCGTCAGCACGGCGGCCAGGATGGCAAATCGCCGCGCCCCTTACGGGGGAGGAAGAGAGGGTGGGGACGTACAGTGACCCCCTTTAGGCGGCTCTTAGCGCACGAGTGCAGGATGTTAGGGGGCAGCGATCGACGGGCCCTGTTATCCCTTGCCCCCCTGAGGGGATTGGCCCTATCGACGTGGTAATTTTTCAGTCTCCTGCGTGCTTTCTTGGCAGTCCCTTGTTAAAAAAAAGGAGGGACTGGGAGAGGAATAAGCCTCCTCTCCGGTAGGAGAAATTTGGAGGGTCCCCTTAGAAAACATAAGGGGAGAACCTCCATTTTTTTTCAGTGGAGCTGCCCGAAGGCGGCTACGGTGATGGTCGAGGGGAAGTATTATTTTTTTTCATTTAAATCATCGTTGAGCACGGTGACCCTGTAATTATCACGGGACGCAAACGCTCATCAGCCCACGCAGTAGCCCGCTCTGCCGGGCTGGTAGAACCAGCTGCCGCCATTTGATGCCACTCCTCCCGCCTAGTGATCTGGCGGCTTCACCTTGGGCACGGCATAAAATTGATACAGAGAAAGGAGGAAGAAAGGGTATGTAAGGAAGGTGGGGGTAGGGATGAAGCAGGTTGTTAAAAGCCCACCGCCACAGGCCGGAGCTCAGGGGTGAGGGAACGTTGTCCCCTTCCCCCTCAGACCCGATCCGGGATAGTTGGCTAAGAGGAAGCTGGTCGGCGTCTACCCTGTGAAATTAGAGGGTGACCAGAGAAAGTTGTGGGAGAGTTTGTAGGGAAAGTGAAGTAGAGTAAAAACACAGGCTGTCAGAAAGAAGAGGCTAAGCTGAGGCCGGACGGGGCGCTGAGTCCCGTCAGCAGTGCGGCAAGGGAGGCAAATTGCCGTGCCCCTTACGGGGTGGAGAAGTGAAAATATGTTGGCGATATTTGTCTACAGATCATCCTGCGGGAGTTAAGGCCGGGGCCCAAGCAATCATACAAATATCAGCTACACCTAACTCATCATTAGTTCACCCATAAGCACAAGAGATGCCCCAGATACATTCCTAAAAAAGAATATAACCAGGGAAGAAAAAGTGGTCAGTCATATTCATGGAGAGAGAAAATGTTTACAATTCAAGAAGAATGAGTCCAGTTAACTGGTTGTACTGGTAGTATTGTAGGCAAGGAGGACAAATAACAGCCAGCCAATCTGTATTGAATGTAAATTAGGCTATAGTCTTACCAATCTGGTGCCAAACTTGAGCAGCATTTTCCTGAATGTCTGACAAATCTTGAAGTATTTTCTGGTGAGATTCTCTCTGACCAACACCCTGAGTTTTTAATTGGTGGTGAGCAGCTTCTGTTAATTTCAACACAAAATTACAAGATTTTTAAAAACTGTGGCGTAAAGATCTGAGCATTACACATCTCATTCACAATTAGTTTGATGAATTAAGTTCCAATAATAATTTTTTTTTTCAAGGGGCTATCTGGCTACTGCCCCCAATAATAAAAAGAAACCTACCAAGTTTATTCTTGATGGTATGTATAATAGTGAAAATCTCTCTCTGACCAGAAGCAATGAGTCTCTTCTCTCTTGTAAGTTCACGGATATTTAAGGATACATAATTGCGCATGTTGAGATGTGCATTAGAAAGTTGATCTTGTTGTTTCTGCAGAGTTAGATGACCGGTGCTGAGCGTAGTCAATGTATCAGAAGTGGCTTCTTTCAAAACATTCTGGCTTTGCTGTGAAATTACTAAGCAATAATCAGGAGTCGAGCAATAGAATTAGTGCAATACCTTTTTACCCACTTATTAGGAATATCTGACAACCAGTAGAGATACCATTCATTCCTAAGTTTATATGTACACCATTTTTACATCTACCAGGTAGAAGAGGATTTAAATAGAATGATTTTCTTATTGATGCTCCATTACCATTATACATCCTTCATATATTACACTTATCTTCCATATACTGTCTGGTGCCAATTCCCTTGGTCTGGTACATAGTTCTCCCATGACATCTGCCCCTACTTTATTTAAAGTTTCATTCGTTGGGTTCATTTAAGATTATTTTATTATAAAGGTGGAAGAAAAATGAGAATCTCTGCCAGGTTTACAAGGAAAATGGTAAAGTTGGGGAAAATGAAATTATCAGTGTCCACTCTCCCTTTTTTTGTCCCCCCAACTTCTAATTTAACTTCAACCCCAGACTCAAAAAATACCTAGTGAAGACTGACAATTTCTTCAATACTGTACAATTAGGACAATTGCTCTATTATGTAATTTAGAAATGGTTTTTATATCAATCTCTTCAAGGTCACAGACCTTCAGAGATTGGGGTTGGCAACCTATGGAGAAGAGATGCGTCTTCAGAGAACTCTTGAAGGCACCAAGAAAAGAGCAGGACTAAATGATGGTGCAGGGCATTTAACACTCTTGGAGCACAGACTGAGAAGGCGCAATCCCCCATAGAGCTGAGATGGCTATGAGATGCAGCACCTGAGAGAGAGCAAAAGAGGGAGCCACAGAATTCAGAACTTTAGAAACAAAAAGAACATTGAAGGAGGTGCAGGCAGGATAGGGAGCCAATGCCCAGGTGAAGCACCTTGACAGAGAAGAATGTGTGCTGCAAAGTTCTGCAAGAGTTGAAAAGGATGAAGAGTAGAGACATGGTCACCGGCAAGAATGGAGTTGCAATAGTCAAGTCATGAAGTGACTAGAATGAAAGCCCATCTCAAAACTACTATTATCGAAGTCGGAATGGCAGAAAAGGGAAGTGTGGGTATTGAAGGGCAATCAACTATTGAGAGAACCTCGGTTTTTCATATCGAAAGTAGTATGGGAGGAGATGAATATCTGAGTGTGATCAGCTTAGAAATGGTGAGGCCAATGGGAGACAGGAGAATTATGAGGGGGAAGAAAACAAATGCGAAACAGTAGCAGACAGCAAACGAACCGAACTTTGAGGGACACTATAAAGTACATACCCAGGCCCAGAAGCTTCACTCCCAATATATACAGACTGTGTGCGGGATAAGAGGTACGAATGGAACCAATACAGTGCAGTACCAGAAACACCAAAGAATAGCCCGAGGCAACAAAAGAGAATAGCATGATCGTGATCTAACACCAAATGCCACGGACAAGTCGAGGAGCACCAGGATGGAGGGCTGACCATCGTCGGCCGTCCAGCCAAGATGGTCATTTACTTAAATAATACAATACACTACAATGACTGAATATTTAACAAGCTTCATTATATCAAGAATGAAAAATACTGGTCACCTGCAACAACATACTCATCTATCTGCTCCCATAGTATTAATCCTTTACTCCTGATACACAATCACCCATTTTTCAACTAAGATAAATTCACATTAACCCTATTCTAAACTCAACACTATATATCCTCTTACTCCTAAGTCATAGATACACCAATTTCATTTCAAATTACAATTCTCCATTCCCCTATGAATCCCTTATTCAGAGCCAGAATAGTGAGATCTTGAATCCAGAGACACTCAACACATTTGCAAATTGCTTCCAATTCTTACTTCTATGTAAATACCCCAAAATGAGCCTTTTTGGTGTGAAAAACGCTCGACTTAGCTCAGAAATTAACCATAGGGTTTTCACCCTCAAGAATCACTTTCACACAAGTCAGGATTGGTGTGCATCAATGCGGCTAGACATGCATAACTAAACAGGGTCTTTGGCAGCCCTGGCCATTATTGCTATTTCATTACATAAGAACAAAACTTTCAAGTGCGCAGGATCCCAAGCTAGCAGCTTATATCTGGACTTAGTCACCTTTTATGGTGTAATGGAAGATACGTTTTCTTCCTGCCCAACATAGAGGTATGAGAGCCCCTGAAATGCGCAATTGCCACATTCCATCTAAAATAGACATCTCTTGCAACTTGTAACAGGACTTTCCTTCATTGCAAAACTGAAGCCACCTTCAAGAGTAGTGCACAGCCTTAGAGTCCCAAGTACTTTGCTCTTTTGGTCAAATGGGAAATTTACCTTCCATATTCACACTCTCCCTAACTTCACGAATTTTCCTATGAACTCTTTTTCATAACTGGGAGACATGAGCACAATGATTTTCACTTTCATTAAAAAAAAAGGGAGATAGGAAAAATAGACAAATAAAACATCCACCTTGGTAGTCGGACAGTCATCCACACCTAATACCAACTACTTCCTTCTAAACTAAAATGCACACTATACTGTTGCTATAACATAGAGAAGATACACTACATGAATCCATTCTTTACTTCACTGTTTTCCACAATGAAAATACCTTCCCTTTCATACAGGGTGTTTAAAAATATTTGATATCATTTGAGAGGTAAATATCACAGAAATTACATAGTGAAGGCAAATGAAATTAAACAGGCTTAATGTTAAACAACATAAGATTTATTCCTCCAAATTTGAATGAGAAAATCAAAAGTATGTGGATTCCATGAACGATTTCACAAATGTTCAATATGCGCAACGCTGAGACACGGCACACATCAAGGGATCCTGGCAAACACCCCTGCATCATAGTACCAAACCCACTGCTCCCCTTGAACGAAATATCAACAGTGCTTGGTGTCACCCAGGACACTAGTATAATTCAACCTGTGAAAGAAAATAAGCACACTGACCACTCAAATGAATCACATCTGGGCAATCCAAGGAATCTAACACAAGGCTTTTACCCATATCTGCCCTAAACTAAAGCCCACCCACCCCCGTCAAATTTAAAGTTCAGTAGCAACAAGACCATATCACAAAGTGTGTAAGGATATATCTGTAAAGAAAATACTAAAGATAGAGAAGTGAAAATGCGTTAAAAGATATATAGCCACAGATTCTCACGCAGGCATTGCAGTTGGGAGAACAAACTAGAGGTGTAGGAGTCAGAAGGGCAAACTGTGGGTGTTGAGCCAGGAGAGCACACAAGGAAAATATGGATAACCACAAGGAATAATGGCGACATCACATAAGAGTATAAATTGCACTTCCTCCTCCTACCTGGCCCCCATGCTGTGAAACCATTATATCCGGGGAAGGTGGGCAAGGAAAATACAGTTAACATGGTCTCCTGGAGGAAAAAAAAAATAAAACAAACACCCACAGCTCCTCCCAATTAGCCTAGAGTCCACGGCAATTCCACTCCAGATCGACTTAAAAGGAAGTGAGGACGCCTGTTTTACAGAAGCCTCTCTAGGGAGGCTTTCTTTGCAACCAAATGTCACACCACCAGACACATGCCCCAAAGGACATATCATGCAGAGTTTGTAAGAGATCTGTAGAGTGGTGAAGCTAGAGAATGAAAATGTGGAGTCTAGGAGTAACGCCCTGATATTCCAAGATTAGTAGACTTCCAGGGATACTGGGGCTGTGAGGGTGTGACACCAATCCAGTCTTCAGCTGCCGCAGTGGCTTTGCCTCTGCTACAACATCCACCCCCTTGTATAAAAAAGATAGGTTCAAAGAGATTGAGAGAGTAGTTAAAAAGGGGGTATGGTAAAAATATCTAACAGAGATAAAGCCCAGATTCTCCAAACTTAGTTCTTGCCAAGCCAGGGAATTTGGCCTGGATGTACCGCCACTCCAAGTACCAGGTATGCACCTCTACACTGATGACCCCCCCCCCTACACAGGGTTGGCAAATCAAAAAACCCGGGTTTGGGGGAGCGGTCAAAATTTCACTTTATTTTCAAGAAATGAATGCTACTTCTCATTATTTTATTCAAAATTCATATTTATGTTAATAATTTCAACAAATATGTATCAATTAAGATTATTTCTCAAATACTGACTCATAATTCATCTCTCCTTCTACAGGTTATGGCTATCATGGGCACCCACAATTCTCAATCAGTCATCTGTTACTGTGATGTTTTCTTGCTATATAATTATTAAACTAATTAATTATTAATATTATATAAAAATAGAGATAGCTATTCTTTTTCTATGTTATTCTAATGCTACTAGCTTTTGTTTTTGAACAAACCCAGAATAAAACCCTGGTTTTATTGGGCTTTTTCAAAATTTGGGGGTTTTGCCAACTCTGACCCTGCAGGGCCCAAATGAACAACCAGACAGATGGGCCAATTCAGAGAAGTACCCCTTAGTCTTACTAGTCATTGACAAGCGAGCCAGGATCTGAAAATGTCATTTGGAGACCACCTGACAGAACCAGAGGCAGCACCTTTAATTAGACTGGTAGCCAACAAGTCCACTGTCCGCCATTAGTGCACAAGAACGGTCGCAGGACATTAGGGCGCAACAAAAATCCATCTCATCAATTGCTACCCAATGAACAGGACCCTTCTAGAATGGCTTCTTGTAACTTGAACATTTTTATAGATTCCAAAGCCTCTCTCCTGATACGGCACCAGGTACCTGGTCAGATCCTTAATACTAGGAGCAGTCAGTATTAATGAATGGGCAATTAAGGAGGGGGATGGGGGTGAAGACACGAGTGGTGGGACGTTTTTCTAGACAGCCGCTGTAGGCATGAGAATTACCACGCGTCGGAGCAGTACTTGTGGGTATTGTTGGGATTGGGTGGGCACACATTCCTTCAATTGTCAACTGTAGTATATTTGCCCAGGCTGCACCTGAACCTCCCAAACAGGTGAGAGGGGTTTTTAAAGAAAGTGGTGAAAAAGAGTGAAAGGGAGGTGTGTAGATGCGGTAAAGCCCAGCAAGTTTTCAGACTACTTTGAGCACTGAAGCTGAGGACAACGCTGTCACAACATTTTATGGGCACCCTGTTGAGGGAATCTTTAGAAGAACCACTCATATTTGGTCAGGTTCATTGAGGCTGGATGACATACTACAGCTGTGTTTAAAGGGGTAGGGGGCTTTAAGCTTAATGACCGACTGTGGACAATGGTTGACAATATATTAAAACTCACCTCCAACAACTTCATCACATCTATTTGTTGCATAGTGGATTGCATTAATTTATTGACACTCATTTCTGTTTTGATGGTGAACTGTTGCTGGCGAAAATTATAGCACACAGCTCGTACTCTGTTCGAGATGATATGGTAAGCATTCCAAGTACTTTCATCCATATCTGTCGTACAATCTCTCAGTAGCTGCAATAACAATTTAAGAAAGATTAAGCAATTTGTTCATTCCAAAGGTTGAATGAAACAAATTGTTCAGGGGTAATTGGAAATAAACAATTTTTGCAACTAAAATACATCTACTCTCTCCCCCCCACCGAGGTCATGTGATAGGGGGTGTGGTAGACTAAATTATGCCGAGTCATCGATCTATTGTTCATGAACGAGATCCCTAATCCTGAAGACTAGCTGCCTTTGACTGGAGAATGAAAGCAACATAAAGAACAGCATGACAACCACTGGTGTCCCTGAGGACAGCAGGGGCAGGTCTCCAGGTCTTGCATAGACATGAGAGTGGAGGTGCCATACACTCATGCAATTCAGTAGAGAATGGCAAAAAAACAAATACTATGATATAAACCTTTAAAAGGCTGATCATTAATTTTGTCACTGTAAAGTGTTCCTTTTTTGATAACACAAAATGTATTTTGGTACTTATAAAGAATAATGAAGCATGATGATAAGTTTACATCATGGTACCAAAAAAAAAGTACAACACAGGAACCAAAGCAGAAGATTATTACCATTCACTCATCTCACTATTTTACTATTTAATTAACTAAGTTTCCTTTCTAAAGAAAAAAACATATTACTGTAACATGCGTACCTTTTTCATTCTTTCATTGGGTGTGCCTTTATTCATTCTTCTTTTTCACATTGGGTGTGCCTTTATTCATTCTTCATTTTCCCATTGTGTGTAAATTATTCATTCTTCATTTTCCCATTGTGTTTTTATTCATTCTTCATTTTCCCATTGTATATGCCTTTATTCATTTTTCATTTTCACATTGTGTGCCTTTATTCATTCTTCATTTTCACATCATGTGTGCCTTTATTCATTCTTCATTTTCACTGTGTGTGCCTTTGTTGATTCTTCATTTTGATATTGTGTATGCCTTTATTCATTGTTCATTTTCAAATTGTGTGTGCCTTTATTAATGTTTCATATTCACATTTCGTGTGGCTCTTTTTATTCATTTTCACATTTTGTGTGCCTTTATTTCTTCTTCATTTTCCCATTGTGTGTACATTATTCATTCTTCATTTTCACAGTGTGTGCCTTTATTCATTCTTCATTTTCACATTGTGCATGACTTTATTCATTCTTCATTTTCACTGTGAGCCTTTATTCATTTTTACATTGTGCATACCTTTATTCATTCATTCATTTTCACATTGTGTGCCTTTATTTATTCTTCATTTTCACATTTGATATTATGCATGCCTTTATTCATCCTTCATGTTTACTTTGTGCATGCCTTTATTCATTCTTCATTTTCACATTGTGCATGACTTTATTCATTCTTCATTTTCACTGTGAGCCTTTATTCATTTTTACATTGTGCATACCTTTATTCATTCATTCATTTTCACATTGTGTGCCTTTATTTATTCTTCATTTTCACATTTGATATTATGCATGCCTTTATTCATCCTTCATGTTTACTTTGTGCATGCCTTTATTCATTCTTCATTTTCACATTGTGCATGACTTTATTCATTCTTCATTTTCACTGTGAGCCTTTATTCATTTTTACATTGTGCATACCTTTATTCATTCATTCATTTTCACATTGTGTGCCTTTATTTATTCTTCATTTTCACATTTGATATTATGCATGCCTTTATTCATCCTTCATGTTTACTTTGTGCATGCCTTTATTCATTCTTCCTTTTCACATTGTGTGTGCCTTTATTCATTCTTCACTTTCACATTGTGTGTGCCTTTATTCATTGTTCATTTTCACATTCTGTGTGCACCAACAACTTTCCCAGACCCTATGATAAGATTTCAAATCAACCATGATGGGGCCTCCCTAATTTGCCCTCAGTCTGGGAGGATGTGCATCTCCTCTGGATACCAAGGGTATCAGTCTACACAGGGGACTCCTCTGTGGGTGTCTAGAGAAGAGGATTAAGGGTGCTCAGAATGAGGAAAGCAATAGGGTACACAATTCACTAGAACCAGCCTAGCCCTTACCATTAATGCAGATGCCCTTGCAAATGTTGAGACCATGAAGGCATGCAATCTTCCAGATGTTAGCTATAGCATGGTTGCCATGCTAGACCTGACACCAGAGTAAACAAATTAAATTTGGAAGGCAAGGCATTAAGTATAAAAATTAGTTTTGTGCAGTCACCATTGTTCTGACCTTACATTAATCTCAAGCATAGAGAATGTTTCCAAGGCAACAGCTTTTAGTTTGGTGGAATCCAGCAAGTGAAATTCTGACCAATTCTTTTCTATCTTATCACCTATCCAAGCAATTACAGTAATTTAAAAGAAACAAGTTACACACAAAAAAGCAGACATTTATAAATCACCACTACTTTTTACAACATCCTTCACCCAATCCTATGTTTACATTTACCCCAATTTCCAACACACTTATTTCACTAATTTAAACTTCCTGAATTCCTAAGGATTACTTGTATCCTAGTCATTGCCTAGGTATTATTCAGAGTAATCACTATGGCAATTTGTTAGTGTCCATGGACAGTAAAAAAAAGTAGGAACTAAAATACTAACTAGCCCAACCTACAACTACATTATAAAGATTGGTAGCATCCAATTACATGCCAAATTTAAATAAATACCATAGTTTCTGTGCAAGGATACACAGTCCTTTCTTCAACAACTGACTGACAATTGAGTAAATTCACAGCAACTTTTGATAATTCCTCTTCTGAGAGATCTGAGCAGGACTTTTGAAGAGCAAGAATCACCTAGAAGACATTAAAGTTCTTTCACAAATATCAACAGATTTAGATCTGAATTAATAAAGAATAAAGGAATTTCAAGTTCATACTTTGGACCAATTTTTCTACAAAATTGTTCAGAGAATAAAAAAAACCCTCGACAGTATTTAGGATAATAAAGATGGGGCAATAGATTGTTTTTTATACTCTTTTTACAACTGACCTCTCTTTACCTTTTTTTTTTTAATTAAGGGGCTATCTGGCGACTGCCGACTTAGGCATAAGTTGCCGTAAACAAACAGCCTAGTTCTAGGCTACTTTAAAAAATTGAACAGGAAACAACAATAAAAAGAGATAACAAAAACAAAGCAATAACAAAAACAATAAAAACAACAACAATTAAACCAGGTTAAATGAAAGGGAGAAGGCCGGCCTCCCCCCAAAAGTCAATAAATCCACCTGTAAAAGTACACGCACTCGTCCCGAGTACAAGGGACAGGCGGTAGCGACCCCGCCCATCCCGGTACCGGGACAGGTGTCGTGCGCGAAGATCACCCAGACTGGGACATTCGACAAGAATGTGCCAACAACCTGGGGGACGACGCAGTCGTTGCAATAGGGCGCAGGCGAGCGCTCCCTCAAATAGCGATGCGTCACACGAGTGTGCCCGATTCGGAGACGACAGAAAGCAACCTGAAGCCGCCGCGGCATTGGGGGATAGGTCCATGGGAACAGTCGCGGCGCAATGGCACGCAACTTTAAGTTCCCTTCGACCGTCTCCCATCTTCTTTGCCAAGCAGTCCGAAGAGCTGCCCGTATTCCTGCCATGTAGTCAGTGTGAGGAAAAGCGAAACGCTGGTCCGGTCGCAGAATCCTCGCGGACTCTTTGGCGCCCTCATTCCCTGCAATTCCTACATGTCCAGGAACCCAGCAGAAGATAATCTCGACATCTGCCCGGCTCGCCAAAACCGTGGCGTCACGGATTTCGCGAACCAGGGGATGCGGAGATTCCAATGCCCCGAGAGCACTCAGGGCGCTTTGTGAGTCGCTATAGATCACAATCCGGTCTCCGAACCGGGCACGTCGCGTAATCTCCCGTACCGAGTGGTGTATTGCCACCAGCTCGGCCGTGAAGACAGACGCAGCGCCCGGTAGAGCCCCGCTGACTTCAAACAGAGGGGATACGGCGTGGAAGCCGACCCCCTCTTGGGACTTGGAGCCATCCGTATACACTGGCACGGTTCCAGCGTGACACGATGTGTGCTCCAAAAAGGTCGAACGCAATACTCCCGGCGCAGTACAAGCTTTGGGAGCAGAGGCGTGGCGACAAATGGCCAAATGTGGTACCCTCCAGGGTGGCGTCCTGGGCAGAACCAAGGGCGCCACCGGCCCGAGAGCTTTATCTAAATCTCAGTTTCCTGGCCCTTAACCCAAAGGGCTTAGGGTATGACTGGCGTCTCTCGGCGGCATAGGCACCATCGAGATCAGTTGCGGATGCGGTGAGAGCTGTTGGCGACTGAGGGAGGCGCCGGGCTCGCGCGTACAGGCGAGTGATGCACTGCACGCGGCGCAGAGCGAGTGGCATCTCCCTAGCATCAACCAACAGGCTCTCAATGGGGGAAGTGCGGAAGGCACCGGTCGCAAGGCGAAGGCCGGTGTGGTGGATCGAATCCACCTTCCGCAATAAACGCTTGGCTGCGGATGCATAAAACTCGCCTCCGTAGTCGAGCTTCGAACGAACAAAGGATCGATAAAAAAGTAAGGCAGTAGCCCTATCAGCGCCCCAAGCGCTGAACGTCACGGAACGGAGAATGTCCATGGCGCGGGTACAAGAGACCCTAAGGCTTCGAATATGAGCCTGCCAGGTGAGGCGTCGGTCGAATACAAGACCAAGGAAACGGTGCGACTCAACCACATCTAGGCGCACCGCATTAAGAAACAAATCTGGGTCGGGGTGAAGCCGTGGATGGCGGCAGAAGTGCACCACCTTAGTCTTGGCCAAAGAAAACCGAAACCTGTGCGCTTCGGCATAGTGAGAGACGCGGTTCAATGCCTGTTGGAGTCGACGCTCCAGAGTTGGCATCTGGGCCGCGCCAAAAGAGATCGAAAGGTCGTCCACGTAGAGCGTAGCGAGAACATCTTCCGGCAGCACCGAGGTGATGCCGTTGATGCTCAGGGCAAAGAGTGTGACACTGAGGACACTTCCCTGCGGGACACCCTCTTCCTGCTCCTTTGGGCCGGAGAGAGCTCCCCCCATCCGTACGCGGAATCGACGATCTCGCAAAAATTCAGATATAAAGACTGGAAGGCGTCCCCTCGTCCCAATTCGTGTGGTCTCCATGATACCGTATCGCCATGCGGTATCATAGGTCTTCTCCAGATCGAAAAACACAGTGGCGTAGTGCTGTCTACGAAGGAAAGCCTCGCAGACGGCATTTTCCAGTCGGAGCAGAGCATCCGACGTGGAGTGGAACTTACGGAAGCCGCACTGTGCAGAAGACAGATGGCCTCCGCTGTCCAGGAAATAGGTTAATCTAACATTTACCAATTTCTCCATCAACTTGCACACGCAAGAGGTTAGAGAGATTGGACGGAAACCGGTCGGAGTAGAGTGATCACTTCCCGGCTTGCGAAAGGCGAGCACAGCAGCGATTCGCCAGGAGTCTGGGAGAAGACCTTCTACCCAGATCCTGTTGAACAAATCTAACAGAAAGGCCATGCCTCGCTCACCAAGGTGTCGAAGCATGGCGTACGGAACATCGTCCGGACCATGGGCGGTGTCCGCACACGAAGCGAGAGCGGAACGCAACTCACTCACAGTAAACTTGTCGTTGAAGGGTTCTCCGCCTCTGGGGGTAAAGTCCAGCCGGCGGCCTTCCGCGACATCACGACGTGCATTGAATGCTGGCGGAGCAGCATCACGTCTAGAGAATGCGGAAAAAAGCGGTCACTAAGGATTCCGCCACGGACGGGGGGTCCGAGATTGCGGTCCCATTCTCCTGGAGAACGGGAGGGGGGTCCTGCGAGAACTTGCCCTGAATCCTTTTGACTCGCTTCCACACCTCAGCTAAAGGGGTCTTCCCGTTAAGTGAAGACACGTATGCCCGCCAAGAAGAGCGGCGGGAGTGCTTCGAAATATACCGGAACCTAGCCCTAGCACGACGAAATTCAGCGATAGTGAAATCGTTCGGGCGGCGCTTATAGCGCATGTAGGCATAACGCTTGTTTGAGGGCCGTCTCACACTCGGCCGACCACCATGGGAGTGGTCGGCGTGCAAAACGGCCAGACGTCCTAGGAATAGTAGTCAGGCCCACGGCCATGAGGTTGCCGGAGAAGAAATCAACGGCCTCATCTACCGACCTAAACTCCTCGACTGAGATAGAGAATTCAGTCATTTCCTGAAATGCAGGCCACCGCGCCCGCGCCAAGCACCACCGAGGTGGGCTCTCAGGCGGCAGTTGCCCTGAAAATGATATTTGAATGGGAAAGTGATCACTACCATGGAGGTCATCGACCACCTCCCAATCAAAATCAGGCTGTGCATCCGAAGAGCACAAAGATAGGTCGAGGCAAGAAAATGAAGCGGTTCTCGGACAGTGATGCGTAAACTCATCCACGTTGAGGACACCCATTTCAAGCTCTTCGATCAGATCGGCAAGGACTTGTCCCCTGGGATTTATGGAGTAATCTCCCCAGAGAGGATGCCTGCCGTTCAGATCTCCAAGCAAGAGATAGGGCCTCGGTAACCGTGCCACGACGCGGCGGAAGTCCCCCGCGTCGAAGTCAGCTGACGGTGGAATGTACGCAGAAATGATAGTATACCTCCTATCCAGGTGCAGCTGCACAGCCACTGCCTGAAAGGAAGTATCTAAAGAGACAGGAAGAACGGAGACATCATGCCGGGTGTAAACCGCGCATCCCCCAGTGGTGGGGTCGCAAGACCCTTATACCGCGGGAGGGCAGGCAGGGGGCACGCGCCTAGCATGGTCTCCTGCAAAAAAATAGCTAACGGGGAACGGGACGAGGCGAGCCTCCGCAGCTCCTCCCAGTTGGCCCGGAGTCCACGGCAATTCCATTGAAGGAATATGCCCTCCAGGCCTAGCTCGGAGGAGACGCGGGGGCCCTCCTCGAATTGAAGACCCTCACGGGAATGGCCGTACACTTCCCGGGGGCAGAACCCCGTGCGCTGTTGGCCGGACAAAGCGCTGGAGGCGCTGTCGCCTTCGAGGACTTATTGGGGGAGGTTGGGCTCGCCATGCGAGTCTTTTCCTCCCTCCGCCTCGAAACCTTAGGCGGGCGCTGCGGCTTCGGAGGCGGGGGGCCCTCTTTTCGAGGAACCACCGTCTCCGAGCCACTCGCTCCACCTCGGGGCGTGGGCGAAGGAGCCGAAGCTCCTTTGTTGCTGTCCTCCTTTCGGGGGACAGCTTTAGGAACCCCCGGAAGATGGCCTAGCGACCATCTTCAGGGGTGTTGCCTCCTGTGAGTCTAACGACTCTGTGGAGGCGCGTGGCCGTTTCGCCTTGCGGGAAACGGTCACGCTGGGGGAAGAGGGGGGAGCCCTGGTTTTAGCCGGGGCTGGGTATGAACCCTTTTTGCCGACAGCTTTACCAGGGGAGCGCCCGGGTTGGGTAGAGCCCGCAGAAGGGCTCCGAATGGGCGCGGAAACAACCGTGCTCGTTGGCCTGGATGGGCCAGGAGCAGAGGGTGCCTTTCGAACTACTGAGGCATATGACGTCCAGGCAGAGCTGGGCGCGCCATGACCAAGTCCTTAGCCTCGCGGAATGAGTCTATCCTGGGCCTGAACGGCCAGCATTTCTTTCTCCAGGAGATATGCACCACATTGCTTCGAAGAAGCGGGGTGCGGCTCTCCGCAATTGACACACTTGGCCACACACGATTTGGACTTATCGTGTGCGACCTTGGAGCAATTTACACAGACTTCGGGTGACCCCGACTTTGCACGTCTACATGAGCGATTCGTATGGCCGAAGCGGTGACAGTAATAGCACCACGCGGCAGTGGCATGAATGCCTTCACGCGGTAGCGGTACCAACCGGCATGCACCGACTCAGGTAGCTTGTCACAGTCGAACGTGACGAAGAGTGTAGGGGTGGGTCTCGAAGCCCCTCCCTGTTTTCTCATCACACGTTCGACCTTGACCACCCCATGGTCGGCCAGCTCTAGGGTGATGTCCTCAATGGAGTAGTCAACGAGTTCCCTCGCATAAACTACTCCTTTCACAAAGTTCATGGTAGAGCGCGGCGTCACACTCACCGGGGTGCCATGAAGTGTCCGAAGAGCACTTATCTTGGCCGCCTCGGCGGGATTCGCCGCATTCGCCAGAAGGCTGCCGTCCGAGAAACGGGTCACCTTCGGCTCTCTACCAATTGCACTAGCTAATCCTCTCCTCTGATGGATCATGTTGCCCTTGGACAACATGGTGCCATCAGTGGAGCGAATAACGAGGAAGCGTTTGAAGCCAGCGGCCTCGAAAACGCCAGGTAACCTCTGAATCAGGGGCCCCAATGTCATCGAGGCTCCGCCCTGTGCACTCTTGGTATTAGTCTTCTTTGTCAGGGGCTCCGCAACCGGGGGGGCAGAGGGGGCGGATGTGCCGATCTTGGCTTGGTCGCTTGCCAGAGTGGCAACAGACCCATCCGTCCCCGCAGATGGAGAAGAGCCCCGATTTTTTTTTGTCTTTTTCTTTTTCTTTTTCGGGAGAGGAGGGCGGGGAATGAACCCGCTTCTCACCTCCGCCGGAAGAAGCCCCCAGGCCAGATGGACCGGCCTCAGCCAGGTCATTCTCTGAAATGGAGAAGGTCCTGGTAGTCATGGGGGCACCGGTCGGCGGAGATCCCTCCCATCCTTGTACTGCTTCGGAAACCACAGCCGTTTGAGGAGGACCTTGCATCGGGGCGGATTCGGGTTCGGTGCTTGGCGCCGAGCCCAGATTTCCCCCCATGGAAGGCCCTACCGTCTGAGGCTGGGTTTCCTCAAGGACCATGTCTATCTTAGGGGGGGCCTCCAGTTGGCCATCCTCCCCCCAAGACATCGCAGGTCTCGTTGGCAGTATCGTCACTAGTCTTCTTTGGGGAGGCATGGGCTTTGACCCCGGCAAGGTTCAGTATTCTTGCCAGCAGGTCTTTTGAGGGAAGCGACCGAAGGGGCCTGGCTTCTCTCTCCCCCCTAAGGGGGTTTGCCCTACCGAGCCGCTTCGATGTGGAGCGGCTGGCTTTCTTGGCAGTCCCCTTGGAAAGAACAGAGGGGACTGCCGCTGGTAAAAGGGAGGCGCCCGAAAGCACCTCCAGAGAAGGGGGTGAGGGGGAGTCCCCTACACCCGTAAGCGAAGGAGAGGAGTAAGCCTCCTCTCCGGTTAGAGATATATGGAGGGTCCCCTGACCAAGCACAGGGGGAGGACCTCCATTTTTTGCTGGAGCTGCCCAAGGGCGGCTCCATCGATGTTATAGGGGAAGTTGGGGGTTGGGGTTTTTTTTTAAACTCATCATTGGGTTTTTTTTTAAACTCATCATTGGGCATGGTGACCCTCTTTTTGACACAGGACGCAATCGCGCATCACCTCTCGCAGTAGCCCGCACTGCGAGAGGTGCTTACAAGCCCGGCAGAGCCAGGCGCCGCCATTTAAGACCACCCCTACCGCCTGGTGGCCTGGCAGTCCATCGGCATGGCAGCTCCACCTTAGACACGGCGTAAAAAATAATAGATTGTGAAGAGGAGAGGAAAAGGGATGTGAGGAAGGTATGGTTTGGGATGAAGCAGGTTGTTAAAAACCAGCCACCCCAGACCGGAGCTCAGGGGTTAGAGAACATTGTCCCCCACCCCCTCAGCCCCGATGCGGGACAGTTGGCTGAAAGGAAGGTCAGCATCTACCCTGTGAAATTAGAGGCTGACCAGAGAAAGTTGTGGGAGAGGTTGTGTGAAAAGAGAGGAAACAAGTATTTTGAAGGAAGGAAGAGAGGCTAAGCTGGGGCCGGACGGAGCGCTGGATCCCGTCAGCACGGCGGCCAGGATGGCAAATCGCCGCGCCCCTTACGGGGAAAAAAGGCATTTAATCAGCTAACCAATTAATTGGTCGAGATCTAGCCTGCAAATCATCAACATATCAGCTGCAACTAGCTCCCCCTTGTGGGTAAAATAAAAACATGAGGGGGTCATAGAGAATTTGGGGAAAATGGGCTAAAGGTAACAGTTTAGAAGGAATAAAAGACAATAGTTTGGGACTACCCAGGACAAGGGGCTGGAATTGATCCTCAAGGTACCAGGTGGAACAGCCTGTACTGGGCACCCCTTTGCAGGCCATTAAATTAAGAAGATGTTACAAATACTGATATAAGATTTTATATCATGATGATGGAGTAAATTTTGGGGCCTATAAATTTAAAAAGTTTGTCATCACTTTTAAACAAGTTTTATGTTCATAGACCATGAATATATTTTAACCCCTTGCCTACAATGAATCCACTGTTGGATCCATGCGGACTCTAGCAAGTCTGATGATGGATCCACTGTTGGATTCACGCCTTTTTCTATAATGTATTCATTGAGGCAATGTTCCGAAATACTTGCCAGAGTGCTGGCTGACAATTTGTCATACGCCTTGAGAGATGTGATGTCATATGTGTGTCAGTTGCTGATTGGCTGAAATCCATACCAGTCTGTGTAGCACTTACATGGGCAGCTGAAGACAATTGCACTTGCGCTTATCTCCAGTGTCTCTGTGGCCTTTTTCCCCGTCATTTTACATTCATTTTTCTTGTGAATTTTAATTACCTCATGGCTAGTTTGGAGGATATTAGTGAAGATAGTTTGAGTGAATATAACCCTGATGAAATGGACAGTAAAACTGATAGTAGTGATTGACTATTCAGATGTTAGTGATTACGAGGAAGATGAACTTGAGCCATGTGTTATTTCTGGTCTTGTATTTCAGACATTTTTATGAATTCAAGACCTGATGTAATACCTCCATTTGTGAATAGTTTTAGTGGTATAAAAACCTAACAGTTGGCTTTTCGGATAATATGCAAGTAATAGATTGCATACAAAAATTTATTACTAATGACCTTGTGCTCCACATTGCCGCATGTGTGAATGATAAGGCAAGAGCTTTTTTTAAAGTAATCCTCAGGTAAATGGCATAGTAAATAACATTTGTTGGAAAGATGTGAATGAGGATGATATATGGACATTCTTAGCTCTCTACTCTTTTACTGGTTTATATAAGTTGAATGAAATGAATCAGTATTGGGCGCGTCAACCTTATAATCCAGGTGTTCATTTTTTTCAATGCTACTGTTAGAAGCAGAGACCGGTATATGGCGATTACGAAGTTTTTGCGTTTTTTTATGGTGAATGAAGTAAAAAGGAACATGTTAACAACTCGTTTAGAACCTTTCTGTAACATTTTACCAACAATTTGTATGTAAAATGTGGATGTAGGCGAAAATATCTCTATTGATGAGGCATTGCTTTTATGGAAGGGGCGGCTCCATTTTCGGCAATTTATAAAGACAAAGCATGCATGATTTGGGATCAAATTATTTGTCATGTATAGTAGTGATAGTGATTGGAGTGGATACAACTACAACTTTTGTGTATACTATGGCAAAGACACAAACGATCTTTATACTTTACCTAATGTTGATGGAGTGAATGAACAAAGTACTAGTGAAAAAGTAGTAGTTCATCTATCGAAGTCAGTTTGGGGACAAGGTTGTCATATATTCGTTGATAATTGGTATACAAGCGTCTGACTGGCTGACTTTTTACTTTCACAAAAATCAGTGATGACCGGGACATTGCGCATGAATAGAGGAGTGCCAAAAGAGCTATGTGATGAAAAACTTGAACGCTATGGAGCTGCTTTTGTTTGCAAGGACAATTTATTATTGGTAAAATGGGAAGACCGAAGACCTGTTCATGTATTGACCTCCAAGTATTGTGCAGACTTTGTGGAAAAAGACAAAACTTACTTTGGAGGAAATAGAGTAGTATACAAAAGACCTTATCACATAGAACAGTACAATATGTATATGGGAAGGGTTGATAAAGCTGATCAATTGCCAGAACCATATGACCCAAGCCAAAAATCTCATGCTTGGTTCAAAAACCTCGGGCTGCACCTTCTCATGCGTATGATGCTAAACAGTTTTATTGTGTATAAGAATATCACAAGAAAGAAAATAAGTTTCATGAAATATGTAACAATGTCTGTGGAACAAATATTAGAGGCACATAATGCTGGAGCTGTTGATTCTTGTGATAAATTTGTTTCCAACCACCCTCGTAGCGGACGCCAATGAAAACTTGAAGAAGTCACACATGCTCTTGTCCCTATTCAGCCTCTACCTGGAAGCACAAACCTACATCCGAAGAAGAGATGTAGGATTTGTTACCCAGAAGTAAAAAGACAAACAAGAAAATGTTGTAGTGGATGTCCAGAAAAACCTGGTTTATGTAGTGTTGAACACTGAAATGTAGCACTGCAAAGATGACTCTTCTAAATAGGTATGTAATGAATAAAATTAATTTATATGTAAGTTTTACCTAATCATTTATCAAGTAAAAACAGAAATATCTACCAAAATAGCAAAAATAAAAAAGTTGACCATAAAATAATTAAAATAAAAAATTGTTTTTCAGCCTTATTGCGCGGGAGGGAAATCGTACGGAAGGGGTTAAAAACAACCTATTTACTTCATTGAACAAAATAATATTTTTTTCTAATTTGTAAAATTTTGCACAAGAATTTTTCAATATTTTTTGCTAGATTGCTAAAGATTTGCTTACAAAATTAAGAGTGTGCAAAAAGGGTGTTTTATTTCACAACACATTCAAAATTGGTGTGCAAGAAAAGAAAATCATTTCTCATTCTCAATAATTTTTCTTCTTAATGCACAGATGTACACACACACATGCTAGGATCCTTATAATAAGATGTAAGGTTAGCTCAGTCATGAGCTTTGAAATACTGAGAAAAGTATCCTCTATTTACCCAACTAATGAAAATAATATTGCTATGATTTAAAATATAATACAGAGAAAAGCTGATCTTTTTAAGATGATTCCGAAGCTTATCTCATCTATTACACTAAAATTTAGCAAGGCAATTTTATTAACAATTTGAATTTTTAGTTTATGTTACAAATTTCCAGATATGCGATGCGATGCAATGCAATGACATCGCCTCCTTGTCTTTCACTATTTGTTTGGTCTGGTTTTCAGTTGGTCATGTTCTGTTGTTCTTTTAGTCCAAAATTTATGTAATACCTCTTTTATGTTTTCTATATTTTCTTTGAAGAAAAGTAATTCTTCTGTGTTTCCTTTGTATGACTGTTGTAGTTCTATCAACCTCTGTCTTTCTTCTTGATATTTACTACAGTCTAGGACGAAGCGTTTTAAATCTTCTTCTTCTACCTCCTCATTTTCAAATATTTTTCTATCATTTAGTTATGATATATTTGCTCTGCATCTGAAAAGTGTCTCTGATGCAGGTGTATTATCGTAAACTTCATTTCCTTGTCCTAGTGTAGTTCTCCATTTATATATTTTTACACTGGTTTTCTTCTACAAATCTTCTTTTCATTTTGCATTCTCTCATCCATTTGTTTTTTCTATCTTCTCTCCTTATATGTAATATTTCCCTTGCTAATTGATTTGTTGTTCCTTCCATTAAGCTTTTTATATATTTTATTTTTCATCTCATAATTTTTGATGCCATTAGTGAAGCTCCTATTTCCCTTCTCAGGCAGTTTATAGGGCTTGTTTTTGTTGCTCCTAGCATTGTCCTGTATACCGAGTTTCCTATTACTTGTAGTTTTTTTATTTCTGCTTGGTTTGTGTTTATTATGCTTGTTTCATACAGTATGCTGAGGAGTGCAACGCTTTTCCATTAGGTTTTCCCAATCAATAGTTTGTTACAGCTTTTTTATATAATTCTATATGTTAAGTTTGCTAGTTTATAAGCTTTCTTTATCATGTTTTTCTCGTGCTCCTTGTAGCAATCTCTCTTGTCTGTTATGGTTATTCCAAGTACTTTATAACTTTTACTACTTCTATGTTTTCTATATGTGTTGACTTATTTTCTTTAGTTCTTGTATTCCTAGTCTGGCCTCCTCTATTGATCTGGATATCTGTAGTCAATCATCCACAAAGAATATCATGTTAAATTTGAATTTTTTATCTTTGTATCCTCCATCAATATTTTCCAGTTTTTCTATTATTTCATGTAATTAGTTTGAATAATGTTGTTGATGCTGTGCACCCATGTCATATGCAGCTTGTTATGATGATTTCTTTTTCTATTTCCTCATTTAGTTTTATTGTTTTGTCATCTTGGTATATTATGGCTATGCTAGTTACTACATGTTTATCTATTTTTAATTTTTTCATTCCCTCCATTATTTTTTCTCTTTTCACTGAGTCATAGGCTTTTGAGAAATCAATATCTGTGACTATTAACGGTATCTTTTCCTTATAACTGGTTTCTATGCAGTGGTTTAGTATTAAGAGGTTGTCCTCTATTCTTACTGAAGCGAATCCTGATTGTTGTTGTCTTCATTGTTCAGTCTTATGCGTTTTTCTATTTTGTCCTTTATGATGGGCTTGAATATTTTGTATGAAATCAATGTTAATGCAATTGGTCTCGTGTCTTTAGCTGTTGGCTTTGTTACCTTTGGTAGTAGTACTGTATTTGATGTTTTCCATCTTTCTGGGATAATGTTTTCTTCTAGGATTTTATTATAGCATTCTGTTAGCTTTGTGATACAAATTTCACTGTCTTTCAGTTTTTTTAAAAATTCAGGTTTTATCTGTCTGGTTCAGCTGTTTTCCTATTCTTCAATCTTTTTAGTTGTTCCATCACTTCTTGTTTTTCAATTTTTCTGTCTGTCATTGGTAGTAACTCTTTTATAATTGGTATAGCTAGGTTCAGGTGTTCCCAGATTCCTTTCTTCTCTCATCTGGTAATCATCTTGTGTGTTCCATACTTGATTAATGTTGTTTTGGTGTTTCTGGTATATTTGTATCCAGTAGGTTTCTAGTGCTGCTTCTGCATTTTTGGTATATAATGGTTGCTCATTTTTATCATATAGGGTTATCTTTTCCCACTAAGTTTGTGTATGTATTTTTATAGATCTCTCTGTGTATTTTCTTTTATTTCCTTGGTTAGCTTCTCATGTTTTTGTTTTTCCTCTTTTACTCATTTTTGGACTGTGTTTTGTATGTTATATAAATTATTTAGTCTCTCTTCCTCTTTGTAGTCTGTTGTCTTCTTCTTCTCTCTGTTGAGTCTTCTTCTTTCCTTTATTTCTCATATCATTTTGTTCATCCAAGGAAGTTCTTGTATTTTCGTATTACTGTCAGGGGTTTTTTGGGTATGTTTTTGTTAGTATTTTGTCCGCTTTCCTTTTCATAATCTTTTCCATCCACTTTATCACCAATCTTCCTGCCCCATCTTCCTCTTGGTTCCCTAGGAATCCTAGGTATCCATTATTAAAGTTTCCTAACAGTATCAGTGCTTCATTTATATCATCTTCAAATATATTCTCAAATTTAGATGGGTAAAAAAATTAAGATTTTTTTCAGCATATCAAAAGAATTCCCATAAGTTTTTTCTTGCCTTTAGGCCTAGAAAATAAGCATAGATCTGTAACAACCTAGAGTGAGAGTAAATTATTATGTACTGGAAACTTTAAAAAAAAAAATTAGACCAAAGGCCCATTGCCAGAGGGAGGTTAGGCTGTAGCATAAAACTACCATTTTAAAAGTGTCCTTTTCTCACTATTTGAGTTCCTGAGTGTAGTATCTTAAAACTAATACATGGTATACTTGGACTGATGATGGAAGCCAGTCACTTCCAAAACCTGTTCTCACAGAATTATATATTCCTTTTTAAAAAACTTTCTGTAAAACTGAGTCTTTCATCTCAAGAATATATCTGCAAAGAAAAAGCATTCAATTTGCAAATTATAAACAGCTGAAAATAAATAAACACTTAAATTCTGTTTTTAGAAATATAATCAAATTAGAAAGTTTTGTATAACTTAAGTTTGAAATATAAAATCTTCCCAACTATGGTCTAATCACAGATTAAAAGTAATTTACTATTGAAACTAATTAAGCTGTTTCCCCACAAGGTAGGCACAGCATAGGAACTTGCCATGAGTAAATTTAGGGTAGACAGAAACTGCAAAGCTACTTGTTTTGTTTTTTAGCTGACAATTTACTTTATTACAGCTTAAAATTAAGTGTAGCGTCTTCATAATTTCTGCCTACTCTGAGTTTACTCAAGGCAAATGCCTGAGGTGAGCATAAAAAAATCGAGAGATTATTTTTAGAACATTTAACTCTCTTTCGAGTCTATACAGGCTTAAGATAGCGAGATTTAAAAGAGATGCAGCAAAGAACAACCTGAGAGAGAGCACCAGTTTCTCTCTAGGCACTGGGGAGTCGAGAACTTGTTGTGCAGTTGTAGCAGGGGCATTACACAATCTGCCCCTTTCCAAGGAGATGAATATTAAGCTATAGTTTAGTTTTAAGAAACTTACCCTATGCTGACACATATCTAACTCTGAGAGTTGTATGGAAACTTCTTGTAAGAACTTTTCATCTGTGGATTTCATTTCAAATGGCACTGTGCTTTTTGCAGCATCTTCACCTGATGAAATTCATGAAAAAATTAAGACTACATTAGGTTATGGAATGAGGGATTATGGGTTTTAACACTAATTAACACTTTTTTTGAAGCCCCTTTCTAGTGGAGATCTACAGATTAATGAGAGATCTAACCTATGGCTCACTATATTACAGCAGCCACAAACTCCACCCAAATCAGAACTCTTATTATTTTGTGTAGTGTAACAGTATTAAAGTACTTTTATATGTGTACTTCATCTCTTGCATCATGTATACTCTGTCAAATGTTTCAATCAACATTTCAAAGCCCTTCTTTCTTAGCCAGTGACACCAGGTCATCATCATCCACCAAAACAAGACAGCAGCCTAAGCCATTACTAATCAATCTCACTTTCCTGTCCATTCCATTTTTACTCCTACTGCTCTCAACACTGTTAGAGTTGAGGTATGGAGCGTCTGTACAATGGTTGTGTGAATGTTGGTGGTGGAATGTAATAGGAATAGGGGTTTTATTTATCACCTCTTTGTAGGTTAAGTTATCCATATTTGTATATTTTATATTAGTTGTTTAAGGAAATTGTCAGAAAATTACAATAGGTAGGAAGGACATCATATTGATGACATCACTCAAAGCAAGTAGTGATATGCTGATTTGTTTTGGTTTTCAGCTAGTTAGCAGTTGCAGTCCGGTGGATAAGTTGTATTGAGAGGGAGCTCCCATGTTTCTGAGTTTGCTATTGTCTTTTGTGAGGTTTCACTTGGTTCTGGTAAGGTTGTTGATTCCTTTATGTAATCATTGGTTAACCAGTTATTATTTGGCAAAGTATTTTGTTTCTGGAACTTGATTTTAAAGAAGTTAAGCTGATGAAAGTTAGAAGCAACAGGTAGGAGTGATTTGAGCTTCTACAAAGTATAAGGTAGTATAGTCAATAAAGTAAACAATTTTTGGTAGCAGAGCATGGTTTCTGTTTTGATTTAGGTTTAGGTTTTATCAGCTGGAGTAAGGTACAACAGTGGCTGTTTAGAATGCAGTTCAAGAGATCACTGGGCTAGGAATTATGATAAGAAGAGAGACAATAAAGATGGAGATTTATGACTAGATAGTTATTTTGAGGGCCACAGCAATACAAGAATGTTGAGGAGACAATTGGTGGTGGGTATTGGACACAGGTTGTAATGTAAATGTGTGTGGGGAAAAGTGGTTGTAGGAGTATAAGGAGATGTTAGATAGGCAAGATAAGAGAACTGGTGAAAGAGGGTTTCAGATAAATATTTTCAGTTTGGTGATGGTAAGTCTGTAAAAGCAAATAAAAGAGTAAAATTTCCTAGATGTATAGGCAAAGAAAGAATAGAAATTGAAACCGAGGTTATAGGATCAGATATACCCCTGCTGTTAAGCAAGACATTTATGAAACTTCTGGGCATGGTAATTGATTTAGGAGATAACCAGATACATTGGATGAAGGGTGAAGTTAAAGATCTGAAAATTACTAGCACCGGTCACTATGATATTTCTATAAGTGTCAGAATTTCAGTGATGAAAGAAAATTCATGAAATATGTGCTGTATAGTTATAGGGAGAAGGACTTTAAAGTAAAGGCTTTAAAACTGCACAAGCAATTTGCACATCTGCCAAAGGATAAACTGATTAAACTGATAAGGGAATCCGGGATAAAGGATGAAAGGTTAGAAGAAGTCAAGAAAATTGAAGATAATTGCAAGACATGCATTAAATTTAGAACTCCAAGCAGACCAGTGGTGAGCATACCAATGGCATGGAATTTCAATGAGATTGTGAGTAATGGATCTCAAATCTTGGGAAGATAAATATTTTCTAGTAATGGTAGACATGGATACAAGGTATTGTAATGCCTATGTGATCAGAAGGAAAAATGCTAGCGCCATTGTGGAGGCTGTAATGAGATATTGGAGAGCATTGTTCAGAGCTCAAAGAAACTTTTGACAGACAATGGAGGGGAATTTAATAATAATGAATTCAGGAATATAGGGGAAGAATTTTAATATAGAAATAATGTGTACGGCGGCTGAGAGTTCATGGAGGAATGGTCTGTGTGAAAGGGTGAATGCCATATTGAAAAACAATATGCAGAGGTGCTAAAGGGGGATAAATGTAATATTGAGACAGCACTCACTTGGGCAGTGGCAGCAAGAAACTCTCTATACAATAATCATGGTTTCTCTCCAAAGCAGCTTGTCTTTAGCTTTAATCCAAGATTATTGAATATAGTGGATGATAGACCTCCAGCATTAGAAAATGTGTGATCTTCACAGACTGTCACTAGAAATTTAACAGCTTTGAGAAAGTCAAGAAGTTTATAAGGTCTGATGCCAATGAAAGGATCATGAGAGCCTTAGCAAAAAAATGTTAAAAGAACAGCAGATACAAAAATAGAAGTAGGCAGTTATGTGTATTACAAGAGAGGGGTCCAGCAAGAGTGATAGGTATAGATGGGAAGGTTCATGTAGCAAGGCATGGTGGACAAATAGTAAGGGCTCTCGCATATGTAGAATAAAAGGTTTTGAAGAAAAAGATTTTCTTATAAATAGAGAAGATGAAACACTCAGCTGGGTAGATAATGGAAAGATGATTGTGAAAATATAGCAGACGAGGACACTGATGATGAAGAGGATTCAGAGATGAATGAAAATGAAGGTTTAAGAGGTACTGTTGAGACTGATAAAGATGATTGTAACAGTAGAGCAAGAAAACCTGAAGTTGGGAAAAGGTATGAGATAACCTTGGCAGATTTAAATGAGAAAATGAATGTTGAAACTTTAAGAAGGGTGGGTAAAGTGACAGGAAGATACAAGGATTGTTATAATTTCCAGAATGAAGGTAATGGCCAGGAATCATGGTTGGATTTTGGTAAAGATGTTAGTGAGATGAGAGAAGTAGATGATGAAGAGATTATGATTACCATGTCAGATGAAAAGGCAATGGAGGCTAAGAGAAAATAGATTGATAGTTGGATAGAAAAAGAGATGTTCGAAGAAGTAGAATGGAAAGGACAGCCTATCATATCTGTGAGATGGGTTACAGAAAAAGTTAAGAAAGAAGGAAAAATAATTAAAGTAATACTAGTGGCACATGGTTTTGAGGAAGAAAATGAAAATATAATTGTTGAGTCTCCTATTTGTACTAAAGAAGCTTTAAGGATAGCACTGTCAGCAATATTAATGATGGGATGGAAATGTAATACTATTGACATTAAGACAACTTGTTTGCAAGGCAATAAAATTGAACAGGATGCACATTTGAAGCCACCACAAGAATTTTTCTCGGGTAAGATATGGAAGCTCGAAAAGACAGTGTATGATTTGAAAGATGCAGCAAGGGCCTGGTATGATACAGTGAAGAATGAATTAGTGAAACTCGGCATGAGGTCAAAATATGTCCCTGCCATGTTTGTGTTCCAGACAGGAGTCATTGGAAGGAATTGTTTGTATTCATGGTGATGGTGTATTCATGAGGGGAGGTAGCAATTTTTTTTTTTTTTTAATTTAAAGAGCTCATCTGGCGACTGCCTAATTGGGCATTAGTCCTTGTATTAAAAACTGCCTAGAAGTAGGCTACTTTCAAATTTAATGCAATAACACACACACACAAAAAAACAAACAAACAACAAACAACAACAGAAACTAAAAAAGGGGGAAAAGAAAACGAGTAATAAGCAAGCTCCTGCATCGGGGGGAGGTCCCCCCGGCGCAGGAGCGTGCAACCTATAAGGAAAAAAAACAACATAAAACAAAAAAACCTGATTAAATAATAGGGAGAAGGCCGCCCCCCCCCCCCAAAAAAAGTCAACAAGTCCACCAGTCAAAGTGCAGGGGTAGCAAAAAGTTTGAAGATTGTGTTATTTCCAGACTTAAAAGAACTTTCTTGGTGGGTTCAACTGAATCAAGATCTTTTAGGTATGTGGGATTGAATATCATGGAGAAAGCTGATGAAATAAGCATAAATCAAGAAAGATACGTCTTTGAATCCAGTGGATATTAGCCATCAGAAGTGCAAGAGGAAGAATATGAGGTGAAATAGTGAAGAGATGCACCAGTATAGGTAAGTTGTTGGCCAACTAAATTGGATTGGTACGCAAACAAGACCTGACATATTCTTTGATGTTTGCTCTTTGATCATGCAGTTTGGTAAAAGCACTATTGGTGATCCCATGGAGGCCAACAAGGTAGTTAAGATGGTCAAGGCGGATCAAGTGAGTTTGTTTCCCCAATTCTTACTGGAGGTCTAGATCTAAAATGTTTCAGTGATGCCTCATTTGCAAATTTGAATGGCTGTAATTCACAGGGGAATTTATAATTCTAATGTCCGATAAAAATAATAGAAAGTGCCCCATAATGTGGAAATCGGAAAAAAATAAGGACGAGTAGTGCATTCAACTGTAGCCTTGGTGGAGGCAGCAGAAAAAGCCTATTATATTGTGAAGATCTTAGAAGATATAGGGATAGCAGGAGCAGTTCCTGTGAAGTGTTTTGTTGCTAACAAATCTCTAGTGGATGCACCGATGTCAATGAAAAAGGTAGATAACAAATATCTCAGAATTAGTATAACTAGCATGAAGGAAATGATGGCAAAACAAGAAATCTCTGTGGAGTGGATAAATATCAAGCAGCGGTTGGCAAATTGTTTAACCAAGAAGGGAGGATCTCCTGCATCATTGCTTGAGGCTATTACTCATTAACCCTTTAAGCGTGTATGGCCTTTAGAAGGCCAACACTCTTGAAATCGCTGAGCGTATATGGCATTTTATAAGCCACACAAAATATTGTATTACATGCTAATTACTTGATAGATATATATATATATATATATTCACTATAGGTCTATATAGATACTTTACCTTTCTCTCTCTCTCTCTCTCTCTCTCTCTCTCTCTCTATATATATATATATATATATATATATATATATATATATATATATATATATATATATATATATATATATATATATATATATAACAACCCCCCCCTTCAAGTAAACCACACAAAATATTGCACTATGTGCCAATTATTTTAGGATTCAGTACACATTCAATTATATATATTCACTATAGGACTATATATATATATATGTAACACATGACCCCCACACAATAAGATATCCTGGGGTCAGATCTCTGATGATATATTTACTTTGTCTGTTTGACACACAATCAGGTCAATGAGTTCATCATTGATGAAATGTTTGTAATAATCATATTCACGTGAATTTACATTTAGACCACACTGTGACTTGACACCGCGGGGGCAAGCATCAAATTTATACCCACTTGGCACAAAGTCTTTGGCCGTGTTCCATTCAATACCACTACCAGCACTAGGATGGTCATTATCACTAGCTTCAGAACTATTACTATCACTACTTGATATTTCTGCTATAAACCAATATCACTAGAATCAATTTCCTTTAATAAAAGATCACAGTCATCAGCTCCAATTTTGGGTTTACGCGACACAGATTGCCCCGCCGTGCTTAGCAAAACTAGCATTATTTTACTTAGTATAGGCTAATATACATGGTCAGTAAAAACTGTAGTTTTCGTACAGTAATGTGCTATAAATTGTTATTTATATACACTCTGCCCTCTATTTAACAAATCACAAAACCTTAAACGGACAAATACGAACAAAATGTTCGTTGCTGGGTAGATGTAGCATCAAGTATGGGAATGTTCACCCATAGTAATGGAACGTGGGCAGACCATCGTGAGACAGGTTAATTTTATCCTACATTGTTTAATAAATAACTAATGAATGGTAACCCAACCGAGTATGGATTGACAAATTGTATGCTGGGAAGCTAGGGCCTTAGGAAAAAGATTTGAATGCCTCAGAGCTGATTCCTTACCAGACACTGGGAACCTATTTCGGAATGGAAAATGCAACAAGAGACCCAAGTTCAACTCTTTCCCTTTTTTTATTCCGAAGGTTAAAGTATGAAATAAGTATATATAAATAACCTTTGGTTTTTTACACGCAAAAGTGTTAAAAATAAAAATAGTTAGCATACGCCGATTCCTTATTAATATTACAAACCAAATGCAAAAATTAAACACAGTCAACACGAGCGCAGGAAGGTTTTGGTCATAAGGTCTAAGGGTACTATAATTATTGAAATACCTTGATTTTAGCATCGTAATCAGCTGGGGAAAACACGTGCAATTCTTCATTTTTTTTTTTAAATGACAAATTGCTGAGTATCCTGATAAGTGAAAAGCGTCATGGCGTGTTCCAGTGACTACTTAAACATTAAATAAATTGTCACAAAGAAAACCTTAGTTGGCAAGATTTATATAGCCAGTGGTGCATAGATACTTAGGCTGAAACCACACTCAACCAGTCAGCACCTCTTTATTTAATTTTTAAGTGGTGACCCCTAGTCCTATTACTACCTTCTGACTCAAATAACTTGCTAAAATCCAACTTATCCATCCCAGAAGAGATTTTAAAAAGCTCAATCATATCTCCCCTCACACATCTTCTCTCAAATGAGAAGATATTTAGTACCCTCAGTCTATCTTCATATTCAAGGTGCTTCAGGGAAGGTATTATTTTTGTTGCCCTGCTTTGTACTGACTCTAGTATGTTGATGTCATGTCTAAAATGTGGTGACCATGCTTGTATACAGTACTCTAAATGTGGCCTAATATGAAAGACAGGAAGCAAAGGGTAGTGCTAAATGGTGTAAAGTCAGAGTGGAGGGATGTTATCAGTGGGGTTCCTCAGGGATCAGTTCTCGGTCCATTATTATTTGTCATCTATATAAACGATCTTGGGGAGGCAGTTAATAATAAAGTGTCAATTTTTGTAGATGATACCAAATTAGCAGCTGTAGTTAAAGATATTGATAATAATTTTAAAGTGCAGGGGGATTTAAATAAATTGTTATCTTGGGCACATAAGTGGCAAATGACTTTCAACCTTGATAAGTGCAAAGTTATTAACATGGGAAAAGATAATAGAGAATTTAACTATGAAATGGATGGGCATTGGCTGAGCTCAGTAGAGGATGAGAAAGATCTAGGAGTAGTAATAGATAAGTCATTAAGCTTTTCTAAGCAGTGTATTGAAGCAAGAAATAGGGCAAATAGAGTGCTGGGTTTCATTAAGAGAAATGTCAGTTACAAAAGTAAGGAGGTTATTCTTAAACTCTATAACTCTTATGTTAGGCCACATCTAGAGTACTGTATACAGGCATGGTCCCCACATTTTAGACAATATTAACCTTCTCGAGTCAGTGCAACGGAGGGCAACAAAGATTATTCCTTCCCTGAGGCACTTTGAATGTATAGATAGACTGAGGGTATTAAATATGTTCTCGTTCGAAAGGAGGTGTGTGAGAGGGGATATGATTGAGCTTTTTAAAAAAATTTCTGGGATAAATAAATTGGATATTAGCAAGTTTTTTGAGTTAGATGATGGAAATCGGACTAGAGGTCACCACTTGAAAATTAAAAGGCAAGGATTTAAGAAAATATTTTTTCACCAATAGAGTAGTAGACTTCTGGAACAAATTGCCGTGGAGGGTAGTAGGTAGTCCAAATTTAAATGTATTTGAGAGTAGGTTGGATGAGTTTATGGGGAGGGAACGTTGTGATGGTTCCTAAGTTTTGTATATATCTATAGCTGCATGAATTAGTTCTTGACAAGCCTTGATTGGTGATACCCTTGTTTCTGGATGAAATCCTCTGGATGTAGTTTTCCTGGGAGTTTGGGTGCCTTAAAAAAGAGGCCGTTTGACTCAGATGACCTATGATGAGCCATTGTGGCTTTTGTCATCTGTTATATTATATTGGGTGGGAAACTAGAAGCTGTTAGAGGTAAGGGAATAACAGGAATAGAGGGCAGGTGTAGGAAATGGAAGGGATGCAGAGATAGAGGAATAGCTAGGGGGAAGGGCATACTGATGCGTTATAACATAACATAACATAACATAATTACACGGATGACAAAAGCCACAAGGGCCTATCAAAGGTCATCCGACTCCGTCAAAACCCACCCACAAAAAGCACCATCACCAGGGGAAGACAAAATCAAAGTCCCCCACAATATAATATAACGGATGACAAAAGCCACAAGGGCTCATCATAGGTCATCCGAGTCAAGCGGCCTCTTTTTCAAGGCACCCAAACTCCCAGGAAGACTACATCCAGAGGATTGCATCCAGAAACAAGGGTATCACCAATCAAGGCTTGTCAAGAACTAAATCATGCAGCTATAGATATATACAAACAATATTAATATATACAAAACTTAGGAACCATCACAACCTTCCCTTCCCATAAACTCATCCAACCTACTCTTAAATACATTTAGATTTGGACTACCTACTACCCTCTGCGGCAATTTGTTCCAGAAGTCTACCACTCTATTGGTGAAAAAATATTTTCTTAAATCCAACCTACACCCTTGCTTTTTAATTTTCAAGTGGTGACCTCTAGTCCGATTTCCATCATCTAACTCAAAAAACTTGCTAACATCCAATTTATCTATCCCGGAAAAAATTTTAAACAGCTCAATCATATCCCCTCTCACACACCTCCTTTCGAACGAGAACATATTTAATACCCTCAGTCTATCTTCATATTCAAGGTGCCTCAGGGAAGGAATAATCTTTGTTGCCCTCCGTTGCACTGACTCAAGAAGGTTAATATCGTGTCTAAAATGTGGGGACCATGCCTGTATACAGTACTCTAGATGTGGCCTAACATAAGAGTTATAGAGTTTAAGAATAACCTCCTTACTTTTGTAACTGACATTTCTCTTAATAAAACCCAGCACTCTATTTGCCCTATTTCTTGCTTCAATACACTGCTTAGAAAACCTTAATGACTTATCTATTACTACTCCTAGATCTTTCTCATCCTCTACTGAGCTCAGCCAATGCCCATCCATTTCATAGTTAAATTCTCTATTATCTTTTCCCATGTTAATAACTTTGCACTTATCAAGGTTGAAAGTCATTTGCCACTTATGTGCCCAGGATAACAATTTATTTAAGTCCCCCTGCACTTTAAAATTATCATCAATATCTTTAACTACAGCTGCTAATTTGGTATCATCCGCAAAAATTGACACTTTATTATTAACTGCCTCCCCAAGATCGTTTATATAGATGACAAATAATAATGGACCGAGAACTGATCCCTGAGGAACCCCACTGATAACATCCCTCCACTCTGACTTTACACCATTTAGCACTACCCTTTGCTTCCTGTCTTTCAGCCACTCAGCTATCCAATTTGAAACACCCCCACATATCCCAATCATTTTTAATTTATGAACTAGTCTCCTGTGTGGTACCTTATCAAATGCTTTACTAAAATCTAAGTAAATTATATCTACATTCTCTCCCTTATCTACTTGATCTGTTACAAACTCCAGAAAGTCTAGTAAGTTAGTCAAACATGATCTACCTGATCTAAACCCATGCTGAGCATCGCTGATTAACCCCTCCCTCTCTAGATGTTGGCAAATCCCTTTTTTAACTATTTTCTCAAGAATTTTACAGACTACAGGAGTTAGGCTAACCGGTCTAAAGTTATTTGGATCCTCTTTACTACCCTTCTTGAAAATGGGGACTACATTCGCTCTCTTCCAATCATCGGGTATTTCTCCATATTCCAATGACCTAGTATATAACTTGTCCAGAGCTATTGAGATACTTTCTACCCCTTCTTTAAGTATCCTAGAATGAATATTATCAGGGCCAGAGGCCTTGGTAGTATCTAAATCACCTATTAGTCCTTTTATCATCCTCCGATCCACACAAATGTTAGTAAACACCTCTTTTCCTGACCTATGAGTACTATACATAGGACTATTTAGTTTCTCCTTTGTAAATACTGATGCAAAATGACCATTTAGTACCTCAACTATTTCCTCATCAGTTTCTCTCACAAACCCTTCATATTTGATAGGTCCTATTTTAACTCTGCCACACTTGTTATTAATTTTATAGTAACTAAAGAACTTTCTAGGATCTTTGTTGCTATCCTGAGCTAATTTAATTTCTGACACCCTTTTGTTCTTCTTTAGAATCTTATTTAACTCATTCCTAGCCATTCTATAATCACTTAAATTTTGAATATTATTTTCTACCTGTAATTTTTTATATGCCCTTTTCTTCTCTGAAATTTTTCTAGCTATCTCCTGATTCCACCATAATGGTTTCCTACTTTTGTTCCTAATGGCCTTCATTGGGATACATTGTTCTTGGACTACATTTATTATATGCTTGAAAGTATCCCACATCCCATAAGCATTTTTACCTCTGAATTCTATATCCCAGTCTACCAAATTTAGCAAGCTTCGAAGTTTTACATAATCTCCCTTATGAAAATTTGGAACTTTTTCAGCATTCTCAGTTATTTTACCCTTCTCAATTCCCAAGTTAAAACGAACTATCTGATGGTCACTATTTCCCAATGCTTCCCCAACAGTCAATTCTTGAACTAAATGATCACTGTTAGAAAGTACTAAATCTAATATATTGTCCCCCCTCGTTGAATCGTTAACAAATTGATTCAAAAAATTATCCTCAAAGCATTCTATGAACCTGCCACTTGTTCTATCCCTACCTATCATATTTTCCCAGTCCACAGAGTTTAAGTTGAAGTCCCCAATAATAACTGCATCTGTTTCACATCCCTTACTTATTTCCCTTATCATTAGTTCATCTATATCATCAGTCTGCCCAGGTGGCCTGTAAAAAGCTCCCAAATGCACCATTCTATTTTTACTGAACCTAATATCTATCCAAAGTGACTCAACTCCATCCTGCTTTATTGAAGTATTTAAACTTGAAACAATGTTGTTTTTTATATAGATAATTATTCCTCCACCAATCCTACCTGTCCTTTGACTAATGTACATATTATAGCCCTGAAAATCAAATTCACTTATAGTGTCACTAAATTCTATTTCATTAACCCATGATTCAGTAACGCATAATATATCTATATCCTCATTGCTAATATAATTAAATAGCTCATCCTTCTTGTTTCTAAGACTACGAGCATTTGTATAGAAACAATTTAACCCCCCTATCCCTGAAGCACCTCTTGAAACTTGAATGACCTCACCTCTATCGCCTTGGAACCTATTTCTGTTATCTGCCAAGTCCATTCTACTTTCAGTACTATAATGTCCTCTCATAATTCCCTGACCACTATTAGTATCTAGTTTCCCGCCCGCAAAGACCTAATAACACGATCATACTCCTCCCACAACACATCTACCCCCCTCCTACTCAAATGCAGTCCATCCATCGCATACATTTCTTTCATTCCATTCTTAATGCACAAGTGAATGAGCAGATAACTAGGAATAAAAAAGCACGATGCAATGAAGATGGGAATAATAAAAAAAACTTAAAAATATACTACACAAATGGTCGGAGTATAAGGAATAAGATCTCTTAAGAGCGTTAGTGAGTGAAGAGAATTTTGATATAATTGCGATAACAGAGTCATGGCTTGATTTGGCAGGTAATCACTTTAAACCTGAGGTTGAGATTGAGGGCTTTAACATGTTCCATACAGATAGGAATAGGAAGAGAGGAGGAGGGGTTATTATTTATATTAAAGATAATCTCCAGTGTTGTGTAAACAGTACAATTAAATTAGATGATAACACAGAGTCATTATGGCTAAATGTAAAGGAAGGTAAAAACAAGCTTGTCATAGGATTATTATACAGACCACCAAATCTTAGTAAGGAAGCTTCAAGTGTTCCGTGGCAGGAGATAGAATGGGCATGTAAAAGTAAGCATGTGTGTATAATGGGTGATTTTAATTACAGAAATATAGACTGGGAAGCTCTTGTGGGTGATCAGGAGGCTGAGGAATTTTTTAATGTTGTTCAAGATAATTTTCTGAGGCAGATTATTAACGAACCCACTAGAGGTAATAATATACTGGATTTAGTTCTGACAAATAGGGAAGTTATTAAGGATACTGAGATTGGAGGAAATTTGGGTAATAGTGACCATTGTGAAATTAGATTCAAGATGAAATGGAATGGTATTGATAGTAGCATGAACAATGTTAAAATTCCTGACTTTAGAAGAGCAAATTATAATGGGCTAAGGACTTACCTGGAGGCAGTTGTACAGAAACCAGGCAATGAAATCAAATCAGGAATAGATTCAATGATATCAGTTAGTGGAGACAATAATCACCAGGAGGAAGAGATTACAATTGAAGAGTAGTATGAAAGAATAATTGAGCAATTTATTACAGGTCAGATGATTAACATTCCATATAAGGAGATTAGGACTAAAACAAATGACCCAAAATGGATGACAGATAAAATTAAGCATTATATTGGCATTAAAAAGGGCATTTATAGGAAAATAAAAAATGGAGAGGATCATTTAAGGCAGAGATATAATAAACTAGCAAGATGTTAAAAAGTTAATTAGAGTAGCAAGAAGAAATTATGAAATTAAAGTGGCAAATAGGACAAAGGAAGATCTTAAAAGTTTTTAGCAATTATACAAAACTAAGGATACTCTAAATATACCCAAGGTGTCAATGATCTTTCGGGGTAATGATGAATAGAAATTAAAGGATATCTTGATCACAAAGGAGATAGTGACAAAGGAAATTGATAAAATCAAAAGTAGTAAAGCACCCAGTCCTGATGAGGTCTTTTCTAGAATTTTGAAAGAATGTAAGGATGTGTTAAGTGAGCCCCTAGCATGCATCTTTAGAAAATCATTGGAGAGTGGAATGGCGCCAGTGGCATGGAAGAAAGCCAATGTGATACCTATATTTAAGAAAGGGGATAAAACAAATATGTCTAATTACAGACCAGTAAGTTTGACATCAGTGGTAGGGAAAATGATGGAATCTATTATAGCAAGGAATATTAGAGATCACTTGGATAAGCATAAGTTGATAAAAGAATCACAGCATGGCTTTAGTAAGGGTAAATCCTGTCTGACTAATTTGCCATCTTTTTATAGTAAGGTGTATGAAGCAGCAGATAATGATGAAAACTATGATATTTTATACTTGGACTTTAGTAAGGCTCTTGATCGAGTGCCACACTTACGGCTTCTGAGCAAAGTTAAAGCACACAGGATCGATGGTAGTATATTTAGGTGGATTCAGTCATGGCTTGGTGACATAAGAACATAAGAAAAGAAGGAGACTGCAAAAGACCATTCATGGCCTACACTTGGCAGCTCCTGTTCCATTCAACACACAAAAGATTTCTTACCAGAGAAAAGTCATCAACATTGTCACCCTTTACAGGAGTTCGTCAGATCTAATCTACAATATACATAAAATGCATCCAGAGGATTATGTCCATTCATGCAACCGCAAAATATAATCTCCCCACTCCTTAGAAAAATATATACATATGTACATAAAAAAAAGTCAGTCCCATCTAGCAGCTTCATCCATATATTTATCTAATCTATTCTTAAAACTACCCAGAGAGGAGGCTTCTATCACATGCCTAGTGAGCCTATTCCATTCATCTACCACACGATTTGTAAACCAATTCCTCCCAATCTCCTTCCTAAACCTATACTTATCAAGCTTAAACCCATTGCTACGTGTTCTGTCATGTTCACTAAGTATAAGAACATACATAACATAACATAATTACACGGATGACAAAAGCCACAAGGGCCTATCAAAGGTCATCCGCCTCCGTCAAAACCCACCCACAAAAAGCACCATCACCAGGGGAAGACAAAAGCAAAGTCCCCCACAATATAATATAACAGATGACAAAAGCCACAAGGGCTCATCATAGGTCATCCGAGTCAAGCGGCCTCTTTTTCAAGGCACCCAAACTCCCAGGAAAACTACATCCAGAGGATTGCATCCAGAAACAAGGGTATCACCAATCAAGGCTTGTCAAGAACTAAATCATGCAGCTATAGATATATACATATAGATATATATATATTATATCCTTTTACCCATTTGAAGACTTCAATCAATTCTCCTCTGACTCTTCTCCTTTCCAATGTATGTAGATTTAGTTTTCTGAGCCTTTCACCATAAGGTAAGTTCCTTAGCCCACAGACAGCAAAGAGTTAGTAAAGATGGAGTTAAATTTGAGTGGGGGTGTGTTAGCAGTGGAGTTCCGCAAGGATCTGTTTTGGGTCCCTTGCTATTCTTAATTTATATTAATGATCTTGACATAGGTATAAGTAGTGACCTGAGTAAATTTGCTGATGATACTAAGCTAAGTAGGGCCATTAGGGCTGATTCTGTTGTAATGCAGGAGGAATTGACCATTGTCCAATTGGGCCAAGAAATGGCAAATGAAGTTTAACATAGACAAATGTAGTGTACTTAGTATAGGTAGAAATAATCCATTGAATAGTTATAAATTAAATGGGAGAATTTTAGGGAGGACCGATTGTGAGAGGGACTTGGGTATTTTGGTAAGTTCAGACCTTCGTCCTAGAAAGCAATGCCTAAATGCTAAGAATAAAGCTAATAGGATATTGGGATTCATTAGGAGGAGTGTAAGCAATAAGAGTGCTGAAGTCATTCTAAAACTGTATCTGGCACTAGTTAGGCCTCATCTAGACTATGGGGTACAATTTTGGTCACCATATTATACGAAGGATATTGATTTGCTTGAGTCTGTGCAGAGAAGGATGACAAAGATGATTGGTGGGCTAAGGAACTTACCTTATGGTAAAAGGCTCAGAAAACTAAATCTACATACATTGGAAAGGAGAAGAGTCAGAGGGGAATTGATTGAAGTCTTCAAATGGGTAAAAGGATATAATAAAAGGGATCTGGGTAAGGTTCTTATACTTAGTGAACATGACAGGACACGTAGCAATGGGTTTAAGCTTGATAAGTATAGGTTTAGGAAGGAGATTGGGAGGAATTGGTTTACAAATCGTGTGGTAGATGAATGGAATAGGCTCACTAGACATCTGATAAAAGCCTCCTCTCTGGGTAGTTTTAAGAATAGATTAGATAAATATATGGATGAAGCTGCTAGATGGGACTGACTTTTTTTTATGTACATATGTATATATTTTTCTAAGGAGTGAGGAAATTATATTTTGCGGCTGCATGAATGGACATAATCCTCTGGATGCAATTTATCTATATTGTAGATTAGATCTGACGAACTCCTGTAAAGGGTGACAATGTTGATGACTTTTCTCTGGTAAGAAATCTTTTGTGTGTTGACTGGAACAGGAGCTGCCAAGTGTAAGCCATGAATGGTCTTTTGCAGTCTCCTTCTTTTCTTATGTTATGTTCTTATTGTGGGGGACTTTGATTTTTTTCTTCCCCTGGTGATGGTGCTTTTTGTGGGTGGGTTTTGACGGATGCGGATGACCTTTGATAGGCCCTTGTGGCTTTTGTCATCCGTGAAATTATGTTATGTTATGTTATGTTATCTACAACTACACCCGTCCTTATCCTCAAATGAATTCAGTCAATGCCCATCCTCATGGCTGGCAATGAATGTACTGAGTTAGCAGAAGTGTAGGCTTTTACCTATATATATGCAGACCTGTTTTTACATTATGACAAAGTTTTATTTAAAAAAAAAACCTGGTAAACTTGAAAATCGGCGACGCGCCACAAAAAGTGGGTGCGATTTCAGCCAAAACAACACTAAGTTGTGTTTATACTTTGTTCCCCTGTGCATGAATATTCATGCTCATTTGGTTAAATAAAAATGTTTAAATAATATTAGAACATTATTGTATAAACAATTATGATTATATACTAAGGGGCTGAGCTCAGGATCATTGCAGGGGTGTCCCCCCGTAATGATATCGGTAAATATGTAGATTATCGGCGTGAAGATGGGACATACTATTTCGTCCGTGTTCCAAAATGTTTCACGTTTTTGGAGTACATTTAAGTTGACGGCTCGTGTGGGGGTAAACATAATGGGGGGACTACACTACGATGATCCTGAGTTTCATTAAATTTTGGGGGGTCTGGGGGGCACAGCCCCCCAGTATATAATCCTAATTGTTTATAGAATAATAATTTGAAAAGGACTCAAACGCGCATGAATATTCCAACACGAGTGAATGATAATATTTACACAATCTTTTTTTTCGACCGGGCCGATAATCTACATATTTACCATGATATCTCCCCACAGAGCAGTCCCCTTGAATTTACTCAAAAAAGTTGAAACATATTGGAATAGGTACAAAATATTTTGTGGCTCATCGGTTGTGCCACCGATCTTCATGTTTACAGTACTATTTTCTGTAGATTTACCCGAAAAGCAAGAAAATCTTGCCCAGAGGTAATTTAAAAATTAGCAAACTATAACTATGAGGCATTAGATATATACACTTGAATGACCTTAGGTTTAGTTATCAGGCTAAGCAATTTCATATGTTGTGAAAACTGAGAAGAATGTGTTAAGTTGGGGTAGTTATCAGAATTAAAGGTGAATCCATGTGGGAGAAAAGTAAAAATAAGGCTAAAGCCTGACAAATTGGATGTAGCTTAACTTAGTTAAAGGATAAGATTTCTTACTAATAATCTTGCCATGGCCTCTTTCTTGAGGATCTAAAATCTTCGGCTGATCCTTAAAAAGCCATGTAAATATCCCAGCAAAACAATACTGGCATAGAAAAATAATTAAAATGACTAAAGGAAACAAAATCTTCGGAGCTCTTTGCATTCTGAATATAGCTCTAAATGAGAGGCGCCAGCTGATTCAAATATTTGAAGGTTGACAAAAAGAGCCATTGTTGCCAGCTAGGCTTTCTAAAGTCGGTCATGATTATTTAAAAACGGACGCTGTGTTGGAAAATCAAGAAGGGACAAACTTGAAAAATGACGGTACATGACATTGTTTAATGAATAAAAACAAGAATAATATTAAATTACAAATATATTTATCATTGATCGCACCAAATTTACAGTTTGAGTGGCTGAGAAGGTTGTGGAATAACTTGGGTGCAGGGATTATGAGTGCTAGTTTGAAGTACTAGGAGAAATGAAAAATAAACTGCCATTTGCTATACTCTTACAGTTTTCTAGCCTATAATTCACGTTGTGGTATAACTGATTATTCTTTCTATTTTCATAGTTTTAATCATAATCAACTTCTTTTCTTCTATGAAATCTTATTATAAAATATCAATACTGATAAACGGAGGAACTCAAACAAAACAAGCCTGTAGGCCAATTTTTTCAAGATAAGTGGGTTTTGAAGTGACAAATAATCGCAAAGCAACAAATATTTTATCTAGGGAAGAAATGTACGATGGAAGCTATGAAAGACAACTTTTGTTCAAAACATGAAAGGGGTGCTTGGAGGCAGAGCCGTAGCAAGGTCTAGCGCCCCTCCCTCAAATCAAGATTGTGGGGCCCTGATAACAACATATCACACATTTACAATAAGTGTCAGGCACGACAAATACTCTTCCCAGCTGTTCCAATGCTGCGGAATACTTACAGCAAATGTTTATTCGGAAATTTTACATTTTCATTAATAAAAATATAAAAATTGGCCACAGTGCCCCCACCCCGGCTGGGGGAGGTTGCTACGGCTTTGCTTGGAGGTAAAGGGACGAACATATAGATTGAATGGGGTAGATGACTCATGCGATTGGTGCTCAAGGAAGCAGAGAGACGGTATGACATCTGATGGTAGATGAGAAGGACAATAGCCCAGAGAGAGACAGACAGAGAGATTGACTGAAAGAAGAGCTGGCAACACTGTTAGGACAAAAACAGTAGGATGAGGTAAAAAATAGAGAGGATCATAGACTCTGTGTCGTTCTAGAGTTCAAATGTGAAGGAAATGCAATAGATGACAGGTACAAGAAGAACATTTGGATCGACAAAGAGATTTTGTTGGGTGTGTGGGAGAGGATAAAATAGCCATAACTAATCAATATTTCTTTCCATAGAAATAAACGTCATATCCCGTTATAAAAGGTGGCATAAGAAACTGACGCAACTTTACCTTGTGCTGCTAAATATTTATTAAATCTGAGAAATTTCTGCATAAATCGGACATGTTACCACATTAAAATTTAAAGTTTGCTCTTTAAGGAAACAATCCTGTTCCATTATAAGATCGGATCCCAGACAAAAAATAAAGTTACAGAAAGAGAGAAAATAACAAGAAAATTGACAAAAGAAAGTTAAGAATAGCTAAGTAGTGTAGTGGTGAAGTAGCCCAAAGGTGAAAGATGATCCCAAAAGTTGGCGTTATTTTGTAGTGAACATTATATAATAAGTAGGCTTCTGGAACCAAATTGCATGATTTAATAGGCCCACCGAGAAACTCCAGAAATTGACGCTCGATGGATGTATCAAATCTTAACAAATCGCCTTACATGTAAATAACAGAAACAATATGTCTAATGCGAGAATAAGAAGATGAAAATATATATGTTAATTTGTATAAATAGATATGAGGCAAGCTGTCGTTAGAGTCGCGCGCGGGAACACACAAAATACGAAGGCGGAAAGCAGATATCAGGTCGAACACCTGAGTCAATACGAAGACACGCATAAACTAACATTCGCGTCTTGGGAAAGATTTATCAAAAAACGGGAAGCTACAAAGCAGCTGAGCAGATACAGACTTTGATCAAAAGAAATTTTAACACAGATCTAATATAGAAGTTAGCGCGCTTGCCCCGCAATCGTTGGGTCGACAGTTCGAATCTCCGTCCGGATTCTTTTTAAGCTGACACTATTTACTAGGAGAGTTACCTCTGTCACTGGGCATCACAGGGGGGAACGGGTAGGTGGAACTCGTAGCCATGACAGGCAGTCCGCTTAAGAGAAGAATAACTCTGATTTAAAAACCCTGGAGCTACAGGCATAATTTTCCTCTTCCAGAAAATCCTATTTGAGTATAATAGAGTTAAAACTATTTGAAATATGTAGGTATATCTTACACACTCAGCTGTTCGGTAACTCCACCCTAGGGGTGGAAATTAACGGACCAGACCACTGAATTCCGCCCCACGGACAGGTCTAGGTCATGGCCGTTAGTAAGCAAACACATATATAGTCAGACATTATAGTATATGGTTATTCATGTGATCTATTCTATATTAATAAATCAGCCTAAATAGGGTTTCGAAAACCATAACTATAAATTTGTTTGATCGAAGTTGTCGGATGATAGTTTTTAGGCTTAAGGCGACAGCGAAATAAATTTTGAAGTAATGAACTGGGTTTTAAGAAAGACAATTACACAAATATAAATATATTCATAGAATCAACGAATGTACAATAATTTAAGTAGATTAGGTATACAATGTAAGATACTGTAAAATATGATTTACAGTAACAAGATGCAAAGAGAATCGAAGTATGTGAAATAAATATGAAATGATATGGTGGAATAATATGGTGAAATAATAATATAGTGACTATGATGGACTGTGAAATAGGGGCTGCAATATGAGAAGTAAATATTATTATGACCTACTCTCGTATGGTCGTTTGCAAAGAATTGTGAAAGAAAATGGAATTAACTAAGTATGATTTGTTTGTAGGTAAATGACAAATTGTAGAAGGAATGATTACCGACATTTATACGAAGAGTGGCTTGAGTCGAATGGGAAAGAATACTGTGCTATTTGGTCGAGCTGAAAGCGTGTGTTCGTTTGTTTGTGTGGGAAATTTTAAGAGATGTTGTTTGGAACAGTATTACATTAAATGAATTGACAATTAAAATAAATGAATTAATTAATTATTAAGTTGTACATAAAATTATTTAATTTACAAAAGTTAAGTAAAATAATTGAACGATTAAATTGACAAAGTTAAGTAAAATAATTGAACGATTAAATTGCCAAATTAAAGGATTGCATAATATGAATTTTACATGATAATTGATGTATATATATTTAAGTTTCCCAGGAGGTTTTTATTATAGGAATGTCCAAAGGCATTGCTATAACATTTATTATTTAACAGTCAGAAGTGCAACGCAACCAGAGTCAGAGAAAAAGAGAATCATTATTCGTTAACACCGTTCACTCCCTTGGTAGCGTTACGGAACCCGTTTAATTCACCTAAGTCCTGTCGCCTTTGAACCCAATACTGCGCGTAGAATTGAAAGCCTATTTATTGACCCCAAAGTACTCGTTACGCGCCACTTGCCCCTTTAATAGACCAGTATAAGAATGAAATCATATATTTTGCTGCGTCCTTTTCGAAGTCCTTCTTTATACCGAGTACCAGGAAACCTTCGTAAACCACAGCCTAAAGCATAACACTCGTGGAGAATTAATAAGGAGTCAGAAAAATTCGACCGAGGTTTAAAATAAGCACAGTTTCCAAAGGTCCTCACCACCCGTCGTGCGCAATAGCAACGAGGACTCTTCACTACACTCGCCATTGTGACTACCGACCAAGCTCTCACTAACCGGGTAACTTTTACATCCACCTTCCATATTAAATAAACCACCTTTTACCATCCCTTTTTATCATCTATAAACAAGACACATATAACCCAGTGCACCTATAAACTGGTGACTCTGTCGTTTCGGCCGGACAGTGAAGGTGTCGGGAAAATGGATGCATCAAGCCATCGTCGGACAGGACAAGGTGAGACGGAGTTCGTAAACGCTATCACCATCAAGCACCCCCCTTCCCCTCCATCTTTAATGAAACGGCAGTCATACGTTGGTTCCAAATTGTGGAGGCCAAATTTCACATCATTGGAATAAAGAAAAGCGCGTATACAAACATACTCACAGAGAAGGAGGATAATATTTTTTTCTATGTATTGGCCTCACATCCTCCTGAGACCGTCGATCGTCTTCTGGCGGCAATTACATAGGACAAAAATTATCAACTTTTAAGGGCAGAAGTGATTGGGCTTTTCGAGAAGACTAAACCCGAGCTTTTCGAGAAGCTCATTGAATCCTCAATTCTTACAGGCCGACCCTCTACCAATTTAGAGCAACTACCAAAAACTGCCCTTTATGTAGAAGCTGGTGAAGAGCTTGTGAGGCACAAGTTCATTCAATCTCTGCCGGCCAGAATCGCGCTTATAATTGCCACACAAAAAGAGCTAACCCTGGCACAATTAGGAAAACTGGCGGATGAACTGATGACATTCGATAAAGCGCAGTGCCTTAATGTAAAGACTTGTAGTGAAGAAATAGGACGCAGTGCCAATTCCATGCCCAACGCGTTTATTCCTTATATTAATAAGGATATGAGTGATAATTATATAAATAATTCGGCGGGAAATCCGCGGTCAGTGCCCAAAGGCGCGTACCCTAATGGCAATCGTCCCAGTTGTATGCAGAAAAATAGAGTTACAGTCATAGGTGGTCGCGATAACGAAAAAATGTATCACGATAGCCGAAAAATCGATAACGATAACCTTATCGTCGATAACCGATAATCGATAACTGGTGATAAATCCAAAACTATAATGTAATATTGATTATTGAATATATATAACGTTATTTTATAATACAATAGTAAGAATATTTTAATACTGATTCTTAGTTTCTTACCTGGTGAGGCTCTCCTTCATCTGCTCATAGGTTTTGAGGATCCTCCTCCCAGCTCGGACCTAACTATTTCTGCCTCCAAGGCACGCGCGGCTCGCCCCTGTGCTAAACTGGAAGCCAAAATTGAAATTATCGATTATCGCTAGTTTGAAACCCAAAGTATCAGCGATGCCGATGAATCGATAACGCGGAAAAAATATCGGATAACCGATAACCCGATATCGTTATCGCGATAACGCCCACCTATAATCACTGAGATAGAATTGCCTAAGGCGGCCGCGCCTCGCTTCCATCACATATTGAAACTCATGCTTCCCACGTGCATCCTGCGAGAGAGAGAAGAATGGCGTTCGTATCGCCCACCATTCCCGAGTATTTTCTTTCCCCGCTTCAAGTTTAATCAAGGAGGTTTAATCCCCCGTTTGCCTCCAGGCGTCGATCTGGTCACATTGAATTAGGCTTATGGGAAGATAAGATTTTTCCAAGCGCTACCGGGACATTCCATGGAAGTCCCCCATTGTCCCCTACCCCGAGGAGCTCGCTCCGGCTATTTATGCGATAGAAGTTCGCGTTTGAATCAGATCCCGATTATCTTCGCCAGGCATTACGCCGATCCGGTCTTCCTTGTGCACCTAGGAACTCTCTACCTCGAGAACCCCCTTATTGTCCAGAAGAGGACACTATCCTTGAGTGCCAAGGTTCGTGCCCCTCGAGACGCCAAGTTACATTGTTCTCTTCTGTTGTTCAGAAGAGAACAACTTTAGAACAGTCATTGTTCTTCGGGCCCGTTCTACAAGAAACGGTTCTCGCTCCCCTGATATCACGTCAGTGGTAACTTAATTCCCCCCTTTTAACGTTCTTCAAGAGAACGCTTGGTTACCCCAATAACCTCAATTGTTCATCCAGAACATCTCTGGTATCCTGTCTCCAGGATAGCTCGTACTTCCGAGCCCCACTTCGCTCTCACTCCTCGAAGTCAGTCCTCCACCCCCCTCGGTAAGGACAACCCCCCTAAAAACCCCTCTCCCTGGGAAAGAAATCGCCAATTGGACCGAAGCCATTCCTTCAAATCGCCTTCCTCTGCACGATGACCTCATAAATACGTAAGCTACGAATTACATTTAACTATTTAACTTTGTGCCAACGTAACTCCGTGCTTTAACACGGATCTAGCCACCCCTTTCCCTCTTTGTTTGTTTTGTCATTTTAAATCGCTCCAAATCTTAATCCTCCGCTTAGTCAAATTTAACCCATGACCTTTTTCATTTCATGTGTATCTCCCATTTTAATCCCCGGTCAATGTAATTATTTCCATGTGTTGTTTTGTTAGATTAATTAATAAAATTCTATTATATTGATGTTTGCAATATTATTTATCCTTAGGCTCCGTTCCACTTCTTAAGTATATTGAAGATAAATAAGCCCTCTCCAGGCCTATTTATTAACGTAGAGTCATTCTCGGCCACCTGATTAACCCTGCACTCGAATATAGAATAATCCCACAGAGAATAGATATATATTGTATCGTCGGGAGCCTTTCCTCCTCCCATCTCGGACCTAGCTATTTCTGCCTCCAAGGCACGCGCGGCTCGCTCCTCTGCTAAATTGGACCCTAAAATTGAAATTATCGATTATCGCTAGTTTGAAACCAAAAGTATTGGCGATGCCGATGAATCGATAACGCGGAAAAAATATCGGATAACCGATAACCCGATATCGTTATCGCGATAATTTATCGCGAAAACGCCCACCTATGTTTACAGTGCATATAACATACCAGTAGGATTGCTACCCTTCCGAAAGAACCAAAGACATATCATTCACATGTGTACTTTGTTCAGAATGCTAAATTTTGCAACCCCTGGTGCAGGTGTCCAAAGAGATGAAAACAAGTGCAGAGGCAACTTTCCTCCAGGCCATCTTTGCCAGCCCCGTCAGAAAACTAGTCTGGCATGCCATTGCAAGCGCGGCCGCTTGTATGTTATCTGTTTTGAACTTCGCCGCTAAAGTGTATAATAATAAATGTGAGTTTTTAATTGATACCAGTGCGAGTGTATCAATAATTCATGGTAAATTTGTGAATTCGGGTGAATTGCGCGAGTCCAATACAAATATTACAACGGCTAATGGTGGTAAAATAAAAGTGCACGGCGAGGTTCAAACGGATATATTTATCTCTAGTCTTCGCCGATCATTTAGGAGGTCATTTGTGGTCGCGGATACCACTTCAACGTTATTAAGAATTGACTTTCTAAAGCATTTTAATCGCTTAGTGGACTGTGCGCGCGGCATAATTATTGACGAACAAACCCAACTCGCATCCGAAGTGAAATTATCAGGGAATCCTGTGTTAGCTTTAATTATAAAGGACCTATAGAACCTCCCCCCCCCCATTGCAGAGCCATATTGGAGAAATACAAGGCTCTGTACAGTCCCGCGCCTGCTAATCCCTCCCCGTCATCGCCGAACACAGTGACGCACACAATTGAAACAGGTAGTGCTCCACCGACATTCGAACGGCCGAGGCCTCTTTCAATAGAGAAGCCAGGCACCACGAGAGAGGGGTGCAGCCGGTGCGCCGCACCAGGGCCCATAAGAGTCTAGGGGGGCCATGAATATCAAAGTTCAAAATTGAACATAACATAACATAATTTCGCGGATGACAAAAGCCACAAGGGCCTATCAAAGGTCATCCGCATCCGTCAAAACCAACCCACAGAATGCATCCATAGGATTAAGTCAGATCATGCATGTACAATATACAATCTAAACCGTCCATAAGAGGGTCAAAAACAAAAGGTATCATCATCAAGGCAAGACAAAATCAAAATTCCAAAAATTTTACAATAAAAGAAACTGCATACACAGGAATGAGTTGAGAGACCCACCCGCAAACCCCAGAGTAAGAAGTTAACCCTCCCTCCCCATATAATCATCTAATCTGCGCTTGAAAATATTCAAGTTTGAACTGTCTACTATCTCAGGTGGCAAACTATTCCCATACTCTACCACTTTATTGGTGAAAAAATATTTTCTAACATCCAGTCTGCACTTCTGTTTTTTTAATCTTTAAGTGGCGACCCCTAGTCCTATTATTACCTTCTAACTAAAAAAAACTTGTTAAAATCCAATTTATCCATCCCAGAAAAGATTTTAAAAAGCTCAATCATATCTCCCCCTCACACATCTTCTTTCAAATGAGAACATATTTAGTACCCACAGTCTATCTTCCTATTCAAGGTGCTTCAGGGAAGGTAATATTTTTGTTACCCTCCTTTGTACTGACTCTAGCATGTTAATATCATGTCTAAAATGCAGTGAACATGCTTGTATACAGTACTCTAAATGTAGCATGATATAAGAATGTATAGCTTAAAGATAACTTCCTTACTCTTGTAACTAACATTCCTTTTGAGGTATCCTAGTACCCTATTTGGTCTATTTTCTGCCTCAATACACTGCTTTGAAAACTTCAGTGACCTATCTACTATTACTCCTAAGTCCTTCTCATCTTCAACTGAATTAAACCAATGCCCATCCATCTCGTTGCTGAATTCCCTATTATCTCTTCCCATGTTAATAACTTTGCATTTATTAAGGTTAAAAGTTATCTGACACTTCTGAGCCCAAGCCAGTAACTTATTTAAGTCACCCTGCACTTTAAAGCTACCCTCAACTTCTTTGACTACAGCTGCCAGTTTAGTGTCATCAGCAAAAATTGACAATTTGTAATCTACACCCTCCTCGCTCCATAGAAACACTTGAACCCATTATGTGTGCTTTGATATCCTTGCCTACTCCGGATTCTGAGAATAGGTAAGAAATCTCAGTCCACCTATCTTTAAAGCACCCTCTTTAGCCTGTTTACCTTCTACTCATCTGTGCTGGTTTTCCTTCACTGCCCCACCCTAAGCCACGAAATTTCCCTGACCACTATCAGAACCTAGTTTCCTGCCCGCAAGGACCCAATAACACTATTCAACTCCTGCCACAAAACCTCAACCCTATCCCGGATCAGATGGAGCCCATCCATCGCATACAATATCTTATTCCACAAAAAGCCCTTCCATACATCTACAAACACTATGCCTGACTCTTCACACAGGCCTTTCACTCGTAATGTAATATTTTCCATTTAATAAGTAACTTGATTTTTAATGTTGAAAAGGAAAAGCTGACAATTCTGTAGATAGAGAGGAGTAGGAAAAGGGGCAAAGAAAAATTAATAGCGTAGGCGAGTTGCGAACAGCTTTCCGCGTTGCTGGACCACTGTTAGCCAGCGGGGAATCCACTCGGCCATCCTGAGTCTCAAAGAAGACTCATTCAAATGAAGCTCTTAAGCCACTCGCCTGCAATTCTCGTACGCTATAATTCTTATTATATTTTTTTCAGAATCTGCCCATCTTAAATATGTCTCTGCATAAATCAGGAGCACAAAAGAGGAAAAAAAAAAAGAAACGTAATGACAATGAAAGAATAGGATTACAGACACTCTTTCAAGTAGGTATGAAAAGAAAACAAGATAATGTGGAAACATATACGGATGCAAATTTGGAAGCAGGAGAAAGTGTAGGTGGCAGTCGTGAACGAGAGATCCTATATGGAAATGAGATAGAAGCTAATAAAGAAACAAATTCGGGGGCATGTGCAAATACGATGGACATAGATATTAATTCAGAACCTGGACCTAGTGGAGCAGATAAGAATGTAGATTCCAAAAATCAGGCAGACAGTGCAACAGAAATTCCTAAAACAAGTAGTGAATCATTGAAAGTAGTTCAAGATAAATTTGAAAAAAATAGCACTGGGCTTGTCGAGCTTGACATTGGATTCCTCACAGCATAATTTCCTTCTCAATCAGACATAGAGAATTATGTTAGCAGATGTCATATTGACTTTCTTTTAACATTGCCTAAAGATGGTAACAATCAAACATTTCCAGAAGGTATACTGAAGTTCAGAAACATTAATGCAGAACAGCATACCCGGGACTGGCTTATATGGAGTCAGCATAAGGAGTCACTATATTGTTTTCCGTACCGGCTATTTTGGAACAGTGTTTGCTGCAGGCTGAGTACTGCATCCAAATCTGCACTTGCCACAGCTGAAGGCTGGCTAGCCAGTGCTAAGTGGCGGAAATTATGTAACACGGTTCCCGAGCATGAAAAGAGTAATGGTATAGCGTACGAGAAGTGCAGGCGAGCGGCTTAAAAGCTTCGTTTGAATGAGTCTTTTTTGAGACTCAGGATGGCGGAGTGGATTCGCCGCTGGATAACAGTGGTCCAGCGATGCGGGAAGCTGTTCGCAACTCGCCTACGCTATTATTTTTTCTCTGCCCCTTTTCCTACTCCCCTGTATCTACAATGGGCATAGGAAATGCTATATAGCTGAGCGTGAATTAGAAAGACGTCTGTCATTGCAAGAAGGCATTGGAAATCTTCTAGAAGCATCAATTAAAGTGGAATCGGAAAAATGGGACAACCTTTTGAAACGAATTATTGATGTTACCCTATTCTTAGGAGAACGTTGCCTTGCTTTCCAGAGTTCTTCGCAACGAACTGGTGACTCAAATAATGGAAACTTTTTAGGTCTGATATAGTTGCTTTTCCACTCGGACCCTATTCTAAAGGAACATGTGTTAAAGGTAGAAGAGTCGCAAAAAAAGGGTGAAAGACTGCAAGTACATTACCTCTCTAATGAGTCCCAAAATGAATTCATTGCAGAATGTTCTTCTCTTGTTAAGCAGCAGGTTTTGGGAGAAAAGCAGTCTGTAAAGTACTATTATAGTATATGGGTATTCATGTTATTTACTTTATGTTAATAAATCAGCCTAAATAGCGTTTCGAAAACCATAACCATAAATTTGTTTGATCGAAGTTGTCAGCGGATAGTTTTTAGGCCTAAGATGACAGTGAACTAAATTTTGAAATAATGAACTGGGTTTTAAGAAAGACAATTACACAAATATAAATATATTCATAGAATCAACGAATGTACAATGAGATAAGTAGATTAGGTATACAATGTAAGATATTTTAACATATGATTTACAGTACAAGATGCGAAGAGAATTGAAGTATGTGAAATTAATATGGTGGAATAATATGGTGAAATAATAATATACTAACTATGAGGGACTGTGAATTAGGGGCTGCAATATGAGAAGTAAATATAATTTGGACCTACTCTCGTATGGTCATTTGCAAAGAATGTGAAAGTGGAATTAACTGAGTATGATTTGTTTGGAGGTAAATGACATTGTAGAAGGAATGATTACCGACCTTTATACGAAGAAAGCTGCGAGTCGACTGGCGCAGAATCGTGTGCTATTTCGTCGAGCTGGAAGTGTGTGTTTGTTTGTTTGTGTGTGTGTGTGTGTGTGAAATTTTAGGGGATGTTGTTTGGAACAGTATTACGTTAAATGAATTGACAAGTAAAATAAATGAATTAATTAATTATTAAGTTGTACATAAAATGATTTAATTTACAAAAGTTGAAGTAAAATAAGTAAAGATTAAATTGACAAAGTTAAAGTAAAATAACTGAATGATTAAATTGACAAAGTTAAAAGAATGCATAATATGGATTTTACATAATAATTGATATATATATATATATATATATATATATATATATATATATATATATATATATATATATATATATACTTAAGTTTACCAGGAGTTTTTTATTATAGGAATGCCTAGAGGCATTGCTATACTATGTAATAATAGTAGATTCTATACCAGATTAATCTCATGTTGAACAAACAACATTCCTTTTGCGTTAATTAGTTCGCCATGATCGATTTGAAATTGTTGAACGATTTCTGAAATTTGTAGATTGTAGTGACAAAACAGGATCTGAAATTGCTCAAATTATTACTAAAACATTGGAAAACCATGCTATTCCATTTGCTGATTGTATGGCACAAGGTTATGACAATGCGGCAAACATGTCAGACAAAGAGAATGGTGCACAAGCAATAATAAAAGAAGAGTGCCCTACTGCTATATTCTCTCCTTGTGGTTGCCACACACTTAATTTATGTTGTAATGATGCTGCTGAATGTATTCCAGAAGCAATCACCTACTTCGGAACTATACAAACCATATACACCTTATTCAGTTGCACCCCGAAAGGTGGGAAATATTGCAAAGCGTATTGGTTGTTCGCTTCATGGCATATCTGGCACCAGATGGTCAGATCGAGTTGAGAGTGTAAAACCATTTGTAGCTCACCTTCCAGGGGTTAAGTTGGCTTTGAAAGACCTTCTAGAGCTGAATCTCACTCCAAAAACCAGGAACGAAATCCATGGAGCTATATGTTATTTCAGTTCCTAAACCTGCATCATAATGTTAGTCGTGTGGCACAGAATACTGGTCCCTATTGACTTTTGCAACAAAGTCATTCAAGCTAGTGATGCGACTTTAGATATGGAAGTTGCAAAAATAGAAAGATGAAAATGTGAATTAAATGAACGAACCAGATGAATCCTCTGAGGGAGCCCACTTCCGAAAGCACATATTTTATGTAGTATTGGATAATGTTATTGGAGGGTTTACAGTTCCTTTCAGTGCAGCCAAACAGATTTCTGACACCTTGAGCTTTCTTTGGAACTACCAAAAGATGTCAGAAGAGGAATTGAAGCGCAAAGCAGCTAAACTAGCGGAGAAGTATTCTAAAGACATCAGCAGTGAAAACCTTGTGCAGGAAATGAATCACATAACAATGGTTCACAATGGTAATTTTGGTATAAAACAGTTGGGTGCATTAGAACTGTTAAATGCTTTGGCAGAGTACAGATTAAAAAGTATATTTCCCAACCTTAGTGTCAGCTTGAGGATGCTCCTTACAGCACCAGCCACAGAAGCATCAGCAGAAAGTAGCTTCAGCAAGCTTAAGCTCATCAAAAATTATCTCATGTCTACTATGGGTCAGGGTCGCCTGAACAACCTGGCTAGGCTCAGTATTAAGTCTGACATTGCAAAACATATAGACTTTGACACTGTAATTCGTAGTTTTGCCAGAAAAAATGCCCGCAAGGCAACCCTGTTTTAATGAAATTAGTTTATTTACTAAGTTTACTATCATTATATATTTTCTAAAGACTGTAGCCTTCATGAAACAGTGAGCATTCAGGTGATGAATGATTTAGGTATAATTGTAAAAAAAAAAATGATATGGACATGCATTAAGTGTAAATTGTGATTAAGATGTACATTTATGTATATGGCTACTATCGGTTAGTATATAAGTAAGCTTACTAAAAATTCCAAATGGCAAGTTTGATTTTAATTTTTTTTTCCATTATCATGTATGAAATGCTTGTACATTTTTATGTTCATAATTAAGCCAAGAAGTAAAAATACAGGGAGTTTTTGCTAAATTCTTGTCCTTCTATTACTGGTATTAGGGTTATAGAATTATTAAATTTGTTTTGCAAGTGAAAATTGTTATACTATTAATGTTAAATTTGATATATAGCTGTGAAATTCACAAAGCAACTGTGTTATGTGTATTCTTTGAGATCAGCCTGAGACATTTTGAAATTAACTAATAGCATTGGTAAATGGTTATAAAGTAAAACTATAATAAATAAAACATACCATTTTTTAGTTATAGTATTGAAAAGCTGTTGAAGCTCTTAATCATTTATGATTTATAATTTATAAGGGGGGCCAAAAAAGGTCTCGCACCAGCACATTTTTTCCTCTCAAGAGCACTGAGAGAAACTACAGGTTGCCGAAGGAACTTTCGAAACACAATTGAAGGAGGGAGTCGTGCGTCCGTCAAAATCATCATGAGCTTTGCCGATTCACATAGTGCCGAAGAAGTTGCCCGATGAGTACAGGGTTGTCGACGATTTCTGAGCGTTCAATGCGATCACAAAGCCTGATAGGTATCCGTTGTCGCGAATTTAAAGTTTTACGAACCACCTCCATGGCAAAAGGATTTTTTCAAGGTTGGATCTGGTGCGTGCCTACCATCAAATCCCTATGAACCAGGCAGACATAGAGAAGAATGCAGTAACCATGCCGTTTGGTTTGTGGGAGTACGTGAAGCTCCCATTCGGCCTCTGAAATGCAAGTTGCACATTCCAACGGTATATGAACAACCTATTTCGAGGATTAGGGTCCGTTTATAGACGAAATCCTGATATTTTCAGACAATATAGACGACCACTTGAAACATTTAGATCAAGTCTTCAAAATCCTGGTCGAAAACGGTCTGAGGATATCCCTGGAGAAATGCGAGCTGGACAAGGAAGAAATCATTTTTTTTTTAGGGCATCACATTTCGGTTGAAGAAATTTGCCCACCGGCCAAGAAAATGAAGGAAATTGGAGACGTGCCATTGCCGCGATTGCAGCCCTGTTGAACGAGCTTGCACGCCTGTAACCTTAGGCTCGCGTGGAATGATGAGCATTTGAGGATACCAAATTAGCTTTAATCGGCTCCCTTAACTTCTCTCACCCACTGCCCAATGATTCACCGTACCAGCTGGTGACGGATTGCTCCCATTACACGGCAGGTGCTGCCCTGCACCAAACGGTAAACGGATCGCAACGCCCGGTAGCATTTTTTTCGAGCAAGCTAAGCCGGAAACAGAAATCATACTCCACCTACGACAGAGAGCTCCTAGTGGCGTTTCTTGCTATTATCCATTTCAGGCACACGATTGAAGGTAGACATGTTACCTTGTGCACTGATCACAAGGCATTAATATAAGCTTTTTCATCGCCATTAGTGCAAAAATAGACCAGGCAGCAATGCCATTAGACAGCAATTTTGGAATAAATCAGCGATAATGCTTACGTGCGTGGTCAGAACAACGTAGTCGCTGACTGCCTTCCAAGGAAAGTCAATTCGGTCCAAATTGAGTCTTTTGACCTCCGAGCTTTGGCGGTAGGGCAGGATATTGACGAAGAAATGAATGAATTTCGCTCACAATTAAAATCTTTCCCTTTTCCCGGGGAAGCTCAACTATGGTGTGAAGTAACACCAATATACCCATGACTGTTTTTACCTATGGCGTGCATAAGGACTATCTTTAATCAATTACATTATCTGTCACACTCTGGAATCAAGGCTTCACTTCGTCCTATCAAATCTCGATATTTCTGGCCCAATTTGGACAGGGATATTCGCTCCTGGACAAGGGAGTGACTTCCACATCAATCTTCCAAGATATGTCGCCACACGAAATCCTCGACCCTACCCATTAATATTCCATCTTCAAGGTTCGAAACAGTGCATATCGATATAGTTGGACCACTTCCACCGTGTTCACAGCCTGGATAATCCTACCCCTCACACAATCGGAATTTACTATTGTACATCGACCGAGCAATGAGATGGATAGAAGCGATACCGATTCCGGACATACATATGTAAGTGTCGCAACGGTTGCATTAGCTATCCTAGACAGGTTGATTTACAGATTTGGAGTCCCGCTTTACGTAGTAACCGACAGAGGCGCCCAATTCTAATCCGAGCTATTCAAGGAACTGTCTACCTTCGTTGGTTTTCATCATCTCTGCACCACGGCGTACCCCCTGTCCACGAACGGGATGGTGGAAAGGGCACAAATGACTTTAAAGTGCTCCATAATGGCCCGTCGAGAAGGCTGGCTGGTGGCACTTCCAATCATTCTTTTGGGCATTCGCTCTTTGCCTAATGACAAGATTTTCAGCTTTCCCAGCAGTCACGGGAACCACACTCTTGTGCCCGAAACCTTAGTTTTGTCATCGTCATCGAAGACCGACTAAATTTATTAAAGAATCGGGATCAACTATGGCACAAGTCGATTTCACGCAGGCATTCCTAAGGCACTTGCACTCGGTGCCTAAGCCTTTCGTGCCCCCAAATCTTCGTGAAGCAACTCATGTGTGGGTCCGAATATACTGCGTTCACAAACCACTAGAAGCGCCATATGCTGGCCCTTTCCCGGTAATCCAGCGCGACAGCAAAGTTTACAAATTGGAATTCCCTGACGGAAAAATGGATATTGTCTCAGTGGTCAGACTGAAACCGGCAAGATTACCTCCCTTACATAATTATAACGTTCCGGGTAATCAGCAAAGCCCATGGACTCAGGCTGAGAACAGGAAGAGGACTGGGTGCAATTCGCCTCGTGGACTGCATGGCACACAAGACAATGATGCCTCAGGAAGTCGACGGGACACATCTATAGGAATCGGAGAGATTAAAGGCAAACCGGACGTTTTCACGTGCTCCGAGAGACGAGTCACATTTGCCAAGAATCCGTCATTCGTATATTTCTGAATCTTTGTGTAGGCATTATTGTAGCGGCACATTTCAATGAAAGAGGAGGAGGCATAAATATAAACACGCCTCGCTACTCTTGCGTGCTATATTATGTATTTGTACATTGTCGTAATTATTACATTTGTATAGCAATCTGAAGAGGATGGGACGAAATTGTGAAATAAATTATATATCATTGTATTAAATTATATATATATATATATTATTATTTTTCTGTATGGAAGAACATGACATAATGAATAGGCGCGTTTTTGTTTGTTTTTTTTAGTTCAGGTGTATGCACTTATTCAAATTCAAATATAAATCTTTATTAATTAAAAACATTACAAAATAAAAATAATTATACAAAATTACGTCACAGGAATATATAAGTATAGCAATGCCCTCTAGCTCTAGGCATTCCTATAATAAAATGCTCCTGGGAAACTTATATATATATATATATATATATATATATATATATATATATATATATATATATATATATATATATATATATATATATATACATCAATTATGTAAAATTCATATCATGCAATCCTTTAACTTTGTCAATTTAATCGTTCAATTATTTTACTTAACTTTTGTAAATTAAATCATATTTTATGTACAACTTAATTAATTAATTTATTTTACTGGCAATTCATTTAACGTACTACCGTTTCAAACATCATCTCTTAAAATTTCACACACAAACAAACAAACACACGCTTTCAGCTTGACCAAATAGCACACTATTCTTTCCCATTCGACTCTCGACATTCTCCGTATAAAGGTCGGTAATCATTCCTTCTACAATTAGTCATTTACCTCCAAACAAATCGTACTTAGTTTAATTCCACTTTCTCTAACAATTCTATGCAAACGACCATACGAGAGTAGGTCCTAATTATATTTACTTCTCATATTGCAGCCCCTAATTCACTGTCCATCATAGTCACCATATTATTTCATATTTATTTCACGTACTTCAATTCTCTTCGCATCTTGTTACTGTAAATCATATTTTACCATATCTTACATTGTATACCTAATCTAACTTATCTCATTGTACATTCGTTGATTCTATGAATATATTTATATTTGTTTAATTGTTTTTCTTAAAACCCAGTTCATTATTTCAAAATTTATTTCGCTTTCGTCTTAGGCCTAAAAACTATCTGGCGACAACTTCGATCAAACAAATTTATGGTTATGGTTTTCGAAACGCTATTTAGGCTGATTTATTAATATAGAATAGATCACATGAATAACCATATACTATAATAGGTAACGCTTCTAATCAAGCCCATGAGGAGCAAAGCTCTTGGGGCAATCATTAAGTTAACAGATTAAAATATTTAAATTACTAGGAAACATATCCAGTGGAATGAATTATGAATGAATCACATGAAAAACAAAACAAACTACAGAAATACAATACAGATACTACATGATGTTGGAATAAAGAATATAAAACTATCAATAAATACATAGGAACAATCTAATACAGTTGTAATGACAGCAAAATTTAGTTGGTCAAAATAAAGTACCCATTGATATTTTTATAGTATATAGAGTTATAAAGGAGCAATAAATTTAGAAAAAAAATCGGTATTGTAAGAGGGATCAATGGCCTATTACATTGATTAAGTTGGGGCGTGGTGCAGATATTGATAATATTATCAATATGGTATGGCAATTCATGGTACATTGTTGATATGAAATAGCTTGCAGCCTCTTTTGAAGAGAGGTAAGGAAACAGTATTCTTTAGGTAACTAGGGATTGAATTCCAGGAAACAATACCTTGGTACAATAGAGAATTTCTACAAAGGTCACATCTAGCATAGGGCAATTTAAGGTTACTATTTCTAGTCGTGTAATTATGCAGGGTTTGTATGTTATTTATAGAAGCACGTTAGAGAGGATATCAACCAGGCTTGAGAATTTTGTACATGAAAATCTGAGTGATATTTGTGCAGGTTATCTACTTTTAGGATTTACAATTGCTTGAAAATTGGTTCATTATGTGCCAAGTATGTACTCCCACTTATTATTCTAACTAAACGCTTTTGTAGCATAATTAAATGATTTAAAGCATTTTGTCTTGAGCTACCCCAAGCGAGAATGCAATAAATCAAATGTGGGTAGAGAAGTGAGTAATATAGGTTCTTCAGAATTTCTGCTGGAAAGATGGTCTGTAATCTATAGAATAAACCGGCTAACTTGGATGTTTTAGCTACAATATTGTTTATATGCTGCTTAATAGTTAATTTGTAATCCAATAGCACACCTAAGAACTTCCCTTGAGTCTGTTGTAAAAGAACTTTATCACTTATTGTAACATTAACATTATTTGGAATATCTTGTGTGGAAAATATCATGTAATATGATTTATTAATGTTTAACGTTAACTAGTTGGCCAAAAGCCATTCGTGAATATGTAGTAGGTCTTCACTTAGTTCTTGCGAAAGTATATTGATGTCATGATTGGAGGAGTAGAGTGTTGTATCATCTGCAAATAGAATAGCTTTTAGGGTTCTCGTGACTTGTGGTAGGTCATTTATGTATATTAAAAATAGTATAGGACCAAGCTCTGATCCCTGTGGTACACCTATATGCATTGATTTAGTGCTAGATTTGCACATTTTGTGAAGTGCATTAATTTTATCAGCACGGCTTCGCCTTTGGACCTTTCCTATAAAAAGTGCTTCGTGCAAAATCTTAGCGAAATCGAACCATGTTAACAGGTTGCACACTTTTGTCTTTTCTGTGTTGTCCGGTGGGAGCGAAGGGGAGTTTCATGGCGAGGGCATTAACTTTCCCTTCTGAATGACATGTTGACTTTTTTCTCAGATTGTCTTCCACACGAAGCAAGAACCTTCTCTGGCTCCTGGAGAAGTCACCGAATCCAGGTTTCTTAGAAACCCGCCTGCCCTCGCGGGAAGATGTCCTCCTGGTCTTCCCCCATCACCATCAGGTGCCGAAGGAGACCCTCCCGGAGGCGGCCAAAAGCACCTTTCTCAAGCTGCACGAAGTGTGGGAGAAAGCGAACCTCAATGTCAAGGTGGAGCACGTGATTTGTAATAACACCAGGAACCTTCACAACGAGTACGTGAGCCTCAAGAAGGAAGCCAAGCTGGAGACACCTGCCACCGTGACAAAGAAGGAGGTTTGGGAGGGCGACCTACAGGATGTCTTCGATATCGCGAGCGATAAGATCGCGGAGGCCAACGTATCAAAAGAAGATTTAGCCTTTCTGGAACTGCAGAGGTATGACAGACAGTCCTGTTCAAAGGCAGTGTCGATAAACTCCATGCGTCCGCTGTCGCAAAGAAGGCTGACAGAAAGGGCAGATGAGGAAGAGGAAGCAAGAGGGTGAAGTGGAGAAGTTGTTGAAAAAGGTTGCCCTGGAAGAGACTTCCGATCCATCCTTTGTTTCTTCTGGATCATCTGTGTTGGATGAGGACTTCCTAGGCTGCCTTTCTCCCACAAAAAAACTCAGAGAGGAGAAGGCTGTCCAAGAACCCAATGACTCCAGCCCTGAAAACGACCTGGGACAGGGAAAACCTTTCATGTCGTCAAGCTGTTGCGTCCTTCGTTGTTGCAGCCTCAAGCTTGGGGCATGATGTCTTGAAGATCTCCTCCTCTGCCTCCACTGTGCATCGGATAAGGAGAAAGAACCGATAAACTAAAGCAAAGCGCATTGAAGAAGCCTTCCGTGATCCGCCTCCCCTTCTTCTCCAATGGAATGGCAAACTGATTTCAGTGCTGCCATATCTCGGATCTCAGAGGAGAGGATCGTTGTTGTGCTTACTGGGACCAACTTCGAGGAGCTTCTTGGAGTACCCATCGCTATTGATGGAACCGGGAGAGAAGTAGCGGCTACTGTCCTGCGGCTGCTGGAAACGTATCAGATTGCTGACAAGATTATCGCTCTCTCCTTTGATACGACTTCGGCCAACAGTGGCATTATTAGCGGAGCCTACACCATAATTGAACAGTCTCTTGGAAGACCTCTTTTTTAGCTGGCATGCCGGCATCACATTCACAAGGTGGTACTGAAGGACACCTACGAACTCCTCTTCAGCCCTTCCCCGGGTCCAGAGATTCCCCTGTTCAAGCGATTACGAGAAAGATGGGACTCCTTGGACAGGACATCCGTCAGTGCCCTCAACGACGAAGAACCCCTGGATAATTTGAGCGAATCACAGAGGGTGATAGACTTCCTCAGGGAAGTCATCCGTGACAGAGATCACCAAAGGGAGGACTATCTTGAACTCCTTCAACTCTCTCTTGTCTAGCTGGGAGGATGGAGCAGGGATCTTCCTCAATTCAGGTCCCCTGGAGCCTACCATCAGGCAAGATGGATGGAAAAGGCTCTTTACATCCTCAAGATTGCCCTGTTTTCATAACTGGAGCTGACGAGGTCGGAAAAACGCGGACTCCGACGACTGGCCCGTTTCGTCAGTCTCATTTACGTCAGATTCTGGTATGAGGCAGCCGTCCCGAACTGTGTACCGAAGAATGACCTGGAGTTCTTGGAGACTCTCCAGGTGTTTGTGCATAGAGAACTCGGGTTAACGGCAGAGAGCAGGCCCACCGAAAACACATCTGGTACCTCTCGGAGCAATGAGTGTCCCTAGCGTTCTTCGAGGTTCTTCCAGCAACCTTGAAAGCACTCAAGAGACTTGAAAAGAACTTCACTCTCCCTGACGGCCTTCCCGAATTGGTGACAAGGCGAACTTTAGAGGCCATTCGGGTCTTCGCTTGGAGGATGGTCATTACCCAGAACGTAGAACATGTTCTGCAAGATCCACGAACTCGAGCCACTGTCTGAGGCCTGCATGTCTTTAATGATGCCGCAGAGAAAGGAGTGGCACTGATCCAAAGAATCCAAACCCGAACCAAAAACGAGCAACAGAAGCAGTTCCTCCCCAAAGTTGTTTATCATGACCGCAAGACCGTTAAGAGAACAAAGGCTGGATTGGTCACTAAGTTCCCTCCTACTCCTTGAGCCCCATCCAAAAACGACTTGATTGCCCTGCTCTACTTACAGAATTGTTCTGCATTTCTGGTTCCCCCGTGGAATTTTTCACAACTTTGTTTGGTAATTTTCAGTCGAATACCGTTCGTTGCAATTTTTTGTCTTCTCCTCCAATTGATTTTTTCGAAGTTTCACTTGAAATGTGGAATCTTGTTATTCTGTGCGACCGGTAAATATTGACGAATCAAACCAAACTTTTGCATATAGTATTTATGGGTCATAAGAAGCAAGGGGAGACCCGTGCTGACAACTTTTAACACATTTCATTTTTTTTACCCCCGGAAGAGAAACACCCTACAGAACATAAGTATACAAAGAAAATAATACATATAATAAGCACATTCTCGCATTAGCGCGCACACAAAGAGGCACACATAATACAGACAATGAATACACTCTCGCATAAGCACACACACAAATATAGGCACATGTACATTTAACAAACAAAGAATTATTAATGTCAATGTCCTCCTGCCCCCAAAATATGGGAAATTGAGGAAATGCCCAAGCCAAGAGACTCTAAAGGACTGCGTCGTTATTTGGGAATGTTGGGATACTACAGAAGAATGATGCCCAACTTTGCGGACAAATCAGCACCGCTAACTGAGTTGTTGCGTGTGTGCCCCAAGTCGAAGAACATCGAGTGGAGTGAAATCGAGGAGAGAGCGTTCGAATTAACAAAGAAGGCTTTAGAAGAAGCAATCACACTCCATCACCCTCTTCCGGACAATTTACCGCTGCAATTGGTGACGGACTGCTCCCAATGCGCGGCAGGTGCTGCTCTCCACCAGATGGTGAACGGCGTCGCGAAGCCCATAGCTTTCTTTACAAAGAAGCTCTCAGAAACGCAGCAGGCGTATTCAACCTACGACCGTGAGCTTCTCGCCGCATACTTGGCTGTTATGCATTTTATGCACGTAATCGAAGGGCGCAATACGACGCTGTGCACCGACCATAAGCCATTAGTATCGGCATTTTCGTCCCCGTTAAGTGCAAAAACTGACAGGCAGCAGCGTTATTGGACCGCCATTTTAAAGTATATCAACGACATGGCATACATACGCGGCCAAGACAACATAGTTGCAGATTGCATGTCAAGGGACGTCAAATCGGTTCAAATTGATTCCCTTGGACTTCAAGAGCTAGCAGCCGCACAAGAAAAATTCAAACCTTTCCCATTTAATGGAGATATACAATTATGATGTGAAAATACAACACGAGCTCCTAGACCATTTGTACCAAAAGAGTGCAGGAAAACGATATTCGATCAACTGCACAATATATCGCACCCAGGTGATTGAGCCTCCCTGAGGTTAATTAAAGCCCGATATTTTTGGCCGAACATCGATAGGGGTGTGCGTTCATGGGCTAAGGAATGTATGTCTTGCCAGGCAGCTAAAATATTGCGCCATACGAAGTCTCCAATTCTACCAATAGAAACATAGTCAGAGAGGTTTAAGACGATACACGTGGACATAGTGGGACCGGGAGAGAAGTAGCGGCTACTGTCCTGCGGCTGCTGGACAGTAGCCGCTACTATCGGACAATCTTTCCCCTCACAGTGCCGTTACGTTCTAACTTGCATCGATTTGGCCTCGAGGTGGGTGGAAGCAATCCCTATCTCGGACACGAATGCCGCCACGATTGCTTTTGCTCTGCTGGAAGGATGGATATCCAGATTTGGTGTCCCGTTGTATGTGATTACCGATAGAGGTGCACAATTTGAATCGAATCTGTTCAAAGAATTGTCAGCCCTCGTTGGTTTTTATCGACTGCGAACCACGAACTACATGCCCTCCACGAACGGGATGGCGGAAAGGATCTATAGGACTTTTAAAACGGCATAATGGCCCGGAAACAGGATTGGTTGATGGCACTCCCGGTGGTGTTGCGAGGCGTAGGCGCCTTACCGAATGATTCGCGATTTTCCCCATTCACAGCGGTAACTGGAACGACGCTACTATGCCCGAAACCACTGGTATCACCGAGCTCGTTGAAAGAACAATGCAAGTTCGTCAAGGATTTGGCCACGACAATGGCCCAAATAGATTTTAGACAAATAGCCACGGGCAATATTCACTCGGTGACAAAGCCTTACATACCACCTGGCCTGATGGAAGCATCACACGTGTGGGTACGAATAGACCGTGTTCGAAGACCTCTTGAGGCGCCTTATTCGGGCCCCTTCATGGTTATCGAACGCGGCAGTAAGGTGTTCACACTATTATTCCCAGACAGAAGGATGGTCACCGTCTCAATTGACCGGTTGAAACCTGCCCGATTACCCCAGTCAATTGAGGACTCTCGGGACGGCGATCGGAGTATCCCGGTGTCCCGGGCCGCCCAGAAAAGGCTGAAACCCGAGACCCTGCTGGGGAAATGGAACCCGCAACTGGAAGGGGGACCGAAACCCCTGATCCTGGCCCTTCGCCTAGAGCAGAGGAGCGGCAAGAGGAACGTACCTCATCGCGAGCGGGAAGAAGGATTAAGTTAGCTAAAGACAACATATACTCGTGTATATATATATATATATATATATATATATATATATATATATATATATATATATATATATATATATATATATATATATATATATATATATATATATATATATATATATATATATTTATTATTGAGAGGCGAATAACAAATTGTTAAATGAATAATACTTAGCCTAAAAATTTATACGGCAGTGTGCCAATATAAATAAAAAGAGTACATAAGGTGAAATTATATAAGATTCATATCGCGAAGTTCGTGATATTCAGACACAAAGTCGTCACGAGGTACCAGGATGGGAAGAACTATAAATGTGTAATTAAAATAGACAGCTCCCATACAAAGTAACGAATGAAATAAATAAATTATTGCATAAATATTGTCAAACTTATTGTAAATGTTAATTAGCTGTAAAGAATACTAATCCAGGTTGAATGCTAGGTATATCAATTAAAGTAGGATTTAAGAATCCATAACAATTGTTAACCTAAGAAAATAACATATTAAATGTAGAAAACAAAATTTTGTAAAGGTCAAGGTTGTAATAGCAGCAGGTAAACGACTCCGTCGACTTAAGGGCGGACGCCTATAGCAACCGGCGTGTACGTCCAAAATAGGACACACGCGAGAGACGCTACACACATAAAGTACAGAGAGAAAAAAGGTTTTTTGTTTTTTTTTTAAGAGCTTATCTGGCGACTGCCTACTTGGGCATTAGTCGCCGTATTAAAACTGGCCTAGTTCTAGGCTACTTTAAAAAAAAATTAAAGAGAAAAAAAACAACACCCCAAAAAGGGGGAAAGGAAGCAAGCTGGTGCGTCGGGGAGAGATCCCCCCGGCGCAGGAGCGTGCAACTAAAGGAAAAAAAAACAACAACAAAAACAAATACAAAAAACAAAAACAAAAAAAAAACAAAATAAACCTTGCTTAAATAATAGGGAGAAGGCCGGCCTCCCCCAAGAAGTCCACAACTCCACAAGTCAATGTGCACGAATCTGTCCCGAGTACAAGGGACAATCGGTAGCGACCCCGCCCATCCCGGTACCAGGACAGGCATCGTGCGCGAAGATCACCCAGACTAGGACATTCGACAAGAATGTGCCGAACAGTCTGGGGGACGACGCAGTCGTTGCAATAGGGCGCAGGCGGGCGCTCCATCAAATAGCGATGCGTCACACGAGTGTGTCCAAATCGGAGACGACAGAAAGCGACCTGAAGCCGCCGCGGCATTGGGGGATAGGTACATGGGAACAGTCGCGGCGCAATGGCACGCAACTTTAAGTTCCCTTCGACCGTCTCCCATCTTCTTTGCCAAGCAGTCCGAAGAGCTGCCCGTATTCCTGCCATGTAGTCGGTGTGAGGAAGAGCAAAACGCTAGTCCAGTCGCAGAGTCCTCGCGGACTCTTTGGCACCCTCATCGGCGCGCTCATTCCCCGCAATTCCAACATGTCCAGGAGCCCAGCACAAGATAATCTCGACATCTTCCCGGCTCGCCAAAACCGTGGTGTCACGGATTTCGCGAACCAGGGGATGCGGAGATTCCAATGCCCCGAGAGCACTCAGGGCGCTTTGTGAGTCGCTATAGATCACAATCTGGTATCCGAACCGAGCACGTCGCGTAATTTTTCGTACCGAGTGGTGTATTGCCACCAGCTCAGCTGTGAAGACAGACGCAGCGCCTGGTAGAGCCCCGCTGACTTCAAACAGAGGAGATACGGCGTGAAGGCCGACCCCTCTTGGGACTTGGAGCCATCCGTATACACTGGCACGGATCCAGCGTGACATGATGTGTGCTCAGAAAAGGTCGAACGCAATACTCCCGGTGCAGTACAAGCTTTGGGAGCAAAGGCGTAGCGACAAATAGCCAAATATGGTACCCTCCAGGGTGGTGTCCTGGTCAGAACCAGGGGTGCCACCGGCCCGAGAGCTATATCTAGCTCTCGAAGGAGTTTCCTGGCCCTAAACCCAAAGGGCTTAGGGTATGACTGGCGTCTCTCGGCGGCATAGTCACCATAGAGATCAGCTGCGGATACTGAGCTGTTGGCAACTGAGGAAGGCGCCGGGCTCGCGCGTACAGGCGAGTGATGCACTGCACGCGGCGCAGAGCGAGTAGCATCTCCCCAGCATCGACCAACAGGCTCTCAATGGGGGAAGTGCGGAAGGCACCGGTCGCAAGGCGAAGGCCGGTGTGGTGGATCGATTCCACCTTCCGCAATAAACGCTCGGCTGCGGATGCATAAAACTCGCATCCGTAGTCGAGCTTGGAACGAACAAAGGATCGATAAAAAAGTAGGGAAGTAGCCCTATCAGCGCCCCAAGCGCTAAACGTCATGGAACGGAGAATGTCCATGGCGCGGGTACAAGAGACCCTAAGGCTGCGAATATGAGCCTCCCAGGTAAGGCGTCGGTCGAATACAAGACCAAGGAAACGGTGCGACTCAACCACATCCAGGCGCACCCCATTAAGAAACAAACCTGGGTCGGGGTGAAGCCGTGGATGGCGGCAGAAGTGCGCTACCTTAGTCTTGGCCCAAGAAAACCCAAACCTGTGCGCTTCGGCATATGCGCTTCGGCATAGCGGTTCAATGGCTGTTGGAGTCGACGCTCCAGATTTGGCAACTGGGCCGCGCCAAAAGAGATTGAAAAGTCGTCCACGTAAAGCGTAGCGAGAACATCTTCCGGCAGCACCGAGGTGATGCCGTTGATGCTCAGGGCAAAGAGTGTGACACTAAGGACACTTTCCTGCGAGACACCCTCTTCCTGCTCCTTTGGGCTATAGAGGGGTTCCCCCACCCGTACGCGGAATCGACGAACTCGCAAAAATTCAGATATAAACATTGGGAGGCGTCCCCTCGCCCCCATCGTGTGGAGAGTCTCCATGATACCGTATCACCATGCGGTATCATAGGCCTTTTCCAGATCGAAAAACACCGTGGCGTAGTGCTGTCTACGAAGGAAAGCCTCGCAGACGGCATTTTCCAGTCGGAGCAGAGCATTCGACGTGGAGTGGAACTTGCCGAAGCCGCACTGTGCAGAAGACAGATGGCATCCGCTGTCCAGGAAAAAGGCTAATCTAACATTTACCAATTTCTCCATCAACTTGCACACGCAAGAGGTTAGAGAAATTGAGCGGAAACCGGTCAGAGTACAGTGATCTCTCCCCGGTTTGCGAAAGGCGAGCACAGTAGCGATTCGCCAGGAGTCTGGGAGAAGACCTTCCACCCAGATCCTGTTAAACAAATCTAACAGAAAGGCCATGCCTCGCTCACCCAGGTGTCGAAGCATGTCGTACGGAACATCGTCTGGACCATGGGCGGTGTCCACGCACGAAGCGAGAGCGGAACGCAACTCACTCAAAGAAAACTCGTCGTTGAAGGGTTCTCCGCCTCTGGAGGTAAAGTCCAGCCGGCGGCCTTCCGCGACATCACGACGTGCATTGAATGCTGGCGGAGCAGCATTACGGCTAGAGAATGCGGAAAAAGCGGTCACTAAGGATTCCGCCACGGACGCGGGGTCCGAGATTGCGGTCCCATTCTCCTGGAGAACGGGAGGGGGGTCCTGCGAGAACTTGCCCCGAATCCTTTTGACTCACTTCCACACCTCAGCTAAAGGGGTCTTCCCGTTAAGTAAAGACCTGTATGCCCTAGGAAGAGCGGCGGGCGTGCTTCGAAATATACCGGAACCTAGCCCTAGCCCGACGAAATTCAGCGACAGTAAAATTGTTCGGGCGGCACTTATAGCGCATGTAGGCATAACGCTTCTGTTTGAGGGCCGTCTCACACTCGGCGGACCACCATGGGAGTGGTCGGCGTGCAAAACGGCCAGACGTCCTAGGAATAGTAGTCAGGCCCACGGCGATGAGGTTGCCGGAAAAGAACTCAACGGCCTCATCTACCGACCTAAACTCCTTGACTGAGATAGAGAATTCAGTCTTTTTCTGAAATGCAGGCCACCACGCCCTCGCCAAGCACCACCGAGGTGGTCTCTTAGGCGGCAGTTGCCCTGAAAATGATATTTGAATGGAAAAGTGATCACTACCATGGAGGTCATCGACCACCCCCCAGTCAAAATCAGGCTGTGCATCCTAAGAGCACAAAGATAGATCAAGGTAAGAAAATGAAGCGGTTCTCAGACAGTGATGCGTAAACTCATCCACGTTTAAGACACCTATCTCTAGCTCTTCGATCAGATCGGCAAGGACCTGTCCCCTGGGATTTATTTAGTTATCTCCCCAGAGAGGATGCCTGCCGTTCAGATCTCCAAGCAGGAGAAAGGGCTTCAGCAACCGTGCCCCGACGCGGTGGAAGTCCCCCGCGTCGAAGTCAGCTGACGGTGGAATGTACGCAGAAATGATAGTATACCTCCTATCCAGGTGCAGCTGCACAGCCACTGCCTGGAAGGGGGTATCTAAAGAGAAAAGAAGAACGGAGACATGATGCCGGGTGTAAATCGCGCATCTCTCAGCCCGGCCATCCCGCGGTGGTGGGGTCGCAAGACCCTTATACCCCGGGAGGGTGTGCAGGGGGCACGCGCATAGCATGGTCTCCTGCAAAAAGATAGCTAACGGGGAGCGGGACGAGACAAGCCTCTGCAGCTCATCCCAGTTGGCCCGGAGTCCACGGCAATTCCATTAAAGGAATATGCCCTCCAGGCCTAGCTCGGAGGAGACGCGGGGGCCCTCCTCGAACTGAAGACCCTCACGGGAATGGCCGTACGCTTCCCGGGGGCAGAACCCCAGCCGCTGTTCGCCGGACAGAGCGCTGAAGGCGCTGTCGCCTTCGATGACTTATTGGGGGAGGTTGGGCTCGCCATGCGAGTCTTTTCCTCCCTCCGCATCGAAACCTTAGGCGGGCGTTGCAGCTTCGGAGGTGGGGGGCCCTCTTTTCTAGGAACCACCGTCTCCGAGCCACTCGCCACACCTCGGGGAGTGGGCAAAGGAGCCGAAGCTCCTTTGTTGCTGTCCTCCTTTCGGGGGACAGCTTTAGGAACCCCGGAAGATGGCCTAGCGACCATCTTCAGGGGTGTTGCCTCCTGTGAGTCTAACGACTCGGTGGAAGAGCGTGGCCTTTTCGCCTTACGGGAAACGGTCACGCTGGGGGAAGAGGGGGGGAGCCCTTGTTTTAGCCGGGGCTTGGTATGAACCCTTTTTTGCCGCCAGCTTTACTAGGGCAGCGCCCGGGGTGGGTAGAGCCCGCATAAGTTCTCCGAATTGGCGCGGAAACAACCGTGCTCGTTGACCTGGATTGGCCAGGAGCAGAGGGTGCCTTTCTAACTATTGAGGCATATGACGTCCCAGGCAGAGCCGGGCGCGCCAGGACCAAGTCCTTAGCCTTGCGGAATGAGAGTTGATCCTGGACCTGAACGGCCAGGATTTCTTTCTCAAGGAGATATGCACCACATTGCTTCGAAGAAGCAGGGTGCGGCTCTCCGCAATTGACACACTTGGCCACACACGATTTGGACTTATTGTGTGCAACCTTGGAGCAATTTACACAGACTTCGGGTGACCCCGACTTTGCACCTCTACATGAGCGATTCGTATGGTCGAAGCGGTGACAGTAATAGCACCTCCGCGGCAGTGGCACGAATGCCTTCACGCGGTAGCGGTACCAACCGGCACGCACCGACTCAGGGAGCTTGTCACAGTCGAACGGGACGAAGAGTGTAGGGGTGGGTCTCGAAGCCCCTCCCTGTTTTCCCATCACACGTTCGACCTTGACCGCCCCATGGTCGGCCAGCTCTAGGTTGATGTCCTCAATGGAGTAGTCCACGAGTTCCCTCGCATAAACTACTCCTTTCACAAAGCTCATGGTAGAGTGCGGCGTTACACTCACCGGGGTGCCATGAAGTGTCCGAAGAGCACTTATCTTGGCCGCCTCGGCGGGATTCGCTGTATTCGCCAGAAGGCTCCCGTCCGAGAAACGAGTCACCTTCGGCTCTCTACCAATTGAAGTAGCTAATCCTCTCCTCTGATGGATCATGTTGCCCTTGGACAACATGGTGCCATCAGTGGAGCGAATAACGAGGAAGCTTTTACAACCAGTGGGCTCGAAAACGCTAGGTAACCTCTGAATGAGGGGCCTCAATGTCATCGAGGCTCCGCCCTGTGCACTTTTGTTCTTAGTCAGGGGCTCCACACGCGGGGGGGGCAGAGGGGGGGGGATGGGCCGATCTTGGCTTGGTCGCTTGCCAAATTGGCAGCAGACCCATCCATCCCCGCAGCCGTCGCGGATGGAGAGGAGCCCCGAGTCTTTTTAGTCTTTTTCTATTTCTATTTTGGAGAGGAGGGCGGGGATATAACCCACTTCTCACTTCCGCCGGAAGAAGCCCCCAGGCCAGATGGACCGGCCTCACCCAGGTCATTGTCCGAAATGGAGAAGCTTCTGGTAGTCGTGGGGATACCGGTCGGAGGAGATCCCTCCCCTACTTGTACTGCTTCGGAAACCACAGCCGTTTGAGGAGGACCTTGCTTATGGGCGGATTCGGGTTCGGTGCTTGGCGCCGAGCCAGGATTCCCCCCCATGGAAGGCCCTACCGTCTGAGGCTGGGTTTCCTCAAGGACCATGTCTATCTTAGGGGGAGCTTCCAGTTGGTTATTTCCCCCACCCCAAGACATTGCAGTTGGCAGTATCGTCACTCGTCTTCTTTGGGAAGGCATGGGCCTTGACCCCGGCAAGGTTCAATATTCTTGGCAGCAGGTCTTTTGAGGGAAGCGACCCAAGGGGCCTGGCTTCCCTCTCCCCCCTAAGGAGGTTTGCCCTACCAAACCACTTCGATGTTGAGCGGCTGGCTAAGGGCTGCCTGCTGGCTTTCTTGGCAGTCCCCTTGGAAAGAACAGAGGGGACTGCCGCTGGTAAAAGGGAGGCACCCGAAAGCACCTCCAGAGAAGGGGGTGAGGGGGAGTTCCCTACACCCGTAAGCGAAGGAGAGGATTAAGCCTCCTCTCTGGTTAGAGATATAGGGAGGGTCCCTTGAGCAAGCACAGGGGGGGGGACCTCCATTTTTTTGCTGGAGCTGCCCAAGGGCGGCTCCGTCGATTTTATAGGGGAAGTTGGGGGCTGGGTTCTTTTTTATACTCATCATTGGGTATGGTGACCCTCTTTTTTACACGGGATGCAATCGCGCACATCTCTCGCAGTAGCCCACACTGCGAGATGTGTTTACAAGCCCGGCAGAGCCAGGTGCCGCCATTTGGGACCACCCCTCCCGCCTGGTGGCCTGGCAGTCCATCGGCATGGCGGCTCCACCTTAGACACGGCGTAAAACAGATAGATTTTGAAGACGAGAGGAAGAGGGATGTGAGGAAGGTATGGGTGGGGATGAAGCAGGTTGTTAAAAACCAACCACCCCAGACGGAGCTCAGGGGTTAGGGAACATTGTCCCCTTCCCCCTCATCCCACATCCAGGACGGTTGGCCGAGAAGAAGGTCAGCATCTACCCTGTGAAATTAGAGGCTGACCAGAGAAAGTTGTGGGAGAGGTTGTATGATAAGAGAGGAAAAAGGGGGGTTTGAAGGAAGGAAGAGAGGCTAAGCTGGGGCCGGACGGGGTGCTGAGTCCCGTCAGCACGGCGGCCAGGATGGCAAATCGCCGCGCCCCTTACGGGCAGAGAAAAAAATAAAGTTAGCGTTGTTTACGAGAATGTCACACAGTAGTAAACGGAGCACACTTATCTCTGCTAGAGTTGGTCGATGCAATCTTAGGCAAACATTATAATCAAGGCAGAATCCAGAATAAACCGGATAGCTATCACTATTCAACAAATAGAAACCAGATTAAGAAGCTGTCGCCATTGCAACATGCCACCACCCACAGAGAATTTTACCCAATAGTCGGAGTGCTTTCCATATCAACATGTTCGGCAGTAGCCAATCAAAAATCGAGTTATGTTAATACCGAAAAATCAACAGGCCGGTACATAAGAGGGAAGTGTGGCTTAGTTGGACGAGGAACTTGTAGGACGTGGCTTAAATTGAATATATAACTGTGTGGAGCCAGAACAAAGAGAATAATTAGATTACTGTTTTATATAGCAATATATCGCGTTATATATTGTTCAGTCCGATCTCTCGGATTCGCGTAATTCATCTTTGTATATAGTCGTGTACATAACGCAGGCATTAAGGTGTAACTCTTAAAGGCTCTATTCGTCCGGCCTCCTTTAGACCTTGCTAGCACTTGACCTCGAACTTAATTTATGTCATAACTTAGAACTTAAAACTTAATTAAAGAACTTTTTAAAGTACAATAAGGTCTAGTTCAATAATAATTATATTTTTGCTTTGGTGACTTCAATATCCTGACGTTCCTCAATCTTACTGTTTCAAGGCCTTATTAATCGGGAAAACAGCCGTTGCGCATTCTCCTCGTTAATCGCAATTCCTTGCGATTACATAACTCCCGAAATACCGGTGTTCTACCCTGGTGTGGTCTATCCCCATCCTCCGGGCTATTTGACCCCTTCACTAGAATAAGACCGCCCCTCGGCTTAGGGCACCCCATAGCAATTAACAAAATAACTCTCGTCAGAAATAAGGAAAGGCAACGCAAACCAACCGGCGCATCTGTATCAACCGGAGTCCTTGCCAAAAGATTATGCGATAACTCGGTAATCTATCACCATTACTGTCAACCAGAGTCCCCTTCCAAGGCTCTTGGGTTGTCCTCACGATTACCTTCAAGGTTCCCCCATAATTAGGGACGACCTTCAAGAACCCCCTATAATATATTATTAACCATTTCTTCAACATTGGGTAATGGATACGCATCCAAGTAAGTAAATTTGTTAATTGTCTGAGAATACTCAATTTGTAACCTTTTCTTTGATTAATTCGACACGGCATGAACTTGAGCTCGCCAGAGAGAGGTGTTCGGTTTGAGGATGTCTTCCTTGAGCATGCCTGCTACTTCAGAACGAATAAATTCAGACTCAGATGTTTTAAAGTTAATTTGCGTGACTTAGTAATGACTGGGTTGCAATCAGATGGTAAGTTGGAGGATCCGTAATCATAGAAGCCATAGAGCACACTTCGAGGTCAAGTTGAGGACCTCCAAAGTTTAGTTAAAAGAAGGAATGTTTACTTAGGAACGGGATTCCTAAAATAATGTCAGCGCAACATTCAAATAAAACAAGAAAATGTACTCAAAGGTACTCACGGCTTCCGACCTTTATGCTAATCTCACAACAATCTGATAGGAGATAATAAATTTGTAGAGACCATAGATATAGTGCCTTCATAAAGTTTAAGATCGAAATTAAAGGAGTTTTCAACATCTTTGGAAATGAAGTTCTTGGAATTGCCGGTATCTAAAAGAACCGTGAGAACACAGACATTCACCTCCACTTCTAAAGATGACCTTTTCAAAATTGATGGCACACTGGCAAAAACGGGATTGGAGTTTGATGCTGAGACTTCATTTTTAGATGACTTGCATACCTTCGAAAAATATCCTCTCTTCTTGCATTTAAAGCAAAACAAGTAACGTCACTTGCCGGACAGCATACACAGTTCTGCTGCGAGGAATTTCCGCAATAATAACATTATTTATGCTTTCGAAGCGAAGAAACAGCATCACAATTCGAACCCTCAGGATTAGGATTAGAACATCGACTTCAGCGCCCATCTCATGCGATTGTCCTGAAGCTACATGGCCAGAAGTGAATGATGCATAGGCTTCCGAATCCCTTGTGACAATCTCTAACACTCTCGCCTGATCAAGAGCTGAAGATAATGTAAGAGTTTTGTTTTCTAGAAGTCTCATTCGGATTTTCGATGATGAAAACCCAGTAATAAAGGCATTTCAAATATACTCGTTTCTATACGTTTCGGCATTCACAGCCTTGAAATTGCAATCCAAAGTGTGTCTAAAGAGCACGTACATATTAATGACTCATTTAACCATCTGATTGGGTCACGAGCTTGTGTCGCGCCACAACTTCATTCGCAAGTTAAATTAAGGCAATTTTGAGAGCAGCAAGAGCATCGTCGAAATTAGTACATTCGGAAATTATCTCAAAATTTGTAGGAGAAACTGAATTGGCTAGGAGCCAATTCAGTTTAAATTCTGATTCAACTGCTTTTCCCCTTCTCATTTCATAAATCACTCAAAATTTTTCACAACCTACCAATCTTTAATCGGTTCCTTTAATAATCTTTCCTCAGTCTCTCCGCTTTTAGCATTTTATATTTATCCATATTTATAGCATCTATATTTAGTGCGAACAGTTTTCAAATGATTTTTTACATTTTCAATTAATTAAATAATTTATTACTATTTCTGCTTCATTAAGTGACTAATATCTGTGTCAACCAATAATTGCATCACTAGTGTTATATTTATCACTATTTAAAGTACCCATAATTGATCCATATCTAAAGTTTCAATAGTTTTCAAACGATTTGTCATAATTTCAATTAACTAAATAATTAATTTCTAATCCTTGTGTGGATTATAATTTTCGTAATTTTTAACTTGTTCTAAATCTATTTTATAGACCAGAAGATGGGTAAGGTACCCGAAACGTCGTATTTAATTAAATGAGAAATTTTACATGCCTAATTTTGGGATTTATCCTCAACCTATATATATATATATATATATATATATATATATATATATATATATATATATATATATATATATATATATATATACATATATATATATAAAGTTGTTAATTTGGTCTTCAATTTGCAAGATGTGTTTAAATGGATCTTTATCCAGTTTAAGAAATTTACAGGAGTCCGAAAGAATTTTTTGCATTTTAGAAATATAATCAGACCGATTCAAAGTGACCACACCCTTCCCTTTATCCGGTTTGGATATCACGATAGAATGATCTTTACAGAGGTTGGACAGTATATTAAAATCTTTGAAACTGAATACAGGGCAGAAAACTTTAAAGCTGTTATATTTATAATAGAATCTATTGGCCAAATACTTAATATCATCTATGAAATTGGATCCTGGCTTTGACCTAGGGAGGGGATTAAGTCGGTGGCACAGTTTTTCGAAATACAAAAAGTAACGATAGAAATCTAATTTAAAGACTGGGAGTCTAAAATCTAGTCCCAGAGACAAGATACGTTTTTCCTGAGGGGTCAGAACTTTGTTTGAAAAATTAGAGATGACATCATCCCTAGAACAATTTAACTTGAAATTTTTACGTTCTCTTAAAAAGAAAAATATTATCTCTCTCTCTCTCTCTCTCTCGTTAGCCTTTGTCTTGTTCGCAGGTGTTCAGTGTTGCGCGCTCGAATATAATTCTTAAAATTCTTTTTTGACATAATTTACTTATATTTAAAGCGATTTTTTCTTTTTTAAAATAGATTTGTTTCATTGTAACTACAATTAAATATTTTTTTTGTGTGTGTGCGTGTATATAAATAAATACATAATCGACACTATCCGGCCGGGTTTTTTTTTGTTTTGTTTTTTTTGCCGTCATCTCCTAAGCTCATCTTCAATAGACTCCCAACTGTAAGTAAGTTCTGAGTGTTAATAAATTATTTTATTTATCAATATTGTCTTCGAGGTCTCCCTTTTTTCGTTTACTTCTGTTCTTTCCTGTTGCTAACCGTATTGTTACAGGCCGTTGACCAATCACAACAGAGCCTTTTTAATCCCTTAATCCGCCTCGTGTTTCTGCCAGCGCCATTTTGCTTCATCTTTCTCTCTAAGCGAGTAATTTCCTAAAAATATTTCGTTCTAAAATCATAATTTATTTAGTATATATTCCCTATTTGTTAGTGATTTTTCAGGAATAAAGATAAGTTTTAGATACTAATTTTTCTATAATACAAGATATATCTCTTCGATTAAGTGAATTATAGATTTCCTTTCGGTTGATATTTAACGGTTGATAGGCATTGGTTTTTAGCACGTCCTTTTTAAAATCGACCAGTCTGTAATAATAAATCTATTTTGCAATTAAAATTTGTAAGTAAGTGTACATATCATATTGTTTAGCAATTTTTTTAATATAAAGTGAAGTTCTAAATACCAATTTTATCTACCGTAGGATCAAGTGTTTAATTAACGTGTATTGAATCAAGCTTTAAACGGTGTGGTCAAGTATAAGTGTACATAAGTGAAAGTGAAGTAAAGTGAGGTTATTATAAAAAAGAAGGATGCCCGGAGCCCTCAAATTAAAGCATTGTTGCTTTAAATGCAAGAATACACGTTGGATCATCGATTTTCAAGAACAATGCTTTGAGAATATCACGTCGAGAAGTGTATGCGAATTCTGAAAAATAAAAGAAAAATTTGATATCGAAAAGGCAAAATGGATGTCTGTAATAAGCTCTATGGAAAACCGCATCAATGCCCTCGAATTAAAGAACTGTGCTTGTCAAACAGAAGATGAAACCAGAATAGCTCGAGTAGATACTAAAATCGTGAAACTGGAACAAGAAGTCGCAATTCTCACTAACAAAATTGATACATCAAACATAAAAGACGAGGACAATTTCATCCAAGTCAGAAATAAGCGCCCATTCAAACCAATCATTCAGAAAAAAGCAACAATCTCAACCAAAAATAGATATGATATATTGTCCTACGAAGAAGAGGAAGAAACGTATTTAGCTGGTGACTCAATAATTCGGAATCAAATCGATCACTTTGGAAGTTGGAACATCAAAAAAAGCAAATTCCGATGCTATCCAGGAATAAAGATTGAGCAATTAACAGAACAATTAAACAACTTTGAGATGAAAAGCAAAGGGAGTCAAATCATAGCGAATGTTGGAAGCAACGATGTGTTCAACGGAAAAAACTATCAAGGTTCGGAAAGCATAATGAATGACTACAAGAAAATGATAAAAACAATCAAGACCAAAACGGATAATGCAATTGTTGTTGGGGTGCTACCAAGAATTTACGAGAGATACGAAAATCTAAGTCGAGCAATTGGGATAAATCATCGTCTAGAAGATCTTTGCAAGAAGGAGAATGTTAAATTTATTGACCCCTGGCTACTTTTCATCCACAACAAAGACTTATTTTCTCAGGATGGCATCCATCTCTCCACAAAAGGTAAAATGAAATATGGAGAATTGCTACAAACTAACCTACGAAATTTAATGAAAAATAAAGCACCAAGTCAAGAACCACAGGGAAACGATCGAAGCCCCAATTCAGAAGAAATCAGTTAAACACATTAAAAACTCTATTCTTTAACGCAAGATCAATTAGAAACAAATTTACGGAGTTCAGAGCGCTGGTATTGACCAAAAAGTACGACATCATAGGAATAACTGAGACATGGATACATACAGAGTCACGTGATATTATTTCAGAATTCCAGTTAAAAGGATACAAGTTATTTCATAAAGATAGATTACAGAGAGAAGGTGGAGGTGTTCTTTTATATGTACGCGAAGATTTGCACCCTGTAGAATGTAACACTGACTCTGTTTTTGAAATGGTAACGGTTAAAATAAACCATAAAAAGAACCTATATGTTATTTTAGTTTATAGGAGTCCACATCAGCTCCGGGAGACAGATGACCAATTTTATGAATACTTAACGAACATTTGTAAAGACAAGTTATCAGTGATCATTGGAGATTTTAATTGTGCTAAAATAAACTGGCCTAACAAAACTGCAGACTCAGAAGGACAAAGATTGATTAATTTTATTGAGGATAATTTCCTGACTCAGTGGGTGAAAGAACCAACAAGAGATGAAAACATATTGGATTTAGTGTTAACATCAGACGATGAATTGATTTCAAATTTAAATGTTGGAGACAGAATAGGAAATAGTGATCATAACGCAGTAGATTTTGAAATTAATATACCACGTGTCCTACAAAATGACACCACCGCTAAACTTAATTTCAAAAGGGCAAATTATGCTGAACTAAGAAAGAGTTTGAGCACTTTTAGGATAAATAATGAAGAAATAAACGTAGCATGGCATGAATTTAAAAACAATCTTCTCAACAAACAGTTTCAATTCATACCACTGGCTGTTATTAAAGATAAAAATGTTAATAAACCGAAATGGCTATCTCAAGAAATTATGAAACTCATTAGAAACAGAGATAAAACATATAAAAGGCTAAAATACAACCATAACATAGAAAACAGGAATCATTATCTGGAATTGAGAAGAAAAGTTAAAGCCGAGATTACAAGAGCAAAACGAAATGAAGAAATAAGAGCAGCTCAAAATTGCAAAAATAATCCTAAAGAGTTCTTTGCCTTAGTAAACAGCAGAAACCCCATAAAGAACAATATTGGCCCAATAAGAGATAAGTACAATAATTTGCAATTCGATGATATTGGAATAGCAAACACTCTCAACGAATATTTTGTATCTGTTTTCACAAAAGAGTGTAACTCGTATGACTATACAGAAACACGTGAAATGGCTAATATTATACCACTCGAATCGGTTCGATGCAGTGTCGACAACACAAAGAAACTAATAGAGAAGATGAATAAATTTAAATCCCCGGGACCGGATAAAATATACCCAAGAGTTTTAAAAGAAGTCATAAATCAAGTAGCAGAACATCTTACGCAAATTTTCAATTTATCCCTAGAGAGTGGAATTGTTCCTCAAGACTGGAAGATGGCAAATGTAACGCCAATATTTAAGAATGGATGTAAAGAGACTGCCAGCAATTTTCGCCCTATAAGTTTAACTTCCGTAGTTGGGAAACTCCTTGAAACTCACATTTCCAATACAATTGTAGAGCATTTAGAAAAGAATAAACTCCTAAATGATTCTCAGCATGGCTTCAGGAGAAAGAGATCTTGCCTCACAAATTTACTAGAGTTTTTTCACTATATAAATACCTTGTACGACAATAATAGATCGGTTGACATTTTGTATCTAGACTTCCGAAAGGCATTTGATAAAGTTCCGCATAAGAAGTTGATGTGTAAAGTAAGAGCCTTTGGAATAAAAGGCGAAATTGCAAAATGGATAGAAAATTGGCTTACGGATAGAAAACAGCGAGTAGTTATAAACGGACAAGCGTCAGAATGGGTTTCCGTTTGTAGTGGCGTCCCGCAAGGCTCTGTCCTTGGCCCGTTACTATTCATTATGTACGTTAATGATATAGATGATGGCCTACTATCGAAAATTTCTAAGTTTGCTGATGATTGTAAATTAGGAAAAGGGATAATTACTGAACAGGACGTTCAAGAATTTCAAAATGATATTGATAAAATTGTAAGATGGACGGAAAAATTGGAATTGCCCTTAAATCTTGAAAAGTGTAAAATAATGCATATTGGTTATAATAATCCAAGGAGAGAATACAAACTGTTCGACAATGAGATCAAAGAAACTGAAAATGAAAAAGACCTAGGTGTCTACATTACAAACGATCTAAAGTTTTCACGGCAGTGCATCGAAGTCGAAAAGAAAGCGCAAAGGATTATTGGATATATAAAACGCCAAATCACTTTCAAAAATAAGATTACAATTCTGAATATGTACAATGCACTAGTAAGGCCACAATTAGAATATTGTTCCCAAGCCTGGTCTCCTTACTTAAGAAAAGATATTGAGAAGTTAGAAAAAGTACAAGCCAGAGCCACGAAATTGATTCCAGAACTAAGGAATTATAATTATGAAACAAGATTAGAAAGATTAAATTTATTCAGCCTTGAAACAAGAAGATTGAGAGGTCAATTAATAGAAATGTTTAAAATACTAAAAGGAATAGAAAATGTCGACTCTAATATTTGGTTTCAGTTTAGCACATCTATTACGCGATCAAACGGAATGAAAATAAAACCCAAGAATTTTCGCACAAATATATGTGGGAACTCATTTGCGTATAAAATTGTGAACAAGTGGAATCAATTACCAGAGGATGTAGTGAAATGTAATACAGTAGAAAATTTTAAAAAGAAATTAGACAAAATTTTAAGAAATCTAACATAATATGTGACGTGACTAATAAGTTAAAATAAAATTTCTATGCTAATTTTAAGATTTACAAAATATTAATTGTATTTATTATAAAATATATTTATTGTATGCAATCATAATAAAATGCTTTTTGACATGAATATGTTGTAAATATTCCTTATAGCTCAGAATCATTAACCAAAGACAAAGAACGAGTTTATGTTCTAATATTGGACGAGAAACCCTAATCTAAGTTGAATGTATATATATATATATATATTAGCATGTAAAATATTATATAGAATAAATAAGTTATGAGAGAACAGCAAATTGACAAAAAAGAGTTAACTCTTGCATTTGTAGCACAAGTAGCATAATAAAAAGTTTGGATGTAGCAAATAAATACAAAAAAATAAGTACCTCCATTGAAATGGAACGAATGTTCTTTTGAGGTACTTAGTATCCTTGTAACTCCTTGTAACACACACACACACACACACACACACACTCTCTCTCTCTCTCTCTCTCTGACGCCCCCTTGTCGCGGGAAGAGAGCTTGTGCGTACCCTTGACTTTTCGAGCTATGTCGGCGGGGGTACCTATCTTCTGGCACCCCTGGCAGGGTTTCCCTTGTCGATTTGGTCGGAAATTAGGTTCCAGACTAAGTGCGTCTTTTCTTTTTTTATCCTACTCTATCCTTCATCTTTCTTTAAAAATTAATCCTATTTCTTCTACTTATACAAAAAGAAAAACAACAACAAAAAAAACAACCCCTATACCTATCATGTCACTCTTACCCTTTTTTCATCTATCTACATATAAGGACCTGGCAGCTACCTCACGCGTCAGAAGAGAGGCTTTGGAACCTCTATAAACAACGCCAATCGACGCTCACTGGTTGCGAGAGACTAGGACTTGAGGGGTCTTAGGCGTTGGGGCACGATGAATGGGATGAGGGTAGTGCCCCGGTAACCCCTTTCCTGGCGCATAATTATTGACCATTCCCAGTGACCGTCGACGGGTGCCTCTGGTAGCATTGGTCCGTGGTGACGGCCCTTTGTTCCCATGTTGGTTGCCAGGCCAATAAAAAGCCTTGGGTCGAGTCTCTTGGTGTGGCGGGATATCCACTGAACGCTGCTCCGAGATCTTGGCCGTCGTGAAGGGAACTAGTAGGAGTTTAGTACGGGGTGTGCTCCGTTGTTCACCTGGTGAGAAATCGATGGCCCCTTCGGGGACCGTCAGTGCTGCTTGGTTGGGAGCCACGGCACGCCGAGGTTTGACGACTCGGTCGGACGAACAGCAGCACAAGGAGCGTGCCTTCTGAAAGATCCGAAACCTCTCTGATCGATAGGCGGGAGCGACTCACGCGGGGCGAACTCACCACCCCCTTTCTTTTTCATTGAGTGGTCACAAAGTATTCAGAGTTATAAAGTGTTCAACATGACTGGAAAGAAAGGACCTGGTGCGTTAAAGTATACCTGCTCCACATGCCAAAAGGAAAAGTGGTGCGTAGATTTTCCGGAGGGGTGTTTCTCAAAATGCCACCCTGGAAGTATCTGCACGGACTGCGTCCTTAGGGCAGAACTTCAGGAGCTTAAGGAACTTTTTAAATCTTCTGAGGAAAAAACACGACGGCTGGAAGAAAAGGTGAAAATCCTCGAGTCTGAGCATGTGACTCAAATCCGTCATCTCGAAGCCATCATTTCAGAGATTAAAGCCACCAATGGACAGCAACGGCAACAAGAAACTCCCAACGACGCGGATGGCTCCTCTGTTGGGCCCTCATGCACCGCGTCGATAGAGATAGGCCAAACATCCGACGTCCCAGAGCCAGCAGCTGCTGGGGTTACTCAGGGCGTCAAAAAGAAGAAAAGGAAGAGTAAGAAAGGAAAAACAGAAGAGAAAGTAGAAACGGAAGATAAAACGAAGAAGAAAAAGAAGAAAAAACCCAAAAAAGTGGGGAAGAAAGAGGAATCGAAAGAGCCCATACTGAAAGGGAAGCCTCTGTCCTCTGAACCCAAATGCGCGAGGGTCATCGTGATCGGTGACTCCCAAGCGCGGGATCTACAACCCTTGCTAGCGGCCCGCCTTCGCACCAGTGTGAAGGTAAGCTGCCTTCCAGGAAAGGGGAACGGAGAAATAAGGGTGGAGGCTGAGAAATCTCACATCTCTGAGAACTCAGTAGTTGCCCTCATGGCAAGTGGCAACGATCTCTACCTACGAGGAGGAAATGTAGGCGCCAGCGGGAAGATCCTGACCACGGTTATGGGAGGAGTTGACGACTGTGGGCTAAAAACCCGCAGACGTGTCGTGGTCGGGATACTCCCAAGACGAGGTCCATCCCGCAATGCTCACGCGAGGAACGTCTCCATAAACCAACGCCTGGGAGATCTATGTACGGCGGAAGGAGTCTTTTTTGTAGACCCCTACCGCACCTTTTACGGGAGAAATGACCTGTACAAAAGGGACGGAGTGCATCTTTCCTTTAAAGGGAAAGCTGCACTCGCAAACATGATCCAGGATGTTGTGGAGCGGACCCAAAGAAGTGTCAGACCCCGAGTAAAGGAGGACGTACGCCAGTACACCCGTGTTACTCCAGGAACGACCTTTTCTGAAGTCACAAAGAGTGGAGTGATCCCGCCACAGAGAAAGAAAGCGGGAAACGGAAGAGCGTAGGGAGTCCTACAGTCGGGGACTCCCTAAAAGTTCTTCTGTTTAATGCGAGGTCTATCAGAAACAAGTTTCTAGAACTTCGTGGCCTCGTAGCAACAGAAGAACCGGAGATGGTGGCCATAACGGAGTCGTGGATAAAAACCTCAAGCCGAGATTTTGAAGGTGAATTCACGATTCCCGGTTACCAGCTCTTCCAGAAAGATAGGCCAGACAGAGAGGGTGGCGGTGTGACGTTGTATGTCAAGGATACTCTCAACTCGACGGATTGCAACATCGTATCCGACCATGAACTACTAGGTGTTGACCTAGAGATAGGTCCTGCCAAATACAGGACCCTGGTGCTTTATAGACCTCCTGCCCAACTCGTTGAAAAGGACAGAGATCTGTACCAGCTACTAGGAGAACTTGTTAAAGACAGAGTGTGTATCGTCATGGGTGATTTCAACACACAAGTTGACTGGGAAACCAGAGAACCCTGTGGCGAGAACGCACTACTCCTGGAGTTCACGAACAACGAGTTCCTCACTCAATGGGTGAGAGAGCCAACGAGAGGAGACAATATCCTCGACTTGGTTTTCACCTCTGAGGATGACATCGTTGAGGACCTCTCTGTTGGCGAAGAGCTCGGTGGCAGTGACCACCGATTAATTAGATTTGTAGTCAAAGTCCCCAAGGCAGAGCCTGCAACTAGTAAATCAAGGAAACTGGATTTGAGAAGAGCAGACTTTGCAGGTCTACGCGCGGGACTGACTGACGCGAGGCTAGAGGAGTGCGATGCTGTTGAAGACTCTTGGAACAGTTTCAAAACCACATTCATGAGTCTTCAATCGCGTTTTATCCCTCTGAAATGCCCCCGTCGGTCTTCTGTTCAACCAAAGTGGTTTAATCGAGAAATCGGCCAACTGCTTAGGGAGAAGAGAAATGTGTACCGGCAATCGAAGATCTCGGGTGACTTTGACGAATACCGGAGGCTAGCCAGGAGAGTGAAGTCCAGCATAAGGGCGGCTAAGCGGTCTGAGGAACTCCGAGTGGCGAGACTCTGTAAAGAGAATCCCAAGGAGTTTTTTGGATATGTGAACAGCCGTAAACCAATCCGTCGAACGATTGGCCCTTTGAGGAATGAGGAGGGGACATTAAAGCATTCAGATGCAGAAAATGCCAACCTCCTCAACGACTACTTCTCTTCAGTGTTTACTGAAGAGTGTGGTCCCATTCCCCAGCCCACGGATTCCTACTCGGGGGAAAAGCTGGAGGCAATGGACTTCACCGAAGGAGAAATAAAGAAAAAGATCGCTGACCTAAAGACGAATAAGTCCCCTGGACCGGACGGGTTTCTACCTAAAGTGTTGAAGGAAGTGTGCGATGAAGTATCACGACATCTGTGCGCTATCTTTAACATGTCAATCCGGACCGGATGCGTTCCTAGAGACTGGCGTGAGGCGGAGGTGACTCCTATCTTCAAGAAAGGAGACCGTAACCAACCGTCGAACTACCGACCTATCAGTCTGACTTCGATAGTCGGTAAACTCATGGAAAGCATCATGGTGGACAAAGTGACGTCGTATTTAGAGTCAAACCTGCTACTGAGGAGTTCCCAGCACGGCTTCCGAAGGCAACGGTCATGCCTGACGAACCTTGTAGAATTCTTCCACTTCGTTTTCAGTGAGCACGATCGGGACAAGGCGGTGGATGTGGTGTACCTAGACTTTCAGAAAGCCTTTGATAAGGTACCACACCGCCGCCTTCTCCGGAAAGTGCGAGCGCTTGGCATAGACGGAAAGGTAGCCGGCTGGATCGAGAACTGGCTAAGTGGCAGACGGCAACGGGTGGTGGTAAATGGACAGTCTTCTGAGTGGGTGCCCGTTACTAGCGGGGTGCCTCAAGGTTCTGTCCTGGGACCACTACTATTCATCATCTACGTCAACGACATGGACGGTGACATGGTTGCCAAGATTTCCAAATTTGCCGACGATACCAAGCTTGGTATGAACGTTGCAAAGGATGGAAATACTGCCCGCCTGCAGGAAGATCTTGGGAAGATTGGGGAGTGGTCGGACACGTGGCAAATGCCTTTTAACGTGGGCAAATGCAAAGTGATGCATATCGGCCACAGAAACCCCCAATCTCAGTATATCCTTAAGGGCACTGCTATGGAATCCACCGACACTGAGAAGGACTTGGGTGTAACAATCACTAGTGACCTCAAGTTCTCGAAACAGTGCATTGAGGCGGAGAAAAAGGCCCAAAGGATGCTAGGCTATATTAAGCGCCAGTTTGGTTATCGGAACCAGGAGATTGTACTGTGCCTGTACAACTCACTTGTCCGACCGCACCTGGAGTATGCCGTACAATTTTGGAGTCCTTCATTGCGAAAGGACATCGCGAGATTGGAACGCGTACAAGCCAGGGCAACCAAGCTGATTCCCTCTATCCGACATAAAAGTTATGAGGATAGACTAAGGAAATTAGATCTGTTCTCGCTGGAAACCCGTAGACAGCGTGGTCAGCTCATCGAAGTTTTCAAAATAATTCGAGGGTTCGACAATGTTGACTACCGGGATATTTTCACACTGAGTGAGAACAGAACGCGCAATCACGGCTTCAAACTTGAACTGAAGCGTTACAACCGCAATCTGTGTGGAAATTTTTTCACTTATAGTATCTGCGGTATGTGGAACGCACTTCCAGTGGAAGTTGTCAACAGTGAATCTGTTGACCAGTTCAAGTCAAGACTAGACAAAGTCTTGAAAAGTGGCCGTTTAGGGACGCAAAACAATTGAGCAGCCATGTGCCCGCTCGATTGCTAGCCTAAAGGTACCCTCTTTGAATGGACCGTAAGGTCTCCTAGGGTACTTACTTTCCTTGTTACTCCTTGTTACTCTCTCTCTCTCTCTCTCTCTCTCTCTCTCTATATATATATATATATATATATATATATATATAATATATATATATATATATATATATATATATATATATATATATATATATATATATATATATATATATATATATATATATATATATATGTATATATACCAGGTGTCCCGGAAAAAAGTTAACCGTACTTTGAATTAGTATAATTCAAACACTATTGGAGATTTTAAACAAGATTGATAAATTGTGAGTATAACAGGGGGAGGAGACCAGAATTTATGAGCAACTAAGCGCACTAAAATTTAAATTTGGACACGAATCGAAATCTTACCGGTCACAAAAGTCTTAGAAACACGACTATGCAATGGAGAGGATGAAACAATGAAGAAGGTAGGGTTTAATAACTTGGTTGGTTATTATAAGACGCGGAAGGGAAGACAAATGCATTATTGTTGAGTCAGGGCCTAATGGACTTAATATGAATCGATTCAATTATTCGTAGGCTTATATCATCATGGGAAGAATCTATTATTTTGAAATCATTAATGGTGTCATCGGTTTTTCAGAGGATAATATGGTCCCCAATAGGGAGCAATCCTTGTAGGCAAGGAGTTTACCTGTTCTGCCACCTATACCAAGATGAGAACAAGCTCGAGCATGCAACGAGCGCAGTGCACAGCCGGCATATTTATCTCTACAATACCGAGGACATTTAAATAAATCCACAACACCACTACGCAGGCAACATAACAGCAAGTCCTGTACATTGAAAAGGGAACCTATTGATATATTACTCGAGAAAATAATTTTTAAAGTTTATTTGCACAAAATGATCTTTGGGGATATTTGTTTACATATTCTTGAGGACACTCTATAAACCTTCCTTGACAATATTTTCTCTACAAAATTACCTTTATATAACGTACTAAGGAGATACGATATCTTTTCCCGCTGAATTAGGCCCTCTTAATCACAAATTTCGCAAACAAACTACAAAAAATCCTACAAATTCATTTTGTGCAAATTAACTCTAAAATAATTATGTTTAATTCCCCGTTTTCTCTTAAAATAGCGAGATATGTAAAGTATAAGGTTAGATTTGAATGGACCTTTTTCGGTCCGCTAGAAACGGTTGACTAAAACTTGATCTTCCCTGGTGGTAACTAGAGGTGGGCACTAAATACATTTAAAGTATTTAAATAGTAAATATTAAATACATGAAAAAATGTATTTAGATACTAAATACCTTTGAAAATGTATTAAGTATTTAGATACATTAATACATGATATATAATGACAATCGATAAGGACCATTGGTATCACAACAAAAAAATATCCATTAAAATGAAATTGTATATTATAATTACTAATGTAGGATTTGATGACAATTGAACTTAGGTACTACAAAAAAAAAGAAAGTTCCATAGAATGAAATTTCAGTTGGCTATTTATATAAGCTTTACATTTAAGTAATATCAGTTGCTGAAATGTTTCGTCAGATAAAGAACTCCGTTTTAGAGATAAGGTCAATCCTCCTAAAGAGAAGAGCCGTTCTACAGGAGCTGACGACGGAAGGGTGGTGTTGTATTTAATAAATAACTTTTTATGTTTGGATATCTATCTAAACTTTGAAGTGTTTTATTTTAATCCTGAAAGTAACTGAACAATTCTAAATCTGTGGTTGATCGTGTTTGAGTGGATTTGTAAATTCAAAATAATCGTCACTGTCCGATTCACCACTGGATGATTCAGCTTCGGGTCCCTCTGCTAAATTCTCAATCACTTGAATCATAATATTTTTAACAGAGTCTTGGTGGCTTGAACTGTCCCATGAAATACTGATATCTAACCAGCTGGGTTTGAAGAATGGATGGCTTGTTGATGCAATAATGGCATCTGTAACGCTGGCTTCATTTGTCAAGGTCAAATATGATTGGTAGCGCTTTCCAAAGCCCTTAGTGACTGCACTTAGAAGAGGTTGGCAAAATTTCAGAGAACGTTACTGAAGGCTCTTCAGCTTTTTCTCCACAATGAGCAAGGTAAGGAGCAATTCTCCATAAAATCAGTTTTGTTCTTCTTGTAGGCGATCAATTGCCACTGAAATAGGAGCCAAGACTGAGACATACTCACTAAGAAATTCAATTTCTTGAGTTCTGAACAGTGGAAGTTTAAGGGACGTCATGAGTTGATGTAATTTGTCCTTGTGTTTTAAAAGTAATGGCAATGCATCAAACAGAGTTCTACCTTGTAATGCAAGGCACCTTCAATGAGCAGTTGATAACAGTTTTGATAATCTCTGCTGATTTTGGACGACCGCTTATGTTCCATAATACTGAGCACTTCCCCCTTCGCAGCATGATTGATATTTGCAGTGCCTGTTTTGCATCAGTTGTGGCGACGAGACTGAGTGTGTGTGAAGCACAACGCACATTCTTAGGTAGGCTGAAGGTGCATGGGTCAGACGAAAAGTCTTCTTCCTGATCCTTAAGAAACTATCCTCCAGTTCGTGCTCACCTTGATCTTCTTCACCTACAGGATTCCATCTTCTGAATCTTTAGACACATTTGCAGCAGTGACTGCAAATTCCTTAAACGCTTTAACAAAATTAGAGCCGTTATCAGTGACGGTGCTCGTGATTTTCTGCAGGGGGATATCGTATTCATTGATGATATTCTCTATGTGTTCAGCAATATTGATATTGTTATGTTCTCCTTTGAAACGGCAACATACCAATACTCCACTGTGACGGACAAGAGGAGCTTCCTCAAGCCTAAAAAAAGAAATAACAGTCCAATGTTTGTTTCCTAAATGTTTCCATAAGTTTTACATAATATAATCGAGATAAATTCCACCAACAAATAGGTCTGCTTTCAGCCAAGAGCTGATAACTCCCTAATTGTAAAGACATTTTCAATTTCATATTTCATAAAGAGCAAAATCTTAATATACCCAATGAACTGTAACTACGGTGACGAGTTGACCAAATATCTGCAGTAAGACATAAGTAAGAGGTGTTGTCTAGTTTATTCTTCAGTAGAGCTCTTGCACTTTCTCTTCTTCTATAAGATTTCGGCCTAGCGTCCGCCTTGAAATGACGTCAACTGAAGAATTTAGACCTGCGGTAGTGGAATGTGTGATTATTGTGAGTGAAATTGATTTTCACAGTGAAATAAGAATATATGGTATGTATATAAAATTTTATATATAAAATGTAGCTATATGAATATCCTATAGCTATAAAGGACTGGTACATTAATTCGTAAATATATTATTAGTCCTTCATATTCAGAATTACATAGTAAAATATTGACTTTCCGTTATGTTAGGAATATATACATTATAAAGCTTTATTTCCTAAATTTTTGACGGGTGGGCATGCTAGTTTTGACATAATGATATACATACAGATATTGCTACTATAACGAAATACATCGCTATAGGAATTCATCTAATAACTACATATAATCGATCAATAATTGTACTAATTATTCAGGAACAATTTTTATTCAACAATATCTTCATGTAAATGATGGCGCGCTTTTAAGAATATATGTATGTGGATTCTCACGAAATTATTACAATATATTAAACTCTGTTGTTTGTATATGTCTTCCTTTATTTAACTTCGTTAAATAACCTACGTAGTGAACAATGATCCGAATACTTTACTATTCAGTCGTTATACGAGCTTAACCTGTACTAATACTATAATTGTAAACAACATTTGTAACTCAGAACGCACCTTTAATTAATCTCACAAAAGCTGGTTGCTCCATGGTTGATAGGGGATGCACACCTTGTATGATAAAATCTGCAATCAGCTTATCAACAACAGATTATTTGACTTCTTAGTATTCACCGCAAAAACACTCCGGTAATGTCTTTACTTTAACACCACTGCATGAAGGACCCTCGTCTAATATTGAACATTTTATTTTTGAATCTTTTCTTTGAGCTGTCACGTAGTTATCCGCTTTTTGCACCAAAGCAGGATGCTTTCTCTGTTGCTAAATGTACATGATCAAATAATTTAAGGACATTTGTTTCACGTTGCCACAATTCACGTTAAATTCAATCAGCATATGCTATAAATAAAGGTTGCAAGAGGAAGCAGGTAGGTTCGTGCATGGTAAACCTACATTACTTAACATTATCGTTAGCTACTAGCAATTTTGCCTCTTTTTTTAAATAAGAAATTGTGAAACTTGTCAATTCAATTAAGTATCATATAATTAGCTTTAATAAATTCTTACCTTTAAATGGATGCGTAGATTGGAAGTAGCATTGCTCGTCGCATACATTTCGCCGTTGCATGATGTACATACACACTTCACTTTTTTTTTCGTGAGAAGATTTCACTCTAAAAAAAATATAAAATCTAGTAAAGGATTATTATAATTACATGATTATTTATCTTCTTCGTCTTTATTATTGTTTAATCTCTCTATTTAACACTCTATCGAAGAAGCTGAAGTTGCCATGCAGCAGTTGAAATAACGCTGAGCGCACTCACTATACAACTGAACACAACTGTGACCATCTGTTAACTGAATTTGAACTGATGCAAGCAATCTTCCCCCACCAACTCACGCAGTCAACCGTTTGTGTCATACAAGTTTCGACAAGCTAAAACATGCATTACACGTTCTTAACAGCTATATAAACATATTATCAGTAAAGTATTTGCAAAAAGTATTTAAATACTTCAAAAGTATTTCAATACATGATTTCAAATGTATTTACAAGTACAATTTTAAATACGAATGTATTTAAATACTGCCCACCTCTTATTAAATTAATAGGTAACTTCAAATTAATTTCCCTCTTGTAATTATTATATTTTTATTCATCTTAATTCGTAGTTAAATTGTGGACATGGGCATATAGAATGCAAGTGAGGATTTGGGTTGAGTTTTTATCCTCCTTGCCTACCTTTAAATATGTCCTTTGCGCAGGGATGTTCTGTTCATTTCCTGAGGGGGTGGCTTTTGAAACTTGGGCGTAGGAGGTGCTCGCCCTCCTAACTCCTTCTTCTCTTCCGCCTTTCTTTTTAAGATCTCCTTTTTTCTGGGGCAGGACATCGCCATTGCCCCATGTCTGTCCGCAGTTTGGGCACTTCTTTTGATTGGCTGGGCATTTGCGCCAACCGTGGTCTTTTTGGCTGCATATGGAACAGGTTGGTTTCTGCTCCTTGCAGTCCTTCGTTGTATGGTGCTCCAGGCGATAGCATCTGAAGCAAATCTGCACAGGGGGGAACTCTTCCCACTCGATCTGCTCACCACTTATCTTCGCGTTGAAGAGAAGTAGCCCTTTCTCCTTCACCTTTGTCGCCATTTCTGTGTCCGTGAATATGATCTTAAATACAGGGTGGTAATCTGTGTTATCTCGTTTGTTTTTAAACTTGATAACCTCAGCCACCGTCGCCCATTTCTGATTTTTCTCGAGCTCCTCCTTGATTTCTTCTTTTTTGTGCTGGCCGATCCAGGGGTCCAGCCTTCTGCACACTACACTCCTGTGTGTTTGTATCTGAGGAGGCGTGGTTGGTTGGTTTATATTCTTGAGGGTTTTAATCTCTTCCTTCTTTGTGAGCGCTTCCACGTCTTTTTCGTTTTCGCATATTGTGACGTATCTATTAGCCTTAGGACCGCCACGCTATGCTTGCCGAGCAGGGTCTCGTAGACTTTGCCCTTGCCCGGTTTTTCCTGGCCACTTAGACACCTTAGTGGGACCCTCGCATTTTGGGTCGCCATTATGTTGGTGAACACCCCTTGAGGAGGGGAGCGCACTCTTTGTTGTTTTTGGCCTTTTTTCTGCTATTAGGGACTCACTAGTGTATATGAGTTTCAGCTATTTATTTGGGTAAAAATTACTTTTTGATTTGCCTTTTGGGAGAAAAGCCCCCCCCCTTCCCCGATAAACCGCCGCCTGGATGAAAAGGGAATTTGTCTTTGGGTGAATGATGATAATGGATGATATGAATCCGGGTAGGATCCTCTCAGGGGTGTGATTGTATGGCGGACTTATTGACAACGCCCTCCCCCCCCACGAGGATGTTTTAATCGCCACCGCATCTCAACATACCATAGAGACGGTTGTATGTCCTTCTATGGCCCTGGAAGGGACCCCCGCTGTGATGATCAGTGGAGGTATCAGTCCGTCCCTTATCCGGAATTGTTTCTGACATTGTTATCGGCTGTGGGCTACTCCGCAAACCAGCTTCATCCAATGCCCACAATTATGGCCGTGCTATTGCCCGGCATAGTTGGAACGAAACATGAATGGCAATCTCCTCTCACATCTGACGGCAGTTCACGCAGGGGGGTGGGGCCGGGAGGCTTGAGCAGTCAGTCATCTGCTTAAGTGGGGCCGCTAAAAAGGAAATATGAAATTAATGTTGATGGTGAAAAAATGAGTGTCCTTCGTGAATTCGGAGGGAAATTTTACCCAAAACTTTCCCTCCTTTGCCGATTTTGAAGTAGTTATCGGATGAAGAAAACCAAGAATTCTTGCGCAGTCGACTCCACTTTCCACAAAAGTACACCTATATAAATAGTCATTTCATCTACTCATAACACTACAAAAATTCAACCAATCAGGATTGATATACATTTAATGGCCATACTTATGTTTATTTTTGGAATAACAGCCTTAGCGTCAACAAATTGACCAATCAGCTTTTAGACATAAGCACTGTAATAATTGTCCAATCAGCGCCATGATTGATTTAATAGGTTACTAACGCTCAAACCGTTTGCACATAAACGGCTGAAATCCATTTTCCGAATTTTTAAGCACTTAATCAGAGCTCGGATCCAGCACACCATACTGAATGTGTATTCTCGGCAAAGGAGGTAAAGTCAAGCGGTAAAATGATAAACGTTCCCCGAAGATTTTGTGTGAATGGTTTAAATCTTTCATTCGAATGTTTACTTGGTTCGACCCCCACAGACATATGAGTGAATACCGAAGATTATGAACAATATTTTTATAATCTGAAAGAAAAAAAAGTATAAATTACTCAATGGAGCATTGCTAAGCGATAACAAAAAGCACTACTTTAAAAAATACTATCTAAAACTTTATTGCAGAAAATCGGATATTACTTTCGTTCCAACCTGATATTTACGGAAAAAGTGGGCCAACATCCGGAAAGCAAGGTGAAGCAGAGGTGTTGGACTTATTCATCACTTACTTTTTCTGTTTGAATTAGGTTGAGCAAATTAAGAAGGTGAAGAGATATATGGCGAAGTTGAGGAAGAGGATAGTTCAGTGGAAGAGTGATCTACTGAAGTGTAGGAAAAGAATGATGGATTCTTTTGATTATTATAAGGGCATGGCTATATACACTACTTTATGTCCATAGTTGAGATGGTGTCAACATACCTACTTCCGACGATATTTAGTGATAGGAAGAGTACGGAAGTGAAGTGCAGAGTTTGGAAACTATACATGGCCCCTAAAAACTGGAAACCTTGTTTCTAGTTTTGGGTTGTGTTCCGTTAACACCTGGTTTCTCAGCTTCGCCAAAGCAAACGATGCCTTATTAATTTCTAAGGCATTATCCAGACAAGATACTACCTAGGTACTTGATAGGGGCCGACTTTCAAGGTATTTCCACCACATCAATGGCAGGAACATTATCGGGTACCGCATCCCACTAATATATATTTTTTAGCAGTTTATTTCAAGGCCCACTCGCTGGTAGACTTTGTTCACCATCCCAAACGTTCTGCAATGCATGCTGTCATAGAGCGTCTAGCGCACAAACATTAGCATAATGCAGCTCGATCTCCAGCACCTATTATATTCGTCTTCTGGTCTACAACTGTAGACGTGGTAGATTAAAAACGCTGTCATCAATTTTGTGATATTCATTCAATTTTGAGGTTGCGAAAGTTCCCCACAAAGCTGCGTAGTCGCAGCTAAGAGATTTTTAAAAACAATGGGGCCAAGAGACATCCCTGTCGTACCCAAATATTAAAAAGCTCGTGCCCCAGCACCAACAACCACGATTTGGTTTGTCATTCGTATATGTAACGCTCTGACAATGTTCAGAAATTTCGGAACCTTGCCAACACACCCAGCCTGGTCCCAAATGAGACTCATCTGGCATTGTCAAAGGGATTCATCCGGGTCCCAAATGGACAACTGGGTAAAGGAATACAATCTCATGTGCGGTTATATTTTTTGTTTGGATCATCAGTGATGATAGTATAGGGAAAGGCTGTAGACAGTTTTCTTTCCAACGTCACCTAAAAAAAATTAAAGATTGAGAAAATAAATAATTTACAAAATGCTAAGGTTGGAGTGTTAGTTGGGTTGAAATGAATTTTAGTTTACAATGTCACAACACCAATGTATTTCCTTTCCCGTCTTCACAGCACAAAACAACTTTCCCCGTTATCCCGGAACCCAACCGATGACGTACCAGTATATCCAACGGGAGTGGTCATTCATATCCACATACTCCCGACGTGGATCCACTAAGAGTTCTACGATCGCTAGTTGCCGTCAAAATACAATACTTCCCGATACCCCCTCCCACATTTCATCATCAACTATCACGCACATGAAGTTGAAAAAATTGGGTAGAACCTATCAGGGGTAAAGTGATTTTTCCTTATCTAATGAAAAGAAACGCACGGTAGCCATTACGCCAAGAATCTGGGAGGATACCCTGCGTCCAGATCTTGTTGAGCAAAGCTAACACAAATGCAAAGTCCTGCTCACTCAGAAGACCCAATCAAGGCGTAATGGGTATTGCCCGGACCAAAGGGGGGTAATGGAAGGGCGGGGGGGTAGACCCGCACGAAGTGTGAGCGAAAACAGGTCGTTGAAAGACTCCCAGAATCTGGAGGTGAAGTCCAAAGAGCAGCTTTCAGCGATCTCACTACTTAGTTTAAATGCTAGCGGAGAAGTATCCCGGCTAGAGAATGAGGTCCTCATGGAGGATGGAAGAGAGGTCCTGCGAAAACTTGCCACGAATACTAATGACGCACTTCAATCGGGCCCGTAGCCACGGGGGTGCTTAGCCCCCCCCCCCCAAAAAAAAAAATGATTTAACATTTAGCTTTTAATATTTACCAATTTAATTTTTTTAATATATATTTAAACCTAATGTAACCTAACCTAACCTAAATTTAATGTAAATTTGTGGTGATGATATTTTTTGTTATTTATTTATGACAATGTCGCGAAAGTGTATTGTAAAATTGACATTGTTGCGTTGTTAATTACCAGTTTTTACTCGATTGTATTCTTATCGTGTCTTTTTTTTGTCGCTTTTTATTATATTGTAATATAGTGTTTAACAAATAGACTTCATCTATCAAGGTAGGATTGATTTATAAAAACAATCCTTGTGAGGTAAGATCAGATTTATTAAAATAATTTTTGCGGGGTTATAAATACCAATTCCAACCACATGTCCCCACGAATGTACTAATTTAATATTTTAGTTTTTAATTATTATTTATTTTGTATTTTCTTTAAAATAATTGATAATAAAATATTATTTACATATAGTCTATTTTTATTTGTTTTTTCACTTTTAAAGTGCTATTAAGCGTATATTTTGTTTTTCAAGAGCTGTTTTTGTGTTTCATATATTATTTACCCATATGTTAATTGTTCTTTATATATTTAATTTTTTTCTCTATATTTTTGTAAAATTACACTTTGATGCCATGCAAATTAATATGCTTGAAAAACTCCAACAATAATGAAGTCTAGCAGCTTCTAGCTATTTTATATAGGCGTATGTTGACAACAGCTATCACGGCGATGTTTTTGCATGTCTTCAGTTGTAAACTTGCTGTGACATTAAGTAGATTGGTTCTCAAAAGTTGTCCAAATATTCTTGTGCATTTGTGTTAGTTTGAAACTTGCTGTGACATTAAGAGATCGTAAAAAGTACGAAATAATTGATATTATAAAGATATTGTTATTAATTTTAATAATTGCATTTCGCGCTAAAGTAAATTCATAAATTATTATTAAACTGTTTAAAAAGACCATTGGTAAAATTTTAAAGCAAAGTAGGCTGCAAAGATCTTGTCCAGATTATCCATAAAATTATCTATAAATACCCAGTAATCTTGTATGTTATGTCAGTATAAAATGTTGTTGTATCAAATGGTTTGAATAAATGTTTTAATGTTAATGGCTCGTTTTTGAAATAGGCCCACCTCAATATTAGTAAGCCTATTTCAAAAACAAGGCATTTACAAGGAAAATGAATAGCAGAATCGTTTGAAATACACCAAAATTATTATAAAATAGTGAAAAATTAAATTAAAAAAGCTCACCTAACCAACTTAACCAAACAGGAGCTAAGATGACTAATCTTCCTGTTTCTTTTATATTAATTTAACTCCTATCTAACCACTCACATGTGATAGTAGTAAAATTGTTGGCATGTGTTCCCACCAGTTATGTGCCCGTAATGAAACTAAATAATTTCTAGGATATTCGGCAGCTTGTCTCTTGCTGGTGGCCCTTTAATAATTTAAAAAAATTCAATGATACAAATATGAGTTTTGGAGGTAGAAGATAAATATCCGTGTCTTAAAACAAAATTATTCGTCTGATACCTTGTGTTTCTTTTCTTTTAGGTAAAATGGATGCATTTGTGATAAGGATGTCAAAGAGAACCACAGTAACATCTGAGACTGTCTCCGAGTCCACAATAGTGTCAGCAACTGAATCTCATGCTTCACAACAGCAGGCTTGCTCATCAAACCAGCTTTCAGATACCTCTGATTCAAGTGGAGTTTTTCAATCTCGACTTCCATCTGATCTTGGTGACAATAGTCCAGCTCAACCTTGTGTAATGAACCCACCAAAGACTGTGTTTAGAAAACAAAGTCGTTCATTCAAAAACAAATGGTACTCTGACTGGTCTTGCCTTGAATATTCTGTGGAGAAAGACTCATGCTTTTGCTTTCCTTGCAGAAAGTATCTTACCAGTGATAGAGATAATAGTGGGCTATTTATATTCTCGCTTTAGAAGGAATTTTTTCTCTGATACATCTTCGCACCCCTACATATACACCATAGAAGGGTTCAAGAATTGGAAAACTGCAACAGAGAAAAGAAAGGGTTTTTCCAAGCACACTGCATCAAAGTCCCATATGCTTGCTATGACTGCATGTGTAGATTATAAAAAGTGTGAAAGAAGGTGGTGCGCTAGAAACTCTTTGTGATAGCCAATTAGAAAACAATCGCTATTATCTATCCAGAGTGTTTGAAATAATAAAATTCCTCACAACAAATGAGTTGCCATTCAGAGGGAGTGAAGAAGAAATTGGGGAGCAGCATTCAGGATTATTTATAAAAATGGTAGAGTACACAATGAATATAGATGAAAAATTTGCTAAAATCACTAAATCACTTCCAGAAAATGCAAAGTACACATCTCCACATTTTAAAAACGATGCGATTGGATTGATGGCGCAGTTAGTGAAAGAAAAGTGTTTGAGAGATTTTTTTTTTAAGAGCTCATTTGGTGACTGCCTACTTGGGCATTAGACGCCGTATTAAAAACTTGCCTAGTACTAGGCTACTTTAAAATTGAATTCAATAACAAATAAAAAACAAAAACAACCCAAACACCCAAAATTAAAAAAAGGGAAAAGGAAACGAGTAGTAAGCAAGCTCGTGCGTCGGGGGGAGGTCCCCAGGCGCAGGAGCGTGCGACCTATAAGGGACCACCCCCCAAAAGTCAACAAGTCCACTAGTCAATGTGCATGCACTCGTCCCAAGCACAAGGGACAGGCGGTAGAGACCCCGCCCATCCCGGTACCGGGCCAGGTAACGTGCGCGAAGATCACCCAGACTGGGACATTCGACAAGAATGTGCCGAACAGTCTGGGGGACGACGCAGTCTTCACAATAGGGCACAGGCGAGCGCTCCATCAAATAGCGATGCGTCACACGAGTGTGCGATTCGGAGACGACAGAAAGCGACCTGAAGCCGTCGCGGCATTGGGGGATAGGTCCATGGGAATAGTCGCGGCGCAATGGCACGCAACTTTAAGTTCCCTTAAACCGTCTCCCATCTTCTTTGCCAAGCAGTCCGAAGAGCTGCCCGTATTCCTGCCATGTAGTCGGTGTGAGGAAGAGCGAAACGCTGGTGCGGTCGCAGAGTCCTCGCGGACTCTTTGGCGCGCTCATTCCCCGCAATTCCTACATGTCCAGGAACCCAGCAGAATATAATCTCGACATCCGCCCGGCTCCTCAAAACCATGGCGTCAAGGATATTGCAAACCAGGGGATGCGGAGATTCCAATATCGCGAGAGCACTCAGGGCGCTTTGTGAGTCGCTATAGATCACAAACCGGGCACGTCGCGTAATCTCCCGTACCGAGTGGTGTATTACCACCAGCTCGGCCGTGAAGACAGACGCAGTGCCTGGCAGAGCCCCGCTGAGTTCAAACAGAGGGATTTTTTTTTAAAAATTTTTTAAGAACTCATCTGGCGACTGCCTACTTAGGCACTAGTCGCCGTATTAAAACTGGCCTAGTTCTAGGCTACTTTAAAATAAAATTAAAGAGAAAAAAAACAACACCCCAAAAAGGAAAAAGGAAGCAAGCTGGTGCGTCGGGGAGAGGTCCCCCAAGCGCAGGAGCGTGCAACTGAAGGAAAAAAACAACAAAAAAACAAAAACAAAAAAAAAACAAACCTTGCTTAAATAATAGGGAGAAGGCCGGCCTCCCCCAAGAAGTCAACAAGTCCACAAGTCAATGTGCACGAATCTGTCCCGAGTACAAGGGACAGGCGGTAGCGACCCCGCCCATCCCGGTACCGGGACAGGCATCGTGCGCGAAGATCACCCAGACTGGGACATTCGACAAGAATGTGCCGAACAGTCTGGGGGACGACGCAGTCGTTGCAATAGGGAGCAAGCGAGCGCTCCATCAAATAGCGATGCGTCACACGAGTGTGTCCGATTCGGAGACGACAGAAAGCAACCTGAAGCCGCCGCGGCATTGGGGGATAGGTCCATGGGAACAGTCGCGGCGCAATGGCACGCAACTTTAAGTTCCCTTCGACCGTCTCCCATCTTCTTTGCCAAGCAGTCCGAAGAGCTGCCCGTATTCCTGCCATGTAGTCGGTGTGAGGAAGAGCGAAACGCTGGTCCGGTCGCAGAGTCCTCGCGGACTCTTTAGCGCCCTCCTTCCCCGCAATTCCTACATGTCCAGGAACCAAGCACAAGATAATCCCGACATCTGCCAGGCTCGCTAAAACCGTGGCGTCACGGATATCGCGAACCAGGGGATGCGGAGATTCCAATGCCCCGAGAGCGCTCAGGGAATTTTGTGAGTCGCTATAGATCACAATCCGGTCTCCGAACCGGGCACGTCGCGTAATCTCCCGTACCGAGTGGTGTATTGCCACCAGCTCGGCCGTGAAGACAGACGCAGCGCCTGGTAGAGCCCCGCTGACTTCAAACAGAGGGAATACGGCGTGGAAACGACCCGCTCTTGGGAATTCGAGCCATCCGTATACACTGACACAGTTCTGGCGTGACACGAAGTGTGCTCCAAAAAAGGCCGAACGCAATACTCCCGCGCTGTACAAGCTTTGGGAGCAGACGCGTGACGACAAATGGCGTCCTGGGCAGAATCAGGGGCGCCACCGGCCCGAAAGCAATACCAAAATCTCGAAGGAGTTTCCTAGCCATAAACCCAATGGGAGTAGGGTATGACTGGCGTCTCTCGGTGGCATAGGCACCGTCGAGATCAGCTGGGGATGCTGCGAGAGGTGTTGGTGACTGAGCAAGGCGCCGGGCTAACGGGTACGAGAGAATAATGCACTGTGCTCGGCCTAGAGCGAGTGGTATCTCCCCAGCATAGACTAGTAGGCTCTTAATTGCGGACGTGCGGAAGGCACCGGTTGCTCTGCGAAGGCCGATGTGGTAGATTGAGTCCACCTTCCGCAATACACGCTCGGCTGCGGATGCATAAAACTCGCATCCGTCGGCTGAGCTTCGAACGAACAAAGGATCGATAAATAAGTAAGGAAGTAGCTATATCAGCGCCCCAGGCGCTGAACGTCACGGAGCGAAGAATATCCATGGCGCGGGTACAAGAGACCATAAGGCTGCTAATATGAGCATCCCAGGTGAGTCGTCGTTTAAATACAAGACGAAGAAATCAGTGCGAGTCTACGATCTCAAGGTGAACCCCATTTAGAAAAAAAGTCTGGGTCAGGGTCTAGAGCCGTGGATGGCGGCAGAAGTGCACCACCTGTCTTGGTCAAGGAAAACCGAAACCTGTGCGCTTCGGCATAGCAACAGAGATCGAAAGGTCGTTCACGTAGAGCGTAGCGAGAACATCTACCGGCAGCACCGAGGTGATGCCTTTCATGCTCAGGGCAAAGAGTGTGACACTGATGACACTTCTCTGTGGGACACCCTCGTCTTGCTCCATTGACCAGAGAGGGTTCCCTCACCCGTACGCGGATCGACGATCTCGCAAAAAATCCAGATATAAAGATTGGGAGGCGTCCCTTCGCCAACATCGCGTGGAAAGTCCCCATGATATCGTATCGCCATGCAATTACATAGGCCTTATTCAGATCTAAAAACACCGTGGAATAGTGGTGTCTACAAAAGAAGACTTTGCAGACGGAATTTTCAAGTCGGAGTAGAGTATCCGAAGTGGAGTGGCACTTGTGGAAGCCGCACTGTGCAGAAGATAGATGGCCTCTGCTTTCCAGAAAAAAGGTTAATCTATCATTTACCAATTTTCCCATCAACTTGCACACGCAAGAGGTTAGAGAGAGATTGGACGGAAACCGGCCGGAGTAGAGTGATCTCTCCCCAGTTTGCGAAAGGCGAGCACAGTAGCGATTCGCCAGGAATCAGGGAGGAGCCTCTCCACCCAGATCATGTTCAACAAATCTAATAGAAAGGCTATGCCTCGCTCACCCAGGTGTCGAAGCATGGCGTACGGGACATCGTTCAGACCATGGGCAGTGTCCGCGCACGAAGCAAGAGCGGAACGCAACTCACTCAGAGTAAACTTGTCGTTAAAGGGTTCTCCCCCTCTGGAGGTAAAGTCCAGTCGGCAGCCTTCCGCGACATCACGACGTGCATTGAATGCTGGCGAAGCAGCATCCCGGTTAGAGAATGCGTAGAAAGCGGTCGCGAATGATTCCGCCACGGACACGGGGTCCGAGATTGCGGTCCCATTCTCCTGAAGAACGGTAGAGGGGTCCTGGGGGAACTTGCTCTGAATCCTTTTGACTCGCTTCCACACCTCTGCTATAAGGGTCTTCCTGTAAGTGAAGACACCGGCAGTGAAATCGTTCGGGCGGTGCGTTTAACGCAGGTAGGCATAACGCTTCTGTTTGAGGGCCGTCTCACACGTGGCCGACCATCACGGGAGTGTTCGGCGTGCAAAACGGCCAGACGTTCTGGGAATAGTAGTCAGGCCCGCAGCGATGAGGTTGCCGGAGAATAACTCAACGGCCTCATCTACCGACCTAAACTTCTCGACTGAGATAGAGAATTCAGTCATTTCCTGAAATGCAGGACACCGCGCCCACGCCAAGCAACACTGAGGTGGGCTCTCAGGCGGCAGCCGCCTTGAAAATGATATTTGAATGGGAAAGTGATCACTACCATAGAGGTCATCGACCAACCCCCAATCAAAATCAGGCTGTGCATCCGGAGAGCACAGAGATAGATCAAAGCAAGAAAATGAAGCGGTTCTCGGGCAGTGATGCGTAAACTCATCCACATTTAGGACACCCATCTCAAGCTTTTCGATCAGATCGTCAAGGACTTGTCCCCTGGGATTTATTGAGTAGTCTCTCCAGAGAGGATGTCTGCCGTTCATATCTCCAAGCAAGAGAAAGGGCCTCAGCAACAGTGCAACGACGCAGCGGAAGTCCCCCGCATCGAAGTCTGCTGACGGTGGGATATATGCAGAAATAACAGTATACCTCCTATTCAGGTGAAGCTGCACACAGTGACTGAAAGGAGGTATATAAAGTGAAAAGAAGAACACAGACATCATGCCGTGTGTAAACCGCGCATCCACCAGCCCGGCCCCCATGACGTGGTGGTGGGGTCGTAAAACACTTATACCTCAAGGGCGGGCAGGGAGCACGCGCCTAGCATGGTCTCCTGCAGAAAAATAGCTAACGGGGAACGGGACGAGCAGAGCCTCCGCAGCTCCTCCCAGTTGGCCCAGAGTCCACGGCAATTCCATTGAAGGAATATGCCCTCCAGACCTAGCTCGGAGGAGACGCGGGGGCCCTCCTCGAACAGAAGACCATCACGGGAATGGCCAGACAATGCGCTAAAGGCGCTGTTGACTTCGAGGACTTATTGGGGAAGGTTGGGCTCGCCATGCGAGTCTTTTCCTCCCTCCGCCTCGAAACCGTAGGCGGTCGTTGCGGTTTCGGAGGCGAGGGGGGCGGGGGAGCCCTCTTTTCGAGGATTCACCGTCTCCGAGCCACTCACTCCACCACTAGGCGTGGGCGGAGGAGCTGAAGCTCCTTTGTTGCTGTCCTCCTTTCGGGGGGCAGTTTTAGGAACCCCGGAAGATGGCCTGGCGACCAACTTCAGGGGTGTTGCCTCCTGTGAGTCTAACGACTCGGTGGAGGCGCGTGGCCGTTTCGCCTTACGGGAAACGGTCACGCTTGGGGACGGGGGGAAAGTCCTGGTTTTAGCCGGGGCTGGGTAGGAACCCTTTGTGCCGCCAGCTTTACCAGGGAAGCGCCCGGGTTGAGTAGAACCCGCAGAAAGGTTCCGAATGGACGCGGAAACAACCATGCTCGTTGGCCTGGATGGCCAGGAGCAGAGTTTGTCTTTCTAAGCATTGAGGCAGAGCCGGGGCGCCAGGACTAAATCTTTAGCTTCGCGGAATAAGAGTCGATTCTGGGATTGAACGGCTAGGATTTCTTTCTCAAGGAGATATGCACCACATTGCTTCGAAGAAGCGGGGTGCTACTCTCCGCAATTGACACACTTGGCCACACACGATTTAGACTTATCGTGTGCGGCCTTGGAGCAATTTACACAGACTTCGGGTGACCAAGACTTTGCACGTCTACATGAGCGATTCGTATGGCCGAAGCGGTGACAGTAATAGCACCTCCGCGGCAGTGGCACGAATGCCTTCACGCGGTAGCGGTACCAACCGGCACGCACCGACTCAGGGAGCTTGTCACAGTCGAACCTGACGAACAGTGTAGGGGTGGGTCTCGAGGCCCTTCCCTGTTTTCTTATCGCACGTTCGACCTTGACCGCCCCATGGTCGGCCAGCTCTAAGGAGTAGTCAACGAGTTCCCTCACATAAACTACTCCTTTCACAAAGTTCATGCTAAAGTGCGGCGTCACACTCACAGGCGTGCCATCAAGTGTCAAAAGGGCACTAATCATGGCCGCCTCGGAAGGATTCTACGCATTCGCCAAAAGGCTCCCGTCAGAGAAACGGTTCACCTTCGGCTCTCTACCAATCACACTAGCTAAAGCTCTCCTCTGATGGATCATATTGCCCTTAGCCAACATGGTACCATTAGTGGAGCGAATAACGAGGAAGCGCTTGAAGCCAACGGGCTCGAAAACGCTGGGTAATCTCTGAATGAGGGGACCCGATGTTATCGAGGCTCCGCCTTTCGAACTTTTGGTCATAGTCAGGGGCTCTGCACCAGGTACGGGGGGAAGCAGAGGGGCCGGATGTGCGGATCTTGGCTTGGTGGCTTACCGAAATGGCAGCCGACCCATCCGCCCCCGCGGATGGAGAGGAGCCCATTCTTTTTTTTCTTTTTAGGAGAGGATGGCGGGGAATGAACCCTCTTCTCCCCTCCGCCGGCAGGAGCCCCCGGGCCAGATGAACCGGCCTCAGCAAGGTCCTTCTCCGAGATGGAGAAGGTCCGGCAGTCGTAGGGGCACCGGTCGGAGGAGATGATCCCTTCCCTCCTTTTACTGCCTTGGAAACCCTAGCCGTTTGAGGACCTTGCATAGGAGCGGACTCGAGTTCGGTGCTTGGCGTCGAGCCCGGATTCACTACCATGGAAAGCCCTACCGTCTGAGGCTAGGTTGCCTCAAGGACCATGTCTATCTCGGGTGGGGCCTCCAGTTGCCCCCCCATCCCCAGGAAATCACAGGTCCTATTGGCAGCAGTGTCATTAGTCGAGTCTGGGGAGGCACAGGCCTTGACCCCCGCTAGGTTTAATATTCTAGCCAGCAGGTCTTTTGAGGGAAGCGACCGAATGGACCTGGCTTCCCTCTCCCCCTAAGGGGGTTTGCCCTACCAAGCCGCTTCAATGGGGAGCGGTCGGCTATGGTTTGCCTGCTGGCTTTCTTGGCAGTCCCCTTGAAAAGTAAAGGGGGGACTAACGCTGGAAAGAGGGATGTGCCCGAAGGCACCTCCAGACAAGGAGGTGAGGGGGAGTCCCCTACACCCGTAGGCGAAGGAGAGGAGTAAGCCTTCTCTCCGGTTAGAGATATTTGGAGTTTCCTCTGCGAGAGCACAGGGGAGAGAAACCTCCATTTCTTCTGTGGAGCTGCCCGAGGGCGGCTCCAACGATGGACAGGAGGACATTGAGGGAAGATTATTAGTTTTCTCATCATTGGGCATTGTGACCCTGTTTTTATTACGGGAAGCAAACGCTCATCACCCCTCGCAGTAGCCCGCTCTGCAAGGGGTGCGTAGGGGGCTGGCAGAGCCAGATGCCGCCATTCAAGCCACCCCTCCGGCCTGGTGACCTGGCAACCCAGCAGCATGGCGGTTCCATCTTGGGCACGGCGTAAAAAAAAAATAGATGATGAAGTGAAAAAGGGCATGTGAGGAAGGTATTGGTGGGGATGAAGCAGGTTGTTCAAAACCCACCATCCCGAACGGGAGCTCAAGGGTTAGGGAACATTGTCCCCGACCCACTCAGACACGATCCGGGATAGTTGGCTGAGAAGAAGGTCAGCATCTACCCTGTGAAATAGAGGCCAACCAGAAAGTTGGGGGAGAGGTTGTAGGGGAAGTGAGAAAGTAGGGGAGAAATACAGGCTGTATGAAAGAAGAAGAGGCTAAGCTGGGGCCGGACGGGGTGCTGAGTCCCGTCAGCACGGTGGCCAGGAAGGCAAATCGCCGCGCGCCTCAGGGGGTGATGATGATGATAGTCTAGTCCCCAGATGAACGCTATAAAAAAATCCAATGAGTACTCTAGTTCCTCGCATAAACTACAACTTCTATAAAGTTCATGCTAGAGTGTGGTCACCTGCACAGGTGAGCCATAGTGTGTTCGCCGAACACTCACAATGGCCACCTAGAAGGGGACAGCAGCTTTCACCAGAAGAGTCCTGTCTGAGAAATGGCTGAGCTTTGGTTCCTAATCAAGAAACCTGGCTAATGTCCAACACTAATGTAACATATGTCATTTGATCATTCCAAAAAACCCTCGAAAACGCCGGGCGACCTCTCGATAAGGGGCCACGGCATCGCTGACATCACCGACCGTGTCACTGTGCTTTTATAAGAGGGCTTTGCCCCCACCGTCAGAGGACGTAAAGGAGCCGGACGAACCATCCTCGGGCTGGTCTGAAAATAGTGGAAACATTAAAGCCACAAGTTCAGCAAAGACGGGCATGGAAAGTGCACAGCTGCGAGCACTGTGATTGGGTAGTCCCCTGTGGGGCTCAAAATGAAGGATCCCTTTTCCCTAAGTTGTCAGAAACTAAAATCATGACGCTACACCATTGGTGTGAGGCATAATGGTATTACAGACAGCTACTTATGGAGACTTGGCGGGAAGTGGCTTATTAGATGATATTGGAATGTTTTTTTGCGGTCATGAGTGAGATGGTGGCATCTGTGTGACAAGGTAGTGTATTATGCAGGGATCAGAAAGCTGAGAAGTGAGCTGCCTTTTTTCGTTATGGATTACTTTCAGCTTCATGCCATTTTGGCTTTGGATTCATTTAAGGCTCCTTGGTATGTATAGTGCTATTTGGTTCAGCTGTACTCTCATGCGCTCATTTAAGTTCTCATACAATTCGTCTTTAGATGTCTAAAAAATAAAGGCAAATTTAAAAAAAAAATACAGTACTTATCGTGGTTTCTTCTCCCTCATTCTATTCCAATGGTACGTCTTCGCCACCCTCACCAACTATACTCAAATGTGCCAAAACTAGTACAACTCAAGACAGTGAAATAGAGGGAGATGTCTTAGTCCTTTGTTTCTTGAGAGTATTAGTGTCCTGTGCCAAAACGCAGGCAGTGAAGAGGATGTCTGAATGCCACAGTACGACATCAGATTCGTCCTTGCTACCCCTTTCTCTCACGCGTATCCAAAATGGTATCCAGACAACTAGCCCTCGTAGTTGAATATAAAAAATAACTTTAAAAACATATCTTTATTTAAAAATGAACATTAAAAACGTAAGTTATATATTTCATGACTATAAATTAACATGAAAAAAAGTCACGACTAAAATTTAAGGTTATAAAGCTATGCCTCATAGATAATCGATTGTAGTGCGATTTTCCTAGTCTTCGACCAGGTGGCTGATTCGCTTTGAACAATCTTTAAACTTTCGGTTCTTTCGGGAGGCTTCTTTTGTCCTGCTAAATTCTGTGCGAGTTTTACTTCTTTCAAAGCTCGCCACCTCTTCAATACTTAAAAAAAGTTTCCAAATGTTAGGGTGGTAGCATTTTTCTTTCTTAATTTTGAGAGCCCATCTGGCGACTGCCTACTTGGGCATTAGTAGCCGTACACAGAACAGTCTACTACTAGACTATATTAAAAAACAAATAAAAAAAATAAAAAAGGACAAAGGCTAAAAATATAGCAAGAAAACAAAGCAAAAAGGCAAGAAGGAAGCACCCTCCGGCGTCGGGGGTAGGCTTGCTTCCCCCGGCGCAGAAACATGAGACTTCACCCCCCCCCAAAAAAAAACCTTAAAACAAAAAGTCAAATAAAGTAGGGAAGGCCAGCCTCCTCCAAAAAGTGGTACAGTCTACAAGTCTGTGTGCACGGACCCGTCCCGAGTAAAGGGGACAAGCGGTAGCGACTCAGCTCGTTCCAGGGGGATGGTAGCAACTGACATGTCACCATATGGAACTGATAAACATATATGAAAATAATAATAATGTATATAAATTCAGACATACATATACAATTTACTTATATATTATTAATTATATTCAACTACGGGAGGCAATTGTCATACGGGAATAATTGCCCAGGGGGCTGTTGTCCCAGAACTCTCCAAAATGGCGAGCATTTGCGCGTAAAATGGGGCCATACGCTTGTGGATGGTTACAGCAATTTATCCCTATTTTGTCTCTTTCTCGTTCATAACACACCAAAACAGTTTCGAATTAGTAAATCAGCGCTTCAACTTTACTATAGCCCAGAATTACTTCACTTTTAAGATCACACCAATGTGGAGTAGCTTACCTCACTGTGCAGTGGAAAGCTCGTCAGTGAATATATTCAAAAACCGACTTTGATGAGTATTTTAATAGTATCAATATCACATTTTAGGAGGCACAGATGGAAACGTCGTATATCATAAGTATTTAAGGACTAGAAAGGAAACGATGAATATTAAGATGCCAGCGATGGAATGAATGAGCTCTCTCTTTTTTCTTTCTGTCTCTCCTATACGTTTATTACTTTCTTCACTAGCAGGCGAAGCCTGCGGAAGAAGAGAGTACTGTCCAATATTCCCGCCCCCCGTTCGGATGAGTGTGTGCGTGCTTTTTGAGGCAAAACTGAACCTGCATATCAAAGGGTACACATGTAGATAAGGAGGCGTCTAGTGAGAGAAAGGCCTAAACGCCATTTTTTAAAAATTGAGAAATCGAAGGTTAAAGTTTTATCACAGGAAAACTAATAAAGATATTTAAGCGGCGGGGTTTGCAGCATTCGACAGATAAACTAAATAGAATTTTTTTTCTGATATAGGGTAATATTATGCACTTTGCGTGCGCGCGCAAATTATGACGACATAAGATAGGAATGTATTTGGGTTATTTTGTATATAAACATTAACATTAATAATAATGGATGACAGAAAAATAAAGAAAACATTATTACAATAAAAAATACAACGTACGCACGCACGCACACACCTCAAAAAATACAATTTGCATTTTATAAATTTCGCCTTTTGACCTCACTAAAAACAATAACATAATAGTAAAAAATATTATAGTCTCCTTTCCCATGAAAAAAAATAATAATGGATAACAGATAAATAAACAGAATAAAAAAATAATACTGTATTCACTTTTGATGGTGCATTGTATCCGCGCAAGAACTTGGTCCCCTCCCCCCTCTTAAGAATGATGATTAATGATTATAAGATGTAGTCAAGGACATTGTCCTCAACATCATCTACCCTCTCTTCCTCTTCATCTTCAGGAGCAGCAAGTTGGAGGTTTTCTTGTGTGCGGATTATGTTGCAGAAATAATCCGCCTTGTGGCTTGGATGAATGCAGATCAGAAGATCCCTTATGTCACTGATCTTCTCCTGTGCTAAAGGAATGGCACCATGGTATTTGGGGGGTAGGTTGACAGTGGCCAGGTTAAAAAGCTGCCTGGAATATCCTTTACGACCTGGCATGAGACGTACCTTGTGCTCCGGGCTGTCCTCTTCATATTTTTCCTTGATTTTGAAGCCCTCCTTGTAGTTAATGTCAAAGAGCATCTTGAAAATTCATTTCCTTTGATTTTCTCTTGGTGATACTATTCTGGAGTTGAGAAAAATCCAAGAACTGATCTTGATTAAGTTCGACGACCTTCAATCCAGACCTAACAGCATTTTTGATGATCTTCACATAATCACCCTTGGTTTTAATATTTGGCCGCTTCCTCAACTGGAGTTCAATATTACCAAACTGGCGATCACATGGCATATAGGAATGCCCTGGCACTAAAAAATAATGTTCACTTCTGAAGAACTTTCCTTGATGAATCATTCGCAGTAGAGCGAGCACCATATTAAGGTTTTTGTTCTGTCCCGCACAGTTGTCAGAAAAAGAATAAGGCGAGTTTCGTCTGAATAATTTTCTGAGATCCCGTGAGATAATGAGCTGACTATCTCAACAGACCCCCTCTTGGCTGTTACCTCGTCCCAAATGTACATCGTTGACTTCTGTGTTTTTATGTTGTAGACGCCCAGGTTGTAGGTCCATACTTTCCTCTTGTAATAAGCCACACTTGTTGACAATTTGGGAGTCGGGAGTTTGCTGTAAATCAAAGCAAGCAGCAAGTATTTCCTCGTCGTCACCATGCCTAGCATTAAACTGCGTAAGCATGTGCAAACCTTTTTCAGCTAATTGCTTATCTTCTTGCAGAGTTCCTTCAAGATCCTCTCGTGACACTCTGGGTGACGGATTGGTGTCATAATTAGCGATATTGGCTTGCATCATGTCACAGGTGTTGCAGGTGTCTATCTTGACTGGGGCAAAACCAATATTAAATTCCTCATTGAAGATCGACCTGTATTTTGATTCACTGACAGGTTGTAGATCTGGGTACGTCTCGCTCATGAAGTCTTGGTACAGCGTATAAAGTTTATTAATATTAAGATCTTGAGTCAAGTACTTCCTATTAGGGGACTTTGCCCTTGTGTAGTGTGATCCTACAGCTGGGAGTTTTTCAATGTGCTTTCGTACGGTTGCGACCTAATTTTCAGCAATTTTGATCGCAGGCTCACTTTTCCCTCTTTGATCAGGTACAGCTGTACCTGTAGCAGTTTGCTTTTCCAAAACATTCTTGACCCTCTTCTCTCCAAGGTCAAAAATATGGAGAAATGCTACACTGCAGATACTAATTTCCTGTTCCATGCAACACGGTATAGCTGACACTATGACGACGAAACCTTCCCGCCTTTTCCACTGGCTTACGACGTCTTTTCACTGTTTTACTTTTTAATAACTTTCCCAAATACCCATTTTGGGCATTGTAGTCACCTAATATCCAAAAGTTTTCATGCAATTCATTCCTGACACGTTCTGGCACTTTATTGTAACACTTATTGGTACACTGGCATGGCCCTCGAACTTTACGTGCTTGTATTTCTTTACGTGTTTTTTCACTAGTATATTCTTGGCCAAGATTTCGCTGAGTTTTAGCAATGTTTTTCTTCCATGCACTCTTATCTGCCTTTCTTTTTATGCTTCTTGGCACTCTTTCCTCACTCGAATTACTATTACTTATTACTACACTGGGTCCTGGTTGTTCGTGGTCATTCATAATGTCAATAAAATTAATAATTCACCGTAAACTAAGCAAAATAATGCACAAAAATAATGCCAATAATAAAGAGGCACTTTGTTTCAACCGCGTGGGCACTTGACTGTACAAAGACTGTTGTTTCCATGGAGAATCTGTAGATGGGGGGATAAGGCGTGCGCTCATTGGCTCAGAGCAAGAGATATGAGTAAACGGAGCCGCGCTATTGGTTCGGACGCGTCTCACGCTGAGTGTCGTTTAGGACTTTCTCTCTCGGAGTATACTCGTGACTTCTAACGTGAATCTAGTCGAAAATTATTCTACATGCTACTACCAGACTTTGGACCTTATAGATAATTCTGCAGGGTCCTAAAAACTACGGGAAAAAATCATTAAGATTTCTTCTACACGAGGTAGTGAAAAACAGGTTTCAGCCGGTGGTGGTCTTTAGGCCCTTCTCTCACTAGACACCTCAAGTGTGTACCGTAGTAGTAAAATAGTAAACAAAAGAAAATATATTAAAAAGAAAAAAAAACATGTTATACTAACAGTAGATAAGTCATTTTGCCTGGGATACGTAAGTGGTAGATTATCATCGTCTGTGGTAATTCGGGCTGGCCTTTGAGCCGATCCTAGGATCCTTACTATGGTCCTTGTTTCTGTAGTTCTGCATGATTGGTGGTATTATGAATTACAATGAACATTAGAGGCTTAAATGTTTAATGGACCACGTTGTGAAATGTGGCCAAGACAGAAATTACAAACTTCATTGAAACAAGAAATACTATTACTCACTTTTTTCCCTGGTGCCGAGCCGAGAGCAGCGCTAATTGGGAGGGAGGGTGCTCGTCAAAAGCCTTTGTTTGGTCTTCACGACAAATATCACTACAACTCTCTCACACTTAATTTGCATTGTATCACCCAACGAAATCAGTCGGGATTTAAGGTTTAGCGTCATTAAACACTTGTGTGAGAACATTGTCAGCGTATGTAGTGAATGCATCTTTGAGAAAAAGTGCCATCCCTGCGGAGTGGCACTGACGAATTTGAGAGCGGTACTCCTCATGGCGGGTCTTAGGCAGGATTTGGGTGAAGACATCGAACGATGAGGTCAATACGAGTTCGCCCAAGATCTCTGTTGAAGATCAGAATTTTAAACACGAGTCGTTAGAGGAAGGGCGCCACGCACTACTCATGCCAGCTGAAGGTAGATTGTCGCGCGGAGACGCCATGACCAATTAGGTTTCTTCCCATTCAAACATTGCAGATTCGCATGGATACCATTGCGGAGTCGGGGTGATACCATTGGTATGGTCACTATCTCGTATGGTCGTTAGATAACCAAATAAGGCTTATTTCAGCCTCTTGAGAACCCTACCAAGAGGCATATTCCAGTGTCTTGAGAATCCTGCCAAAAAGGTGTATTCCAGCCTATTGAGAACCCTACCAAAAGGCATATTCCAGCCTCTTGAGAACCCAGCTAAATAGCATGAGAAAGCCAATGAACGGTCCTAAGTTACCCCTGTGAGAGAAATGCTTCCAAAAGAGCAAAAAAAAAAAGAACAACAATAATCACCGTTCAAGACCGTCTCCAGCAGATCCCTCTGCGTATCCTCCTTCTGAAGACCGCTAACCTGATTGATCAATTCCACCAACACTCCTTCCCACTCCGCCGGCGATTCGTACATGTCCTAAACAAGAAGAACGTTTAAATCAACCTTTTGGGTTAAAGGCGAGGGGTAGGTGGGTAGCAAAGAAATATCATAAGCCCCTCCCCCTATCAAAAAAGGTGGGGTAGATGTGCATCAACGCTACGGAAAATAATACTCTTCCTATTACACCCCTTTATCTCCGATTAAACAAGCACAAAACATACTTTTTTTTCACGTCAAATTTACCAACATAGCGATGAGGCTCTAGGTGATGTAGCATCTCGTCCAGTCAGGTTTAAACCCTGTGCTGAAGAGACCCCACTCACACTCCCTCAAACTTCACTCCACGCTAACTCAAACAAACATAATATACCCCACTTACTCAGCCAGTCCTCTCTCTTTTCATCACACACTCGTATTATTAACCTACCTTTTACGCATTCTTCTGACATTTTCTCATCTATCTTCACACCCTATACATAGATGTTACCCTTTTTTTTATTATCTATCCCTTTCAAATTGTTTAACTGATTTGATTCATCTTTCTTCTTTCCATACAATATAATCACTCCCATACACTAACGTTGGTACCAGCATACTTTCACGCAGTTTCCTGGAACATACCACACTCAAACCATTAGCAATCACAAATGCTTTGATCGACCCTAAACTTCCTTGCCATTCAAAACCCTCGTTGTCCTAATATGGCTCATCCATACCACCATCATTCCCGACACACACAAAAACATCCCACTTGTTCAAGATTCACACCACCATCAAGATGACACCTCACTTTGAAACGCCAGGGTGCCAAAAATATTACCTCGGCTGTACATGGCACCAACATGACCCGAATAACTGAATCGGTGATCATTGCGCGCAAACCCCCGGGTCCTTTTGCTATTTCTAAACACGTGTTCTTGCTAGGATCTTGGCTCAGGATACAAACGAGGTAGTAAGGAGATGACGCATGGAAGAACTAATGGAGATCCCCCTCCCCCCAAAAAAATCGAAGTGGTCTCCTTCGTCGACCGCCCCCAAAATATAATATAAAAAAAGACTATCTTTAAGCTAAATACATATTCGAAACAACAGAGCAAAAACCATAAAATAAAAAGCACGGTCAGGCGCCGGAGAAAAGTTCGTCTCCTAATGGGGTTTGAACATACATTCAATGCCCGCAAACTAAAGACTATGGCCCCCTCCCAAAACTTGACCAATCCACATGAATGTAAGAACTCGTCTCGCATGCAAGGGACAAGCAGTACCGCCCCCGCTCGTACCGGCATTGGGACATATAGCGCGCGACGATCTCCCAGACTGGGCCATTCAAGGAGTATGTGCTTGCCAGTATGGAAGGGGAGAAATGGGGTGGGGTGGGTGGGGGAAGAAGCCATCATATTAAGGAAGAGCTGCGTCAGATGAGGTTGTGTCCCACCATTGTGCCCGATTCTACTTTTACAGGATATAACCGAAAACTTTGAAGCCAACATCCTATCGAATAGGCAGGAGTGCTCATATGTGCTATTGGTGGACAGGAAATTACAAACGATATCACCAACATCACCCACAAACTTTAGAAACACATTCCAATCAATAATCCTCTATTATTTCCAATATAGCTTCCAGAAAACCCTTCTCTCTATACACATCCAAATCAGGTAGTTTTCCTATATTTCCCACTTACACATGAACAAATCAACACAACCAAGGACAACGTATCTCCTGATCTAAATTATAAACCCTCTCCTAAACACCATTCTTCCATATACTGACCCGGAAGAAACATCCCTGCCACGTTGCACACAGGTCGCCTGGCAAGGCTCCGATGCGGTCACTATTCAACAGAAAATATAAGCACCGCAATAACTTGACCAACACAAACATCGTCCTTCAAGTCAACACATTCACAACATGACCGACACTTGGAGTTCGTGGCGGCGGAGATGGCCATAGGGTAGGACCCCAGGGCCAGGAGTAACTTTATCATCCTCATGTTTGTATGCAACCAATGAGGGAAAGACCAAAGAGCCTGCCTGACCTTGCAGTATTGAAGAAGGGCGTTGGGCTGTCGCTCGATCAAGAAGGTCAGCTGTTGGGAAGGATCAAGGCAGAGAATGTGAAGTGATGAGGACCCGCGAAGATCAGGGTTCGATTCTACCACTTTGAGCACAGTTGACCGGTCTTCGTAGGAAGGAAAACCAGAGCACAACAGTGACTGTGAAGAGATAAGGCACCAAAATAGAGCACAGCATCGATTGGGAGGAGAAAAAGGACTAAAATCGAACACAACACTGATTGGGAAGAGAAAAAGCAGCAAATACAACATAACAGCGATAGGGAGGAGAAAAGGCACCAAAATTGAACACCACAGTGATTGGGAGGAGAAAAATCACCAAAGAAGAACACAACAGTGATTGGGAGGAGAAAAATAACCAAAGAAGAACACAACAGTGATTGGGAGGAGAAAAATCACCAAAATAGAACACAACAGCGATTGGGAAGAGAAAAAGCACCAAAATAGAACACAGCAGCAATTGGGAGGAGAAAGAGCACGAAAATAGCGCACAAGAGCGATTAGGAGAAAAGGAACCAAAATAAAACGCCACAGCGATTAAGAGTAGAAAAGCACCAAGAGAGAGGACAACAGCGATTAGGAGGAGTAAAAGCACCAAAATAGAAGACAACAGCGATTGGGAGTAGAAAAAGCACAAAAAAAGAACATAACAGCGATTGGGAAGAGAAAAAGGCACCAAAATAGAACACAACAGTGATTGAGATGAGAAAAGCACCAAGGGAGAGGACAGCAGCGATTAGGAGGGTAGAAAGCACCGTAACAGAAGACAACAGCGATTGGGAGGAGGAAAAATATCAAAATAGAAGACAACAGCAAATGGGAGGAGAAAAAACAGCAAAATAAAGTACAACAATGATTGGGAGGAGAAAAAGCATCAAGATAGAGCATAACAATGATTGGGAGGAGAAAAGGCACAAAGATAAAGCGCAACAGCGATTAGCAGGAGAAGGAGCACAGCAGAGAGTGAGAGAATAAAAAGGCAACAAGGTCAGCATAATCATCAAAGGTTGCCCAAACGGAGAATCGTGGGATGAGTTGAAACACAGGTTCAGGTCAAGCAAGCGAAGAGCCTTTTAAGCAAAGTAGATTATTGCATTATTTTGCAATTTCAGGGGAGCTGTTCTGTTTTTTTTGTTTTGTTTTTTTAATAGCCCATCTGTGACTGCCTACTAGGGCAAAAGTCGCTGTACTCACACCACAACCTAATACTAGGCTAGGCTAAAAACAAATAACAAATTACAAAGATAAAAAAGGAAAAAGGATAAAAAAAGAACAAGAGCAACAAATAAAAGCAAAGGAACAAGATGAGGCAACAAAAAGGTAGCACGCTCCGGCGTCGGGGGTAGGCCCGCCTTCCCTCGGCGCAGGAACATGCAACCTACAACAAAGAGTCAAAGAGAGTGGAGGGGGACCAGCCAGCTCCAAAAAGTCGTATAGTCCGCAAGTCTGTGTGCATCAGCCAGTCCCGAGCACAAGGGACAAACGGTAGCGACCCCACTAGTCACGGGTTGCGGCACAGTCTGGGGAACAACGCAGTCGTCACAATAAGGCGCAGACGGGGCTCCATCAAATGGCGGTGCGTCCCGCGAGTGAAAAATTTAGGAGACGACAGAAAACAACCTGAAGCCGTCGCGGCATTGGGATGTAGGTCCATGGGAACAGTCGCACCGCAATGGCACGTAAGTTTAAGTTTCCCGTGACCGTCTCTTATCTTTGTTGCTAAGCCGCCCGGAAGGCTGCCATGTAATCGGTGTGAGGAAGAGTGAAACGGTGGTCCGGTCGCCCAGTGTTGGCATCTCTCGGCAGCATAGCCACCGTTGAGATCAACTGCGAATGCAATAAGCTGTTGGCGACTGAAGGAAGATCTCGGGTACAGGCGAATTATGCACTGTGCACGGCGCAGAGCGAGTGGCATCTCTCCAGCATAGACAATAAGGGAGAAGTGGAAGGGACTGGTCGCCAAGCGAAGCCTGTGTGGTGGATCAAGTCCACCTTCCGCAATACACGCTCGGCTGCGAATACATAAAACTCGCATCCGTAGTTGAGCTTGGAACGTCAAAGGATCGATAAAAAAGAAAGACCGTAGCTCTATCAGCGCCCCAGGCACTAAACGTCACGGCGCAAAGAATATCCATGTCGCAGGTACAAGAGAACCTAAGCCGGTGAATAAAAGCCTCCCAGGTGAGGCGTCGGTCAAATACAAGACCAAAGAAACGGTGCCTGTCCACTAATTCCAGGCGCACCCCATTTAGAAACAAATCTGGGACATGGAGGAGCCGTGGATGGCGGCAGAAGTGCACCACCTTAGTCTTGGTCAAGGAAAACCGAAGCCTGTGCGCTTCGGCATAGCGAGAGACGGGGTTCAATAGCTGTTATAATAGACGCTGCAGAGTGAGCATCTGGGCCGCGCCCAAAGAGATCGAAAGGTCGTCCACGTAGAACGTATGAGAACATCTTCTGGTAGCACCGAAGTGAGGCCGTTGATGCTCAGGGCAAAGAGTGCCACACTGAGCACACTTCCCAGCCGTAACTCATCTTCCGGCTCCAATGAGCCGGAGAATGCTCTCCCTCACCCGTGCGTGGAATCGACGATTTCGCAAAATTTCAGATATATAGATTGGGAGGCGCCCCCTTGCCCTCAAGGTGTGAAGAATTTCCATGATACCGTATCGCCATGCGGTATCATAGGCCTTCTCCAGATCGAAAAGCATCGTGGTGTCTACGAAAGAACGCCTCGCACACGTCGTATTCCAGTCGGAGCAGAGCTTCTACAGCGCCAGGAGTATTGCGGTCGCCCTTTTTGGAGTACACTTCGTGTCACGCTGGAACCGTGCCAGTGTATACGAATGACTCCAAGTCACAAGACGGGGTCGGTTTCCACGCCGGAGCCCCTCTGTTTGAAATCAGTGGGGCAATGAATGCTGGCAGAGCTGCATCCCGCTAGAGAATGCAAAGAAAGAGGTAGCGAAGAATTCAGCACGGGCGCGGGTTCCGAGGTTGCGGTCCCATTCTCCTAAGAAAACTTGCACCGAATCCGTTTGACTCGCTTCCACACCTATGCTAGATGGGTCTTTCTGTTAACTGAAGATACGTGTTCGCCAGGAAGAGCGGCGGGCATGCTTCAAAACACACCGGAGCCTAGCTCTAGCTCGACGAAACTCACCGACAGTGAAATCGTTCGGGCGGCGCTTATAGCGCATGTAGGCATGCAAAACTGCCAGAAGTTCTAGGAATAGCAGTTAGACCCACGGCGATTAGGTTGCCGGAAAACCTAACGGCCTCATCCACCGATCTGAACTCCTCGACTGAGACAGAGAAATCAGTCATTTCCTGAAATGTAGACCAACGCGCCTGTGCAAAGCACCACCGGGGCAGGCTCTAGGGCGGCAGCGGCCCAGAAAATGATATTTGAATGGGAAAGTGATCACTATCATGGAGTTCATCGAATACTCTCCACCCAAATATCAGGCTGTGCATTCCTAGAGCACAAAGGTAGATCAAGACAGGAAAATGAAGCGGTTCTCGGGCAGTGATGCGTAAACTCATCTACATTTAGGACACCTATCTCCAACTCGTCGATCAGGTCGGGAAGGACTTGACCCCCTGGGATTGATCCGAGTAGTCTCACCAGAAGGGGTGTCTACCGTTCAGATACCCGACCAAGAGAAAAGGTCTCGGCAACCGTGGCACGCCGCGGCTGAAGTCCTCCGCGTCGAAGTCGACTGATATTGGAATGTATGTAGAAATTATAGTATACCGCCTATCCAGGTGTAGCTGCACAGCTACAGCCGGAAAGGAGTTATTTAAAGCAAAGAGAATAACGGAGAGATCATGCCGGGTGTAAATGGCGAATTCTCCTACCCGGCCCCCATCCGTGGTGGTGGGGTCTCCTGCAAAAAGATATCTAAGGGAAAACGGGAAGTGACGAGCCTCCGCAGTTCCTACCAGTTGGTTCGGAATCTGGGGTAATTCCATTCAAAGAATATGCCCTCCAGGCCTAGCTAGGAGGAGATGCGGGGGACCTCTTCGAAGAGAAGACCCTCACTGGAATAGCCGTACGCTTCCCGGAAGTAGAACTCTGGGCGCTGGCGCCTTCGAAGACTTATCGGGGCTGGTTGGGCCCACCATGTAAGTCTTTTCCTCCCTCCGCCTCGAAACCTTAGACGGGCCGGGGTCCCTCCTTTGGAGGATTCACCGCCTTCGAGTCACCCAGCTTAGACCTCGGTATGGGCGTAGAAGCCAAAGTACTTTTAGTGCTATCCTCCTTTCTGGGGGCCGCTTTAGGAACCGCGAAAGATGGCCTCACGACCAACTTCATTGGTGTTGCCTCTTGTGAATCTAACGACTCTGTGGAGGTGCACGGCCGTTTCGCCTTACGGGAAACGGTCACGCTGGGGGAAGGGAGTCTGGTTTTAGTCGAGGCTGGGTGTGAACCCTTTGTGTCGCCAGCTATACCATGTTAGCGGCCGGGGTGGGTAGAACCCGTAGAAGGGTTCCGAATGGGCGCGGAAACAACCGTGCTCGTAGGCCTGGAGGGGCTAGGAACAGAGGGTGTCTTTTTTTAACATTGAGCCATAAGACGTCCCTCGTCTGAACAGCGAGGATTTCCTTCTCAAGGAGATACGAACCACATTGTTTCCGCGCCTAACCGAAGCCGTAAATGGCAGTTTTTACTACAAAAAACAAGGTGTAGGTTTTCTGAAGTTTCACCAATAATCCTAATAATAAAAATGATAATAATAAATGTTCAGTAGTGCTGAATGGGGGCAAGGGAAAAGTGCACCAACAACTATCCCATGCCCATCAGAGAGTTTAGTTTAAGTCAACCCAGTGACAGGGGCTCCCTAATTTGCAGTCAGGCCGGGGGGGAGGATGCGCTGCTCCTCCGGATACCAAGTGTAACAAGCTACACAAGGCACCCACCTGCGGGGCATTCTGATCGAGGAATCTCGTCTACGATAGAAAATGGACGAATGGCGTTACAAACGAGACCGGGTTACTAACGCAGTGTCTACACCCAATTCACACATGGTTGCAATTACATTCTCTAAAACGTACGACTGATACCACTACGGTGGTATTCATACCAATCAATGATACCACTACGGTGGTATTCATACCAAGCACCCCCACAGGGAAGAGATGAAAGGGCAAAAGTTCGATAAACCCGGGACTAGGAGGGCGAGTCAACTTTTTACCTGAAGGTGTAGGAGGTCGACACAGCAGATGGAACAGTTGCAGGGCGCATCTCCGGGGACCTCGTCGTCCTGGGGGTCATCCCCGTCGGAGGACTGCCGGTCGTGGCTCCTCTTCTCGGCAACCCCCGCGATGGGGGCTGGTGGGGTGGAAGGGCGTCGGCACTTGGCGGGGGGCGGCGGGGGCTTCGAGTGGAAGGGGGGAAAGTCGTTCAGGAAGGAGAGGCGGTCGCCGAACAGAGGCATCGAACTCGATCGGCGCTCCAGCCGCTGCCGCTCTTCCTCGCTCTGTGGGTCGGTGCACATCAGCGCCAGTAAAAAAATATATACTTCTACGACTTTATGCTTTATCAAATCTTCCCATCCAACAAACACAAACGTGGTCAACGTGCATCAATGCAGGAAAACCCCCCCAATCAAATAGCAGTGCGTCCCGCGAGTGTGACCAATTCGAAAGCAGAAGGCGCCTGAAGCAGATGGATTCTTTTTTTTTTAGGAGCCCATCTGGCGACTGACTACTAGGACAAAAGTCGCCGTAATCACGCTACAACCTAATACTAGGATAGCTTAACAAACAAGGTCAACATACCTTAGTCGCGTGGTCTCAATTATTCTGACTTATGACCTTCAAACCTTTCAATAATTTCCGCACTAACCTTAGGAAGACCTTAGTAATTATATCATTCGAAAGTGAATGTAAAGCAAAATAAAGGGTTTCAAATTTCGTTAGAATAGGCCGAATAGTTACGTTGTTTTGGCCAAAAAGTAAATGACAACTTATAGAGTTGTGGCCACGCGACTAAAAAAACATGCAAAAACCAAATAATAGATACAAAAAACAAAACAAAAATCAACGAGAGCATCTCTCGAAGAAAGTTTGTAGAGAGAAATCTGTAAATAAAGTGAAAATGTTTGGGAGATGTACATTACGGTGTGTCCCACAAAAAAGGTCACAAAACTTCAAATCGAAGGTTTGGTTGCCTTTTTTGTGGGACACAAGGGAGGATGCTAGGCGCCTCCCTAAAACCTTACAGTTAGTACTGCACGAACCCGTTCCTGAGTACAAGGGAAAAACTGTAAGAACAAAATAAAAGAAGGAGTCTCAAAAGGCGTATATGAGGAAGCTCTTGTTCCTATCATCCAGTTCAGTGCCAACTAAAATCCTCATCCATAAATCTATTCAATCTATTATTCTTAAAACTCTGCAATGAGGACGGTTCTATCACATGACAACTGAGCGTAATCCATTCATCTACCACTCGATTTGCAAACCAATTTCCATCCATCTCTTCCCTAAACCTAAACTTGTCCAGCTTAAACTCATGGCTCCGTGTCCTATCCTGTTCACTAAAAATAAGAACCTTACCTGTCTACAATATTATAACCTTTAACCCAATTGAAAATTTCAATCAAGTCTCCTCGGACTCTTCTCTTTTTTTTAATGCATGAAGATTGTCTCTTAAGCCTTTCACCATAAGGTAATAGTCATATTTTTTTGTACTGACTCAAGTTCCTCAACCCATGAACCATTTTAGTCATTCTTCTTTGCACTGACTCAAGCTCCTCAACCCATGAATCATCTTAATCATCCTTGTTGTCACAGATTCAAGCAAGTCAATATGCATCTTATAATATGTATGGTAAGCAAAATTGCACCGCATAGTCAATATGAGGCCTAACTAATGCCAGTTACAGTTTCAGAATGACATCAGCATTCTTATTACTTACACTCCTCCCAGTAACCCCAAAAGCCTATTAGCTTTATTCCTAGCATTTATGCACTGCTTTCTGGGCCAAGGGTCTGAACTTACTAAGTCTCTTTCTAACCTTCCTACAACTCTCCCGTTCATTTTTTTATTATTCAACTTGCTTATGTTAAATTTAATTTGTCATTTCTCTTCCCATTGGAAAAGTTTGGTCAATTCATAAAGCCTGACTCAGCATCTGAGTCAGACCTTAAAATCCTAGCTAACTTAGTATCATCGGCAAACTTGCTCAGGTCGCTACTTATATATAAGTCATAGTACTTACTTACTTACTTATCCATTTAGTCTTCTTTCTCTCATTTATGTTCAAACCATCTTAGCCTGGATGTTTTCAGGAGCAAATTTATATATCTTTCATTCCACATGTCCCTACAACCTGCGCACTTGACAATCCATCTCTTCAGGTAATTCCAGTCATGCACCTCAACATTCTCCAGTCTGCACTGACTAACACTGTTAGGGCCCAGGACTCTCCTCCATAAAGCATAGCAGATTTAACACAAGCCTGATAGACTTGAGCTCTTCGCTTCAGTGGTATCCCCTTGTTTAACAGCAGGTTGGATATTTCGCGCCATCTACTCCATGCTGCGGTCACCCTGGATCTCACTGCTATCTCAGCTCCCCCCTCACTATACAGCACATCATCAAGGTAGCAGAACTGTCCTACCTCTTCAACAGCACCATCTACGATAATTGTTTCCCTCTTTGTCATCTCAACAATTCCTTCTCCCCTACAAGCGCAAGCTGGACAGCAGAAGTTTACTACTCTATTTAAGTTTGCCAGGCCAGAGCATCTCCTATGACACTACTTGTTGCAGAACATACACAGGATTGAATTTGCTCCCACTCCTCGACCACACACAGCACAGGGATACCTATCCACCTGTATTCTTTCTTCCATCTGCTTCCCTGTCACCATCATCTTGATTTTGTCCATATTCACCTTCATACCTCTCTTCTCCATATTTGACTTCTACAATCTGAACATTTCTTCCACCTCCTCTCTGGTATCTGCAGTCAGCGCCAAATCATCTGCATACAACAGCTCCCAAGAATCTCCTCTGCTGCCTTTTCTTGTTGCTTCCTCCATTACCAAAATAAACAGCAATGGATGCAGCGCAGAACCTTGATGTACTCTCACTCTAATATCAAAAGATCCTGATGTTACTCCTGCCACTCTTAATTTTGACTTCGATTCACTATATATGTAATACCATCACCAGCTAAACTAACCTTGATGGTACATTTTGTCTCCTCAGTGCCCACTGTATGGCTGCTCTGGGTACCTTGTCAAATGCCTTCTCCAAATCGACAAACACATGATATAATCTCTTTTTCTTCTCACTAAATTACTCTTGCAACTGTCTTATAATAAATATAGCATCAGTTGTAGATCTGCCTTCCATAAAACCAAATTGATTGTCTCCAACGCTTACAATCTTTTTCAACTGTCTATTCAATATCCTCTCCCAAATCTTCATACCATGTTCCAGCAGTCTCAGTCCTCTATAGTTCTTACACCACTGCAGTGCTTGCCCTTTAGATTTATACAATGGTATGGTTAAGCTATTTCTCCACTCTTCCGGTACCGGCTCCTCCCACAAAATCTTTCTGAACACCGTCGTCCGTGCATCTATTCCCGCCTCACCAGCATATTTAAGCATAGCGCTGGTAATCCCTGATGGTGCAGCCGCTATCTCATTTCTCATCTCCTTCAGTGCCTTTCTGACTTCCTCCTTAGTGACGTGGAACACTAGACCCTCCACTGCATTCACCTCTTCTATTATACTCTTAGTTTCTTCATTCAGGAGTTTGGCAAAATACCACCTCCACAGCTCTGCCACTTCCTCCTCATCCACCTTAATGGTTCTATCATCAACTTTTATGAAATTAGTGCCCTCTACATCCTTCTTATCCTTTCTCATCTGTCTCGCTACGCGGAACATCTTCCTCTGTCCCTCCAATGTATTTAAATTACTACTCCACTCCTGCCATGCGCTTTTTCTTTGATTTGGCCACTTCTTTTCTTGCCTCCTTGCACTTTATCTTATAAATTCTCTTATCTCACTTCTGCTCCTCTACTACTGTTTATATGCTCTTTCTTATCAGCAATATTCTCCTGCAAACGCATCATTCCACCACCGCGTTTCTCTCTCTTTTCCCTCTCCTTCCTGAGGTCTTTCCACACACTTCCCTTCCAGAAATTAGGATATTAGCTTCAACCTGCTGCCAGTCACCATCTCCCCTCTCCGTGAATTTCTCCGCAAACTCACTTCTCAGTTCTTGATTTCTGAGCTTCCATATCTTTATTTTGTTTTGGACTTTCCAATATAAATCAACAACAATGGCACCAACACCAACCCCTAGGGAACCCCCATGGGTAAAATTCCCACTCAGATTTAATCCCATCTATACTAACCCTTTGCTGTCAGTCACTAAGCCACGACTAAAAAGACCTAAAAATTCTGCCAATGATCGCATGCACATTAACTTTATTAAAAAATCTTAAGTGTGGAACCCTGTCAAAGGCCTTACTAAAATCCAAATAAACAATATCGTAACTCCCACCTCTATCGGTCGCATCATACATCTTTCTATAAAAAGACAATAAATTAAGCAAACACGATTTTCCCGTGTCCAGATTCATTAATCAATTTATTTTTATCTAAATGATCTCTAATAAATTTTGCTATTATAGATTCCATCATTTTCATTACCATTGATGTCAAACTCACTGGCCGGTAATTGGAAATAATTGTTTTATCTCCATTCTTAAATAAAAGTATCACATTAGCTTTCTTCCATGCATCTGCATGCAGGTTCATTAACAGTAATTGCAGGTGATGGCCTCCCCCCGGCGTTCAAAACCCACAAAAATGAAATAGAATGGAGGCCCCAAACCTCTCAAAACAAACACACCACAACACCAGACTCGACCGAAAAGGAACATTCCTCTCTTGCCACAAACGAGTCGACCCGGAAAGGCTTTGTTGCAGTCACCAGCCTAAACAAACAACTGCGGGACATTTGGTGCCACTAGGAACCAGACGGCTCAAAATTTGCAACAAGCTTTACAAGTAGAACCAAGATTAAACCTGAAGATACATGGACTACTGGATCTCTGAAAGAACTAGGTTCAATCGGCGGAGTTCGGCAAGGCCTGCTGGCATAGTGGGACGGACCTTAGGCAGGAAAAACTCAAGGAGGGAAGAGTTAAAACTACGAGTGAAAAGACTAGCAAAAGCGAACTACCTCAACCTTAATGGACGGGGAGACGTGACCTTACCTCTGAACTGAAAGCTCCCAGGAGGCTCGCCATGTACAAACTGACCAGGACGCTGATGGCTTTCCCGTACTTCTCCTTTTGGTAGGTCGACTGTTGACAAAAATAAAGCCTATTTAACAACCTTGACGCATTATATTTCATATAGGTAGTCATAATACTGCAACCAACGGAGACGATAGTCAAAATTCTTGAGGATCGTAATCAACGTCCATCTAAAAAATAAATTACATGCATTGTGTATGCCAACTTAATATTTAAAAAAAAAAGTTAGGAGAATATGGAGCTCAATAATGTTTTGTGTGACCGAAGCTCAAAATGACAGCGCTTATGAAGAAAAAGAATAGCTCGGTGACCAAGGTGTCCTGGGCCATCAAGGAGGAGGGTGGCAAGATCTTGAGTTATGGCAATCGAATTCTAATTTTGTCTGATGAAAAAAACCTTCAAGATCGATCCGGTCATCAACAAGCAGAACGACCGCGTGGTACGCTTCGGCAAGTGGTCTCCGAGATCAGCGACGTGTCCAAGATCAAGCACATGGCATCCGTGATGATGCTCGGCGTCGTAGATTCAAATGGAGAGAAGATACCGCCGGTGTGGTTCGCGGCCGATTACAGGGGCATCTTGGCCACAAAAGTCCTGCCCTGGATAAGAAAGATCACGAAGGCGTAATAAGTCTTTCAGCAGGATGGTGCGCCGGCCCACCCACACGGCCAAGAGCGTGCAAAAGTGGTTGAGGTCGAACAAGAACTACTGGTCGAACGATATTTGGCCACCGCAGTTACCAGACTTCAATCCCCCTCGACTACAACGTGTGGGCGCATGTCGAGGCCAAAACCTGTATGGTCCGCCACAGCAACGTCAACGAGCTGAAGTCGTCCGTCAATCGCTCGTGGGCCAACATGGGGAAGGACTTCGTCCGCAAACTGTGTGCGGCCTTCAGGTCTCGTGTGGAGCACGTGCTCGCCGGTGAGGGAAGCCACATTGGTTAATCTTACAATTTAAATACATATTTATTTGTTAAAACAATAAAACCTCGTCTAACTGCACCAAAACTATCAGTGTATCATTTGTGAGAGTGTCGTAAAGAGTGTAACAAGATTTTTTTCAATACCCGATAATTCCTGCCATGTAGTCAGTGAGGAAGAGCGAAATGCTGGTCTGGTTACAAAGTCATCACGGACTCTTTAGTGCCCTCATTCCCCACATGTCGAGGAATCTAAAAGAAGATAATCTCGACATCTGCTAGGCTCACGGCAATCGCGGCGTCACGGATACCAAGGTGTGTGGAGATTCCAATAATAATAATAAATTTCTTATAATGCGCTCTTCAAGGGCGCAGGCCTTCACAGAGCGCACGTTCGGCTGTGGGCTAAGATCAGATGGGTGAGTAGGCAATCCTGAACAGATGCGTTTTCAGGAGTCGCTTGAAAGTGGTAAGTGAGGCAGCAGATCTAATTTCGGCTGGAAGAGCATTCCAAAGCTTGGAGGCACAGACTGAGAAGGAGCGGTAGCCCATTGAGCAGAGGGACGAGCGAGGAGTATTCAGGAGAGGAGCATGAGATGACCGAAGGGCTCGGGGGGCGAGACGTTGGGAAAGGGCAGAGGAAAGGTAGGTTGGGGCCTTTTGGCGAAGAACCTTGAAAGTGAAGAGAAGAATCTTGAAATGAGAACGATATCTGACAGGTAAACCAGTGCAGTTCCTGAAGCAGGGGGCTTAAAAGGGGAGAAGCGAGACCGACGGAGGAGTAGTAGTTGGGCATGGTAGTTCTGGACTAGCTGAAGGGGACGTAGAGAGGAAGATGGTAGATTTACAAGAAGAGAGTTACAGTAATCAAGGCGGGAGGTAATGAGGGTGTGGACAGCAGTCTCAAGACTTTGGCGATCGAAGTGAGAGCGAATTTGGGAGAAGTTACGGAGGAAACAAAGGGAAGATTTACTAATATTGAGGATGTGGGGCTTTAAGGTGAGATGCCCTTCAAACACACCCAGATTTCTAACAGAGTCAGAGAAAGCGACAGAGTTTCCACCCAGAGGCAGGGAGGGAAAGAGGGATTTAACTTTGTATACTAATACTAGAGCGGGGCTACCAACCAGAACTTCAGTTTTGGAGTGGTTAAGTTTGAGGAAGTTAGCCGATAGCCAGTCCGAGATAGAAGAATAAGCAGATAAGTCACAGATTGAGTGGGCAATGGTCGAGGGGGAAGAGGAAATAAAGATTTGAGTGTCATCGGCATAGAGGTGGAAGGATAGACCGAGATTACGTAGGAGGGAGCCAGGAGGGAATAAGTAGATACGAAAGAGGAGAGGGCCGAGGGCAGAGCCTTGAGGGACACCAAAGCGAATGGGAGTGGGGTCAGAGGAGACATCGTTAATCACCACAGATTGGGTGCGAGACGAAAGGTAAGAGCGGAACCAGCCGAGAGCAACGCCAGAAATGCCAAGGAAAGAGTGGAGACGATCAAACAAGACGGAATGGTCAATAGTATCAAAGGCAGAGGAGAGGTCAAGTAGAATGAGGATGGAGACACAACGCCGATCAGCAGCTCTACGTAAGCAATCAGTAACATTGAGTAGAGCGGTTTCGGTAGAGTGCCCAGTGTTATGTATACTACTGGTTATGTAAAATTATGTAATTTTGTATATATTTGTAATGTTTAATATATATATTTGTAATGTATATTTGTAATCTATATTTGTAACGTTTAATATATATATTTGTAATCTATATTTGTAAAGTTTAATATATTTATTTGTAATGTAAATTTTTGTAATATCGGAGCAATATCGGATGGGGGTCGAACGAGTCACGAGGGGAGCCAGATTTTTTCGAGCGCTAGAGTAAGGCAGACAACTCAGAAGCGGTCACGGCAGGAAATACGTTGAGCGGCTGGGGGGAAGGAGATCAGGGAGAATGTGAAAGGCCTGGTCAGGCAGTCGTGGGAGGGAGGCACGAAGGTTGATGTGACCTTATCAGCGAAGAATTTCGAGAGGATGGTGGGGCTGATGGGGGTGGAGACTTGGTGTGAGGAGGTAAGAGAAGAAAGCAATGCCTCGAGAGCACTCAGGACGCTTTCGAGTCGCTAAAGACCACAAATCAGGTCTCCGAACCAGACACGACGCGTTATCTCTCGTACCAAAATGTGTATTGCAAGAGGCTCGGCCGTAAAGAGGAATGCAGCTACTGGGTGAGCCCCGTTGACTTCAAACAGTGGGTATACGGCGTGGAAACCGAGAACCTTCTGGGACTTGGAGCCATCAGTCTATAGTGGCATGAATCCATCGTGACACGAATTGTTACGAGGCTTTGGGAACAGAGGTGTGCCGAGAAAAAGTCACATGTGGTATCCTGCAGGGTAGCGTTCTGGGCAGAACCAGGGGCGCCACCGGCCCGAGAGCTATACTGAGTTCTCGGAGTTTCCTAGCCCTAAAGTCAAAGAGCTTACGGTATGACTGGCGTCTATCGGCGGCATAGGCACCGTCGAGATCAGCTGTGAATGCAGTGGATGCTGTTTGCGACTGAGGAAGGCGCCGGGCTCGCGCGTACAGGCGAATAATGAACTGTGCACGGCGCAGATCGAGTGGCATCTCCCCAGTATCGAAAAGTAGGCTTTCAATGTGGGACGCACGGAAAGCATCAGTCACAAGGCAAAGACCGATGTGGTGGATCTAATTCACCTTCCGAAATACACGCTCGGCTACTGATGCATAAAAGTCGAATCCATAGTCAAGCAGCAAACGAACAAAGAATCGGTAAAAAAGTCTTTTCCTCCCTCCGCCTTGAAACCTTAGGCGAGCGGGAGGGCTAGGTAGGCGGTGGTCCCTCGTTTGCAGGACCCACAGTCTTCGAGCCACCCAGCTCACCAGTGAATGTGGGAGAAGGATCCGAAGATCCTTTAGTTCTGTCCTCCTTTCGGGGGGCAGCTTTAGGAACCCCGGAAGATGGCCTAGCGACCAGCTTCAGGGGTTTTGCCTCCTGTGAGTCTAACGACTCGGTGGAAGCGCGTGGCCGTTTCGCCTTACGGGAAACGGTCACGCTGGAGGAAGGAGGGGGGGGGGCTGGTTTTAGCCGGGGCTATGTGTGAACCCCTTTACCATGGGAGCGCCCGGGGTGGATAGAACCCGCAGAAGGGCTCCGAATGGGTGTGGAAACTACCGTGCTCGTGGGCCAGAAGGGGCCAGGAGCAGAGGGTGTCTTTCTCAACATTAAGGCATAGGACGTCCCACGCAGCGCCGGGCTTGCCAGGACGAAGTCGTTAGCCTCGCGAAATGACAGACGATCCTGAACTTGAATGGCCAGGATTTCCTTCTTAAAGAGTTACGCACCACATTGCTTCGAAGAAGCGGGGTGCAGCTATCCGCAATTGACACAGTTGGCCACACGCGATTTAGACTTATCGTGTGCGGCCTTGGAGCAACCTAAACAGACTTAGAGTATCCCCGAATTTGCACATCGACAGGAGCGATTAGTATGACCAAATCGGTGACAGTAATAGCACCTCCGCGGCAATGGCACGAATGCCTTCACGCGGTAGCGATACCAACCGGCCCCCACCGATTCAGGGAGCTTGTCACAGTCGAACGTGACGAACAGTGCAGGGGTGGGTCTCGAGGCCCTTCCCTGTTTTCTCATCACACGTTCGACCTTGACCGCCCTATGGTCGGCCAGCTCTAAGGTGATGTCATCTATGGAGTAGTCGCAAGAGTTCCCTCGCATAAACTACTCCTTTCACGAAGTTCATGGTAGAGTGCGGCGTCAAACTCACAGGCGTGCCATCAACTGTCTGAAGGGCACTAATCATGGCCGCCTCGAAGGGATTCGACGCCTTCACCAAAAGGCTCCCATCCGAGAAACGGGTCACCTTCGGCTCCCTACCAATTACACTAGCTAAAGCTCTCCTCTGATGGATCGTGTTGCCCTTAGCCAACATGCTGCCATCAGTGGAGCGAATAACCAGGAAGCGTTTGAAGCCAGCGGCCTCGAAAACGTCGGGTAGTTTCTTAGGAACTCCGCATTTGGAAGAGGAGAGGGGCCGGATGTGCCGATCTTGGCTTGGTCGCTTACCGAAGTGGTAGCAGACCCATCTGTTCCCTCAGCCCCCGCGGATGGAGAGGAGCCCGAGTCTTTTTCTTGTTGTTTCTTTTCTTTTTAGGAGAGGAGGGCGGGGAATGAATCCGCTTCTCCCCTCCGCCGGCAGGAGACCCCAGGCCAGATGGACCGACCTCAGCAAAGTCCTTCCCCGAAATCGAGAAGGTCCTGGCGGTCGCAGAGGCACCAGCCAGAGGAGGAGATCCCTCCCCTCCTTATACTGCCTTGGAGACCCAAGCTGTTTGAGGAGGACCTTGCATAGGCGCGGACTCGGGTTCGGTGCCTAGCGCCGAGCCCGGATTCGCACGCATTGAAGGCCCTACCGTCTGAGGCTGGTTTGCCTCAAGCAACATGTCTATCTCGAGGTGGGGGCTCCATTTGGCCAGACCCCCCCCCCCCGGATATCACAGGTCCCATTGGCACTGGTTTCACAAGTAGAGTATAGGGAGGCACAGGCCTTGACCCCCGCTAAGGTAAGTATACGAGCCAGCAGGTCTTTTGAGGGAAGCGGCCGATGGGCCCTATCTTCCATCTTCAGCCTAGGGGGTTTGCCCTACTGAGCCGCTTCAATGGGGAGGGGTCGGTTATGGGCTGCCTGCTGGCTTTCTTTCTTAGCAGTCCCGTCGGAAAGTAAGGAGGGTAATGACGCTGGAAAGAGGGAGGCACCCAAGGGCACCACCAGACAAGGGGGTGAGGGGTTGTTCCCTACACCTGTAAGCAAAGGAGAGGAGTAAGCTTCCTCTCCGGTTAAAGAGATTTGGAGGGTCCCCTGCGAGACAACAGTGGGGGTGGGACCTCCATTTTTTCAATGGAGCTGCCCGAAGGCCATTTTAGGCCACCCCTCCCGCCTGGTGACTTGGCAGCCCTTCGGCATAGCGGCTCCACCTTGGGCAAGACGTAAAAAGATAGATAGTGAAGTGAGAAGGAAAGGGGATGTGAGGAGGGTATGGGTGGGGATGAAGCAGGTTGTTAAAAACCCCTGAGCCCCGATCCGGGACGGTTGGCTGAAAAGAAGGTCAGCATCTATCCTGTGAAAATAGGGGCCGACCAGCGAAAGTTGTGGGAGAGGTTGTAGGGGAAGTGAGGAAGTAGGGAAGAAACACAAGCTGTCTGAAAGAAGAGGCTACGCTGGGGCCGGACGGGGCGCTGAATCCCGTCAGCACGGCGGCCAGGAAGGCAAATCAACGCGCCCCTTACGGGGTGGTAGAGTGCAGGGTCACACTCACAGGCGTGCCATAAAATGTCCAAAGGGCACTAGTCATGGCCGCCTCGGATGGATTCGACGCATTCGCGAGAAGGCTCCCGTCCAAGAAACGGGTCACTTTCGGCTCTCTACCAATCACGCTAGCTAGAGCTCTCCTGTGATGGGTCATCTTGCCCTTAGCCAACATGCTGCCATAAGTGGAGCGAATAACCAGGAAGCGTTTCAAGCCAGTGAGCTCGAAAACGCCGGGTAGTCTGAATGAGGAGCCCCGATGTAATCGAGGTTCCGCTCTGCGCACTTACACTTTTGGTCTTTATCAGGGACTCCCCGCCCGGGGAGCACCGGGACCGGATATGCCGATTTTCGTTTGGTCGATTGCCGAAAAGGCAGCGGACCCTTCCGTCCGCGTGTTTTCCGCGGAGGGAAAGGAGCCCTTAGTCTTTAAGTCTTGTTCCTCCGTCTTTTCTAATTAGGATAGGAGGGTGTGAAATGAACCCGCTTCTTTCCTCTGCCGGCAGGAGGCCCTAGGCCAGATGGACCGGCCTCGGGAAGATCCTTCTCTGAAATGGAGGTCTTGGCTGTCACAAGGGCACCAGCTGGGGGAGGAGATCCCTCCTCTCCTTGTGAGCAGAATCTTTCGGAGGGATGGGTAAATAGAAATTCAGTGTCCACGCGCACGACGGCCTTACTTTGACCCAAAACAAGGGATCAGATGAGTGGAGGCATCTTGCCTGACCCGACCGATGCCACTGGGACAGACAGTATACATCACCACCACCACCACTCCTTGGGAACAAGAGACCAAATCTTACACGTTGCGTAGTAGACAGGCCGGAGCGGCGGATCCGGGTTAGTAACAGGCCTCGGAAAGGTCCGGGGTCGCCACGCCCAACATCTAGGCGGTACAAAATATTTTCTGTTGTCCTAAATGATGGCAGCCGTAACCACAGAGATCTACCGTCAGTGAAAGAGGTGGCTAACGAAGCGGTAGAGAAAGTGATAGAAGAAATGGAAACAAGAAGACAGCCACCCAATCCTAATGGGTTCTCACTGTAGAAGAAAAGAAATGGTGATGGAAGGACGAAGAGAGGGCGAAACAGAGTTGATACAGAAAAACCAGGTTGGGGTTAGTGGAAGAAGGACGAAAATTTAAGTTTGGGCCGGACGGGGCACCTATTCCCGTCAGCACGGCGACAAGGAAAACAAATAGCCGTGCTTTTCCGGGATTTTTTTTTAATTACCCAAAGAGGGAAAAAAAAAGAAAGACATTGTACACTTTGGGTTGGAGGAGCCTTAGCTGACTGAAAAGGTTTGTAGGAAAAAGCACAGCTATTCGAAAACATGAAGTAGTAATTTTGCTGGGAACATGACTAGGGAAGAGCATGTTATGATGCTTTGTGAGGGTATTCTACTTACATCGACGAGGTATCCATACTGGAGGAAGAAGTTCTCGATGAGGTCTCGGAGTCGAAGCGAGTTCGTATTGCATTCAATGCCGCACGAGACGATCGGGAAGACGCTGACGAAAGCGTCGACGAACGCGTTAAGCGATAGGGTCCCTTCGCCAATTAGCAGAACGAACGTCTCTGTGAAGATGTCCCACTTCTGCTCAACTAGCACCTAATAACAAAAAGACATAGGGTTGTCTCTCGAACCACTGGCCATTTTCAATATTAATCAAATGGGAAAGGAAGCTGCAACAACGGAAGCTACATTTCATCAACAATAAGCAAAATCAGATGTCCTCGTTTATCTTTTAGACTGCAAAAAAACTATGGTTCTCGACGAATATTCCTTGAAAATGAGGAACAACTAGAAACCATTTCAATCGTACTGAGTACCCTACAAATTTGGTGACTAGCTTACTAATTTCCGCCTCGCATTTCACTTCAAACCCAGCAGCAGTCATGGCAGATGATCTTTCCCAGAAAGGATATATAAAGAAGATGCTGAGATGGAGGAGGGAAGGGCAGGGCAGGATAAGGTGAGATGGGGTAGTCTTTTCTGGTTGCAACGGGGGCAGTATGAGGGGATGGTGGGGTTTACTCTATTTTTGTATTTGTGTAGAGACGCTGGTGGTGGCCTGACCGAAGAAGGACGAGAAAGATTATGGTTCGGCGATCCAGAATTGATTAGGATCAGCGGTTGGTTTTGAAGTGCTATGTGGGTTCTGTGGGGTTGGGAGAAAATTCACCAGTAACTGGGTGTAGTGGGTGAGATTTGTGGTTCTGGGGCGTGGGTGAGGAAAGGTTAGGGCGTGTAAAAATGAGAGAGGGCTATAGTTTGTGGTCTTTGATAGGGACAATTTTGGTGTGAGCGTGGGGGCGGTGTATAAAGATGGTGTTTAGGCAGCCAGTTGTGTAGAAAGGGCAATGTCTTGTACTGTTTGTATATTGTGTAAGTTTGTGTTAGATATAGATGGTGCCAAAGCAAGGGATGCCTAATTTAGGTGGAGTGGATAAAATGTCTGATATGTTCAGTTTTTGTATTGCCTGATTTTCTTCTTTTTTTTAGCTCATCTGCGACTGCCTACTAGAGCAAAAGTCGCCGGAATCACGCTACAACTAAATACTAGGCTAGATTAAAAAAAAGTAAAAAAAAAAGGCAAAAAAATAAAAAATTAAGATAAAAAACAGAAACAAAGGATAAGAAAAAAACCCCAAACAAAACAAATTTAGCAAAAAAGCAACAAGAAGGAAGCGCGTTCCGGCGTCGAGGGGAGACCCACCTCCACCCGGCGCAAGAACATGCAACCTACAACAAAAATAGTAAAATAAAATCTAGAGGCCGGCCTCCTCCAAAAAGTGGAATAGTCCACAAGTCTGTGCACACAAACCCGTCCCAAGTACAAGTGACAAGCGGTAGCGACCCCGTTCATCCCAGTACCGGGACAGGTAACGTGCGCGAATATCACCCAGACTGGGACATTCTGTTGATGCGCTCCTTTCTGACTTTGTAACGATGGCGCCAATGACCCTCAGTCAGTAGATGGGGCACAAAGGTGATCAGGCAGTCGGCGCAACAGAATTCCTCTTGATGAGAAAGGACTGCCTGGTAGATGGTACACGGTGCAATCTGACGTTAAAGGATGATCCTGGCAGGGGGTTCGATGGTAGTAGAAGGGCCGTGACCCTCAGTAGTCACGGTAACTGGACGTTTGCCTGCCCGTTCTTGATGGACACCCGGTACGACGAAGTAGCGGGAAGCAAAAGGAGCTGTACGACTTTAGCTTTATTCGAGATACAAGATTTGCTCTGAATGCCTACAGATCTAAACTTTACAAGGGTTTTATATTATGAAAGGTGGGGGCTCATCTCCTAAGGGGTTTGCCAATAGGATAATACTTAGGCCGAGCTGTGGGATAGTTTAATGGAAGTCTTCCAATCCTATATTACGTGGGAGGAGTTTTCATAAGTTTTTAAGTGGCTTTACTAGTCACTGACCTAAGAGGGCAGGTTAATTTCCAACACTGCCTGTTTATTTGCTGTGTTCACAACCAGATGGCGGGTATATACTTTTCCTAACCTATATTAAAAAATGGGTGGCACTGAAAACGTATGACGTCAAAGAGAAGGGTCTTTGATCGTATAACAGATTCATAAGCTTTTTTTTTTTGAGAATTATTTAAGACGACGTCAAACAAAAGGATCTTTGACCGTATAACACATTCCTAAGCTTTTTTTTTTGAGAAATAACTTTATTAAACTGCTAAGCGTTTAATTCGTATCTATTTGTCTATCTATTACATATCTATCTAATTACATGCAAATGTATGTTTCCTAAATATGAGTGAGAGGCGGGCTGCCTGATTCATCTAACTATGCTATAGTTACATTGTTGTTAAGGCACATAACAATTGAACAAGTATGTGCAAAAGAGTCTCGGGGACAAAGCAGTCGTTGCAATAAGGCGCAGGCGAGCGCTCCATCAAATGGCGATGCGACCCGCGAGTGTGTCCAATTCGGAGAGGACAGAAAGCAACCTGAAGCCTTCGCGGCATTGGGGAGTAGGTCCATGGGAACAGTCGCGGCGCAATGGCACGTAATTATAAGTTCCCCTCGACCGTCTCCTATCTTCTTTGCCAAACAGCCCAGGGTCTTGCCTGAAATCAGTGTGAGGAAGAGCGAAACGCTGGTCTTGTCGGGCAGTCCTCACGGACTCTTTGGCCCCCTCATCGGCGTTCTCATTCTACGCAATTCCACAGGTCGAGGAGCCCAGCTCGACGAAACCGTGGCGTCACGGATATCGCTAATATTTTTTTAATTTTAAGAGCTCATCTGGCGACTGCCTACTTAGGCATTAGTCGCCGTATTTAACACTGCCTAGTACTAGGCTACTTTAAAAAAAAAAAAACCAACAATAAAAAAAGAAAAAGGCAACAAGCAGGAAGCAAGCTCCGGCGTCGGGAGGAGGTCCGCCTCCCCTAAAAGTCTATAATCCACCAGTCAATGTGCGTGAACTCCTCCCGAGTACACGCGACAGGCGGTAACGACCACGCCCATCCCGGTACCGGAACAGGTAGCGTGCGCGGAGATCGCCCAGACTGGGACATCCAACAAAAATGTGCCGAACAGTCTAGGGGAGAACGGAGTATTCACAGTTGAGCGCTCCATCAAATGGCGGTGCGTCCCACGAGTGCGTCCAATTCGGAGACAACAAAAAGCAACCTTCGCCTTCGCGGCATTGGGGGGTAGGTCCATGGGAACAGTCGCGGAGCAATGGCACGAAAATTTAAGTTCCCTTCGACCGTCTCCCATTTTCTTTGCCAAGCAGCCTGGAGAGCGGCCCGTATTCCTGCCATGTAGTCGGTGTGAGGAAGAGCGAAACGCTGGTCCGGTCGCCGAGTCGACGCGAACTCTTTGGCACCCTCATTCCCCGCAATTCCTACATGTTCAGGAACCCAACAGAAGATAATATCGACATCCGCCCGGCTTGCAAAAACCGTGGCGTCACGGATATCGCGAACCACGAGATGCGGAGATTCCAATGTCTCGAGAGCACTCAGCACGCTTTGGGAGTCGCTATAAATCACAATCCGGTCTCCGAACCGGCCACGTCGCGTAATCTCCCGTACCGAGTGGTGTATTGCCACCAGCTCGGCCATAAAAACAGACGCAGACGCAGAGGGGATACGGCGTGGAAGCCGACCCTCTCTTGCGAGTTAGAGCCATCTGTATACACTGGCACTGTTTCAGCGTGACAGGAGGTGTGCTCCAAAAAGGTCGAGCGCAATAGTCCGGGCGCTGTAGAAGATTTGGGAGCAGAGGCGTGGCGACAAATAGCCAAATGTGGTACCCTCCAGGGTGGCGTCCTGGGCAGAACAACGGGCGCCACCGGACCGAGAGCTATACCTGGCTCTTGAAGGAGTTTCCTAGCCCTAAACATAAAGGGCTTAGGGTATGACTGGCGTCTCTCGGCGTCAAAGGCACCGTCGAAATCAGCTGCGGATGCAGTGAGAGCTGTTAGCGACTGAGGGAGGCGCCGGGCTCGTGCGTACGGGCGAATAATGCACTGTGCACGGCGTAAAGTGAGTGGCATCTCCTCAGCATCAACAAGTAGGCTCTCAATGGGGGAAGTGCGGAAGGCACCGGTCGCCAGGCGAAGGCCAGTGTGGTGGATCGAGTCCACCTTCAGCAATACACGCTCAGCTGTGGGTGCATAAAACTCGCATCCGTAGTCGAACTTCGAACGAACAAAGGATCGCTAAAAAAGTAATGCAGTAGCCCTGAAACCTGTGCGCTTCGGCATAGTGAGAGACGCGGTTCAATGCCTGTTGGAGTCGACGCTCCAGAGTTGGCATCTGGGCCGCGCCAAAAGAGATCCAAAGGTCGTCCACGTAGAGCGTAGGGAGAACATCTTCCGGCAGCACCGAGCTGATGCCGTTGATGCTCAGGGCAAAGAGTGCGAAACTGAGGACACTTCCCTGCGGGACACCCTCTTCCTGCTCCATTGGGCCGGAGAGGGTCTCCCCACCCGCAAGCGGAATCAACGACCCCGTAAAAATTCAGATATAAAGACTAGAAGGCGTCCCCTCGTCCCCATCGTGTGGAGAGTCTCCATGATACCCTATCGCCATGTAGTATCATAGGCCTTGTCCAGATCGAAAAACACCGTGGCGTAATGCTGTCTACGAAGGAAGGCCTCGCAGACGGCATTTTCCAGTCGGAGCATAGCATCAGACGTGGAGTGGAACTTGCGGAAGCCGCACTGTGCAAAAGACAAATGGCCTCCGCTGTACAGAAAAAAGGCTAATCTAACATTTCTCAATTTCTCCATCAACTTGCACAAGCAAGAGGTTAAAGAGATTGGGTGGAAATCGGGTGGAGTACATTCATCTCTTCCCAGTTTGCGAAAGGCGAGCACAGTAGCGATTCACGAGGAATCCGTGAGGAGACCCTCGACCCAGATCCATTTGAACAAATATAACAGAAAGGCCATGCCTCGCTTACCCAAGTATCGAAGCATATCGTATGGGACATCGTCCGGACTATGGACGGTGACCGCGCACGAAGCAAGAGCGGAACACAACTCACTCAGAGTAAACATGTCATTGAAGGGTTCTCCGCCTCTAGAGGTTAAGTCCAGCCAGCGGCCTTCCGCGACATCACGACGTGCATTGAATGCTGGCGGAGCAGCATCCTGGCTAGAGAATGCGGTCGCGAAGGATTCCGCCACAGATGCGGTCCCATTCTCCTGGAGAATGGGAGGGAGGTCTAGCGAGAAATTGCCCCGAATCCTTTTGACCGGCTTCCACACCTCTGCTAGAGGAATCTTTCCCGTTAGGTGAAGACACGTATGCCCGCCAAGAAAAGCGGAGGGCGTGCTTCAAAATATACCGGAACCCTGCCATAGCCCAACGAAATTCAGCGACAGTGAAATCGTTCGGGCGGTGCTTATAGCGCATGTAGGCAAAACGCTTCTGCTTGAGGGTCGTCTCACACTTGGCTGACCACCACGGGAGTGGTCGGCATGAAAAACGGCCAGACCTTCTAGGAATAGTAGTTAGCGCCGCGGCGATGAGGGTACCGCAGAGGAACTCAACGGCCTCATCTACCGACCTAAATTCCTCGACTGAGGTAGAGAATTCAGTAATTTCCTAACATGCAGACCACAGCGCCCACGCTAGCACCACCGGGGCGGGCTCTCGGGCAGTAGCAGCCCAGAAAATGATATTTCAATGGGAAAGTGAGCACTACTATGGAGGTCATCGACCACCCCTAATCAAAATCAGGCTGTGCATCCGGAGAGCACAAAGATAGATCGAGGCAGGAAAATGAAGCGGTTCTCGGGTAGTGATGCGTAAACTTATCCACATTTAGGACACCCATCTCAATCTTGTCGATCAGATCGGCAAGGACTTGATCCCGGGGATTAATAGAGTAGTCTACCGTTTAGATCTCCGAGCAAGAGAAAGGGTCTCGGCAACCGTGCCACGACGCGGCGGAAGTTCCGGGCGTCGAAGTCTGCTGACGGTGGAATGTACGCGGAAATAACAGTATACCACCTATCAAGATGCATCTGCAGAGCTACTGCCTGAAAGGAGCTATCTAAAAAGAAGAGAATAACGGAGACATTATACCGCGGCCGCGAAACAATTATACCCCGGGATGGTGGGCAGGGGGATTGCGCCCAGCATGGTCTCTTGCAGAAAGATAGCTAACGGGGAACGGGAGGAGACGAACCTCCGCAACTCTTCCCAGTTGGTCCGGAGTTCGCGGCAATTCTATTGAATGAATATGCCCTCCAGGCCTAGTTCGGAGGCCCTCTTCGAAGAGAAGACCCTCATCGGAATTGCCGTAGAATTCCCAGAGGCAGAATTCAGGCGCTGTTGGCCGGACAATGCGCTGTCGCCTTCGAAGACTTATTGGGGGAGGTTGGGCTCGCCATGCGAGTCTTTTCCTCCCTCCGACTCGAAACATTAGGCGGGCGGGGAGCCTTCTTTTTGAGGATCCACCGTCTCCGAGCCACCCAGCCCACCAGTGGGAGTGGGCGAAGGAGCCGAAGCTCCTTAAGTGCTGTCCTCCTTTCGGCGGACAGCTTTAGGAACCCCGGAAGATAGCCTAGCGACCAAATTCAGGGGTGTTGCCTCCTGTGAGTCTAACGACTCGGTGGAGGCGCGTGACCGTTTCGCCTTACTGGAAACGGTTACGCTGGGTGAAGGAGGACCGGGGGGCCTGGTTTTAGCCGGGGCTGGGTGTGAACCCTTTGTGCAGCCAGCCAGCTTGACGAGGGGAGCGCCGGGGGTGGGTAGAACCCGCAGAACAGTTCCGAATGGGCGCGGAAACGACCGTACTTGTAGGCCTGGAGGGGCCAGGAGCAGAGCGTGTCTTTTTCAACATTGAGGCATAGGATGTCCCGGGTAGCGCTGGGCGCGCCAGGACGAAGTCCTTAGCCTCGCGAAATGAGAAACGACCCTGAGCCTGAACGGCCAGGATTTCCTTTTGGAGGAGATACGCACCACATTGCTTCGAAGAAGTGGTGTGCGTCTCTCCACAATTGACACACTTGGCCACACACGATTTAGACTTATCGTGTGCGGCCTTGGAGAAGCGATTAGTATGGCCGAAGTGGTGGCAGTAATAGCAGCTCCGCGGCAGTGGCACGAATGCCTTCACGCGTTAGAGATACCAGCCGGCACGCATCGACTCAGGGAGCTTGTCACAGTCGAACGTGACGAAGAGTGATGGGGTGGGTCTCGAGGCCCTTCCCTGTTTTCTCATCACATGTTCGACTTTAACCGATACATGGTAGCCAGTTTTAAGGAGAGGTTATCTATGGAGTAGTCCACGAGTTCCCTCGCATAAACGACTCCTTTCGCGAAGTTCATGGTAGAGTGCGGCGTCAAACTCACAGGCGTGCCATCAACTGTCCGAAGGGCACTAATCATGGCCGCCTTGGAGGGATCCAACGCATTCGCACCAACAGGCTCTCGTGCCAGAATCTCTACCAATCAGGCTAACTAGTGTTCTTCTCTGATGGAACATGTTGTCCTTGGCTAACATGCTGGAAAACGCCAGGTAGTCTCTCAATGAAGGGTCCCGCAATGCGCACTTGCGACTTTGGTCTTGGTATGGGCTCCCCCAGATGGGGGAGCATCGGGGCCGAATATGCTGATCTTGGCCTGGTCACTTGCCGAAACGACAGCGGACCCGTCCGTCCTATGAGCTCCCGCGGAGGGAATGAATGAATAGTGCCGAAAAGAAATGCTGCAAAGCCGAAACGGACTAGCCCGCAGCCAAATTCAAGGACGGGTAATTTGCATGAGTGTTCTCAATAAAAATATAGACATCTGGAGAATATACAAAAATATAGCTATGAAATTAAGATTAATATTATGGAAGTAGAGGAATTTAAAACAATCAAGGGGTGTAAAAGGATATAAAAAATAAACTATTGAGAACTCGACAAAGAAAAAAAACAGACTATAGCTGGATCAACAATAGATACAAGAACAGAGAATATAAAATCATGAAATAATATATTAAATTTTGGCTAAAAGATTAGATTCTTCTAAAAATTTAAAAATTCTATTCACATTAAAAGGATCGCGGAGGGATTTCTTTTCTTTTTAGGAGGTGAGGGTGGGAAATGAACCCGCTTCTCTCCACCACCGGTAGGAGCTCTTAGACCGGATGGATCGGCCTCAGCAAGATCCTTCTCTGAAATGGAGACGGACTTTGTTCTCAAAGGGGCACCAGCCTGGGGAGGATGCCTCTTCTTTCTTGTGAGTCCTCAGGGTCCTGAGCCGTCTGAGGAGAAGCTTGCAGAGGGACGGGTTCGTCGGACCAATGGAAGATTTTGCCGTCTGGCGCTGGGTCAACTCCGGGACCATGTACATCTCAAGGGTCTCAATGTGTGCCTCCCACCCTCCAAGACATCACGGATCCCATTCTAGGTACATTTTATCTTGTCTATAGCCGGCGAACACGGCATCCATTGGGGAAGAGAGCGGGGCAGAATACACGACTGCATGATTGTAGGGGGCACGGTTTGGTGAACTTCCTAAGGGGTTTGGCCCTAAAGAGTCACTCTCACCGGGAGCGGACAATTTGGGGCCGCCTGTCAGCTCTCTTGGAAGTCCCCTGTGAAGGTAAAGGAGGGACTGCCGCTGGAAAGAAGATAGAGTCGCCTAAGAGCGCCTCCAGAGAAGGTGGTGAGGAGGAGTCCACCGCATATGTACGCTTAGGAGAGGAGTAAGCTGCCTGTCCGGTACAAGAAGTTTGGAGGGGCCCATGACATGAGAAAGCATAGCGAGGGTACCTCCTTTTCTGATGTGTAGCTGCCCGAGAGCGGCTCGTACGATGGTAAAGGGGGTAAAGGTTGTTTTTGTTTTTTTTAGTTAGCCTACACGCAGCGTGGTAGGCAGGTTAGGGTAGGGAACCGGCTTGGTCACTAGCTTCTGTTCTCGGTTCACCACGCCTAACATTTTGTCGTAGGAGTGTTCGGTTCCGTGATCTAGATGAGAGACGGTTCGTGATTGAGGAGGTCCATGGGCAGGAGAAGAATGGACCAACAAAACGGGTAGAGAAAAGATGATTGTAAAGGGACGACGGAAGGGCAGGAACAAGATCGAGAGTTGGTACAGGAAACGGAGCTTAAGCGTTAGCGAAGGAAAGAAGTGGGGCTAAGCTGGGGCCAGACACTGCGCTGAGTTCCGTCAGGACGCCGACCAAAGAAACATATCGCTGTGCCCCTTACGGGGTTGTGTTGCCCGACGTTGGTGTTTGTGAATGTTCTTATAGTATGGAATGTGGCTATAACCTTCGTGTTAGGAGTGAAGGTCATGTATGGGTCCAGTGATGTTTAGTAGTGTTGGGTTACTGTTGAGTGTGAGCGGTTGGCCGTGTAACATGTGTGGTTGGCTTCATTGGTGTTTGTCAGCAGGATAGAGTGTGACTTGATTTCGGGGGGGAGGTAAACATTGTTTAATGCCAACCAGTTTTGAAGGTGCTGCAGGTAGGTGTTTAGGTTGCTCGAGGTTGTCCCTTCCACTACAATATAAAGTGGAAAGAGGCGAAGAGGGTCGGGTACAAACCCTTGAACTGACCCGATCCGAGTGAATCAGACTGGGAATTTCACCTGACGACCCCCGACCCCCACTCCTTCAAGGTAAGGAAGGGGAACGGCCCCACCTGCTGTCATTGAAAGAGGTATAATACCGTCTGTGAGAACCACCTGTGAGAAAAGCGAAAGCTTCAGCTTATCTTCCTCTCGATCGATGAGGCGTCGGTAATTGCGGACTAAGATCTCGATTAACTGATCAGTCTGAAGCAGCGCCAGCACACTCGACACCTGAGAAAGGAATTATTCATGGGATTATTACACACCTATCATTCAAATTTTAGTCTGCCACTTCCAATGACTTTTATAAAAAAGGGAGATAGCAGATGCTTGCTCGATGTGAGACAAACATGAAAAAGAATGAAGAGTTTGTGTGGTGATGGAGTGAATGACGTGCAATGAAGTGTAGAACTGGGTGGTAGGAATCAAGGTGGTGTGGCAGTGCTTTGGAGTGAATGGTATGAAGCAATGGTTGGGTATGAATGTGAGAGTTAGAGATTTATGTGGGTGAAAATGCAATTTGCAAGGACGAAGCTGTGCATGGTTGTATAGACCCTGTAATGATGGCAGTGAATGAATGAATGAATAGTGCCGAAAAAAGATGCTGCAAAGCCCAAACGGACTATCCCGCAGCCAATGATGACAGTGAAGCTGAAAATGAGAGGTTCTGGAAGGAATAGGAAAGAGTGATGGATTGAATTGTGAATGGGTATCGATTGAGGGTTGTAAGAGATATGAATGTGGGAATGTGTGACAGATTGGTTTGGACATGTGGAATGAATGGGCAGAATGGGGTGTGTTGGGTGAGGTGGAGGGGTTTGCCAGTGTGGACGCAAAGTAAAATGTGGAGTGAGTGTGTGAGGGATGATATGGATATGTTGGGAATAGAGGATTATATGGCACAAGATGGACAGATGAGGAGGATAGTCATCACCCGTCCAACCACATAAATGGGAAAACATAATGATGATGATGAATAGGTGACTGAATGAGAGAGGAGATGACTGGAGCTTTTGGTACACCCGGAGAAAATCATAATGGAGAGGGTTCTGTGCTGAGAGGAACTTAAGTGTAGCAAACATTCTTTCAACACAATAGTGTGAATAAACACACATAGAGTGAGGTGACAAGTATTTGCTGATATAAATTTTCAATATTTCTAAAATATTTCGGGCTTTCGTCTGGTTATAAAACTAACAGGAAGCTCAGTAAACAAATTTAACACAAGTAATACACATGAGAAGGATGGTCTTTGTATATAACAGTAATTGCTAATAAACACAATTTAGCAGATGACAAAAGTATTCAAACACTAATAATATGTGAGAATATTGTTATTAACCCCCTATAAAGTCTATTACGAGACTAAAATTGGAGATTCGAGAAATTTCTAGAAACGAAACCGATGTAAACTATAGAATATTAGCACCGTCATCCATTAATAAGTATCCATAGAAGAAGGACATTTGATTTGATCAATGATGAAGGTCAAATATGTTATTTGACATTAAATAATTAAACTTCATTCAAATGGATATAGGATTATTTGTGAGTGAGTTGAAGTGCCTTATGCAACTGCGTATATACTGGCACAAAGTGTGCTCCAAAAAGGCAGAGCGCAATAATCCCGGCGCTATAGAAGCTTTGGGAGCAGAAGCGTGGCGATAAATAGTCAGAGGTGACACCTAGCTCTCGAAGGAGTGCCCTAGCCCTAAATCTAAAGGGATTAAGGTATGACTGGCGTCTCTTGGTGGCATAGGCACCGTCGAGATCAGCTGAGGATGCAGTGAGAGCTGTTGGCAACTGGGAGAGGCGCCGGGCTCGCGCGTACAGGCGAATAATGCACTGTGCACGGCGCAGAACGAGTGGAGTCTCCCTAGCATCGACAAGTAGGCTCTCAATGGGGGAAGTGCGGAAGGCACCGGTCGCAAGGCGAAGGCCAGTGCGGTGGATCGAGTCCACCTTCCGCAATACACGCTCCTCTGCGGATGCATAAAACTCGCATTCGTAGTCGAGCTTCGAACGAACAAAAGATTGATAAAAAAGTAAGGCAGTTGCCCCAGGCGCTGAACGTCACGGAGCGAAGAATATCCATGGAGTGGGTACAAGAGACCCAAAGGCTGCGAATATGAGCCTCCCAGGTGAGGCGTCGGTCAAATACAAGACCAAGGAAACGGTGCAATTCAACCACTTCCAGGCATACCCAATTAAGAAACAAGTCTGATTCAGGGTGGAGACGTGGATGGCGGTAGAAGTGCACCACCTTAGTCTTGGCCAAAGAAAACCGAAACCTGTGCACTTCGGCATAGCGAGAGACGCGGTTCAATGCCTGTTGGAGTCGGCATCTGGGCCGCGCCAAAAGAGATCGAAAGGTCGTCTACATAGAGCGTAGCGAGAACATCTTCCGGCAGCATCGAGGTGATGCCGTTGATGCTCAGGGCAAAGAGTGTGACAATGAGGACACTTCTGTACGGGACACCCTTTCCCTGCTCCATTGGGCCGGAGAGGGCTCCCCCACCCATACGCGGGGTCGACGATCTCGCAAAAGTTCAGATATAAAGATTGGGAGGCGTCCCATAGCCTGCATCGTGTGGAGAGTCTCCATGATATCGTATCACTATGCGGTATCATAGGCCTTCTACAGATCGAAAAGCACAGTCTTAGTTCTGTCTACGAAGGAAAGCCATGCAAATGACATTTTCCAGTCAGAGCAGATATCCGATGTGAAGTGCAACTTGCGGAAGCCGCACTGTACAGAAGAAAGGTGGCTTCTGCTGTACAGGATCAAGGCTAGTCTAACATTTACCCATTTCTCCATCGACTTGCACACACAAGATGTTAGAGAGATTGGGCGGAAACAGGCCGGAGTAGAGTGATCTCTCCCGCTTTGCCATCTTTAGTGCAGTAGCCATTATTAGCCTGGGAGGACCCCCTTTGTCCAGGTCCTGTTAAACAAATCTAACAGGAAGGCCATGCCTCGCTCACCCTGCTGTCGAAGGCATGGTATACGGGACATCGTCCGGACCAGGGGTGGTGTCCGCGCATGAAGCTAGAGCGGAATGCAACTCACTCAATGTAAGCCTGCCGATAAAGCTTTTCCATCTCTGGATGTAAAGTAGAGTCGGCGGCCTTCAGCGACATAATGATGTGCATTGAATGCTGGCGGGGCAGTATCCCGGCAAGAGAATGCAGAGAAAGCGATCGCGAAGGACTCCGCCACGGACGCAGGGTCAGAGGTTGTGGTCCCATTCTCGCGGAGAACAGAAGTGGGGGGTCTTGCGAGAACTTGCCCAGAATCCTTTTGACTCGCCTCCACAGCTCTGCTAGAAGGGGTCTTTCCGTTAAGTGAAGACATGTATGCCCACCAGGATGAGCAACGGGCGTGCTTCGAAACCTACCCAAACCTAGCCTCACAATCAGCTGACTACCACGGAAACCGGCGTGCAAAACGTTCAGAGATTCGAGGAATAATAGTTAGGCTGAGGGCGATGAGGTTGCCGGAGAACTCAACGTCAAGCTGCGTCAGCATCAAGCACCACCGGGGTCTCTCCCTCTCAGGAGGCAACGGTGCAGAAAATATTTTAATGAGAAAGTAATCACTACCATGGAGGTCATTGATCAACTCCCCCAACCCAAAATCAGGCTGTGCATCAGGAGAGAACAAGGATAGATCAATACAGGAAAATGAAGCTGTTCTCTGGCAGTGATGCGTAAACTCATCCACATTTAGGACACCTATCTCTAACTCGTCGATCAAGACAGCAAGACCCTCATCCATGGGATTGATCGAATAGTCTCTCTACAGGGGGTGTCAAACGTTCAAATCCCCCCCCCCCCCTAGCAGTAGAAACAGGGTGTCTACTTGTTTGGCGATTTTGAATTCAAGAACTGTTCAAGGTTTTCAAGGACTTTTAAAAAATAATCAAGGACAGGTTTTAGCCAGTTTTTTTTTCTTTAAATTAAAAAGTACAATAAACATTATGGGACATTGATGAAGGTGAGGTATTTAAGGGAAAAATGGGTTATAAGCAAAGCATAACCAAAATCAACCTACCAGTGCAAAAAAACAAGAACAAGGTATACAAGCGACAGTCACAGAAGTATAGCGAGCATCCATCATAAAATACAATGCATCCAAAGCATACATACGAGTATGTTCACTCAAATTAGTGAGTAGATTAACTTAAATATTACAATTTTCCTAATAGACATTAAAAAGTATATAAATAGTGAATTTGAAAAATCACTCAATGATTTATTTTTTAAATTCAAGGACCATGTACCTTTTTCATCAAATTCAAGGACTTTTCAAGGATTTCAAGGGGGAAAATAAATTCAAGGGCTTTTCAAGGACTTCAAGGGCAGTAGACACCCTAAGAAAAGGCCACGATGACGCGGAAGTCGGCTGAAGGTAGAATGTACGCAGAAATAACAGTATATGTGCTATCGAATTGCAGCTGCATTGCTACTGGCTGAAAATGAGGTATTTAAAGCAAAGAGAAAAACGGAGACATCATGCCCGGTGTAAATGGCGCATTCTCCTGCCCATCCCCCCCATCCCGTCCTAGTGGGGACACAAAACCCTTATACCCCGGGATGGTGGGCAGGAGGCACGCGCCAGGCATGGTCTGCAAAATGATAACTAATGGAAAACAGGAGGATACAAGCCTCCGCAGCAGCTCCCAGTTGGCCCGGAGTCCGCGGTAATTCTATTGAAGAAATATGCCCTCCAGGCATAGTTCGGAGGAGATGCAGGGGGCCATATTGGAAGAGAAAACCGTCACGGAATTGGTCGTACGCTTCTAGGAGGCAGTTCGCTGTTGACGAACAAGGCCCTGAAGCTCTGTCGTGCGAGATTGGGATCGCTAATCGCGTTTTCCTCCCTCCGCCTCGAAACCTTTGGAGTAAGGGTTGCTTCGGAGGCGGGAGTCCCACCTTTGGAAGATCCACCGTCTCCAAGCCACGCAGTCCAGCTTTGGGTGGGGGCGTAGGAGCCGAAACTCCTTTGATGCTTCCTTTTCGGGGAGCAGCTTTAGAAACCCGGGAAGACGGCCACACGACGAACCTTACGGGAATGGCCGTACGCTTCCCGGAGGCAGAACTTCGGGCGCTGTCGCCTTCGAGGACACATCAGGGGAAGTTGGGCTCGCTATGAGAGTCTTTTCCTCCCTCCGCCTCGAAACCTTAGGCAGGTAGGGGTCCCTCCTTTGGAGGCATCCAGCCTAGCACTCGATGTTGGCGTAGGAGCTGAATCTCCTTTGGTGTTGTCCTCCTTTCGGTGTGCAGTTTTAGGGACCCGGGAAGACGGCCTCACCACCAACTTCAGGGGTGTTGACTCCTGTGAGACTAAAGATTCGGTGGAGTCGCAGCCAACCCCCGCCGAGGCATCACGTATCCAAATCGCGGATTCTGTCTTGTGTTTTGTCGACCACTGCAAAGTTAAAATGCAGTACGTTAGGGGGCACGGACCGACAGGCCCTGCTCTTTTTCCCTTAAGGGGGTTGGACCGCCTGCATTTTCTCTTGGCAATCCCCTATGATAAGAAAAGTGGGACTGCCCAACCCAGTGAGAGGGCTTCCCTAAGTGCACTCAGGCCGGGAGGATGTGCAGCTACTTCAGCTACCCTGTGTGTTGGAGATTGAGATGTCCTTGTGTATTAAAGAAAGCTATGGTGCATTGGGTGTACGCGTCTTAATGTAGTTGTGAAAATTTTTTAGGTGGGATTGTAGGGAGAGGTGGATCCCTGGATTAAGGTGTGAATGTTATTTGGGTTTGTTTTTTGTAGTTCTTGCTACGTGTCGTGGATGCCGTTGAATTGTGAGGTAGGGGCTTTGCGTTGAAGGGGCGAAGGGCGAGGTTGTTTAGAGATTCCAGGTCAACTGAGGGTGTAGTTATTTAAGATCTGCAAGTGGATGCATCGCTGGTGGTGCCATGTGTAGCAACAAGTGCATAAAACCGCGGTTGTGAGCGGTAGACTTAAACAAATAGCATTGACAGACTGGGAATTCGAATCTCCCTTCATGCGGTACTGGTAGGGGACTTTTTTTATAGCCCCATTCAACACTTCACACCTTCAACAATGACGGGATGAGTGGTCATCTCACCTGCTCAGGAGATCCTTTTTCCAGAATAATGAGGGCGAGGGCGAACACATCTTGAGGGGTGGGTTGCGAAGTCTTTGAAATCTCTTGTTTCAAGATATTCAAAACCTGCAGGAGAGAACAGTCAACTGTATCAATGCCAAAGAAATAACCAAAACATAAGGGATATAGTGGATGGTCTAAATAGGAGAGAGAACAGATGCTGGCGTTGTGTGTGACGTAGATGAAGGGGGATGAAGAGTTTATGTGCGATAGAACGACAGGAATGAGATCAGGTGCAATTCGTAGTGGTAGGGTAGGAGGGTAGGTAGGAGGAGGGCACGATGGTAGGTCGGGGAGGGTGGTAAGAGATGGAAGCTATGTAAAGTAGTAGATATATAAAGGGTGATCAAAAAGTCACTAGGCACTTTTCTTTTTTTTAATTATTTCAGACAACTAATGGCAGTTTTTAGAAATAAAATAAAAAGGATCTAAGTCTGTATTTATGCTAACGGGTCTCATTTCAAAATTGTTTATAAACTTTATTCATAATATTCTCCTGTTTTTTAATATTGAAACGTGTTTCTGTTAATAAAAATATAAGTGCACAGTGACTTTTTGATCGCACTGCAGAACAGACCACCCTAATGCAGTGAATCACCCAACACGGGACGATAGGTTCCCAGCACACCATCTTCAGCTATTTCACACATGGGTGTGGCCCTATTTGGTTGTCTTCAACGACGAACCGCTAACAAAAAAAGCAACTCAAAACAATAACATCTCTGCCAGACTTTGAAAAAAGTGAAGAAGGTACATAGTCTCAATTTTCATACTTAAAGCGATTGGGGCCGGAAGGACACGCCTCCTTAGGATTCAGGCGATTTGTCTCTCCTGTGGCCGCCCCCCACACATCATCATTTTCTGTACCAGCCTTTTCAAACACCTCCAACACATGCCCACGTTGGTTTTTGCTTTCTTACTATAATCATTATCAACAGATTCCCACACTATTGGGGTTAGCTAAATGTGCCCACCCCACACTTTCTCCGCCCATTACGCATCATTGGTTATCTTTAACCGTTTTCCCACATGAGGTTAACGCGCATCAATGCCACTCGAGCTGCCAGCCACCTTCATGCTCTATTAACCCTTTGATGCCCGAATTAGCTATATCTATATAAAATATAACCTTTAAATCAATATATATTAAAAGTCAAAGTGGCTTGCAATTGTGGTTCCACACGGCGTATAGGCCCTTAAAGGGTTAAATACAAGGCAACTCAATGCATTGTATCCCTGCCGAAGGCCGTTTGTAGCGATGGGGTGCTATGTGTGGTAGCATCTGGTAGAAGACCTCATGCATGCTTCTTCACCCCCCCATCTTCCATGCACACCTAGCATACACTTCTTCATTCACCCTTTTCTCTCTCAAATTCTCCCACTGCAGCAGTGGTGAAGGTAGTTCGCCTCCACTCACCTGTGTATGTGCTTAATTCCTACATTTTGTTTCAGCCGTTATTGCAAGATGGAGTAGGGGAAAGAATTGCGTGGAAGCTTGATGAGGATGCATCATAGCAAACATGTAATTCTCTGTCTCCTTCTCTCTTAGGGTACAGATTTTTTCAGCTTGAAGAGTGATAAATTATTTTGGATATTAGTTGCCTTGCGTGGTTGTGTAGGTGTGCGTGGGAAATGGAGAGGATGCCAGGTATGTGGATAATCATGGAGGTTAGTGAGGATACAGGAAACTTTAAACTAATAAATAATAACAATAAAATGATTAGAGTTGTTAATTCTGCCATTTCTACAGCTGCTCGAGCGAGAATTGCAAAGTTTTAATTGTTCCTGAGCATGATTCGGAGTTTCTTGGAGCTGTTCCTGACATGATTCCGAGTTTCTTGGCGCTGTTTCTGAGCATGATTCCGAGTTTCTTGGCGCTGTTTCTGAGCATGATGCCGAGTTTCTTGGAGCTGTTCCTGAGCATGATGCCGAGTTTCTTGGCGCTGTTCCTGAGCATGATGCCGAGTTTCTTGGCGCTGTTCCTGAGCATGATGCCGAGTTTCTTGGCGCTGTTCCTGAGCATGATGCCGAGTTTCTTGGCGCTGTTCCTGAGCATGATGCCGAGTTTCTTGGCGTTGTTCCTGAGCATGATTCCGAGTTTCTTTGTGCTGTTCCTGAGCCTGATTCCGAGATTTGGGTGCTGTTCCTGAGTATGATTCTGAGTTTCTTGACACTATTTCTGAGCATGATTCTGAGTTTCTTGACGCTGTTCCTGAGCATGATTCCGTTTCTTGTGCTGTGTACCCATTCCTCCCAAAAGAGGAAAAATATTAATTGTGGCCCTGAATCCGAGAAAAAAGCCCCGGGTCCCTATACTACTAGCAGTGGCATAGGAGGAGGCCTGGTGTTGTTTTGTTTATGAAGGATTTTCTGGTTTGCAATTTTTTAATCACCAACCCATTTATTTTGTATTGTATATTGCATAGGTGGTCTTTGTGTGGGAGTGGAACAAAAATTCTATATCTTCATTTATACATTTATATTTATTGGGGGTGGGTTGGATGTCAAATAAAGTTTGTCTGTATATCTCGTCTCCTTACATCTCCTTTCAGACACCCCTAAATCAGTGTTGTAGTATGCGAGTTACAAGTCACTAGATTATAGTTGAAGTGGCAAAACTGAACTAATCAATCAAGTCTTTTGTTTAATGAAGTTGTATTTCTATACACCTTTGTCTCGACCTCAGACTAATTAATATGACTAATTACTGATATGAGATTGGACTTTAATTAAATTAGCAAGTCATTTGTATCTTGTGATTAGAATTATAGCCTGAAATATTCTAAGGTGAGTGGATAGGTTTAATTGATACTATCTACATTATACCTATTCTGTTTTGGGGAAATAGTTCCTTAAACTAAAAGAGACTATTCTACGAGTGTAGAGAGTCGTAGCACGGGGTTTCCAGGACCGAACGCCGCAACAGCCTGACACTCACTCACATATATTCTCTCCATAAGTCTATTCCCATTTATTCTTCTTACATGTCCACGCCACCTCCGAACCGTTACATTCGCACCATAAATATCACTCAGTGTCTACCCTTGGCACACCGAGCATTCTTCTCAAGTTATCTATTTGGACTACACACACTTGTGATCTTTCCTTTTTCTTCCATAGTGTCACTCTTATACTCCAATTTTAGTACCAGCATACTCTCATGCACTTCTTGGCGGCACATTCCACACTTAAAGCATTCCCTAACACTCTATTCACCCCTAAATTCATACTTAAAACATGGCTCTTGTTTAAGGGTAATACCAAAGACTTTAATATCATACTCCATCGCAAATCCCTCTCATTCTCACCAACTAACACCAGGTCATGAATGAATACCACCTCGTTTACTTACACTTTATAAAGATAAATAGATGAAAAATATAAACAAAATCAAAATACCACAACTACACACCTTGTCTTTCTTGTAGTCTTTCAAGCAGGGGGATGTCAAGACAAGCATGGATACTTCTTCAGGAGCCACTTTCTCTAGTGCATCCAATATACAATTGGTCTGAGAAGGTGGAAATACAAGTGAATGACATCGAATTCTAAAAACAATGCAATAAACACAAGAGTTGTATACAAAGCTTTTGTCTGATAAATAACATTTATTCTGGAAAATCAAGCAATAAATCTTCAGTAGTGAAATAAACTCAAATTAGCCTTTATTTACAATACATGTTGGCCATCATCTTGCCAATTTCCTGATACCATCTGCCATAAATTTCACTGGTTTAGCGACTGCCTACTACACCGACGTCCAGGATAGGCCTGCCTCCCAGGATCATCCGACTAATACCAAACAAGCGGTAGCAACCTCACTCATCACGCTACCGGAAGAGGTAAAGTGCGCGAAGATCACCCATACAGGGACATTCAAGAATAATGTGCTCAACAGCCTGGGGCACAGCATGCGTCGCAGTAAGGTGCAGGCGGGCGATACATCAAAATGTGGTGCGTCACGTGTCCATGAACACATCAGAAGATAATTTCGACATCCGTACGGCTCGCAGAAAGAGGTGCGTCACGGATATCACGAACTCGGGTGTGTGGAGATTCAAATGTTCCGAGTGTGTAAAGGGCGATTTGTGAGTCACTAAAGATCACAATCCTGTCTCAAAAGAGAGGACGATGCGTTATTTTCCATACATAGCAGTGTATTGCAACTAGCTCAGCAGTGAAGATAGAGCCCCACTGATTTCAAACAAAGGGGATAAGACATGGAAGCCGAGCCTTTCTTGGGATTTAGAGCCATCCGTAAATACTGGCACGGATCAAGCATGACACGCAAGTTTGCTCCAAAAAGGCCGAACGCAATACTCCTGGCGCTGTAGAAGCTTTAGGAGCAGAGGCGTTGGCAAAACCAGAGGTGCCACCAGGCCGAGTGCTTGACCGAGCACTCGGACGAGTTTCTAGCCCTAAATCCAAAGGGTTTAGGGTATGAGTGGCATCTCTAGGCGAAATAGGTACCGTCGAGATCGCCCGCGGATGCAATGAGATTTTTTTATTAATTTTAAGAGGCATCTGGGGAGTGCCTGCTTGGGCAAAAGTCGCCGTAGTTCACACTAGAGCCTAATACTAGGCTAGATTAAAAAACGAAAAAAAGAACAAAGGCGCAGCGTCACGCGACCAACAACAAAGAGTGTCAAATAAAGTGGAGGATGCTAACCTCTTCCAAAAAAATCGTATAGGCCGCAAGTCTGTGTACATGAACCAATCCCGAGTACAAGGGACAAGCAGTAGCGACTCCACTCGTCCTGCTACCGGGACAAGTAACGTGTGCGAAAATCACCCAGACTGGGACATTCAACAAGAATGTGCCAAATAGTCTGGGGGACAACACCGTCGTCACAATAAGGCGCAGGCGAGCGCTCCGTCAAATGGCGGTGCGTCCAGCAAGTGTTTCCAATTCGGAGACGACAGAAAGCAACCTGAAGCTGTCGCGAATATGGGGGGTAGGTCCATGGGAACAGTCACGGCGCAAAGGCATGCAACTTCAAGTTCCCATTGCCGTCTCCCATCTTCTTTGCCAAGCAGCCCGGAGTGCTGCCCGTATTCCTGCCATGTAATCAGTTTGCGGAAGAGCAAAACGCTTGTCTGGTCGCGCAGGTCCTCGCTGACTCTTTGGCACCCTCATTCCTGCATGTCCAGGAATACAGCAGAAAATAATCTCGCCAAAAGCGTGGGATCACGGATATCGCGAACCAGGATATGTAGAGATTCCAATGGCTTGAGAGCACTCAGGGCGCTTTGTAAGTCGCTATAAATCACAATCCGGTCTCCAAGCCGGGCACGTCGCGTTATCTCCCGTTCCCGTACTGAGCGGTGTATTGCAACCAGCTCGGCCGTGAAGACAGACGCAGCGCCTAGCAGAACAACGCTGACTTCAAACAGGGGGGATAAGGGGTGGAAACCGACCCCCTCTTGGGACTTGGAGGCATTTGTATACAGTGGCACGGTTCCAGCGTGACACGAAGTGTGGTCCCAAAAGGCCGAACGCAATACTGCCGGCGCTGTAGAGGCTTTGGGAGCATGGTGTGGCGACAAATGGTCAAAGATGGTACCCTCCACGGTGGGGTTGTCCTGGGGTCTGGGTGAGAGTTAGCTGGTCGGTGCCTTCTACGAAATTAGAGGCTGACCAGAGAAAGTTGTGGGAGAGATTGTAGGGAAAGTGAAGGAGCAGGGTAAGGTTGTAAGAAAGAAGAGGCTAAGCTGCCGACGGACAGCACAACCACAGTCGAATGTACTTGCTGGTTATGCAGCCACAACTTCTTTAAACTACATAAATTTATAGACAAACAAATCACATCAATATGATCTCTCGGCAAAGGTGCCCATGAATAGAGCATTTATCATCCATTCTTCCCAGTAAATGTGACCAAGGGATGATGACTAAATGATAAAAATATAATTATCTTTAGCCCTTTTCCCCAAATTCTGGGCAATGAAGATTGCTCCGAGAAAGTGGAAAATTTTGCCTTTTGGGGGTGATGATTTTCATGGGAAAATCTGTTGGACATTACAGGCTTTATTAAACTAAACTTCACTACACCAGCCGCTTTTACAGGGTTATATCCTCGATTTAGTACTCCTTACATGTGTAGATTTCGCCTTAATGTGTACAAGTAAGAGGCATGTGGAGAATGTGTTAAATTGTGTCCGTTTTGTGGTGTCGTGAGTGGATATAAATGTCTGTGTCAATTTGGGTGTTATCTTTAAATATGATAAGTGTCTAAATGAGAGCCTTGCTAGAGCAAGGCGTGTACTGGTTGGGAAGCTTTTTCTGAATAATGTTTGGTGGAATTGTTTGAATTCACAGATGACAGAACCTACAGTTATGTACATGATGGATGTCTGGTTATCGGTTGGCGGCATTCCTATAAGTTTCATAGTGTAGTGTGCCAGTGAGCCCTACAAGTCTGGTGGATGTTTCGCCATGCTCGAAATATGAATACTCAAATACAAACATACCTGAGCAGGAGTAAGCAGAGCTGTATCAGGATGCTGTAATAGACACGTAAGAATATGAATCAAGCCTGGGCTATCTGATGGAAGTCTCTCCAGGACAGCATCAGGACTAAGTGTTGATGAACGGTAGTACTGAAGTGCTTGATGCCACTCAAATTCTGAGGAGCAACTGTCAAAGGAAATTAATGTTTCATCTTTACAGAATCAACTTAGTGTGCAGGGTGTTTAGTATTGAAAGAAAGGGAGAGCAAAACTGTATTCGGATGAGAGAAAAATGAGATGAAAATACAAAGAACAGAATGTGTGAGGGTTTACACAAGACCTAACCACCCACTTATGAGGTTTAAGAGTAACTTAAGGACCTACTACTACTCTCAAGCTTATTCTAGGTTGGTAGACAGGTAGTCTGTGAAGGCCATTGGCCTTCACTACAATAATGACCATTATTATTGTCTAGAAGTATATAGGAACAATCCTTTTTACGCCCTCCTCCCCACAACCAAGTGGGGGTCAATATGAATAAAAGTGACAAAGGACCTGCCTGAACATGCCTCTTTATGGCCCCTCAGGCACAAAGCTTCCCATCCTTCTTTCCTCACCATGTCAGTGCAACTATCTGGGTTTAGTCACCTTTTACAATGCATGCTGGAGTATGCTATGGGCATTTTAATTATATAACATATTAGTTGAAATTATATTAATTATCATTTGGATGGGAAACTTTTCAGCTAGAATTTAAAATATTAATACCCATTTGATAATGGGGTTGGAATATGGAAAATTTTGGAATATTATACAAATTTTAAGAAACAATTGTAGTTCATATATATATATATATATATATATATATATATATATATATATATATATATATATATATATATATATATATATATATATATATATATATATATATATATAATCCTGGCAAATAAAATCTGATCACCATCCATAATATGTATTTTTTACATATATAAGAAAGTTGTAAAATATGTTCTAATATAGATATAGACTTAGGGTAAACTGCATTTTGTAGAGCAGTCATACGGCTTGCTGGCCCTGTGTTGCATCAGTTGGCTGTGAGTGGATGTGTCATCAAGTTCCAGCGCATACTGTGTGTTCACAAAATAACAACTCTTCTTTATTAAAAGTGCTGTATTTTAAGAAAGCCTATAATGGCTGCGAAGAAACAAATATCAAGTGACAAATTAGGTGCTATTGTTGCATTACATAAGGCTGGAAATTCACAAAGACAAGTTGCAAAACATTTAGATATATCTCAAAGTACTGTGAATTTATGAGTTTTCCGCCATATAAGTGATGATGTTTCTGATACTCCAGGCCGAAAAAGTGGTAGTGGGAGACCTAGAAAGACGAATTTACATACTGATAAATTAATAAAAAGCACATCGATTGGACTGTTGATGATTGGAAAAGTTCTCTTTTGTAATGAATCCTCTTTTTTAACATTCTGAAGCCGTCCAAGAATGGTGTACCGCCTGCATGGCTCAAATAGGTGGATCCTAAATACACTATCAAGACAATGAAACACCATCCAAGTGTGATGGTTTGGGGTCGCTTTAGCTATTTTGGTAGGGGGAATTTATTTTTTCTTCCAAAAGAACACAACTTTGAATGGTGAACAATATTTAGCCATACTACAGGAAAAACTTCCAATGACACTGGCATTGCATGAGAAAACACCTTTTATGCACAATGGGGCACCTTCTCACAGGGCAAAAATTTTTTAGTAAATGGCTCAATGATAATGATGGTATTCTAGATTGGCCTGGTCCAGATCTCAATCCTTATAAAAAATAAGGTCAAATTTCACAATACTGGCTCAATCTCCAACCTCACAGAAGACATTAAAAGGTCTGGTGCACTGAGATATCACAAGAAATGTGCCAAAATTTGATTAAATTGATGCCAGAATGTCTCAAACAAGTCATCAAGAACAAAGAACATACGATGAAATACTAGTATAAGGTAGGAATGTACATAGATTAGGTTTAAATACTTTTAAATATTGATGTGTAGAAAAAATAGGTAAATTCTCAAGGTGATCAGATTCTTCTGCTGACAATGTATATATACATATATAAGCATAAATAAGTAACAGTTTTTCTTGTACGCATCTTTTGTTGAAGACCATTGTATATTTAACTTTAATTAATTTCCATTAGTAACTTTCTAATTCCTTATTATTTTCTTTTCTCCATCTTGTAGATGGTAAATTATTTAGCCAATATTTATTTCTCTTTTGTCAAGTGACTGTGTTGGTAAAAAACAAATTTTAAATACTGAACTTTCAGTCAAGCTAAACATCTTAGAAGTTATCATAATCAGTGAAGAAAAGCCAACCCACAACACTCAAGTCACCAGTTGGAATCAAACATTAAAAGTTAAAACTGTTCTAAAAAATTGTATTAGTAAATAGCCCCTTTAAAAAACATTCCTTACCATAATATCATCGATATAGGCGGCAAAGAACATAAAATCAACTCTGAAGATGATTGTGCAAGATCGAAAGCTCAGTATTTAAAGTTTGGTTTTTGCCGAATAAGTCACTTGACAAAAAAAAAGAAGCTGAATATTGGATATATATATATATATATATACATTGACCTCACATTTCCTGACCTGACTTCACTCACTAGTCACAAAACAAGTCTCCAGTTACCTCCACATACCGCTATGATTTGCTTCTCTATAGTCTGGGATTTTAACCTCATTTGTTCTGTTGAGAACCCTGATCCATTTTAATTTAAATCTAATTTTGCAATGGTCAAGATTTCCCAAATTTTCCCATATCTCTAATACCCTTTTTCTTATTTGCTATAACTAAATCTAATATATTATCACCCCTAGTGGGTTGGTTTATAACCTGTCTAAGAAAATTATCCCTCAACATAATCAAAAATTCCTGTCTCCTGATGACCAACAAGAGTTTCCCAGTCTACAATTGTGTATACCGTGGACAGGTAAAATAATATTAACAAACCGGTAGCAGAGCATGGTTCCAGGCATGTCTTCTGTAATTAAAAATCCTCCACTGTTGAATGATCTCGAGAAATATGAAGAATGGAAGGAAGATGTGTTAATGTGGACAGAGTTAACAGATATAGACAAAAAGAAGCAGGCGCTATCTATACATCTCTCATTAACCAGTCAACCCAGGGAGGTAGTTAATCAAGTATCAACGGAAGATAAGAAGAAAGTGAATGGAGTTGAACTTCTGCTGAATAAATTAGATGAGGCCTTCATGAAAGAACCTGAGAGGAGGAAATTCATGGCATATCAGAATTTTGAGGAGTGTATGAGGAAGGATGACATGTCGATTTGTGATTTCATGAGGAAATTTGACATGAAATACTACAAAATGACTGAGAAGGGTATGGTATTGTCGGATGAGGTGTTAGCCTTCCGTTTAGTGAAGAACTGTAAGTTAACTGATATATAAAGGGAACAGGTTATGGCTTCAACAAAACCCCTATCATTCAAGGAAGTTTGGTCAATATTAAAACGTATGTTTGAATCTAGCAGTGGATCCAGTAGTGAGATGACTCAGGGGAGTAAGGTGAAAACTGAAACTGTATATATGATGAAAGTCGATAGTAAGGAGGACTTGAGGAGTAGAAAAGCAGTTTTAGAACAAAACTAAAAGAAATAAGCTACAAGATAGACGTCTGTACCTTCCAAGGACAGTAATGTAGAGGAAGACGTTATGTGGACAACTAAGTATGGTAGCTATGCAGGTGGTTATCAAAGGAACTTGAATAGTGGTAGGTACAATAGAGTTTATGGTAGATATGGTAGATACCCAAGAAGAAACTGGAGGAGGAACAGGTTTGATGGTGGATGCTTTGAGTGTGGATCTAAAGAACATTGGGTGAGGAATTGTGATAAGGTAAAGGAAGAAGATAAAGGGAAGTAAGACTAGACAGTTTTTTTTAGGATAATGATACTAGAATATTAAAGAAGGAAACCATAGACTGTGCTGTACTTGATACAGGGTGTAATGCTAATGGCTGGAGGAATATGAACAAATGTTGAACAGGAATGATAAAAACAGAGTTAAGTGTTCTACTACCAATAAGTCCTTCCGTTTTGGTGATGGCAAATCAGTAAAAGCTCACAAAAGTGTCAGCATTCCTGCTTACATTAATAGAGTAAGGCTCACTATTGATATAGAAGTTGTAGAACCAGACATACCACTCTTGCTGAGTAAAGCGTCAATGAAAAACATGGGCATGGTGTTGAATTTGGGCGAAGATAAAGTTGAATGGAAAGGTGGTAAAATTAATAGCCAGAAGATCACGAGAACTGGTCATTATGCAATACCTATAAATAAAGGGGAAAGCTTCAGAGAAGACAGGAAATTTATTAAGTATGTTTTGCACAGCTATGGCAAGAATGATGCAAAGGAGAAAGCAATGAAGCTCCATAGGCAGTTTGCTCACCCTACCAAGAAAAGTTTCTCAAACTGGTGAAAGAAACCAGTATCAATGACTTAGATTTAGAAGGTGAGATAGGGAAGGTTGGAGAGTCATGTGACACATGTAACAAATTCCAAAGGACACCACCTAGACCAATAGTTAGCATGCCATTGGCGAGGAACTTCAATGACATCGTAAGTATGGATCTGAAAGTATGGAAGGATAAGTATTTCCATGTAATGATTGACCTTGCCACAAGATATTATAATGCATGTATGATCAAAAACAAAACCCCCAGCGTGATTATTGATGCTCTAATGAGGTACTGGGTAGCGATATTTGGATTACCCAAGAAGATACTGACAGACAATGGCGGAGAATTTAACAATGAAAATTTCAGGAGTATGGGTGACAATTTCAACATTGAAATAATATGTAGTGCTGCTGAGAGCCCCTGGAGCAATGGGATCTGCGAGAGACTGAATGCAGTATTAAAGTCCAACATGTTGAAGATTACCGGGGAAAGTCAATGTAACCTAGAAATTGCTCTAGCTTGGGCTGTAGCTGCCAGGAATGCCCTCCCTAATAATAATGGATTCTCCGCTAATCAACCGGTGTTCAGTTTTAACCCCAACTATCCAAACATATCAGTGGATAACCCTCCAGCATTGAAAAACATTAATTCCTCGGAGATCGTAGCTAACAATCTTAATGCTTTGCGAAAGTGCAGTGAGGAGTTTGTGAGGTCTGATGCCAATGAAAGAGTAAGAAGGACCTTGTCTCATAACATCCGTAAAACAAGGGATGAAGACGTTAAGATTGGAGATTACATTTATTATAAACGTGAAGGCGAAGACATCTGGCGGGGTCCTTCAAGAGTTATAGGGAAGGATGGGAAGATCAACATCTTGCGCCATGGGGGTCATATAACTAGGGCCCATGTATGTAGAGTAAAAAGGTCTTCTTCTGGTAATACCGACGGTAGCTCTGGTAAGGAGAACAATGAGAACACTAACAGAGTGCAGGCTACAGAGAGGACAGACCAGGCTGCTGTCACTAAATATGATAGTGATGAAGATGAAGAGGATGAGCAAGATATTGTGAATAATAATGAGGGTAACATGAAGACGAGTAATGAAATAAATCCAGAAAGCAGGAATACTTTTCCAAAAGTGGGGAAGCGTTATGAGGTGTCACTGACAGATTCTAATGAGAGAGTGAATGTCAAAATATTGGGCAGAGCAGGCAAAGCTACAAGAAAACATAATAACTGCTTCAACTATCGCAATGACACTACCGGTGAAGAGACCTGGATGAATTTCGAAAAGGATGTTAATGAGATCAGAGAAATAGAAGAAAATGAGGAAATAATGATCTCTTGTTCAGATGATAAAACTATGGAAGTCAAGAGAAAAGAAGTAGATAGTTGGAGGACAAATGATGTGTTTGAGGAAATAGATTGGGAAGGTCAAGACACCATGTCTACTCGTACAAGATGGAATGTGACAGAGAAAGAAACCAAGCATGGAAAAATTATGAAAGCTATACTAGTGGCTGGCAGATTTGAGAAAGAACTTAACGAAGATGTTAATACCGAATCTCCAACATGTTGTAAAGAAGCGTTAAGGCTGGTACTAGCTAAAATACAAATGAAAGGTTGGTCATGTCACACAATAGACATTAAATCAGGATTCCTACAAGGTAATGGCATTAAATGTGAAGTATACCTACAGCCACCACCTGAATTCTTCTGCAGGAGAATTTGGAAATTTAAGAAGACTGTTTATGGACTGAGTGATGCTGCTAGAATGTGGTATGATACTGTGAAGGAAGAACTTATCAAGCTTGGGATGCGAATGTCGAGATTTGATCCAGCTATGTTTATGTATTCTAGAGACAGCAATTTGGAAGGCAATGTCTCTATTCATGTGGACGACTTTTGTTGGGGTGGTACTGACCACTATGAAAACCAAGTAATTGAAAAATGAAAAAAAAAGTTTCCTGATTGGATCTACCGACTCTAAAGAGTTCAAATATGTAGGTTTGAACATACAGCAAAAGGATGGGGGGATCAGTATGGACCAAGAAAGTAAATCAAGTCACTAAAACAAGTAGACATAAGTCACAAAAAGACCCAGAGGAAAGATACCGGCCTTAATAAAGAGGAGATTTTCAAGTATAGGTCGATTGTGGGTCAGCTCAATTGGATGGGACTCAGACCAGGCCAGATATTTCATTTGATGTCTGTTCTTTAAGTACATTGATTAAGAAGTGTACAATCGGTGACATGGTAGATGCAAATAAAGTAATTAAGAGAGTAAAGACTGACCAGGTGCGTATATTTATTCCAACTCTGACTGAAGGACTGGTTTTAAAGTGCTATAGTGATGCTTCATTTGCCAATTTGACTGATTGTGGTTCACAAGCGGGTTTCATAGTTTTTCTCGCCGATAAGATGGATAGGAGGTGCCCCATCATGTGGAAATCAAAGAAAATAAGGAGGGTTGTTAAGTCCACACTGGCAGCAGAAACTATGGCTCTGTTGGAAGCAGCTGAGAGTGCTTATTACATTGGGAAAATGCTGGAGGATATGGGTATTATGGAACTGCTGCCTATTAGATGCTATGTAGATAATAATTCCAGTCCCTAGTAGAGGCACTTAGATCAGTGAAGAAGATGGATGACAAGTACCTTAGGATAAATATTGCTTGTTTGAAGGATATGATTGAAAGAAAAGATATAGCCACTGTGGAATAGGTCAATATGAAAAATCAACTTGCAAATTGTCTCAACAAAAAGGGGGCACTATCTCAAACGCTCATTGAAGCAGTAACTAGGTAAATTGCTACTTAACTTTAAGTAGTGGGCTTTGGTTTTATATATATATATATATATACACAAGGAAAAAAAAGAGGGAATATTGTTAAAATTTGGCCACAGCCTGAAGGTAATTGGTGGGCAGACTACCTACCGCTCATCCAGTATTTACCCCCCCCGCCGTAGTTATCTCATGGTGGTAACTACTACTTGGTGTGGGGTCGTTTATTAAGATAAATCAATATATATATATATACTCAAAGGTATATAAAAATATTAGATTGTATAGTGACGAAGATCGCAAATAATGCGTAGCGTAATCTATCATGTAAATACAATGGGAAGAATGTTGTGATGTCAAGGTCGATGACATCAGTGTTGGTGGGAAACTCTTGGTGCACTACGCGTAAGTTGTGGTCTGTTAGTAGGTTTTGCAAGTTCACAGTAGTCGGTTGTCTGGTCAGATATTTGGAGTGGATAACCGGTGATGTGGATAGAGCTAAATGCACTAGGAAGATTATATATATTGTGCTTCATGTGAGAGTTGTGGGATATTGGTTATTGTGGAATATTCTTTAAGAATCCGAAAGCTTGAGCAGACTGACTAAAAGAAAGGTAATTATAGTTCCTCACATTTATTATCATTACAATTTGTGTATAGCATGGACAGGTAAAATAATATTAACAATATTTATAATAAATTATAATACTACACAATAATAATAATAACAACCATTAATAGTAACACAATAATTATAAATTTAATATATTATAATAAATACTAATAACAATATAAAAAAAATCCTATTAAATAATAATACTAATAAGAATGTAAAGTGGTGCTGATTGAGGTGAGGGGGAAGTGGATCAATGACTTTCCCAGTCCCTATCAGAGTTCAAATGAACCCAGTGACACAGATTTCCTGATTTGCACTCAGGCTCAAAGGATGTGCAACTACCAAGTGTAACAGTTACACACAGGGTACCACCCTGTGGGGTACTAAGAGTGGAGATTGGTGGCAAAATCTTACCATTAGTGCAAATTGGTAGTAAATTACTCCTAAAAATTAGGACCATTCGTAAAAGTGTGCAAATTGGTAATAAAACCTCTAGCAAAAGTGCAGAAAAATGTAAAACCTAACTAAGTTAATTAATGTTGGTGGTAAAATTCCCTACCTAGAGTGAAGCTAGGCGGTAAAACAGTTATCAAAGGTGCAGGTCAATGGTAACCCCTTTAACAAGTTATATTTGTGGTAAAATTCCCTACCATGAGTGAGCTAGGTGTTAAAATCCCTATATAAAGTGCAGGTCAATGGTAACCCCTTTAACAATATTTATTGTGGTAAAATCCCCTACCAAGAGTGAAGCTAGGTGGTAAAACCCCTATCAAAAGTGTAGGTTAATGGTAACCCCTTTAAAAATAGTTATTGTCCTAAAATACAGACCAAGATTGCGGATCTAAGGTAAAACCCCTACCAGGATTACATATTGTTAAAACCCCTACCAGGATTACATATTGTTAAAACCCTTACTAGCAGTAAACGATGGCAATAAAACCCTACAACGAGTCAGGGGGTGGGGGTTAAAGTCTTAACCAATAGTACATAGCAATAGTAAAAAAAATCCCACTAAGTAACACGAGTGTAAAGCAGTGGTAAAAACACACACTGATAGTCCAGGTTAGTGGTAAAAGCCCTACTATGTCGCAGGTAGGTATTAAACCTCCTACCTTATGTGCAAATCAGTGATGAAATCCTATGAATAGTGAGAACATGTGGTAACAACAATACCAAGATTGAGATGTGGTAAAACCCTACAAAGAGTGCAGATCAATGATAAAAATCTTATCAAGCATGCAGATTAGTGATGGGACGAGTACTCGGTATCGGTATCGAACGAGTTTAGTGGTATCGGAACCCATACTCGTATCGAAAATTTTTGCCTTAGTTTTCGATACCAACGTACGATCCAAGACCCTTAAAGGCCTCTTCACACTACAAGAATACCGGCAACTTTCTGCCGATTTTTGCCGCCACCAGCACGAAACCGGGAGAAAGTTGCCAATATTGGCAACTCTAACGTGTCGGTGTTTTGCTGCCGGTTTAGGCAGCAACCTTCCCACTATGAACATGTTTGTTGATATTATATCGTTTATCAAGTTGTCTATTTTTTGCTAATTGCTAAAAGCTGCTACTGTTGAACAATCGAGAACATTCAGGAATAAAGGCGGGGTTATACAAGTGCTGCCACCACACGCATGTTTTTTCCGGTTCAACCCTTTATCCAGATAATTTAATGATGTAGATTAGTTGTGTTTTCTAAATATGTGGTAAAGCCTAGCAAAGAATGAAGGTGAAGATGAAAATACGAATATAATTTCAAGTGAAATCATTATATTGCAGTAAATTGTTGAAGAATAACGGCAGCATTTTTTGTGTGTGCGGAAAACTGAAGTTCAGCGTGCACGCTCGAACTATCGAGAACATTCGTGAGTCAGGGTAGGAGGGTATATAAGGGCAGCCGTCACGCGCATCGGGCTTCAATCCTTTATCGGAGCTCATCGGTGCTAGCGCTCGTTGTGCCTTCATCTTTATTGACTTCAACCATGCAACAGGATTATTAAGGTTAGTGCATTTTATAATCTTCACCATTCAAAGATCTTAAGTTCCCCTTTTCATTTACACTATTTCATACTTCACAAAAATATATCTATATATATATACAGTAAGACCTCATATTCGTAATTTGACTGGTGTTTAACAGGTGCTTTTCCAACATTGTATAAATAATATGACTAAATTATAAATCATCAAGTGGACCTTTCATCCCATATTATCGTATGCATTTGCACGATCATTTGTACTACTAAGTAGTAGCAAATAAAGTTAACAAGTACCTCTTCCATAGTGTGACCACCCCATGAGATGTGACAACTGGGCGGTTTATTTGCCTTTCTCATTCGCCGGGCTTTCCGCCAATCACACGCGAGCTCTGATGAATGGCCGTCACTAGTGTTTCGCACCAGTGTTCACCAATTAAAATCAGTGCTCTCTAATTTTTTCAAGATAATTTCCCGAAAACGCAACTTCCCGATCAATACTCGCAATGCAATTACTTGAATGCACGAAACTGTGTAAATTTATTGAGAATTAGTTATTAAAAATGAATCCATATTAACCAGTAAAAAGCACCTTGTTTGAGCGCCAAACGAGCGAGCGAGTCAAGTTCAATGTAGGTGCTAGTGAAATTAACGCACGTGTTTTTGCGTGAAATTCACGAATGGCAAGTGGATCAAATTCGAAACAGAAGAGCATTGTTTGGAAATTTTACGACATAGCTGAAGATGATGAAAGTAAGGCTGTGTGTAAGTGCTGTGATATGAAGATTGGAAGAGGATCATTCCGTAGCAACTTCAACACATCTAATATGTTTAAACATTTAAATGCTAGGCATGCTGCTGAGTTTGATGAAGAAAAGAAAATGAGGAAAAAAGAAGAAGAAAGGAAAAGACTACTCCATGATCATCCTCATCTCAAACTAAGAAGAAAAACTCCTTGAAGATGCTGTCAAGCAGTAAACTTTAGAAGATGTTTTTCAGCGACGAAAGATTTGAGACATAAACGACAGCAAGGCTAAACAAATTCACAAGTTCATCGGGGAGATGATAGCCATAGATTTACAATCGTTTTCTATAGGTGAAGACTTGGGCTTCACGAGGTTGATGAACCACACCTGCCCGAATTATCAAATACCATCTCGAAAATATATCTAAAATAATATCATCCAAGGTTAAAGGTAAAGTACAGGACGGTATCACTGAAGCATCTCATATATCCTTAATGTGTGATGGCTGGACTGCTAGTTCATCTAACTCTGCATTTTTGTGTGTCACGTCGCATTGGATAAACGCGAAGACATGGAAATCAAAAGTGCGATTCTGAGTGTGTCTCCAATGGCAGTGTCTCACACTGCTGAAAATATTAGAGATGTTCTCGAAGAAGTCAATTCCTGAACCAAGTGATCATCATTTGAAAGAACCAGATCTAAGATATTGGTACCCCTTGTTGGTTTATTAACAAATTGAGTAAAAAAAATTATCCTCAAAGCATTCTATAAACTTACAACTTTCTCTATCCCTTCGTATAATATTTTCCAAGTCCACAGAATTTAAATTAAAGTTACCAAAAATAATTGTATCTATTTCAGATCCTTTCCTTATTTCCCTGACCTTCGAACAGGTAGCACGTGTTTTATAGAGCTCTCAGTCTGTTGATCTATTTTTCAGATTTTTCTACAGTTTGTTTGTTTTTTTTCTCTCACCACAATCAGCGAAAGCTAAGTTGCTCTTCTTTTTTTTCTTATTACTACTTAAGTTTTTTCTTTGATTGAATAAGTGATGGAGTTTGGGGATGACAGTGAGCATGAGTGTCGGAATGTATGCATTGGTTGTGGTGTATTAGGTGAGGGGTATACATGTGTTGTATGTGGGCTGCGTGAATGCATTGTAGATTTAGAGGGGATGAGAAGGCAGGATTTAGACAGGATATGTAGGCTGGAGGGGTTAGTTGCTGAGCTCAGGAGGGAACTTAGTGTTAGGCCTAGAGCTGGGAATAGGTTAGGTGGTGAGGTAGGCCGGTTAGATGTTTCAGGAGAAGGTAGAGGGCCGGTGGATGAGGTAGAATATGATAGTTCTAGTGATAGTGAAGTTAGCCCCCTTAGATTAGTTAGAAATAGGCCTAGCGAGGATGGGGGAGAGTGGTTAGGAAACGTGAAGCTAGGGAGGCTTCTCCTGTTCTTTGTGAGAATAGGGTTGCCTCTGTTGAGGTGGTTAGTCAGGGGAAGAATAGGTGTGTGAGTCAGAGGGACACAGAACCTATTAGCTTGACTAATAGATTCAGTGCCCTAAGAGAGGAAGTAACTGGAAGTGATATGACTGGTGGGGGTGGAGTTCGAGTGACTGGTAGTTTGAATGAGAATAGGAGTGGGGATGGAGTTAGGTCTGTGGGGGTTAGGAATAGGAGTCTGACTGAAGTGCTTGTGATGGGTGATTCGCGAGTTAGATATTTAGATAGGAAGTTGAATGCAAGTAGATTGAATGGTTTGAGGGTGTGTTTGCCGGGTGCTGGAGTGAGAGATCTGTCTGATAGGTATGAGGAGCTGGTGTCTGGCTGTGCAAGGGATGCGGTTGTAATTACACATGTAGGAGTGAATGACGTGAAGAAAGTGGGTGCATGTGAGTTACGTGAAAGGTACAAGAGGTTGATTGAAAAGGTGAAAGAAAGTAGAATGAAAGGTGTTGTGACAGGTGCGCTTCCAAGAATGGATGTTGGGGTAGAATGGATGTCTCGTGCAATTGGGCTGAATGATTATGTGAGGAGGATGTGTGAGATGGAAGGTGTCATGTTTGTGGATGTGTGGGATAGGTTTGTTGGAATGAAAGAAATGTATGCGATGGATGGACTGCATTTGAGTAGGAGGGGGGTAGATATGTTGTGGGAGGAGTATGATCGTGTTATTAGGTCTTTGCGGGCGGGAAACTAGATACTAATAGTGGTCAGGGAATTATGAGAGGACATTATAGTACTGAAAGTAGAATGGACTTGGCAGATAACAGAAATAGGTTCCAAGGCGATAGAGGTGAGGTCATTCAGGTTTCAAGAGGTGCTTCAGGGATAGGGGGGTTAAATTGTTTCTATACAAATGCTCGTAGTCTTAGAAACAAGAAGGATAAACATTGTTTCAAGTTTAAATAATTCAATAAAGCAGGATGGAGTTGAGTCACTTTGGATAGATATTAGGTTCAGTAAAAATAGAATGGTGCATTTGGGAGCTTTTTACAGGCCACCTGGGCAGACTGATGATATGGATGAACTAATGATAAGGGAAATAAGTAAGGGATGTGAAACAGATGCAGGTATTATTGGGGACTTCAACTTAAACTCTGTGGACTGGGAAAATATGATAGGTAGGGATAGAACAAGTTGCAGGTTCATAGAATGCTTTGAGGATAATTTTTTGAATCAATTTGTTAATGAGCCAACGAGGGGGGACAATATATTCGATTTAGTACTTTCTAACAGTGATCATTTAGTTCAAGAATTGACTGTTGGGGAAGCATTGGGAAATAGTGACCATCAGATAGTTCGTTTTAACTTGGGAATTGAGAAGGGTAAAATAACTGAGAATGCTGAAAAGTTCCAAATTTTCATAAGGGAGATTATGTAAAACTTCGAAGCTTGCTAAATTTGGTAGACTGGGATGTAGAATTCAGAGGTAAAAATGCTTATGGGATGTGGGATACTTTCAAGCATATAATAAATGTAGTCCAAGAACAATGTATCGCAATGAAGGCCATTAGGAACAAAAGTAGGAAACCATTATGGTGGAATCAGGAGATAGCTACAAAAATTTCAGAGAAGAAAAGGGCATACAAAAAATTACAGGTACAAAATAATATTCAAAATTTAAGTGATTATAGAATGGCTAGGAATGAGTTAAATAAGATTATAAAGAAGAACAAAAGGGTGTCAGAAATTAAATTAGCTCAGGATAGCAACAAAGATCCTAGAAAGTTCTTTAGTTAAAATAGGACCTATCAAATATGAAGGGGTTGTGAGAGAAACTGATGAGGAAATAGTTGAGGTACTAAATGGTCATTTTGCATCAGTATTTACAAAGGAGAAACTAAATAGTCTTATGTATAGTACTCATGGGTCAGGAAAAGAGGTGTTTACTAACATTAGTGTGGATCGGAGGATGATAAAAGGACTAATAGGTGAATTAGATACTACCAAGGCCTCCGGCCCTGATAATATTCATTCTAGGATACTTAAAGAAGGGGTAGAAAGTATCTCAATAGCTCTGGAGAAGTTATATACTAGGTCACTGGAATATGGAGAAATACCTGATGATTGGAAGAGAGCGAATGTAGTCCCCATTTTCAAGAAGGGTAGTAAAGAGGATCCAAATAACTTTAGACCGGTTAGCCTAACTCCTGTAGTCTGTAAAATTCTTGAGAAAATAGTTAAAAAAGGGATTTGCCAACATCTAGAGAGGGAGCGGTTAATCAGCGATGCTCAGCATGGGTTTAGATCAGGTAGATCATGTTTGACTAACTTACTAGACTTTCTGGAGTTTGTAACAGATCAAGTAGATATAATTTACTTAGATTTTAGTAAAGCATTTGATAAGGTACCACATAGGAGACTAGTTCATAAATTAAAAATGATTGGGATATGTGATGGGGGTTTGAAATTGGATAGCTGAGTGGCTGAAAGACAGGAAGCAAAGGGTAGTGCTAAATGGTGTAAAGTCAGAGTGGAGAGATGTTATCAGTGGGGTTCCTCAGGGATCAGTTCTCGGTCCATTATTATTTGTCATCTATATAAACGATCTTGGGGAGGCAGTTAATAATAAAGTGTCAATTAGCAGCTGTAGTTAAAGATATTGATGATAATTTTAAAGTGCAGGGAGATTTAAATCAATTGTTATCCTTGGCACATAAGTGGCAAATGACTTTCAACCTTGATAAGTGCAAAGTTATTAACATGGGAAAAGATAATAGAGAATTTAACTATGAAATGGATGGGCATTGGCTGAGCTCAGTAGAGGATGAGAAAGATCTAGGAGTAGTAATAGATAAGTCATTAAGGTTTTCCAAGCACTGTATTGAAGCAAGAAATAGGGCAAATAGAGTGCTGGGTTTTATTAAGAGAAATGTCAGTTACAAAAGTAAGGAGGTTATTCTTAAACTCTATAACTCTTATGTTAGGCCACATCTAGAGTACTGTATACAGGCATGGTCCCCACATTTTAGACACGATATTAACCTTCTCGAGTCAGTGCAACGGAGGGCAACAAATATTATTCCTTCCCTGAGGCACCTTGAATATATAGATAGACTGAGGGTATTAAATATGTTCTCGTTCGAAAGGAGGTGTGTGAGAGGGCATATGATTGAGCTCTTTAAAAATTTTTCTGGGATAGATAAATTGGATGTTAGCAAGTTTTTTGAGTTAGATAATGGAAATCGGACTAGAGGTCACCACTTGAAAATTAAAAAGCAAGGGTGTAGGTTGGATTTAAGAAAATATTTTTCACCAATAGAGTGGTAGACTTCTGGAACAAATTGCCGCGGAGGGTAGTAGGTAGTCCAAGTCTAAATGTATTTAAGAGTAGGTTGGATGAGTTTATGGGGAGGGAAGGTTGTGATGGTTCCTAAGTTTTGTATATATCTATAGCTGCATGATTTAGTTCTTGACAAGCCTTGATTGGTGATACCCTTGTTTCTGGATGCAATCCTCTGGATGTAGTTTTCCTGGGAGTTTGGGTGCCTAAAAAAGAGGCCGGTTGACTCGGATGACCTATGATGAGCCCTTGTGGCTTTTGTCATCTGTTATATTATATTGTGGGGGACTTTGATTTTGTCTTTCCCTTGTGATGGTGCTTTTTGTGGGTGGGTTTTGACGGATGCGGATGACCTTTGATAGGCCCTTGTGGCTTTTGTCATCCGTGTAATTATGTTATGTTATGTTAAGCTCTCCATCAGTTTGATATTGACAACAAGAAAATACATCTTCTTGTGAGAGATAACGCAGCCAATAGGGCAGCTGCAGCTGTACACGCGGAAATGAAGTCTCTGCCCTGTTTTTTACACACGTTAATTTCAAGAATATCAGAGGAGATTTCATCTGCCACAGCATCGCTTCATTCAAGATATAGCAACAAGATGGAATAGTCAGTACTGCATGATGTCGAGAATATTCGAGCAAAAAATGCCTTGATATCATACTGCAGCGACCATCCAAAGCCAAATTCTCTGGAATCCAATCAGTGGAAAATTATGGAGAAGCTTCTTAAAATATTGAAGCAATTCGTTGATTGTACAGCTTTGCTGAGTGGAACACTTTCTTGAGATGGGAGAACAGAAGGGATTGTTTGCAGGTCTAGGCACAATTCTGAATGCATGGAAAGCGTCATTTAATATGCGCTTCAAGAATTATCTGGAAAACAAAAACTTGATCTTAGCAACATACAAGTATCTAGATCCCAGATTCAAAAACAGTTTTTTTGAGGATGAATACAATAGCGAATCCCTAGATGACGCTGTTGTCGATTGGTTATCAAAGGATTTGGGTGTAGTGGCTAGCAGCAAACCAGTTTTTTCGAACACTGTGCAGCCCATCGATTCTTCAGATTCTCTTGATGAAGGAAATAGTGATGATTTCAGTTTTGCAAGATGCTTCTCGAATCTCAAGAAAAAGAAGAAGAACGTAACAAAAGTTACTTTGGAACCAGAAGAAAAGAGTGAAAGGGCAGCACTACATGAAGAAATCGTGAAGTACCAAAGTTTGGCTATAATAAAGACCGAAGAAGATCCTCTTCAATGGTGGAAAGCGAATAGTAATGATTTTGTCTTCCTCACATCAGCTGTGAGAAAGTATTTGTCAGCCCCTCCATCATCGGTAGAAAGTGAGAGAATATTCAGCGTCGGAGGTAATATATGCACTCCAAAACGAAACAGGCTGCAGAGTGAAACAGCGGAAATGCTTATGTTCCTGCTCTATAATTTGAGAGTATTGGGCTTAAAGTATGAATAATGCTATGAATTACAAGCAATAATCTTACATAGAATCAGTATTCTCTACTCACAATGTTGTCAATGCTGTTGTCTTGTGAAGAATAAATTTGTTAATTTGCTCTTTTTCTTCAAACACGCTTATAAAATATATAACCTATCAGTATAAAAATTGGTGTGTCTGTCTGTCTGTCACTCAACTAGGCTTAAACTATCAGAAATACACCCCGCAAACTGTGTATCTTCTAATTCACCACCCCTTTGTGAATGGCAGGATGTAGGTTCTTAGTTTTTGAAATTGGCCAACGAACAAATATACTACATATCTATCAAATACGCCAGGAAGCTGTGGATGTGTAACAAGTGAGTGCAAAAGTCCTGTGCGAAGTACAAAATCGCCAAGCTATCGTCCAATTGGAGGAAAAGAGGTGCATCTCTTGATTGAGGACAACATAAGAGGAAAATGCAACAGGGTCGAGCGTAGGCCGCCTGAGGCGGTTGTTACGCATGTTATGATTATTTACTATTTTCTGCATTGTTGTTATCTACTAACGCAGGGTTTTTACATTTTTCTACGTGCTTGTGTATGTTGTGTGCGTGCTGCGTGCGGGCGCGTGAATGTGTGTACGCTTGTGATCACTTGGATATTGTGTGGGAACATTTTCCCAACCATTAAAAAATTAAACATAAGTTATGTGACTGCCTAATTGGCACCACCATACCCGTATATGAAATTGATCATACTTTCAGATTATAAAGATGAGCGTTAAAAATACCCCGCACATCGCCAGGAATATCAGCTAGTGGTATACAACCAAGTACTCGGTATCGGTACTCGCTTGAAAATCTGGTATCGTCCCATCACTAATGCAGATCAATGGTAAAACCCGATTGCAACTGCAGATCAACAGTAAAACCCTATTGTGAAAGCATATCAATGGAGAACCCAACCCAGAGGGCTGATCAATTGTAAAAATCCTAATATAAGTGCAGATTCATGGTAAACCCAATCAAGAGTGAAGATCAATGGTAAAACCCTACCCAGAGTGCAGAGCAATGGTAAAACCCTACACATAAAAACAAATAAAAGGAGAGCACTTCAGTGGCAATACACCTACTACAAGTTCAGGTTTTAGGCAAAACCAGTACCAGTACCAGTTAAAACCAATACCATGAGTTCAAATGTGGTAGAATCCTATCAAAAATGCAGATAATTAGAAAAACCTATACGATAGTGTAGATCAGTGCTAAGCCATTATTGAGAGTAGAATTCAGTGGTAAAATCTCCTACCATCATACAGGGGCTTAGTAATATTTATTTCAAGTTCGTCCATCTGGCAAATGCTTTCAGGGGCATGTCACTGTAATTAAAATTCTAGCCTAGGCCTAGTACTAGGCTATACTAAAATTCCCCCCCCGCCCCCCTGAAAAACAAAGAACAAACAAACAAAAACAAGCGGAAGCAGATTACGGCGTCTGCCCCGGCGCAGCAACATGTGAGCTATAACAGTCAAATAAAATGGAGCCTAGCCTCTTCCAAAGTCAGTCCACGAGTGTGTACACGAAAACACCCAGGTACAAGGGATAAGCGGTAACAACCCAGCTCGTCCCGGTACCGTAGCAGGTAACGTGCGCGAAGATTACCCATACTGGGACATTCAACAAAATTATCCAAAGAGTATCGGGGACAAGGCAGCCGTGGCAATAAAGCGCGGGTGAGAGCTCCATCAAATGGCGGTGCATCCCGCGAGTGTGCCCAATTCGAAGACGGCAGAAAGCGTCGCACTCAGTCCTAGCGGACTATCTATCGCCCTCATTTCTCACATGTCCACCAACACAGAAGAATATAATCTCGACATCCGCCCATCTAGAGGCGACCATTGCGTCACGGATACCGCGAACCAGGGTGAGTGGAGATTCCGATGGTGGAGCACTCAAACCGCTTTGGGAGTTCCTACAGATCAGAATCCGGTCTCTGAACCGGGCACGACGCCTATCTCCCGTACCAAGGGATGTATTCTAAACAGCTCAGCAGTGGACAGTGGCAGTGCATGGTAGAGCCCCGTTGACTTCAAACATTGGAGATAGGGTGTGGATTTTTTTGGGGGGGGTGGGAGCCTACCTGGCGACTGCCTAATTAGGCATAAGTCGCCGTAGACAACACACAGCCTACTACTAGGCTATATTAAAAAACAAAAATAAAAAATAACGATAAAAAAGGATAGAGGCTAAAAAAATAACAAGAAAGCAGCAATAAGAAAGCGTGCTCCGGCATCGGGGGTAGACCCGGCTCCCCCCGGCGCAGGAACATACGACCTACAAAAAAAACCCCACTCAAATAAAGTAGAGGAGGCCAGACTCCTGTAAAAAGTCGTAAAGTCCACAAGTCAGTGTGAACGAACCCGTCCAGAGTACAAAGGAGAAGCGGTAGCGATCCCGCTCGTCCCGGTAGGTAACATGCGCAAAGATCGCCTAGACTGGGACATTCAGCAAGAATGTGCCGAACAGTCTGGGAAACAACGCAGTTTGCACAATAAGGCGCAGGCGAGTGCTCCATAAAAATGGCGGTGCGTCCAGCGAATGTGTCCAATTCGGCAACAACAGAAAGCAACCTGAAGCCTTCCCGGCATAGGCGTAGGTCCATGGGAACAGTCGCGGCGCAATAGCACGCAACTTTAAGTTCCCTTCGATTGTCTCCCATCTTCTTTGCCAAGCAGCCCGGAGAGCTTACCATATTCCTGCCATGTAATCGGTGTGAGAAGGAGCCAAACGCTGGTCTGCTCGCCCAGTCCTCCAGGACTCCTTGGCGCTCTCATCGGCGCGATCATTCCTCAAATTTCTACATGTCCAGAAACCGAGCAGAAAATAATCTCGAGATCGGCCCGGCTCGCCGAAAACGTGGCCTCACAGATATCGCGAACCAAGGGATGCGGAGATTCCAATGCCCCGAGAGCACTCAAGGCGCTTTGTGAGTCACTATAAATCACAATCCGGTTTCCGAAACGGGCACGCGGCGTTATCTTCCGCACAGAGCGGTGTATTGCAACCAGCTAGGCAGTGAAAACAGACACAGCGCATGGTAGAGGCCCGCTGACTTCAGAGGGGATACGGAGTGGAAACGGACCCCCTCTTAGAACTTAGAGACATCCGTATACACTGGCACGGTTGCAGCGTGACACCAAGTGTGCTCCAAAAAGGCCGAACGCAATACACTCGGCGCTGTAGAAGCTTTGGGAGCAGAGACGTAGCGACATATAGTTAAAGGTGGTACCCTCCATGGTGGCGTCCTGGGTAGAATCAGGGGCACCACCGGCTCGAGAGCTATACCGAGCTCTCGAAGGAGTTTCCTAGCCCTAAACCGAAAGGGATTAGTGTATGACTGGCGTCTCTCGGTGGCATAAGCACTGTAGAGATCAGCTGCGGATGCAGTGAGAGCTGTTTGGCCTTGTGCGCAAGGGCGAATTATGCACCGTGGACGGCGCAGAGCGAGAACTTGCCCGGAATCCTTTTGACTCGCCTCCATACCTCTGCTAGTGGGGTCTTCCCGTTAATTGAAGACACATATGCCCGCCTGGAAGAGCGGCGGGCGTCCTTCGAAACATACCGGAACCTAGCTCTAGCTCGACAAAATACACCGACAGTTAAATATGCCGCTTATAGCGCATGAAGGCATAACGATTCTGTTTGAAGACTGCCTCACACTCGGCTAACTATCAAGGGAGCGGTCCTTATGCAAAATGGCCAGACGTTCTAGGCCCACGACAATGAGGTTGGCGGAGAAAAACTCAATGGCCTCATCTACTGACCTAAACTCCTCGAATGGGACAGAGAAACCAATCATTTCCTGAAATGCGGACGACCGCGCCCGCGCCAAGCACCAACGAGGCGGGCTCTCAGGAGGTAGCAACCCAGAAAATATTTGAATGGGAGAATGATCACTACCATAGAGGTCATCGACTACCCACCCCTAAAATCAGGCTGTGCATCCGAAGAGTACAAAGATAGGTCGAGACAGGAAAATAATGCGGTTCTCGGGCAGTGATGCGTAAACTCATCCACATTTAGGACACCTATCTCCAGCTCGTTGATCAATTTTTTTTTTTAAATTTATGGAGCCCATCTGGCAACTACCCACTTGGGCAAAAACGCCGAAAAACACGACAGCCTGAAACTAGGCTACTTTAAAATAAAAATATGAAAACTTAACAATCGATATAAATTGGAAAAACTTAACAATCAGGAAGCAATCTCCGGTAGCGGGGGGAGGTCCCCCTCAACCCGGTGCAGGAGAGTGCAACCTACAAACAAAACAATAACAAAAAAAAGAACCTTAAATAAAGGGAAGAAGCCCAGCCTCCCCCCAAAAGTCAACAAGTCAATGTGCACGAATCTGTCCCGAGTACAAGGGACAGGCGGTAGCGACCCCGCCCATCCCGGTACCGGGACAGGTATCGTGTACGAAGATCACCCAGACTGGGACATTCGACAAGAATGTACCGAACAGTCTGGGGGACGACGCAGTCGTTGCAATAGGGCGCAGGCGAGCGATGCGTCACACGTGTGTCTGATTCGGAGACGACAGAAAGCAACCTGAAGCCGCCGCGGTATTGGGGGATAGGTCCATGGGAACAGTCGCGGCGCAATGGCACGCAACTTTAAGTTCCCTTCGACCGTCTCCCATCTTCTTTGCCAAGCAGTCCGAAGAGCTGCCCGTATTCCTGCCATGTAGTCGGTGTGAGGAAGAGCGAAACGCTGGTCCGGTGGCAGAGTCCTCGCGGACTCTTTGGTGCCCTCATCGGCGCGCTCATTCCCCGCAATTCCTACATGTCCAGGAACCCAGCAGAAGATAATCTCGACATCTGCCCGGCTCGCCAAAACCATGGCGTAACGGATATCGCAAACCAGGGGATGCGGAGATTCCAATGCCCCGAGAGCACTCAGGGCGCTTTGTGAGTCGCTATAGATCACAATCCGGTCTCCGAACCGGGCACGTCGCGTAATCTCCCGTACCGAGTGGTGTATTGCCACCAGCTCGGCCGTGAAGACAGACGCAGCGCCTGGTAGAACCCCGGTGACTTCAAACAGAGGGGATACGGCGTGGAAGCCGACCCCCTCTTGGGACTTGGAGCCATCCGTATACACTGGCACGGTTCCAGCGTGACACGATGTGTGCTCTAAAAAGGTCGAACGCAATACTCCCGGCGCAGTACAAGCTTTGGGAGCAAAGGCGTAGCGACAAATAGCCAAATGTGGTACCCTCCAGGGTGGCGTCCTGGGCAGAACCAGAGGCGCCACCGGCCCGAGAACTATATCTACCTCTCGAAGGAGTTTCCTGGCCCTAAACCCAAAGGGCTTAGGGTATGACTGGCGTCTCTCGGCGTCATAGGCACCATCGAGATCAGCTGCGGATGCAGTGAGAGCCTTTGGCGACTGAGGGAGACGCCGGGCTCGCGTGTATAGGCGAGCGATGCACTGCACGCGGCGCAGAGCGAGTGGCATCTCCCCAGAATCGACCAACAGGCTCTCAATGGGGAAAGTGCGAAAGGCACCGGTCGCAAGGCGAAGGCCGGTGTGGTGGATCGAATCCACCTTCCGCAATAAACGCTCGGCTGCGGATGCATAAAACTCGCATCCGTAGTCGAGCTTCGAGCGAACAAAGGATCGATAAAAAAGTAAGGCAGTAGCCCTATCAGCGCCCCAAGCGCTGAACGTCACGGAGCGGAGAATGTCCATGGCGCGGGTACAAGAGACCCTAAGGCTGCGAATATGAGCCTCCCAGGTGAGGCGTCGGTCGAATACAAGACCAAGGAAACGGTGCGACTCAACCACATCCAGGCGCACCCCATTAAGAAACAAATCTGGGTCGGGGTGAAGCTGTGGATGGCGGCAGAAGTGCACCACCTTAGTCTTGGCCAAAGAAAACCGAAAGATGTGCGCTTCGAAATAGCGAGAGACGCGGTTCAATGCCTGTTGGAGTCGACATCTGAGCAGCGCCAAAAGAGATCGATAGGTCGTCCACGTAGAGCGTAGCGAGAACATCTTCCGGCAGCACCAAGGCGATGGCGTTGATGCTCAGGGCAAAGAGTGTGACACTGAGGACACTTCCCTGCGGGACACCCTCTTCCTGCTCCTTTGGGCCGGAGAGGGCTCCCCCCACCCGTTCGCGGAATCAACGATCTCGCAAAAATTCAGATATAAACATTGAGATGCGTCCCCTCGCCCCCATCGTGTGGAGAGTCTCCATGATACCGTATCGCCATGCGGTATCATAGGCCTTCTCCAGACCGAAAAAGACCGTGGCGTAGTGCTGTCTACGAAGGAAAGCCTCGCCGACGGCATTTTCCAGTCGGAGCAGAGCATCCGACGTGGAGTGGAACTTGCGGAAGACAGATGGCCTCCGCTGTCCAGGAAAAAGGCTAATCTAACATTTACCAATTTCTCCATCAACTTGCAAACGCAAGAGGTTAGAGAGATTAGGCGGAAACCGGTCGGAGTAGAGTGATCTCTCCCCGGTTTGCGAAAGGCGAGCACAGTAGCGATTGGCCAGGAGTCTGGGAGAAGACCTTCCACCCAGATCCTGTTGAACAAATCTAACAGAAAGGCCATGCCTCGCTCACCCAGGTGTCGAAGAATGGCGTACGGGACATCGTTCCGACCATGAGCGGTGTCCGCGCACGAAGCGAGAGCGGAACGCAACTCACTCACAGTAAACTTGTCGTTAAAGGGTTCTCCGCCTCAGGAGATAAAGTCCAGCCGCGGGCCTTCCGCGACATCACGACGTGCATTGAATGTTGGCGGAGCAGCATCCCGGCTAGAGAATGCGGAAAAAGCTGACGGTCACTAAGGATTCCGCCACGGACGCGGGGTCCGAGATTGTGGTCCCATTCTCCTGGAGAACGGGAGGGGGGTCCTGCGAGAACTTGCCCAGAATCCTTTTGACTCGCTTCCACACCTCAGCTAAAGGGGTCTTCCCGTTAAGTGAAGACACGTATGCCCGCCAAGAAAAGCGGCGGGCGTGCTTCGAAATAGACCGGAACCTAGCCCTAGCCCGACGAAATTCAGCGACAGTGAAATCGTTCGGGCGGCGCTTATAGCGCATGTAGGCATAACGCTTCTGTTTGAGGGCCGTCTCACACTCGGCTAACCACCATGGAAGTGGTCGGCGTGCAAAACGGCCAGACGTCCTAGGAATAGTAGTCAGGCCCACGGCGATGAGGTTGCCGGAGAAGAACTAAACGGCCTCATCTACCGACCTAAACTCCTCGACTGAGATAGAGAATTCAGTCATTTCCTGAAATGCAGGCCACCACGCCCGCGCCAAGCACCACCGAGGTGGTCTCTCAGGCGACAGTTGCCCTGAAAATGATATTTGAATTGGAAAGTGATCACTACCATGGAGGTCATTGACCACCCCCCAATCAAAATCAGGCTGTGCATCCGAAGAGCACAAAGATAGGTCAAGGCAAGAAAATGAAGCGGTTCTCGGACAGTGATGCGTAAACTCATCCACGTTTAGGACACCCATCTCAAGCTCTTCGATCAGATCGGCAAGGACTTGTCCCCTGGGATTTATAGAGTAATCTCCCCAGAGAGGATGCCTGCCGTTCACATCTCCAAGCAAGAGATAGGGCCTCGGCAACCGTGCGACGACGAGGCGGAAGTCCCCCGCGTCGAAGTCAGCTGACGGTGGAATGTACGCAGAAATGATAGTATACCTCCTATCCAGGTGCAGCTGCACAGCCACTGCCTGAAAGGAGGTATCTAAAGAGAAAGGAAGAACGGAGACATCATGCCCGGTGTAAACCGCGCATCTCCCAGCCCGGCCATCCCGCGGTGGTGGGGTCAGAAGACCCTTATACCCCCGGAGGGCAGGCAGGGGGCACGCGCCTAGCATGGTCTCCTGCAAAAAAATAGCTAACGGGAAACGGGACGAGACGAGCCTCCGCAGCTCCTCCCAGTTGGCCCGGAGTCCACTGCAATTCCATTGAAGGAATATGCCCTCCAGGCCTAGCTCGGAGGAGACGCGGGGGCCCTCCTCGAAAGGAAGACCCTCACGGGAATAGCCGTACGCTTCCCAGGGGCAGAACCCCGGGCGCTGTTGGCCGGACAAAGCGCTGGAGGCGCTGTCGCCTTCGAGGACTTATTGGGGAAAGTTGGGCTCGCCATGCGAGTCTTTTCCTCCCTCCGCCTCGAAACCTTAGGCGGGCGTTGCGGCTTCGGAGGCAGGGGGTCATCTTTTCGAGGAACCACCGTCTCCGAGCCACTCGCTCCACCTCGGGGCGTGGGCGAAGGAGCCGAAGCTCCTTTGTTGCTGTCCTCCTTTCGGGGAACAGCTTTAGGAACCTCGGAAGATGGCCTAGCGACCATCTTCAATGGTGTTGCCTCCTGTGAGTCTAACGACTCGGTGGAGGCGCGTGGCCGTTTCGCCTTACGGGAAACGGTCACTCTGGGGGAAGAGGGGGGAGCCCTGATTTTAGCCGGGGCAGGGTATGAACCCTTTTGCCGCCAGCTTTACCAGGGGAGCGCCCGGGTTGGGTAGAGCCCGCAGAAGGGCTCCGAATGGGCGCGGAAACTACCGTGCTCGTTGGCCTGGATGGGCCAGGAGCAGAGGGTGCCTTTCTAACTATTGAGGCATATGACGTCCCAGGCAGAGCCGGGCGCGCCAGGACCAAGTCCTTTGCCTCGCGGAATGAGAGTCGATCCTGGGCCTGAACGGCCAGGATTTCTTTCTCAAGCAGACATGCACCACATTGCTTCGAAGAAGCAGGGTGCGGCTCTCCGCAATTGACACACTTGGCCACACACGATTTGGACTTATCGTGTGCGACCTTGGAGCAATTTACACAGACTTCGGGTGACCCCGACTTTGCACCTCTACATGAGCGATTCGTATGGCCGAAGCGGTGACAGTAATAGCCCCGCCGCGGCAGTGGCACGAATGCCTTCACGCGGTAGCGGTACCAACCGGCACGCACCGACTCAGGGAGCTTGTCACAGTCGAACGTGACGAAGAGTGTAGGGGTGGGTCTCGAGGCCCCTCCCTGTTTTCTCATCCCACGTTCGACCTTGACCGCCCCATGGTCGGCCAGCTCTAGGGTGATGTCCTCAATGGAGTAGTCAACGAGTTCCCTCGCATAAACTACTCCTTTCACAAAGTTCATGGTAGAGTGCGGCGTCACACTCACCGGGGTGCCATGAAGTGTCCGAAGAGCACTTATCTTGGCCGCCTCGGCGGGATTCACCGCATTCGCCAGAAGGCTCCCGTCCGAGAGACGGGTTACCTTCGACTCTCTACCAATTGCACTAGCTAATCCTCTCTTCTGATGGATCATGTTACCCTTGGACAACATGGTGCCATCAGTGGAGCGAATAACGAGGAAGCGTTTGAAGCCAGCGGGCTCGAAAACGCCAGGTAACCTCTGAATCAGGGGCCCCGATGTCATCGAGGCTCCGCCCTGTGCAGTCTTGGTATTCGTCTTAGTCAGGGGCTCCGCAACCGGGGAGGCAGAGGGGGCGGATGTGCCGATCTTGGCTTGGTCGCTTGCCAGAGTGGGAGCAGACCCATCCGTCCCCGCAGCCCCCGCGGATGGAGAGGAGCCCCGAGTCTTTTTTGTCTTTTTAGTCTTTTTCTTTTTTGGAGAGGAGGGCGGGGAATGAACCCGCTTCTCACCTCCGCCGGAAGAAGCCCCCGGGCCAGATGGACCGGCCTCAGCCAGGTCATTCTCTGAAATGGAGAAGGTCCTGGTAGTCGTGGGAATACCGGTCGGAGGAGATCCCTACCCTCCTTGTACTGCTTCGGAAACCACAGCCGTTTGAGGAGGACCTTGCATCGGGGCGGATTCGGGTTCGGTGCTTGGCGCCGAGCCAGGATTCCCCCCCATGGAAGGCCCTACCGTCTGAGGCTGGGTTTCGTCAAGTACCATGTCTATCTCAGAGGGGGGCCTCCAGTTGGCCATCCCGCCCCCAAGACATCACAGGTCCCGTTGGCAGTATTGTCACTAGTCTTCTTTGGGGAGGCATGGGCCTTGACCCCGGCAAGGTTCAGTATTCTTGCCAGCAGGTCTTTTGAGGGAAGCGACCGAAGGGGCCTGGCTTCCCTCTCCCCCCTAAGGGGGTTTGCCCTACCGAGCCGCATCGATGTGGAGCGGCTGGCTAAGGGCTGCCTGCTGGCTTTCTTGGCAGTCCCCTTGGAAAGAACAGAGGGGACTGCCGCTGGTAAAAGGGAGGCGCCCGAAAGCACCTCCAGAGAAGGGGGTGAGGGGGAGTCCCCTACACCCGTAAGCGAAGGAGAGGAGTAAGCCTCCTCTCCGGTTAGAGATATATGGAGGGTCCCCTGAGCAAGCACAGGGGAAAGGACCTCCATTTTTTTGCTGGAGCTGCCCAAGGGCGGCTCCGTCGATGTTATAGGGGAAGTTGGGGGTTGGGGTTTTTTTATACTCATCATTGGGCATAGTGACCCTCTTTTTGACACGGGATGCAATCGCGCATCACCTCTCGCAGTAGCCCGCACTGCGAGAGGTGCTTACAAACCCGGCAGAGCCAGGCGCCGCCATTTAAGACCACCCCTCCCGCCTGGTGGCCTGGCAGTCCATCGTCATGGCGGCTCCACCTTGAACACGGCGTAAAAAATATATAGATTGTGAAGAGGAGAGGAAAAGGGATGTGAGGAAGGTATGGGTGGGGATAAAGCAGGTTGTTAAAATCCAACCACCCCAGACCGGAGCTCAGGGGTTATGGAACATTGTCCCCTCCCCCCTCAGCCCCGATCCGGGACGGTTGGCTGAAAAGAAGGTCAGCATCTACCCTGTGAAATTAGAGGCTGACCCGAGAAAGTTGTGGGAGAGGTTGTATGAAAAGCAAGGAAACAAGTGTTTTGAAGGAAGGAGAAGAGGCTAAGCTGGGGTCGGACGGGGTGCTGAGTCCCATCAGCACGGCGGCCAGGATGGCAAATCGCCGCGCCCCTTACGGGAAGCTCGTTGATCAAGTCGGTAAGGACGACCATTGGGATTGATCGAGTAGTCTTCCGTTCAAGTTCCCCGCGTCGAAGTTGGTTGACGGTGGAATGTACGCAGAAATGATAGTATACCTCCTAGGAATCCAGGTGCAGCTGCATGGCTATTCCCTGGAAGGTGTGACTAAAGCAAAGAGAAGAACAGATACATCGGGCCGTGTGTAAATGGCGCATCCTCCTGCCCGCCCCCCATATTTTGCTGATGGAGGCGAAAAAGCCTTATACCCCAGGAGGGAGAGCAGGGAGCACGCGCCCAGCATGGTTACCTGCAAAAAGATAGCTAAGGGAAAACGGGAGGAGACGAGCCTGCACAGCTCCTCTCAGTTGGCCCGGAGTCCGCGACAATTCCAGTTTAGGAATATGCCCTCCAGGTCTAGCTCGGAGGAGATGCGGGGGCCTTCTTCGAAGAGAAGACCCTCACGGGAATGGCCGTACGCTTCCCGGAGGCAGAACTCCGGGCGCTGTCGCCTTCGAGGACTTATCGGGGGAGGTTGTTTTTTATTGCAGGTCAAATGGTTTGCTGATATTTTGAATATTAAACATTGTACAAACGTGAAACTTGGTCCATTGAAATATCCTAGGTAGGTACGTACGCAATTAGCATTTTGATCGTATTGATAAGATACATACAAAGTTATGTTGAGTTATGTATTTTGATGTGCTTTCAACCGTGTCACGCTATATTGCAGGTGTACGAAAATGCCCCTGAAACGACGTCTGACAGCTACAGAGAAGACGTGGATTGTTGCAGGTCTCGCAGAAGGCTTATCTGTTGGAGAATTAGCCCAAGAGCTTGGTCGGAATAGAAGAACATTGAAGGCGTATGTGGAAAACCCGATCACCAAACCAAGGCAAGATAAATGTACGAGAAGAAGTGTATCCCAGCGTGACATCCGAAAAATAGGTAGACAAGTAAGAAAAGACCTCGGTAGCAGAAGTGCTGCCATATTTGAAAGTGCTGGAGTTGCTCGTTTGTCCAGAAGCAGCCGGTGTAGGATCCTGAAAGAGACGGCCAGAAGTGTTAAGGGCATCGCTAGACCCATCATGAGCAAGAATCACAAAGAGAAGCGTATTGATTGGGCACGGAAGTACATGAAGATCAATTTCAAAGATGTCCTCTTCACGGATGAGGCCAGAGCTACTCTGGATGGCCCAGACGGATGGGCCAAAGTTTGGGTACCGCTTGAAGCCTCTCGCCCGCATCGCATTCGGCGTCAACAAAGAGGTGGTGGTGTCATGTTTTTGGGGAATCATAGGAAATTAACTTGTCGGGCCTTTTCGAGTTCCAGAAGGTGTTAAACTCACCAGCAACTACACCGCGTTTCTGGAGGAGCATTTTGCAGCATGGATATATGACGTGCCACTCTCACGTTGACGGCGATTGATTTTTATGCATGATAATGCTACAATTTCGTACCTTGCAACTTTGGGAATCACAGGCCAATCACTTATGACCTGGCCTCCCTGTTCTCCTAACCTAAACCCTATCGAACAGTTCTGGTCGATCATAAAGAGGAAAGTGTATGAATGTATTAAGGAGGTATCCAGTTTTCATCAAAGGATGCCCTGGGGGAAAATATCAAAACAGTTGCTGGTACCATAACATCTTCCTAGATTAGTTGGCTAACAGCTTCTGTGGAAAAAAGACTGTTTGATGTCATTTCTAAACAAGGAAGTTACGTAGACAAATAAAGTACAGCACCAACAACTTAATTGTGTTTGTTTCATATCTTTAACTGCTATTCTTCGGTAGCGTATTTCATTATTACAATAAAATGGTAATGTAACAATAATACTTTGTTTCATTACCTTAAATTGACATTTTCATTTTTCGTACACCTGCAAGAAAGCGTGACACAGTTGAAAGCACATCAAAATACATAACTCAACATAACTCTGTATGTATCTTATCAATACGATTGAAATGTTAACTCGTACATACCTACCTAGGATATTTCAGTAGACCAAGTTTCACGTTTGTACAATGTTTAATATTCAAAATATCAGCCCCAAATTTGACCTGCAATAAAGCCTGATACACAGTTTACACTGTCACTCGACTAAGGCTCATAAGAGGACGAAAGTGCGCGGGGTAGCCAGAACCTCTGTGGATAGAAGAGCAAGTTTGGAAAGGGGGTAGGAGGGTATATAATAAAGAGAAGAAGGGATTGGGGGTCCAATAATAAGTAGGGTGGGTGATCACTTATTAATATCATATCCTGGTGCGAGGTGATCCCGGATGGTATGCATTCCACTAAGGCATCAAAGCACTATGGGTACCACACCGAACTCTATCCAGGTGGAAACAGACCTCCTGGTACAAAGGGCAGATAGAAAGGTTTGAGAGGATAGCCTTAATAATAATGATAATAATAATATACAGTAATAATATTGCACAATTATTATAATACATAATGATAATGATAAATGATAAATAAAAAATATTACTACTACTAAATAATAATAATGATAATAATAAAAAAGTAGATTAGTGCTGAGTTTGGGGCGAGGGGAAAGAGCACCAACTTTCCCAGGCCCCATCAGAGTTCAATTCAATCCAATGACAGGGGCTTCCCAAATTTACACTGTGACCAGGAGGACATGCAGCTCCAACAAGTACCAAGTGTAACAGGTTACACAGAGCCACCCCACTGCGGGTGGAATTTTAGTAAAATTCCAAAAAGATTGTTGCAGGTCAGTGATTAAAAAAAAAAATACCAATAATCCTCTTACCAAAATAAATTATATTTTTACCTGGCATAGAAGTCACCGAGGAGGGAGCAGGAATCCTGAAGGAGAGAGAGCAAGTCTTCCTTTTCTACCACCTCCCAATTTTCAGTCGGTTCTTCCCCCTGCTTCAGTTGGTAATAGATGGATGTGATCAGAACTAAGTGAGCCTCCAGCAGGAGATGGAAATAGGTAGTAGGAGAGGCATTTTTGTGTCCTAGGCCCACGCGAATCATTTCTTTGTAAAGACTTGAAGCAGTCGGTAGATGGAGGGAGTATGCAGTGTGACTTTTGTCGCCGCCCCTATCGGGATAAATTGAAGATTAATTATAGAAAATAAATCTTAACTGAAATCATAATTATTATTTTGAATTATTTTAATTATTCCTCGGCGGCATAGGCACTATCGAAATCGGTTGCGGATGCAGCAAGAGTCGTTGGTGAGTAAGGAATACACCGGGCTCGCGGTACAGGCGCATGATGGACTGTGCACGGCGTAGAGCGAGTGGCATCTCCCCAGCAATGACAAGTAGGCTCTCAATCGGGTTTTTTTATTTAAGAGGCCACTGGCGACTGCTTACTTGGGGCATAGGTCGCTGTACTCACCAGAGCCTACTAGTAGGCTATATTAAAAAATAAATAACGATAAAAACATAAAGGCTAAAAGAACAAAAACAAAACAAAGCATAAGGGTAGCGGGTTCCGGCTTCTCCCGGCCCAGGAACATGCAACCTACAAAAACAATCAAATAGAGTGGAGGAAGCCAGCATCTTCCAAATCGTAAAGTCTACAAGTCAGTGTGCAAGAACTTGTCCCGAGTACAAGCGGTAGCGATCCCGCTCGTCCCGGTACAGGGACAGGTAACGTGTGCGGAGATCACCTAGACTGGGGAATTCAACAAGACAGTGCCTAACAGTCTGGGGGACAACGCAGTATTCAGAGTATGACGCAGGAGAGTGCTCCATCAAATAGGTATGCGTCCCGCGAATGTTTCCAATTGGGAGATGACAGAAAACAAACTGAGGCCGTCGCGGCATTGGAGGGTAGGTCCATGGGAACAGTCGCGTCGCAATGGCACGCAACTTTAAGTTCCCCTCGACCGTCTCCCACCTTTACCAAGTAGCCCGTATTCCTGCCATGTAATCGGTGTGAGGAAGAGCGAAACACTGGTCTGGTCGGCCAGTCCTCGCGGACTCTTTGTGCCCTCATTCCCGCAATGCTTACGTGCTCAGGAACCCAGCAGAAGATAATCTTGACATCCGCCCGGCTCGCCAAAACCGTGGCGTCACGAATATTGCGAAGCAGGGTTCCGGAGATTCCAATGCCCTGAGAGCACTAAAGGCGCTTTGTGAGTCGCTATAAATCACAATCCGGTCTTCGAACTGAGCACATCGCGTTAACTTCCATACCGAGTGATGTATTGCAACCAGCTCGGCCGTGAAGACAGACACAGCACCGAGCAGAGGCCCGCTGACTTGAAACAGAGGGGTATGGTGTGGAAAACGACCCCCTCTTGGGAGTTGGGGCCATCCGTATATATTGGCACGGTTCCAGCGTGAAAGAACTGTGCTCAAAAAAGGCCGAACGCAATAGCCCCGGCGCTGTAGAAGCTTTGGGAGCAGAGGCGTGGCGACAAATAGTCAAAAGATAACGTACAGGGTGGCGTCCTGCTCTGAATGGGGGAAGTGAGGAAAGAACCGGTCGCCAGGCGAAGGTTGGTTTGTGGATCGAGTCCACCTTCCGCAATACACGCTTGGCCTCGGATGCATAAAACTCGAATCCATAGTTGGGCTTCGAGTGAACAAAGGATAGAAAAAAGTAAGGCAGTAACCCTATTAGCGCCCCAGGCGGTGAACGTCACGGAACGAAAAATATCCATGGCGCGGGTACAAGACCCTAAGGGTGAGAATATGAGCCTGCCGGGTAAGGCGTCGATCAAATACAAGACCGAGGAAACGGTGCGAGTCTACCAATTCCAGGCGAATCCCATTTAGAAACAAATCTGGGTCAAGGTGGAGCCGTGGATAACGGCAGAAGTGCACCACCTTAGTTTTAGCCAAGGAAAATAGAACCCTGTGCGCTTCGGCGTAGCGAGAGACACGGTTCAATGTCTTTTGGAGTCGACGCTCCAGAGTTGGCATCTAGGCCACGCCGAAAGAGATCGAAAGGTCGTCCACGTAGAGCGTAGCGAGAACATCTTCCGGCAGCACCAAGGTTTGCCATTAATGCTCATGGCAAAGAGTGTGACACTGAGGACACTTCATTGCCGTACACCCTCTTCCTGCTTCATTGGACCGTAGAATGCAAAAATTCAGATATAAAGATTGTGAGGCGTACCCTCGCCCCCAACGTGTGGAGAGTCTCCAAGATACCGTATCGCCATGCGATATCATAGGCCTTCTTCAGGTCGAAGAACACCGTAGCGTAGTAAGGTCTCGCAGACGGCATTTTCCAGTCGGAGCAGACATCCGACTGGAGTGGAACTTGCGGAAGCCGGATGGCCTCCGCTGTCCAGAAAGAAGGCTAATCTAATATTTACCAACTTCTCCAACAACTTGCACACGCAGGAGGTAGAGAGATTGGGCGGAAACCAGCCGGGGTAGAGTGATCTCTCCCCAGTTTGCGAAAAGCGAGCACAGTAGCGATTCGCCCAGATCCTATTTAACAAATCTAACAGAAATGCCATGACTCGCTCACCCAGGTGTCGAACAAAATTAAGTGATTCTCACATGTAACACCCATTTCATTTAACTATGCTAACTAAAACTACTTACAATGGGCAGAGATAAGCCTGATCTGCAGGCAAACTAGCATCTCTGCAAATCTCTACCTTCCTTCAAATTTCAGCATCTGTCCTCTCAACTATCAGACTCACGGTAGACATGTGGGACATGAGTCACAAAATAGCAATTAATTAAAATAGTTAACATGCTACACATTGTGGTTCAAATTCCACATTAAACTGTAGATTCCATTACTACCTAAGTCCATTTCTTTGTCCCCTACTATACTTCACTGCTGTCCTATCCTGAACCTTTCCTCTTCACCTCATTCTCACTCCACTTAATCACTCTGACGAGGGCTAAGAAGGGAAGGGGGAGGTATGCACAATGTGTTCTTTGTCTCTGGCTCGCCTGTTCATTAACATCTAAACATTTGGTCCCCAAAGATGACCTTGTATGGTTGTAGACATCTTGGACTAATAAAGAAAATGGATTTGTGTTCTTTTGAATAACCTGGATTTTTTTTTTTTAATTTTAAGAGCTCATCTGGCGACCGCCTACTTGGGCATTAGTCGCCATATTCAACACTGCCTAATACTAGGAACCTAAAAAATAAGATGCAAAAAAAAAATCCAAATAAAAAAAAAGGAAAAGGGCAATAAGCAGGAAGCAAGCTCCGCCGTCGGTCCACCTCCCCCCGGCAGAGGAACCTACTAAAATAACAATAAAAAACCCAACTAGTTAAATAAAGGGGAGAAGGGAACAGGCGGTAGCGACCCCGCCCATCCCGGTAACGGGACAGGTAACGTGCGTGCAGTTCGCCGAGACTGGGCCATTCAACAAGAATGTGCCGAGGAGTCTGGGGGACAAAGAAGCCTTCACAGTAGGGCGCTGGAGAGCGCTGCATCAAATGGCGGTGCGTCCCGCGAGTGTGTCCAATTCGGAGACACAGAAAGCAACCTGAAGACTCCAGGGCATTGGGGGTAGGTCCATGGAAACAGTCGCGTCGCAATGGCACGTAACTTTAAGTTCCCTTCGACCGTCTCCCATCTTCTTTGCCAGGCAGCCCGAAGAGCTGCATGTATTCCTGCAAGTAGTCGGTGTGAGGAAGAGCGAAACGCTGGTCCGGTCGCAGAGTCCTCGCGGACTCGTTGGCGCCCTCATTCCCCGCAATTCCTACATGTCCAGGAACCCAGCAGAAGATAATCTCGACATCCGCCCGGCTCGCCAAAAGCGTGGCATCACGGATATCGCGAACCAGGGGATGCGGAGATTCCAATGCCCCGATAACACACAGGGCGCTTTGTGAATCGCTATAGATCACAATCCGGTCTCCGAATCGGGCACGTCGCGTAATCTCCCGTACCGAGTGGTGTATTGCCACCAGCTCGGCCGTGAAGACAGACGCAGCGGCTGGCAGAGCCCCGCTGACTTCAAACAGAGGGGATACGGCGTGGAAACCGACCCCCCCCATACGACTTGGAGCCATCCGTATACACTGGAGCGGTTCCAGCGTGACACAAGGTGTGCTCCAGAAAGGTCGAACGCAATACTCCCGGCGCAGTACAAGCTTTGGGAACAGAGGCGTGGCGACAAATAGCCAAATGTGGTACCCTCCAGGGTGGCGTCACGGGCAGAACCAGGGGCGCCACCGGCCCGAGAGTTATATCTAGCTCTCGAAGGAGTTTCCTGGCCCTAAACCCGAAGGGCTTAGGGTATGACTGGCGTTTCTCGGCCGCATAGGCACCGTCGAGATCAGCTGCGGATGCAGTGAGAGCTGTTGGCGACTGAGGGAGGCGGCGGGCTCGCGCGTACAGGCGAGTGATGCATTGCACGCGGCGCAGAGCGAGTGGCATCTCCCCAGCTTCGACCAACAGGCTCTCAATGGGTGAAGTGCGGAAGGCACCGGACGCCAAACGAAGGCCGGTGTGGTAGATCGAGTCCACCTTCCGCAATACACGCTCGGCTGTGGATGCATAAAACTCGCATGCGTAGTCGAGTTTCGAACGAACAAAGGATCGATATAAAAGTAGGGCAGTAGCCCTATCAGCGCTGAACGTCACGGAGCGGAGAATATCCATGGCGCGAGTACAAGAGACCCTAAGGTGAGGCGTCGGTCAAATACCCGACCAAGGAAACGGTGCGATTCAACCACTTCCAGGCGTACCCCATTAAGAAACAAGTCTGGGTGAGGGTGGAGCCGTGGATGGCGGCATAAGTGCACCATCTTAGTCTTGGCCAAGGAAAACCGAAACCAGTGCGCTCTGGCATAGCGTGAGAGGCGGTTCAAGGCCTGTTGGAGTCGACGCTCCAGAGTTGGCATCTGGGCCGCGCCAAAAGAGATCGAAAGGTCGTCCACTAAGAGCGTAGCGAGAACATCTTCCGGCAGCACCGAGGTGATGCAGTTGATGCTCAGGGAAAAGATTCCGACACTTAGCACACTTCCCTGCGGGACATCTTCTTCTTGCTCCATTGGGCTAGAGTGGGGTTCCCCCGACTCGTACGCGGAAGCGACGATCTCGCAAAAATTCCGATATAAAGATTGGGAGGCGTCCCCTCGCCCCCAACGTGTGGAGAGTCTCCATGATGTCGTATCACCATGCGCTATCATAGGCCTTCTCCAAATCGGAAAACACCGTGGCGTAGTGCTGCCTACGAACGAATGGCTCGCAGACGGCATTTTAAAATCGGAGCAGAGCATCCGACGTGTAGTGGAACTTGCGGAAGCCGCACTGTGCAGATGACAGATGGCCTCCGCTGTCCAGAAAAAAAAGGCTAATCTATCATTTACCAATTTTTCCATCAACTTGCATTCCAAAGAGGTTAGCGAGATTGGGCGTCAACTGGCCGGAGTAGAGTGATCTCTCCCCGGTTTGCGATAGGCGAGCAAAGTAGCGATTCGCCAGGAATCCGGGAGAAGACCCTCCACCCAAATCCTGTTGAACAAATGTAACAGAAAGGCCATGCCTCGCTCACCCAGGTGTAGAAGCATGGCGTACGGGATATCGTAAGGACCATGGGCGGTGTCTGCGCACGAAGCAAGAGCGGAACACAACTCACTCAGAGTAAACCTGTCGTTGAAGGGTTCTCCACCTCTAGAGGTAAAGTCCAGCGGGCGGCCTTCCGCGAAATCACGACGTGCATTGAATGCTGGTGGAACAGCATTTCGGCTAGAGAATGCGGAGAAAGCGTTCGCGAAGGATTCCGCCAAAGATGCGGAGCCCAAGTTTTCGGTCCCATTCTCCTGGAGAACGGGAAGGCGGTCCTGCAAGAACTTGCCCCGAATCCTTTTGACTCACTTCCACACCTCTGCTAGAGGGGTCTTCCCGTTAATTGAAGACACGTATGCCCGCCAAGAAGAGCGGCGGGCGTGCTTCGAAATATACCGGAACCTAGCCCTAGCCCGATGAAATTCACCGACAGTGAAATGGTTCAGGCGGCGCTTATACGCATGTAGGCATAACGTTTCTGCTTGAGGGCAGTCTTACACTCGGCTGACCACCACGGAAGTGGTCGGCGTGCAAAACGGCCAAACCTTCTTGGAATAGTAGCTAGGCTTGCGGCGATGAGATTGCCGGAGAAGAACTCAACGGCCTTATCCACCGACCTAAACTCTTCGACTGAGATAAGAGAATTCAGTCATTTCCAGTAATGCAGACCACCGCGCCCGCGCCAAGTACCGAAGCTCTTTTGTTGCTGTCCCCCTTTCGGGGGGAGGGCAGCTTTAGGAACCCCGGAAGATGGCCTGGCGACCAACTTCAGGGGTGTTGCCTCCTGTGAGTCTAACGAGTCGATGGAGGCGCGTTGACGTTTCATTTTACGGGAAACGGTCACGCTGGGGGCAGGGGAAGGAGCCCTGGTTTTAGCCAGGGCTGGGTGTGGACCCTTTGTGTCGCCAGTTTTACCAGGGGAGCGCCCGGGTTGAGTAGAACCCGCAGAAGGGTTCCGGATGGGCGCGTAAACGACCGTACTCGTAGGCCTGGAGGGGTCAGGAGCAGAGGGTATCTTTTTCAATATTGAGGCATAGGACGTCCTGGGTATCACCGGGTGCGCCAGGAACAATTCTTTACCCTCACAAAATGACAGACGATCCTGAACCTGAACGGCCAGGATTTCCTTCTCAAGGAGATACGCACCACATTGCTTCAAAGAAAAGGGGTGCGGCTCTCCGCAATTGACACACTTGGCCACACACGATTTGGACCATGTTGGATCATGTTGCCCTTAGCCAACATGCTGTCATCAGTGGAGCGAATAACCAGGAAGCGTTTGAAGCCAGCGAGCTCGAAAACGGCGGGTAATCTCTGAATGAGTGGCCCCGATGTAATCGAGGTTCCGCTCCACTCACTAGTACTTTTGGTCTTAGTCAGGGGCTCCGCACCCAGGGGGGGGCAGAGTGGCCGGATGTGCCGATCTTGGCTTGGTTGCTTACTTTTAGGAGAGGAGGGCGGGTAATGAACCTGCTTCTCCCCTACGGAGGCAGGAGCCCCCAGGCCGGATGAACTGGCTTCAGCAAAGTCCTCCGAGATGGAGAAGGTCCTGGCGGGCGCAGGAGCACCAGCCGGAGGAAGAGATCCCTTCCCTCTTTGTAATGCCTTGGAGACCTGAGCCGTTTGAGGAGGACCTTGCATAGGGGCGGACTCGAGCTCGGTGCTTGGCGCTGAGTCCAGATTCATCCCCATGGAAGGCCTACCGTCTGAGGCTGGGTTGCCTCAAGGACCATGTCTATCTCGGGGGGGCAGGGGGTTCGTCATCCATTTGCCCCCCCCCCCTCCAGGACATCACAGGTCCCTTTTGCAGCGGTGTCAAGAGTCGACTATGGGGAGGCACAAGCCTTGAACCCCGCTAAAGTCAGTATACGAGCCAGAAGGTCTCTGGAGGGAAGCGGCCGATGGGCCCTACCATCCCTCTCCCCCCGAATGGGGTTTGCCCTACCGAGCCGGTTCAAGGGAAGCGGTCGGCTATGGGCTGCCTGCTGGCTTTCTTGGCAGTCCCCTTGGAAAGTAAAGGAGGGACTGCCGCTGGAAAGATGGAGGAGCCCGAAGACACCTGCAGACAAGGGGGTGAGGGGGAGTCCCCTACACCCGTAGGCAAAGGAGAGAATTAAGCCTGCTCTCCGGTTAAAGAGATTTGGAGGGTCCCCTGCGAGAGCACAGGAGGAAGGTACCTCCATTTTTTCGGTGGAGCTGCCCGAGGGCGGCTCCGACCTTGGACGAGGGGAAATTGAGGGGACATTTTTATTTTATCATCATTGGGCATGGTGACCCTAAAATTTTTACGGGATGCAGACGCTAATCACCCCTCGCAGTAGCCCGCTCTGCAAGGGCTGCGTACGGGGCTGGCAGAGCCAGGTGCCGCCATTTAAGGCCACCCCTCCTGCCTGGTGACCTGGCAGCCCTTCAGCATGGTGGCTCCATGTTGGATGCAGCGTAAAATTGATAGAGTGTGAAGCGAGAAGGAAAGGGGGTGTGAGGAAAGTTTGGGTGGAGATAAAGCAGGTTGTTAAAAACCCACCATCCCAAACCAGAGCTCAGGGTTAGGGATCATTGTCCCCTACCCTCTCAGTCCCGTATCCGGGATAGTTGGCTAAGAAGGTCAGCATCTACCCTGCGAAAATAGAGGCTGACCAGAGAAAGTGGTGGGAAAGGTTGTAGGGGAAGTGAGGAAGTAGGGGAAGAAACACAGGCTGTCTGAAGGAAGGAGAAGAGGATAAGCTGGGGTCGGACGTGGCGCTGAGTCCCGTCAGAACGGTGGCCAGGAAGGCAATTCGCCGCGCCCCTTACGGGGGATTAACCTAGAAACACTGGATAAGTTTTACTTTGAATGCCTTGAAAGAGTAAACAAGAAAACCAACAATGCTTTCCTGACTGTTGGCTTCAATGAATCATGTATTCAACATGGACTTCTCCCAAAATGTGCGAGTATAATAACTTCACTACCTTCTTTATGAACGTCTCCTGCCAAGCGTTTTGGTTAAGATACTCTCCATCAGTTTTCACTTAAGGTAAATAACATTCAGCTCCTTATTGATGAAGGAGCAGGTAGGGGGGGATCGGGAATGGGGGCGGGGGACGCTCTCTCCAAAACTATTAACATAATGACCAAAACATGAACTCACTCATCGTTGGCAGCAATAAGTGCTAAGCACGAGTCAGTGAGTGTAAGTGATTCGACATTGAGAAAGGGCCGAAGACCAACCAGGCAGACGGATTCTTCCCAGTGAGGTGGGACCTGAAATGGATTGGTTAACTTTTATGAGGGGCCTTCTCTTGCTTATAGTGATTTGGGGGTGTTTGTATTTTAAATATGAATTAGTAGGTAGCAGCTCACAAGGGTACTCATACCATCCTCCGGTGCTTGTCATACAAGGCAACTAAAATCAAATAGGGAGCTGCTTCCTTCAGAAGCAACGCACGCGAAAGCTTTCTCCTACAAGCGTGAGGGTAAGGGGTGGGGTTGTCATGTCCAGCTGGTTACTGCCTAATGAGCAACCCTCACTGGACGAGATACCCCAGCACACAGCACCACTCAATTAATATGAAAGGCCAATTTGACATGGACAAAATAATGGGCAGCCTTGTGCTTAATAAGGTATATAGGGGGTGGGAGGAGGCTGTTAGTGCCATTGCTGCACATCAATCCCATTTTGTGCGAGGGCCCTTCGTCCCTCGCATCAAATGACGAGATGCTCTGACCCAATAATGATGATCCCTAGTGAGCCCAAAGATACCAGGGACAGGTGCTTGGTGTGTGCATGTGTGACTTGTGTCATATTGTGTTTTTGACCCAACAATGGTGGAAACCTTCCTGAAAAGGTTCCGTCTCAAGGGTATGTGGATTTCAGTGCCCTCACAGGAAACAAAAGTACCCCATCAGCTGGGTTCCAGGAGTATGGGTATGTTGTGCTGTGAAGACAGGAAAGGAAATTGTAGCGGTCTTCCATTAACAATAACACAATACTTGCCTATTGTCCTATAAATAGGACAGTTGAATATAAATGTGTATAACTTTACTTCCATTTAATTAGCCTTCAAAAGGCTAATCGATAGCCCATACGAGGCAGCTCCTGTTCCTATCACCAAGTTCCGTCCCACATAGAATCCTCATCCATACATCTATTCAGACTATTCTTAAAAATCTGCAGGGAGGACGCTTCTATCACATAACTACTGAACCTATTCCATTCATCTACCACTTGATTCATAAACCAATTTCTACAAATCTCTTTCCTAAAGCTAAACTTGTCAAACTTAAACCCATTGCTATGCGTCATGTCCTGTTCAGCAAAAATAATGAGGTTACCAATGTCTCCCTTATTATATAACCTTTTACCAACTTGAAGACCTCAATTAAGTCCCCTCAAATCTTCTTTCTACTCTAGGTAGATTTAGTCTCCTAAGCCTTTCACCATAATGTAAGCTCCTCAACCCATGAATCATCTTAGTCTTATATTTTATACATTTTTCAAAAATTTATTTTAATGTTATCTTAAATTTAAAATGATTCTTATTTTCTAAGAATATTAATAAAAAAGTACAACATTAAAGGGTTAAATTAGTCTGATGCAACTCTTTAAATAATCCTTCAAACCTCAAGGTATAACTACTAATGAAAAGCACTGTATCAAACTTGCACCCATTAAGAATCCATTTATCAACTCACAAACATTAATTGTTCTTCATCCAAATGAGACTCAATAATGTATGGATGTGGTCTAACTGTATAGGTCTCCAATCCTGTGAGTGTGAGAGCATGCAGGAGACAAGGTTCCAAAGCGATGAAATCGACAGGGGCTGTATAGGAGAATATTCCTCCTCTATCCACACAGTTTTCTGTAAATATGGAAGTTTTATCAATTTCAGCACCTGCACTGTTGAACACATTCTCTCACCGCTTATTCACATACAAAGATAACCTTACCCAAAGGATTGACTGCCAATGTTGCGTGATAAAGATAACCAATATGTGGGGTTGTGATGAAAATAGAAACACCCATTTTCTTAGATGCCTTTTCCCCAACCATTGGAAGAAGTGGATGAGTTGAGTTCTTAGAAAGAGGAGAACCAGCTATGGGAAAAAGCATTTTTATATTACAGCCATGGACAAAAGTTTAAGACTACTATATTGTTTCCTATAAAAAATTAATATAACTAATCAAATGTTGCATTTTGTTTTAGTATGTTAGTATCATAATTTTAAGGTGAAATATACACAAATTTAGAGACCAAACCTATTTTATTAATAAATACAATTTATGTGCCCAGTCAAAATTTACAATGATGTCCCTTGCTTTTCAGAACTGCTTCAATTTATTTTGGCATGTTGGAGACCAAATTTGTGATGATATCTTGACTGATAATGTTCCATTTTTGTTCAATAAGCACCCACAACTGCTCACAATTGGATGACCATGTTTATCAACTGCCAGTTTTATTATTGCCCACAAATCGTCTATTGGGTTCAAATCTGACAAATTCCTAGCCAAGGTCCCCAAAGTTTAAAGTTATTTTCAGCTAAGAACCTTTTTAATGCTTTTGCTTTGTGACAAAGTGCACCATCATGCTGATCATCCTCAAATTGGTCCTGTACTGTTGGGAAAAGGTGCTGATGAAGCATGTAGAAGTCTAAATACTGCGTACATAAGTGTATGCAGAAATACTCCGACACAAGCTGCGTGCCCTCCCAGATCTCTAAATGCACCTCTCGCCTCGAATTCTCGGTCGCCCTTTTTCGCGCCATCGTAAACTCCGAGATAGCTTGAAGGCGTGAAAGACATAGTGTCTGCCCAAAGATGAAAAAAGGTCTTTAGCGCGACGATACAGATTTTATGAGAATTCAATTCTCTCTCTCTAGATTTCTGCTCGCGAGGGAAATAAAAGGAAAACTTCTCCCTGGATTCAGGCAGAAGATCTTGGACCTACGTCGAGTTTGTGTGGAGCCCGATCCACAAAGGAAACCGTTCGCCCGCTGCAAGGAAGGAACTTCTTGGGGAATTGGTTGTTACCGTCACAGTACTTGTAGGTGCCAAACTTCTCGCAGCCCCCCCTCCTCCTTCAGAGTCTGAGGTTACACAGGACCTCCCTGTGCGGACTACCCTAGACGTAGCTAGGTAATCGGTTTTGGCTCTCCACTCTAGGAGCCGAATAATTGGACAGGTACTTCGAGGAAGAAATCCGATTTGAGTCACTGTTTGGCTCACCTTCATGATCCGGCATAGGATCATTATATCACCAGTCTAAGATTACACTCTGGTTCGGTAACCTTGGACGGCTGGACTAGGTGCGATCATCGTTACCAGAAGAAGATCTTCACCGTCCCCTTCAAAAATACTTACAAACTCAAAGGTATCGTTAATTGAATTATCCCCTCCTCTAACTTCACCAGTTTATTTGTGAACTAGAATTCCCATCCCGAGCCCATAACCTTGAGTATTAGAAGTGCTTAATTCAGTGTTTAACTCAATAATAATATTCCATTCATGCTGTCGGGTGCCATTAAGACGCAAGCATCCCAGTGAGTAATTTTCAAGTAATCTACACAACATTTTTGTAGAATTATTTATTCAGTGCAAGATTAATTCTATTTATTTCTATATACGCTGTTGCTTATTTCAAATTCATCTACATTAAAGATTATTTTTGTATCTGTATGTTTAACTATTTTGGACGATCCTTTGGAAATTATTAAGCAATCCACTAGGCTTAAATCTCAAAATTACACCGATCTACCCATGGTTGGCTTTTACTAAGTGGGGACACACTCCGGGGATCATCATCTTAGTTTTGATCAAAAGGTACGCAACGGGGTTATTCTTATTCACCGGAAGTGGCTAAAGTAGGTGTATTGGATACGGTTCACCTTGGTGTGGTAATAAAATATATGTCCAGGAAGTGGGACTGGAATTGCCCACTCACTAAACCTCAACAAAGCAGATTTGGGGACAATTTTGAGTTCATGTCATCGTTCTTGGGCAAAATTGTAAGTGCTCCAGTTTCCTTAGATGAGAAACAGCCACAGACATGGAGTGTCCAGATGCTTCACTGTGTGCCTGACACAACACTCATGAAAGCGCTTCCCTTATCTCCTAATCAGGGATCTTCCAGAAGCTCCAAACTGGGGGAAGGAAACTTCAAAAGAGAAAATCATTTTGTCACAATCTTCAACAGACCATTCTTTATATTTCTTACAGAAGTGGGGCCTATCCATAAGGTTTATTTGGGTGAGAGGAGACTTTTTCGCAGCCCTTCTCAACTGGCAACATTTGTTGTAAAGTCTCTACCTCAATGTGCTTCTTTCCAATCAGGAGCAAGCTTACCAGTGAGGTCAACTTGATCCTTGAGCTGTAACTTTACCAGATTAAAATTAATTCAATTTTAAGAGCCCATCTGGCGACTGCCTACTAGGGCAGAAGTCGCTGTAATCATGCTAGTCAAATACTAGGCTAGATTGAAAAACAAGTAAATAAGAAATAGAAAAAAACAGGAACAAAGGTTAAGAAACGAGCTAAAAAAAAAAAAAAAGCAACAAGAAGGAAACGCAGTCTGGTGTCAGGAGGAGGGGGGGGGGGGGGTAAGACGGGCCTCCCCGCGGCGCAGGAACATGCAGCCTAGAACAAAGAGTCAAATAGTGGAGGAGGCCAACCTCCTCCAAAAAGTAGTATAGTCCGCAAGTCTCCGTGGACGAACAAGTTCCGAGTACAAGGGACAAACGGTAGCGACCCCGCTCGTCCCGGTACAGGTAACGTGAGCGAAGATCACCCAGACTGGGACATTCGACAAGAATGTGCCGAACAGTCTAGGGCGCAGGCGAGCGCTCCATTAAATGGAGATGCGTCACACGAGTGTGCCCGATCCGGAGACGACTTGAAGCCGTCGCGGCATTGGGGAATAGGTCCATGGGAACAGTTGCGGTGCAATGGCACGCAACTTTAAGTTCCCCTGGACCGTCTCCCATCTTCTTTGCCAAGCAGTCCGAAGAGCTGCCCGCATTCCTGCCATGTAGTCTGTGCGTGGAAGAGCGAAACGCTGGTCCGGTCGCCCGGTCCTCGTGGACTCTTTTGGCGCCCTCGTCGGCGCGCCCATTCCCTGCAATTCCTACATATCCAGGAACCTAGCAGAAGATAATCTCGACATCCGCCCGGCTCAATAAAACTGTGGCATCACGGATATTGCGAACCAGAGGGTGCGGAGATTCCAATGCCTCGAGAGCACTCAGGGCGCTCTGTGAGTCGCTATAAATCACGATCCGGTCTCCGAACCGGGCACGTCGCGTAATCTCCTGTACCGAGTGGTGTATAGCCCACAACTCAGCCGTAAAGACAGACGCAGCGCCCGGTAGAGCCCCGCTTATTTCAAACAGAGGGGATACGGCGTGGAAACCGACCCACTCTTCGGAGTTGGAGCCATCTATATACACTGGCACGGTTCCAGCGTTACACAAGATGTGCTCCAAAAAGGCCGAACGCAACACTCCCGGCGCTGTAGAAGCTTTGGGAGCAGAGGCGTGGCGACAAATAGCCAATGGTGGTACACTCCAGGGTCGCGTTCTGGGCAGAACCAGGGTGACCACCGGCCCGAGACCTATACATAGCTCTCGAAGGAGTTTCCTAGCCTTAAACCCAAAGGGCCCTCGGGTATAACTTGCGTCTCTCGGCGGCTTAGGCACCGTCGAGATCAGCTGCGGATGCTTTGAGAGCAGTTGGCGACAAAGGGAGATGCTGCGCTCGTGCGTACAGGCGAGTAATGCACTGTGCACAGCGCATAGATAATGGCATCTCTCCAGCATCGACAAGTAGACTCTCAGTAGGGAAAGTGCGGAAGGCACCGGTCGCCAAGGGAAGGCCGGTGTGGTGGATCGAGTCCACCTTCCGCAATAGACGTTCGACTGTGGATGCATAAAACTCACATTCGTAGTTGAGCTTCGAATGGACAAAGGATCGATAAAACAGTAAGGCAGTAGCCCTATCAGCGCCTCAAGCGCAAAACGTCACGGAACTAAGAATATCCATGGCGCGGGTATAAGAGACCCTAAGGCAGCGAAAATGAGACTCCCAGGTGAGGTGTCGGTCAAATACAAGACCAAGGAAACGGTGCGATTCAACCACTTCCAGGCGCACCTCTTTAAGAAACAAGTCTGGGTCGGGGTGGAGCAGTGGATGGTGGCAGAAGTGCAGCACCTTAGTCTTGGCCAAGGAAAACCAAAACCTGTGCTCTTCGGCATAGCGAGAGACGCGGTTCAATGCCTGTTGGAGTCGGCATCTGGGCCGCGCCAAAAGAGATCAAAAAGTCGTCCACGTAGAACGTAGCGAGAACATCTTCTAGGCACCGATGTAATGCCGTTGATGCTCAAAGCAAAGAGTATAACACTAAGGACACTTCCCTGCGGGACACCCTCTTCTTGCTCCATTAGGCCGGAGAGGGTTCCCCCCACCCGTACGCGGAATCGGCGATCTCGCAAAAGTTCAGATATAAAGACCGGGAGGCGTCCCCTCGCCCCCATCGTGTGGAGGGTCTCCATGATACTGTATCGCCATGCGCTATCATAAGCCTTCTCCAGATCGAAATTGTGCGTAAACCGGCCGAGGTAGAATGATCTCTGCCCGGTTTGCGAAAAGCTAGCACAGTAGCAATTCGCCAAGAGACTGGGAGGTTACCCTCTACCTAGATCCTGTTGAACAAATCTAATAGAACGGCCATGCCTCGCTCACCCAGGTGGCGAAGCATGGCGTACAGGACATCGTCCGGGCCATGGGCGGTGTTCGAGCACGAAGCAAGAGCGGAACGCAACTCACTCAGAGTAAACCTGTCGTTGAATGGTCCTCCGTTTCTGGCAGCACCGATGTAATGTCGTTGATGCTCAAGTTAAAGAGTATAACGCTAAGGACACTTCCCTGCGGAACACCCTCTTTTGCTCCATTAGGCTGGAGAGGACTCCCCAAACCCGTACGCGGAATCGGCGATCTCGCAAAAATTCAGATATAAAGACCGGGAGGCGTCCCCTCGACCCCATCGTGTGGAGGGTCTCCATGATACCGTATCGCCATGCGGTATCATAAGCCTTCTTCAGATCGAAAAAGACCGTGGCGAAGTGCTGTCTACGAAGAAAGGCATTTTCCAATCGAAGCAGAGCATCCGATGTGGAGTGGAACTTGCGGAAGCCGCACTGCCAGGAACACAAATGGCCTCCGCTGTCCAGAAAAAAGGCTAATCTAACATTTACCAATTTCTCCATCAACTTGCACAAGCAGGAGGTTAGAGAAACTGGGCGTAAACCAGACGAGGTAGAATGATCTCTCCCCGGTTTGCGAAAAGCTAGCACAGTAGCGATTCGCCAGGAGACTGAGATGTTACCCTCTACCCAGATCCTGTTTAACAAATCTAACAGAGAGGCCATGCCTCGCTCACTTAGGTGGCGAAGCATGGCGTACGGAACATCGTCCGGACCATGGGCGGTGTCTGAGCACGAAGCAAGAGCGGAACGCAACTCACTCATAGTAAACCTGTCATTGAAGGGTTCTCCATCTCTGGAGGTAAAGTCCAGCCGGCGGCCTTCGGCGAGATCATGACGTGTATTGAATGTTGGCGGAGCAGCACCCCAGCTAGAGAATGCGGAGAAAGGGGTCGCGAAGGATTCCGCCACGGACGCGGGGTCTGTGCTCACCAAGTTTTTCTTCAACTGAGCAGCTCTCGTGTAGATAGCCTTGTGGATTGCTGACTGATATGGGGTTGGGATTTCAATGCCCTCACCAGAAAGCTGGCGACATACCTTTGCTGCTCTGTGGGACGACAGCTTTGAGCTTGTAGCAAGGACTCTTGCTAAGCCTGTTGGGTTATGCTTCCTTTTCCTCGTTGATGCTGCATTCTTATCCTCCCAAGTACTATCTTCGCTGTTATTGGATGAGTCAGTGCTAGTTTCGGAACAATCAGGTGCTGCTGAGCTGGAAAGGGGGGACACAGTCGCTTCCATTGCCTTCTTTCGCTTGGATGGGCAGATGGTCTTGGTAGCAGGTTTACCAGTGGAATAACCAACCTGGCCTTTGGTCAAAATTTGCTGTTTATAGAGGTTCTCATCTTCTTTGCACAACCAGTTGCCTTTCATCTTGGTCATGTCAAACAGTTCATTCAAAGAATTAAAGTTTTGTTTCTTTCTGCAGTACTCAAGTTTTGTTTCTTTCTGCAGTACTCATAGTCTTTCAGAAGTTTTTCTAGTTTTGCACAAATGGCTTGATCAGATACATGCAGGAAGTTCAATGTTCTGCTCCACAACAATTAAGCCGATCCTCTCCCTCCATTCTTTGGTGGTGGATTCAAGAAATTTGAAGTGTCCAATGATGTGGATTTTCAGGGGCATGCGACTCTGTTCACTTAAGGGTGCTTCATAAACTGCCACGTTGCCTCTTCTTGATGGAGCTTGAAACTGGACTAAGTTGTTTGTCCAGGTTTTCTTGTTCTTCTCTGTGTTAAAAAAAGCTCTTCTTGAATGAAATGTTTTGTACTCAGCAACTGAAATAGAAAATAAACCTAAATATTAAATAGGTAACAAATTAAAGAAACTGTTATTGAGCTTTTATATATTTTATTAAAAAACAAAATTATAAAAAATAAGAGAGAAGGCAGACACTAATAAAATATTCTATGCTATTATATTATATAATTAGTGAGAGAGTTAAATGTAGCTTACAAAATAACACCAGGATCTCTTTACAATAAATGCTGGAGAATACACAACAATTATAATAAGGCAATAATAATATCAACACCGTTAAAACTGAACTAATAACTACCCGGTTTAAACATCTCGCTTATATACCGCATGCAAAATAGCTGAAGAAAATTCTGGAACTCTACAGAAATCGCCCAAGCAATGACGTGATGATTTTCTGGAAAATTCTATACAATTCTATGGTACATAAATTATTGCACAAGTCTGTTTGATGACTTATATATTTAATATAAATATTTTTAACACATATAAAATGCTAAAATGGCTTATATTACATTTCAAAGTGGTTTGTGTGTGACCTTTTTCAATATTTCAATGGAATAAAAGTAATTTTTGTCATTAATAGGCAAAAGTTCATTCATTCATGCTACAAGAAATCAGTTTTGATAAAAAAAGTGAAAAAGTCATCAACCCTATTGGCCACACACAATTTGGACATATCGTGTGCGGCCTTGGAGCAATTTACACAGACTTCGGGTGACCCCGACTTTGCATGTCTACATGAGCGATTGGTATGGCCGAAGCGGTGACAGTAATAGCACCCCTGCGGAAGTGGCACGAATGCCTTCACGCGGTAGCGGTACCAATCGGCACGCACCGACTCAGGAAGCTTGTCACAGTCGAACATGACGAATAGTGTAGGGGTGGGTCTCGAGGCCCCTCCTTGTTTTCTCATCACATGCTCGACCTTGACCACCCCATGGTCGGCCAGCTCTAGAGTGATACCTTATATGGAGTAGTTCATGAGTTCCCTCACACAAACTACTCCTTTCACAAAGTTCATGGTAGAGTGCAGCGTCACACTCACCTGGGTTCCATCAAGTGTCCGAAGAGCACTTATCTTGGCCGCCTCGGAGGGATCCTCCGCATTCGCCAGAAGGCTCCCATCTGAGAAACGGGTCACGTTCGGCTCTCCACCAATTATACCAGCTAAAGCTCTCCTCTGATGGATCATGTTACCCTTGGCCAACATGCTGCCATCAGTCGAGTGAATAACTAAGAAGCATTTGAGGCCAGCGGGCTCAAAAACGCCAGGTAACCTCTGAATGAGGGGCCCCGACTTAATCGAGGCTCCGCTCTGCGCACTTTTGGTCTTCCCCACCCAGGCGAGCACTGGGGCCGGATGTGCCGATCTTGGCTTGTTCGCGTTCAAGGATGGTGACGGCCTCGTCCGACCCTACGGCCATCATGGAGAGAGAAGAGCCCCGAGTCTTTTTGGATTTTTTTTTATTAGATCTTTTCTTTTTTTAGGAGAGGATGGCAGGGAATGGACCCACTTCTCCCCTCCCCCAGCAGGAGCCGCCAGGCCAGATGGGCCAGGCTCTGTAAGGTCCTTCGCTGAGATGGTGAAAGTCCCAGCAGTCATGGGGGCACCGGCCGGAGGAGGAGATCCCTCCCCTCCTTGTGCTGTCTTAGCAGACCGACCCCTCTGGCGAGGGCCCCACACAGGAGCAGACTCTGGCTCTGTGTTTGATGCCGAGCCCGAATCTGCCCCATGGAAGGCACAACCTTCTGAGGCTGGGTTGAATCAGGGAGCATGTCTATCTCAGGGGAGGCCTCCATTTGGCCTTTCTCCCATGATATCACAGGTCATGTCAGTCTTGTCCATGTTCTTTGGGGGGGGCATAAGCCTACACCCCCGCTAGATTCAATATTCAGGCTAGCAGCTCTTTAGAGGGAAGCGCGGTTGATGGGTCCTTTCTTCCTCTTCCCCCTAGGGGGTTTGCCCTACCGAGCCGCTTCAACGGGGAGCGGCCGGTTATGGGCTGCCTGCTGGCTTTCCTGGCATTTCCCTGTGAAAGCAAAGGTGGGACTGCAAGATTTGAGCTGGAGTCACATGGTGACTCCAAGGAAGGGGGTGAGGGGGAGCCCCCTGCACCACTAGGCACTGGAGAGGAATAAGCCTCCTATCCAGTTGAAGAGTTATGGAGGCTCCCCTGGGAAACCACAGGAGGCGTACCTCCATTTTTACTGTGGAGCTTTCTGAGGGCGGCTCCGTCGTTCTTAACGCGGAAGTGGGGAGAGATTTTGTTTTTTGTGAGTTATCATCATTGGGCATGGTGACCCTTTTTTTTTTGTAGCGATGCAAATGCTAATCACCCCCCGCAGTGGCCCACTCTGCGAAGGGTCAATACAGGCCTGGCAGAGCCAGGTGCTGCCATTTTAGACCACCCCTCCGGCCTGGTGGCCTGGCAGTCCCTCAGCATGGCAACTCCACCTTGGATGCGGCATAAAATTTAAAGGTGTGTGAAGAGAGAATGAAAAGGGATGTGAGGAAGGTATGGGTGGGGATGAAGCAGGTTGTTAAAAACCCACCATCCCAAACTGGAGCTGAGGGGTTAGGGAACATTGTCCCCTTCCCCCTCAGCCCCGATCTGGAATAGTTGGCTGAGAAGAAGGTCAGCATCGACCCTGTGAAATTAGAGGCTGACCAGAGAAAGTTGTGGGAGAGGTTGTATGAAAAGTGAGGAAACAGGGGGGAAACACAAGTGTCTGAAGGAAGGAGAAGAGACTAAGCTGGGGTCGGACGGGGTGCTGAGTCTCGTCAGCATGGCGGCCAGGATGGCAAATCGCTGCGCCCCTTACGTGGATTAATGTGCCGAACAGTCTGGGGAAGCACGCAGTTGTCACAATAAGGCACAGGCCAGCGCTCCAACAAATGGCGGTGTGCCCCGCGAGTGTGTACAATTTAGAGAAGACAGGAAGCAACCTGAAGCCGTCGAGGCATTAGGGGGTAGGTCCATGGGAACAGTCGCGGCGCAATGGCACTCAACTTTAAGATCTCCTTGGCCGTTTGCCATCTTCTTTGCCAAGCCAACAGGATTCCTGCAATGTAATTGGTGTGAGGAAGAGTGAAAGGCTAGTCTAGTCACCCAGTCCTCGCGGACTCTTTGACGCCCTCATTACCCCGCATGTCCAGGAATCCTGCCCAAGATAATCTCGACATCCGCCCCACTCGCCGAAACCGTGAAGTCATGGATACAGCGAACCAGGGGAAATGTGCTCAAAAAAGGCTGAACATGATACTCTCAATGCTGTAGAAGCTTCGGGAGCAGAGATGTGGCGACCTTCAGGATGGCATCCTGGGCAGAACCAAGGGCGCCACCAGCCCGAGAGCTATACCCTAGAGCAGAGGGTATGACTACCATCTCTCGGCGGCATAGGCACCGTCAAAATAGCTACGGATGCAGTGAGAGCTGATGGCGACTGAGGGAGGCGCTGGGCTCGCGCGTACAGACGAATAGTGCACTGTACACGGCGGGTGCAGAGCGAGTGGCATCTCTCCAGCATCGACAAGTAGGCTTTCAATGAGGGAGGTTCGGAAGGCACCGGGCACCAGGCAGAGGCCGGTGTGGTGGATCGAGTACACCTTCCGCAATACACGCTGCGCTGCGAATTCATAAAACTCGCATCCGTAGCCAAGTTTCAAACGAACAAAGAGTAAATAGAAAAGTAAGGCAGTAGCCCTATCAGCACCCCAGGTGATGAACGTCCCGGAACAAAGAATGGCCATAGCGCAGGTACAATAGACCCTAAGGCTGTAAATATAAGCCTACCAGTTGGGGCGTCAGGCGAAAACAAGACCAAAAAAACGGTGCAAATCCAACACTTCCAGGCGAACTCCATTTAGAAACAAGTCCGGGGCGGGGTGGAGCCGTGGGTGGCGGCAAAAGTACGCAACCTTAGTTTTGGCCAAGAAAAACTGAAAGCTGTGCACTTCGGCATGGCGAGTCACGGTTCAATGCTTGTTTGAGTCGACACACCAGAGTTGTCATCTGGGCAGCGCCAAAAGAGATCGACAGGTCGTCTAGGTAGAGCGTAGCGAAAGCATCTTCCGGCTGCACCTGTGGGACACCCTTTTCCTGCACCATTGGGGCGGAGAGGGCTCCCCCTACCCATACGCAGAATCGAAGATCTCACAAAATTCATTTACCAATTTTTACATCAACTTGTACATGCAAGAGGTTGGAGAGGAGGTTGGAGAGATTGGGCGGGAACCGACCAGGATAAAGTGATCTGTCCCCGGTTTATGTAAAGCGAGCACAGTAGCGATTCGCCAGAGTCTGGGGGATACCCTCTACCCAGATCCTATTGAACAAATCTAACAGAAAGGCCATGCTTAGCTCACTCAGGTGTCGAGGCATGGCGTACGGACCAGGGGAGGTGTCCGCGCACGAAGGGAGGGCGGAACGCAACTAACTCAATGTAAACCTGTTGATGAAGGGTTCTCCGTCTCTGGAAGTAAAGTCTAGTTGGCGGCCTTCCGCGACATCACGACGGGCATTGAATGCTAGCGGAGCAGCATCCCGACTAGACAATGCGGATAAAGCGGGCGCAAAAGACTCCGCCACGGACGTAGGGTCCGAGATTGAGGTCCCATTCTCCTGGAGAACGGGAGGGGGGTCTGGCAAGAACTTGCCCCAAATCCTTTTGACTTGCTTCCACACTTCTGCTAGAAGGGGGTCTTTCCCGTTAAGTAAGACACGTATGCCCGCCGCGAAGAGCGCGGGTGTGTTTCTAAATATACCGGAAGGTAGCTATAGCGCAACGAAATTCCCTGAATGTGAAATGGTTCGGGCGGCGCTTATAGGGCATGTAGGCATAACGCTGTTTGAGGGTAGCCTCACACTCGGCTGGCCACCATGGAAGCGGTCGGCATGCAAAACAGCCAGACGTTCTAGGAATAGTAGTTAGGTCGACGGCGATGAGGTTGCCGGAGAAGAGCTCAACAGCCTCATCCACCGACCTAAACTCCTCTACTGAGACAGAGAAACTTACGCAGACTTCGTGCCGGACGTGCCGATCTTGGCCTGGTCCCTTGCTGAAACGGCAGCGGAGCCTTCGTCCCATGACCTCCCGTGGAAGGAGAAGAAGCTTTAGTCTTCTTTGTCTTTTTCTTATCTTTTTTGGAGAGGAAGGTGGGGAATGAACCGGCTTCTCTCCATCGCGAGTAGGAGCCCTTATGCTCCTGAAATGGAGAAGGTCCTGGCTATCAAAGAGGCACCAGGTGAGGGAGGAGGTCCCTCCTCTCCTTGTGAATCCTCGGGGGCTTGCACATCGACAGACTCAGGTTCGGTGCTTGGCAACAAGCCCGGGATCGACCCCATGGAAGATCCTGCCGCCTGAGGCTGAGTCACATCAGGGAGCATCTCCATCTCAGTGGGGTGCCTTAATGTGGCCATTCTTCCTACAAGACATCACAGACAGATCCCATTCAAGGTTCCTTTGGTCTTGTCAATATCCAGCGAACCGGCATCCATTGGCGAAGAGAGGATGGGGGATATATGCTAGCCCCCTGTAGCCTGAGAATACAGGATGGCAGGATGTTAGGGGGCACAGACCAACAGGCCCTGTTATCCCTCCCCCCAAGGGGGTTGGTTTTATGGAGCTTCTCCCGAATTTTGGGCTGTCTGCTTGCCCTGTGAAAGTAAGGGAGGGACTGGCGCTGGAAAACAGATGGAGTCGCCCAAGGGCGCCTCCAGAGAAGGAGGTGAGGGGGTCTTCCATCGCACCCATAGGCCTAGGAGAGGAGCAAGCCTCCTCTTCAGCAGAAGATGGTTGGAAGGGCCCCTGAGAAAGCACAAAGGGGGGGAGGACCTTTTCTGATGTGGAGCTCCCCTGCCTCCAATGTTGGTAAACAAGCTAAAGGGGTTTTGGTCTTGGACTTGTCCATGGCCGTAAGATTTCACCACCCCTGCCTGTGATGGCCAAGGCTGACCCCAACAAGGCAACGGCCTACTGGGTGCCTTTGATTGGCCCCAACTGCTATCACTGGGTAGGGTGGCATATGCCTTCTCTGCCACCCCTTGGAAAAACCCAAGCCAAATTGTACACATGGCTTGGTAGACAGGTCCAGATGACCAATTCAGCTTTGTGAGCAGCTTGTGAGCATTAGGTTCACCATGCCTAACATTTTGTTGTAGGAGTGTTCAATCGCTTGATCCAGATGAGGGGCAGGTCATGATCGAGGAGGTCCATGGGCAGGATAAGAAGGGGCAAACAAAAGGGTAGAGAAAGGGATGACAGAAGGGCAGGGGCAAAATGAATGAGTGTGTGTTAATGTTGATCATTGCTTTCTGTTGCAGGTGAATGACTGAGGGCATTTGGACTATCGATATTGCTAAGTCTACCAACATGGTAGCAGAAGAATAAGGGATCATCTCGGCCTCTGGTGCGACTGTTTAGTTCTGTTTGTGTCAAGTGACAGAAGCACCAAGGTTGTATTTTGCAATATGTTAACGAACAATTTGAAAATGCCCCCAGTCCTTGTTGATGAACTCATACTATGAATGGAAAAATGATCTTGTGATTTGACAATTGTATATGGACCTTGATAAGAAAAAACAGGGGCTGGCAGTGTATTTGATATTATCTGGCAGAGCTCGTGAATGTCTTAGAGACTTAAAGCAAGAGGATATTGGTGAGGACAATGGGGTTATGAAAATAACTGATAAATTGGATACATCATTTCAAAAAAATATTAATACACAGACTTATTTGGCTTTTAAGAAATTTCATCATTATAAGCGTCTGTCTGGTGTCAGCATAAGAGAGTTTAGGATGCACTATGAATATTGATATCACAAATTAGGTAAATATGATAGCAAACTTCCTGAGGGTGTTCAAGCATTTTTTGTTCTTGAAGCAGCAAATATCTCTGAAGAAAATAAAAAATTGGCAAGAGCTAAATGTGGACAAATGACTTACGCTAACGTGAAAGAATGCATTCAGAAAATTTGGGGAGATCCATTGAGTGATGGAAGTGGATGTACTCCAACAGTCAAGAGTGAGCCAGTGTTTCATTCTGATCATTCCGAAATGTGAATTATACTATTGGGTATAGAGGTGGTTGGCATGGTCAGAAAAGAGGTGGACGAGGTTGTGGTTATAATACATATAATCGTTCTCAGCAAGGTGGACTCAGTTATGGAAAAAAATCCTGTTGACAAGGATGGCAAGTTGCTAAAGTGTTTTAAATGTGGTGCCACTAATCACTTTGCAAGGTCATGTCCCTCCAGAACTGTTGATAGTGAATCTAAAACTCAAGAAGTACATATTACTTTCTTTAATGGTAGATCTGATGCAGGCATGGCAGGTTTGGTTTTGGAGAATGCTTTGGTAGTGTGTTATTAGAGAGTTCTTGCACAAAGGCTGTATGTGGTGAAACTTGGATGGATGTGTATTTGGACACATTTGATGAGGATGAGATGAAACTTGTTGAAACACTGCACTCTGATACGAAATTTAGGTTTGGTGATGGCAGAGAAGTTAAGTCTATCAAGTGTATACAAATACTGGCCACTATTGGCAATAAAAGGGTAATGATTTCTACTGATGTAGTCAAAAGTGATATTTCCTTGCTCATGAGTTGATCATCCATGAAAAAATCTTAATATGGTATTGGATTTTGCGGACAATACTGTGAAGGTTTTGGGTTCTACAATTAAGTTGGAATCTACTTTTTCAGGCCACTATTGTATGCTCTTGAGAAACAAATTGCTTGATACCAAGGAAAATTATTCTAATATTGTTTTACATACATCAGCTTTGAAATCTGACAAGAAAAAGAAGGCAATAAAATGGCATAGGAAATTCTTACGTGCTTCTAAAGAAAAACTTTCAAAGTTAGCTATAGAACCTGGAGATTTCAATGATAATGAATTTGGGGAAATGACTGAAGAGTGGTGTGACCCCTGTGATATATGTCAGAAATATAAGAGAACTCCTTTAAAACCTATTATAGGCTTACCATTAGCAGACAGATTCAATCAGGTTTTATGTATGGACCTTAAAGAGTATATTCATAATAGATGTTGGATTTTGCACTTGATTGACGCTGCTACCAGATACTCCGCTGCTTTTCTGATAACAACGAAACATGAGATATTAAGGAATGTTTACTTAATGTCGATTAGTTATTTTGGTTACCCTCAGAAATTTATGAGTGATAACGGGTATGAATTCTCAAATGAGAAATTTTGTGAAATGAATGAGAAACTTAATATTGAAACTGGTACAACTGCTGCAGAGTCACCATTTAGTAATGGAATGTTTGAAATGCATAACCTTATACTGGCTGAAACAATGTGCGAAACTATAGATGACATTCATTGTGAACCTAAAGTTGCTTTTGCATGGGGTGTGAGCAAAGAATTCTTTGCAGAACTATAATGGATTTGGTCAAAATCTAAACATTCCATCAGTATTAACAGATGAGTTGCCTGCTCTAAAGTCTTCAACCTCCAGTGACAATATAAGGGAGAATATGAATGCTATGCATGTGGCAAGGCAGAAATTTATTGAAGCAGAATCCAGCAAGAAAATTAGAAGAGCCTTGCATCACAGAGTTAGGTCTTATGCAGATGTTAAATACTGAAATGGAGACAAGGTGTACTATAAAAGGAAGAACTTCAAAGGATGGAAGGGTCCCGCCATTGTGTTAGGTCAGGATGGTCAATTTGTTCTGGTTCATAATGGTGGGGCATATTTTAGGATTCACCCTTTTCAACTTATGAAAATTAGTTGTGAAGTGATAAATGATAAGGGTAAAGTTGCAGAATCAGCAAATAACATATTGTCTGGTAAAGGAAAATCTATGAATCCCAAGTTCTTGGAGGATGATTCTAATGAAGATGATCATTGGATTGAAGCTGTTAGAGACATAGATGAGTATGAAGACGTTAATGGTGTAGAGGATAATGTTGTGAATTCTATGTTAAGCGATAATGTAACAAAGTCCCCCAAAAATTCTTTTGTCAGATATAAATTGGGAGATAGTGATTGGAAAAATGCTAAGGTACTTAGTGTACAACTTAAACAGACTGGAAAATATAAAAATTGAATAAATATGCATGTCGCTGGAGATGAAGAGCCCACTTGTGTAAATTGGGATGATGTTGAACTTTGGAGTGAACTTCCATATCAAGAAGTTATCCTCTTGACTAGGGAAGGTGAGCTGGCACAAGAGGTTGTTGATGCGAAGGAGAGGGAGATTAACAATTTGGTAACTCATGATGTTTTTGAAGTTATTCCATATTTAAATCAAAAGACAATTTCATCTCAATGGATACTGACTGAGAAATATATAGAGGGTAGAAAAAAAGTTAAAGCTCATCTGGTTGCCAGAAGTTTTCAGGAGGACTCCTCAGGGTATCGCAAAGACTCCCCAACCTGTTTTGTGACAGCGGCATAAATGTCCTGGATGTTACTGCAGCATTTCTCCAGGGAGGATCGTTGGAAAGAGAAGTGTTTTTCAGACCACCTCCAGATGTATGTTCATCTGATAAGATATGGTGCCTGCATAGATGTATCTATGGCTTAAATGATTGCACCCTGACATTAGTATCAAAGAGTTTGTGAAGTATTATTGAAACTTGGTGCTGTAGTGAATTCTTATGACAATGCATTGTATTTGTGGTTTGAGAATGATGAACTGATGGGAATCTTGGTTAGTCATGTTGATGACTTTGCCTTCTGTGGAAATCCGAAGTTTCACAATACTGTGATAAGAAAGTTGAAAAATACCTTCCATATACATAAGTGTTCATGAGGATGGTACATTTAAATACTTGGGGCTTAGTGTTGATCAGAACAGTAATGGTGTTTCTGTACATCAAGATAATTATATTCCTTCCATCACTCCAATATCTGTTCCCAAGGAACGTTACTCTATGCGCAATGAAGAATTGACTTCTGATGAAAAGTCAAAATTAGAAAGACTAAATGGTCAGATGTTATGGGTATCTTCACAAACGCGTCCTGATCTGAGTTATGAGACATACATAATGGGAAATACTGGGAAAAGTCCCACTATGAATATGATTCATGATGCAAACAAAGCCTTTGTAAAACTGAATTCAAAGAGAGTGGACATAAAGTTCCCAATATTGGGAAGGCCTGAGGGTTTGAAGGTGATTTCCTATTCAGATGCTACTCATAACAGTCTTCCAAATTTATCTTTTCAAGGTGATTATATGGTCTTCTTAATGGGAAAAAAAGGTAGAGTTGCTCCCATAGGATGGCATCAAAAGAATTGGCTAGAGTCACCAATAGTCCCTTAGCCTCAGAAAACTTGGCTTTGGGTGAGGCTGTAGATGCTGGATTTTTGATTGCATGTATGGTACAAGAGATATTTAGATTGCCTTCTCTTCCTATAGTTGAATGTTTTACTGACAATGCCTCGTTAATAGAAACCTTGAAAACTTCTAAGCTTACCGTTCATACAAGACTAAGTGTAGATATTTCAAGACTAAGAGAAATGATTACTGAAGGTGAAATACATGCATCATGGGTGGAAGGAAGAAAACAGTTATCTGATGCTTTAACAAAACGTGGAGCATCAACAGTTAAACTGTTAGATGTTCTTAGTTCATCAAACTTTTAGATGAATTTGAGTGTGTACATATTTTAAATAGTTACTAAATTTGAAAGAGAGAAAAAAAGAAGGAAATAAGTGTGTACATATGTATGTGTAGAAGGTGATCAGATCAGAACAAAGTTATTTCCAAATATTAAGAAAGAATGGATACTCTCTTCAACCTGCATCTCAAATTGGAGAAGGCAGAAGACTGGCAATGTTAATGTTGATCATTGCTTTCTGTTGCAGGTGAAGAGTGAGGGCATTTGGACTATCGATATTGGTAAGTTTACCAACAGTTTGTACAGCAGATAGAAATTAGGGGTTAGTGAAGGAAGGAAGAAAGAATAACCTTGGGCATCCAGAAGACTTCTTCACAGGAGTGTAACCATTCTTTTTAGTCATTAATGATCCTAAAGATAGTGTTCCTTGATGCAATACCCTTAGGAATTATCTCCTTGTATTTCCAGCCACTTTGGTGCAGAGCAACAATGGTGTATGCTTTTGGGGGGGAAAGAAACATTGCTTGAATTGAAAAAGATTCAAACATTTATTTTTACCAAAAAATATTACGAAATATATTATAATTACAAATCATTTATTTAACCTATATTTGTCATCATTTAACCATTTTGGTAGAATAGCAAAGCTCCACGGACTGAAACTCACCTCCTACAGGAACAGGACCAGAGCCTGAGTTTGGATTCAGTGAAGGAATGCAGTTTTTTATTATTATTTTTGAAATGCAGACTTTTTAGTAAACCAGCAATAATTTAAGTATTAGAATAATTATTTCTATCATATAAATTGTAAAAATGAATGAAAAATATATTACTCTCAAAATATTTGGCCAATATATCTTATTTTCCATTATACATCTATATAGGCTACAAGAGAGTATAGCAAAATGGGAGCATAACTTTTAATTTGAACAAAAGTAAGCCATATCAAGTCTGGTCATTCATTAGATAAGAGTCTCAATTCGAGTGAACTTCATGGTATCTGCCATAAACTGCAGATACTCATGGTTCAGATACCATGTTAACCTGTACATCCATACTGCCAAATAAAAGGGCACAAAAACAAGTCCAGAATAGTGATAAACTCTACCATAATTATTTTATTTGTATATATATCTTATAATCAGCATCAGTTTAGTTTCTATAAAATATATTTTTTCCGCACGTGCAACCAACTCTATTAATTACTATGTCAGTCAGTGCGAGGTCAGATGGTAACCATTTTACTTTTCAATGAGTTGGGGGGCAATAACAGATACTAACAAAATTTAAAACCCTTATGTTGTTTTACACTCTCTTTCGAATGATATAATTGCCAAGGTCCTCCTAAGGTTAGTCCAGGAATTATTAAAAGAAAACTAAGTATGGGTCGGTTTACCCCACTTGTGAAAATTTTGAAGGTTGTAAGGTCATAAGTCAGAATAATTGAGAGTACATAACTTAGGTCTGTTGACCTTGTTTTAATTCATATACATTTTTAAACTGGATGGATAATCTCTTGGAACTTACCTTTATTCTTATTATAAATACACTGCAATTGAAGATTGGAAAAAGGAAGATCAGGCTCAGATACTTGGTTAATGCGACGGTGAAGTAAAGTTATTCCATCAAATATTCCAGTAGCAACCCTCTGAGAACTTCCATGACCACTGATCAACTTTATTCGAACATTGGAACACTCCGAGGAACTGCAAGATTTTAGAAATTGTAAAGCAGAAATGGAGAGGAATAGATATTTTTCCTCTCTACAATAATAAGAAACAGCATTCAGCAAATAAATTTAATTGTAAAATACTAGGCAGAAGGGAAATGGAATTTATTTATATATATATTTTTTTTTTTAAGAGCTCATCTGGCGACTGCCTACTTGGGTATTAGTCGCTGTATTCAACATTGCCTAAGATTAGACATATTTAAAAGAGGATATTTCCTCCAAAAAGTCTAAAAGTCCACAGGTTTATATGCACAAATCCGTCCCAATTAAAAGGGACAGGTGGTAGCGACCCCGCCCATCCCGATACTGGGACAGGTAATGTGCAGGGAGATCGCCCAGAAAGGGACATTCAACAAGAATGTGCCGAGGAGTCTGGGGGACAACGCAGTCTTCACAGTAGGGCGCAGGCGAGCGCTCCATCAAATAGCGGTGCGTCCGGCCAAGGTGTCCAATTCGGCAACAACAGAAAGCAACCTGAAGCCTTCCTGGCATGGATGGGGGTAGGTCCATGGGAACAGTCGCGGCGCAATAGCACGCAACTTTACGTTCGCCTGCCATGTAGGCGGTGTGAGGAAGAGCGAAATGCTGGTCCAATCACAAAGTCCTCGCGGACTCTTTGGCTCCCTCATAGGCGCACTCATTCCCTGCAATCCCTAAATGTCCAGGAACCCAGCAGAAGATAATCTCGACACCCGCCCGACTCGCCAAAACTGTGGTGTCACGAAAATCACGAACCAGGGAATGCGGAGGTTCCAATGCCCCGAGAGTACTCGGGGCGCTTTGTGAGTCCCTATAGATCACCATCTGGTCTCCGAACCAGGCACGTCGCGTAATCTCCCGTACCGAGTGGTGTATTAACACCAGCTTGGCCGTGAAAACAGACGCAGCGCATGGCAGAGCCCCGCTGACTTCAAACAGACCCCTCTCTTGGGACTTGGAGCCATCTATATACACTGGCACGGTTCCAGCGTGACACGAGGTGTACTCCAAAAAGGCCGAACGCAATACTCTCGGCGCTGTAGAAGCTTTGGGAGCAGACGGCTGACGACAAATAGCCAAAGGTGGTACCCTCCAGGGTGGCATCCTGGGCAGAACCAGGGGGCGCCACCAGCCCGAGAGCAATACCTAGCTCTCGATGGAGTTTCCTGGCCCTAAACCCAAAGGGCTTAGGGTATGACTGGCGTCTCTCGGCGGCATAGGCAGCGTCGAAATCAGCTGTGGATGCTGTGAGAGCTGTTGGCGATTGAGGAAGACGCCGGGCTCATGCGTACAGGCGAATAATGCATCGAACACGGCGTAGAGCGAGTGGCATCTCCCCAGCATCGACCAACAGGCTCTCAATGGGGGAAGTTCGGAAGGCACCGGTCGCAAGGCGAAGGCCGGTGTGGTGGATCGAGCCCACCTTCCGCAATACACACTCGCCTGTGGATGCATAAAACTCGCATCCGTAGTCGAGCTTCGAACGAACAAAGGATCGATAAAATAGTAAAGCAGTAGCCCTATCAGCGCCCCAAGCGCTGAACGTCACGGAACGGAGAATATCCATGGCGCGAGTACAAGAGACCCTAAGGCTGCGAATATAAGCCTCCCAGGTGACGCGTCGGTCAAATACAAGACCAAGGAAACGGTGCGATTCAATCACTTCCAGGCATACCCCATTAAGAAACAAGTCTGATTCAGGGTGGAGCTGTGGATGGCGGTAGAAGTGCACCACCTTAGTCTTGGCCAAAGAAAACTGAAACCTGTGCACTTCGGCATAGCGAGAGATGCGGTTCAATGCCTGTTGGAGTCGGCATCTGGGCCGCGTCAAAAAGAGATGGAAAGGTCGTCCACATAGAGCGTAGCGAGAACATCTTCTGGCAACACCGAAGTGATGCCGTTGATGCTCAGGGCAAAAAGTGTGCCACTGGGGACACTTCCCTGCGGGACATCCTCTTCCTGCTCCATTGGGCTGGAGAGGGGTCCCCAGACCCGTACGCAGAATCGACGATCTCGCAAAAATTCAGATATAAAGATCGGAAGGTGTCCCTTCGCCCCATCGTGTGGATAGTCTCCATGATACCGTATCGCCATGCGGTATCATAAGCCTTCTCCAGATCGAAAAAGACCGTGGCCAAGTGGAGTCTACGAAGGAAAGCCTCGCAGACGGCATTTTCCAGTCGGAGCATAGCATCCGACGTGGAGTGGAACTTGCGGAAGCCGCATTGTGCAGAATAGCCTCCGCTGTCCAGAAAAAAAGGCTAATCTAACATTTACCAATTTCTCCATCAACTTGCACACGCAAGAGGTTAGAGAGATTGGGCAGAAACCGGCCAAACAGAGTGATCTCTCCCCGGTTTGCGAAAGGCGAGCACAGTAGCGATTCGCCAGGAATCTGGAAGGAGAGCTTCAAACCAGATCCTGTTGAACAAATCTACCAGAAAGGCCATGCCTCGCTCACCCAGTCAAATAGACCGGACCATGGGCGGTGTCCGCGCACGAAGCAAGAGCGGAACGCAACTCACTCAGAGTAAACCTGTCATTGAACGGTTCTCCGCCTCTAGAGATAAGGTCTAGCCGGCGGCCTTCCGCGACATCACGACGTGTATTGAATGCTGGCGGAGCAGCATCCCGGCTAGAGAATGCGGAGAAATGGGTCGCGAAGGATTCCGCCTCGGACGCGGAGTCCGAGATTGTGGTCCCATTGTCCTGGAGAATGGGAGGGGGGGGGGGGGTGGATGAGGATGCGAGAACTTACCCAGAATCCTTTTGACTTGCTTCTACACCTCTGCTAAAGGGGTCTTCCTGTTAAGTGAATACACGTATGCCCGCCAAGAACAGCGGCGGGCGTGCTGCGAAATATACCGGAACCTAGCCCGCGCCCGACGAAACTCACCGACAGTGAAATGGTTCGGGCGGCGCTTATAGCGCATGTAGGCATAGCGCTTCTGTTTGAGAGCCGTCTCAAACTCAGCCGGCCATACGTTCTGGGAATAGTAGTCAGGCCCACGGCGATGAGGTTGCCGGAGAAGAACTCAACGGCCTTATCTACCGACCTAAACTCCTCAACTGAGATAGAGAATTCAATCATTTCCTGAAATGCAGGCCACCGCCCCTGCGCCAAGCACCACCGAGGTGGGCTTTCAGGCAGCAGCCACCCATAAAATGATATTTGAATGGGAAAGTGATCACTACCATGGAGTTCATCGACCACCCCCCAACCAAAATCAGGCTGTGCATCCAGAGAGCACAGAGATAGATCAAGGCAAGAAAATGAAGCGGTTCTCAGGCAGTGATGCGAAAACTCATCCACATTTAGGACACCTATCTCAAGCTCTTCGATCAGATCGGCAAGGATTTGTCTCCTGGGATTTATTGAGTAGTCTCCCTAGAGAGGATGTCTGCCATTCAGATCTCCAAGCAAGAGAAAGAGCCTCGGCAACCGTGCCACGACGCGGCGGAAGTCCCCCGCGTCGAAGTCGGCTGACGGTGGAATGTACGCGGAAATAACAGCATACCTCTTTGCCAGGCGAAGGTGCACAGCCACTGCCTGAAAGGAGGTATCTACTAAGATGAAAAGAAGAATGGAGACATCATTACGGGTGTAAACTGCACATCCTGCCGGCCCCCATCTCGTGGTAGTGGGGTCGCAAAACCCTTATACCCCGGGAGGGTGGGAAGGGGGCACGCGCCTAGCATGGTCGCCTGCAGAAAAATAGCTAACGGGACGATACAAGCCTCCACAGCTCCTCCCAGTTGGCCCGGAGTCTGCGGCAATTCCATTGAAGGAATATGCCTTCCAGGCCTAGCTCGGAGACGCGGGGGCCCTCTTCGAAGAGAAGACCCTCACGGGACTGGCCGTACGCTTTCCGGAGGCAGAATCCCGGGCGCTGTTGGCTGGACAATGCGCTGAAGGCGCTGTCGCCTTCGAGGACTTATTGGGGTAGGTTGGGCTCACCATGTGAGTCTTTTCCTCCCTCTGCCTCAAAACCTTAGGCGGGGGAGGCCCTCTTTTCGAGGATCAACCGTCTCCGAGCCACCCAGCCCACTACTAGGCGTGGGTGAAGGAGCTGAAGCTCCTTTGTTGCTGTCCTCCTTTTGCCTGGCGGCCAACTTTAGGGGTGTTGCCTCCTGTGAGTCTAACGACTCGGTGGTGGCGCATGGCCGTTTTGCCTTACGGGAAATGTTCATGCTGGGGAAAGGGGGGGGGAGTGAACCCTGGTTTTAGTTGCGGCTGGGTGTGAACCTTTTGTGCGCCAGCTATACCAGGGGAGCACCTGGGTTGAGTAGAACCTGCAGAATGGCTCTGAATGTGCACAGAAACAATCGTGCCCGTTGGCCTGGATGGGCCAGGAGCAGAGGGTATCTTTCTTAGCAGTAAGGCGTAAGACATCCCATGCAGAGGCAGGCGCACCAGGACTAAGTCCTTAAACTCGCGGAATGAGAGACGATCCTGGGCCTGAAAGGCCAGGATTTCTTTCTTAAGAAGATATGTACCACATTGCTTCAAAGAAGCGGGGTGCGGCTCTACATTTTTGACACACTTGGCCACACAGGATTTGGACTTATCGTGTGCGGCCTTGAAGCAATTTACACAGACTTCGGGTGGCCCCGACTTTGCACGTCTATATAAGCGATTCGTATGGCCGAAGCGGTGACAGTAATAGCACCTACGCAGCAATGGCATGAATGCCTACACGTGGTAGCAATACCAACCGGCATGTACTGACTCAGGGAGCTTGTTACAGTCGAACGTGAGAAAGAGTATAGGGGTGGGTCTCGAGGCCCCTCCCTGTTATCTTATCACACTTTCGACCTTGAGTGCCCCATGGTTGGCCAGCTCTAAGGTGATGTCCTCTATGGAGTAGTCCATGAGTTCCCTCGCATAAACTATTCCTTTCACGAAGTTCATGGTAGAGTGCGGCATCTCACTCACAGGTGTGCCATCAAGTATCCGAAGGGCACTAATCATGGCCGCCTCGGAAGGATTCGACGCATTCGGCAAAAGGCTCCCGTCCGAGAAACGGGTCACTTTCGGCTCTCTACCAATCACACTAGCTAAAGCTCTCCTCTGATGGATCATGTTGCCCTTGGCCAACATGCTGCCATCAGTCAAGCGAATAACCATGAAGTGTTTGAAGCCAGCGGGCTCGAAAACGCTGGGTAATCTCTGAATGAGTAGCCCCGATGTAATCCAGGCTCCGCTCTGCGCTCTACCACTTTTGGTTTTAGTCAGGGCTCAGAGGGGCCAGATGTGCCGATCTTGGCTTGGTCGCTTACCGCAGTGGCAGCAGACCCGTGGATGGAGAGGAGCCCTGAGTCTTTTTTTCTTTTTAGGAGAGGAGGGCGGGAAATGAACCCGGTTCTCTCCTCCACCCGCAGTAGCCCCCAGGCTGGATGGACCAGCCTCAGCAAGGTCCTTCTCCACGATTGAGAAGGTCCTGGCAGTCGCAGGGGCACCGGTCAGAGGAGATCCCCCCCCCCTCCTTGTTTGAGGAGGACCTTGCATAGGAGTGGACTCGAGTTCGGTGCTTGGTGCCAAGCCCGGATTCGCTCCCATGGAAGGTCCTACTGTCTGAGGCTTGGTTGCCTCAAGGACCATGTCTATCACAGGGGAGGCCTCCAGTTGGCCATTCCCCCCCCCCCCCCGAGGACATCACAGGTCCCGTTGGCAGTGCTGTCACAAGTCAAGTCTGGGGAGGCACAAGCCTTGACCCCGGCAAGGTTCTATATTCTCACCAGCAGGTCTTTTGTGGGAAGTGGCCAATGGGGCCTGGCTTCCCTCTTCCCCCTAAGGGGGTTTACGATCTTTAGGACATCTTTTCCCTGGGCTGTATCACATAGGGTTTGAGGTCAAACAATTGCTCCCATACCTCAGTACTGATGCTCACTAACCCATCTAATAATAATGATCCTAGCATGTATGTATCTGTCTGTGCATTTTTTTAAAAATTGTCGAGAATGTGATTTTTTTTATCTTGCACACCAATTTTGAATGTGTTGTGAAATAAAAAACCTTTTCCTCTTGCACACTTTCTTAATTTTGTTAGTGAAGCGAACAAGCATCACAGGCCTAGCAAAAAACGCCTGTAGGGCTGATTTTTGCTAGTAGGAATAAAGAAAGACTGATTCAAAAGTGATTTCATCTTTTAATAAAGCCAAACAGAAATGAGAGAGATAGAAATGAGATAAAATAATATAAATGCATTTACTCATTAATGAAACTGAAAAATGGGAGTGGTTCGAACTTATGCCAGCAAGTGGTCTTTGCTTTTCAAGCCACTGTTCTACTAGTGTTTCAAAATGTGAAATGTGCTCAATGGCATGGGTTACCCCACCCATTTTTCACTTTCATCAATGGTTAAATGCAAGTTATATTATTTTATCTCATTTTCTATCTTTCACTTCTTTCTTAATCTATGTTTGATCTTCGGTCTTAGTGAAAATGAAATCACTAGTGAATCAATCAGTCTTTCCTTATTCCAAAGGATTATTGAGCAACTCCTGTGTCACATATGTATAGTGATGTACTGCTCAGTACTTGTTACTAGTCATTTATAACTATACAATCAAGTGACAGAACACAAGAAATTTTTAACCAATGCTTGTTGTTCACCTATATTTTCACCAATATCTGAAATGCGTCTCTAGATTGCTATAGCAGTGGCATATCTCTTATAATTGTGTTAAGAACTAGCCACCCACCTGAAATGATTCATACATTAGAGTCACAAGGAATACTAGTACCTCAAAGGACATTGCTGACCATACAGCAAGGCAAATCAAAATGAAGAATGTCCAAGTTACTCATTCACCAATACTGAAAGCTCTCATCTGTGGTAAGAGTGTAATATCCTTTTTGTGTATATCTTCTCTTGTTTATTTTATGGCCATTATTATTTGTAAAGAGTGCCCCAGTCTTATCATATTGCCATTATAGACATTTGGGGATGTTTTGCCTGTATGAAATTAGTGTCAGTGTATAAATTTTGCTCATTATGGATTTCTTGTTATTTATTATGAATTGTGATTATTACAATTAGCAATGAGTGCAGATTTGGCAGATTATGTGTTAAGTCTAAGGGGCATGTAAACTTAGCTTTTATGCTAATTTCTTATCATTGTTAAGAAGATTGGGATGAGTGAACATCAAATAAAGAACTTTGTAACATTTCAAGGTTTTCTCATATCCTTCTCTCTTTGTTGTGAAAGATATTTAGCATAGAAGAATGAGATAACAAATTTAATATACAAAAATATTAGTTGCCATTACTTAAAACTAAAAACCAATGACATTTCTGCCAGACAGCTCATAAGGAGACATCTGGACAGAGTTAAAGATGAAACAAAAATGTCTAGAGGATATATAGCACAGATCCACCCACAGGCATTGGCGCTAGGAGGGAATATAATCCTCCCTATTTCATCTACAGCATGGTTTCCAATGCTACATCTGATACCCCTTGCAGGGGTACAAAGTGGTAAGGATGAAAAAACAACAAATGGATGTGAAACAATAGCCAGGCTGCAAACACTACCACTCACCAAACTGGTCCAAGAACCTCTTCTGGTTCTGTAAGTGTACCACATTGCGCTGCCCCCACTAACGAAGGAAAAAGAATGAACTTGCTATCATCTTTCTTATGGTTTCGTCCATAACCAAGAGTAGGAATCCATTTGAGTTTAGATAAATCTATATAATCATCTGCCTTTCTTGCCAAATAAAGACCAGTCTGAAGGGAAAACAGCACTATTGACTACCCAAAATTCTCTATATTATTTAGGTCTCTAAAAAAACTTGTACATAAGGAGAACCAATACTAAAATTAGCAATATTTTAAACTTTATTAAGAATTAAAAAATTCAGGCCAGGAAACCTAACCAAGAATATATTGAAGAGCTTTGAATTGAGCTGAGAATTCATTAGCCCTGGCCATCTTTTTCCAAATTCTTTCTCCTACTTCTTTATAATGGTATAGCATTTATGCAAGCCTATGCCCAGTTAAGGGGAAGTATAGAGATGTTAAAAATAGAAATCCAAAACTAATTTAGAAATGTGAAAAATGTTCAAATAACCAATAAATTTGGTGGTAATTACCAGAATACAAATAACAAACATTAACATTTAAGCTTTGATAAATCTAAGTCAGTCCCATTGAAGAGTTGAAAATGTCTTCTCAAAGTGATAAAAAAGATTTCCATGTTTAGGAAATTGACACAGGATACATTAGTGGAAGTCATCAATACCAACAAGCAAAGGGAGATCCAGGTATGTTGGAGAGTTGGGAGAGCCAGGTGTGTTGGAAAGGTCACAAGGAATAGAAGTATGTCAAAGGAAATTTCTATCTATACGAAGGAGGTACTATTTAGGCACAAAGAGCTAAGAGCTTGAGAAAAGTATAGTACAGATGAAGAAGGCTCTCCCCCACCCATTTTTCCACTTGCATTTGTAGGTACAAAAAAGTGGAAAAGATACCTGATTATGCTAAGGAAAAAAGCACAACTAGGAATATCATAGCAAATCTGAAAACCTATTTTTTAAGAAAATTATCAGGTCTATTCAGATCTAGAGCTACCTTCTAGCTTCATAGCCTAGGACTGTAGCATTCATCATCATCATAATTTTTGAAGGCTCCATACATGCTTGCATGTGTCGGCCTTATTTACCTAATGACGGCTTTCCATGCTGCTCTATTCAAACTCCAAACTCTTAATACCCTTCACCCAATTACTATCCTCCATCCTCTTCACATGACCAAACCACTTCAGTCTGCCTCTTCTCAGTGCCATACTAATGCATTCTATCCCCAATCTATTCCTTAATTCACAGTTTACAACTCTGTCACCTCCAGGCCTCAAATTCAGAGATGCTCTGCACATCCATCTCACCATTCTCATCTCCGTATGCTTGAGCCTCTAGATGTCCTCTTCCTTCACATCCCAAGTTTCACTGCCGTACAACATTGCACTTCATATGCACACAGCGTACAGACGTGCCTTAGCATGGAGGGAAAAACCCCTCAGCATCAAGAGAGGAAGCAGCTCTCTGAACTTTTTCCAAACCCTTGCCACAGAATATCGCCTAGCACCTCCCCCTGCACTGATCATATCTCCCAGATAGCAGAACTCCTCTATGCATTCAGGCGACACACCATCAAATACAATCCTCTCCTGTCTCCTCTCCTCCACACACAGTGCACTGAAACTTTCCATTATTCTGCAGCAACCACCTGATATCACTACATCTTTTATGCATGTATAAACCACATCCATTACACAGGATAGAGTTATTATCTACCCCTCTGTGACAGACTGCACATGGACACATACAGTCAATGATGTCATTACCACCACCCACTCTTGAAATCATCATCTTTGTTTTATCCAAATTCACTCTTAGCCCCATGGAATTCATCCCTTCCCTCCACAACCTGAACATCTCAAGTGAAGACCTATCATCCTCGGCAATCAGCACTAGGTCATCAGCGTACAACTCGAATGGCAATCCTGTTCTAAAATTCTGTGACAGCACTTCTAGGACCATAACCAAGAGCAAGGGACTCAAAACGGATTCCTGATGCGATGCACACCAACCTTCACAGAGAAGTCATCACTTAATTCTTTATTTACCCCTTACCTGGGTTGTTGAACCTTCATACATAGCCATGACCACCCTAACCAACCACACCTCAGTCCCTAATTTTCTCATTGCCCACCTCACCACATCTCTTGTACCCTATCAAAAGCCTTTTCCAGGTCAAAAAAATATAATACAACGCTCTTTTCCTAGCAATGTAATTCTCCTGGAGCTGTCTAACACTCAATATAGCATCTGTGGTTCCTTTTCCGGGCATGAACCCAAACTGCATGTCATTAGAGTTTATTCTTTCCCAAATCATTTCTTTTATAACACTCTCCATAACTTTCATAACATGATCGAGGAGCTTTATGCCTCTGTAGCTCAATATGAAATCATGTTCCATGTCTGGTATATTCTATATGTCAAGTAACTCCCCACTAGCATAGTTCTGAACTAGAGAAGTTCAAACTTTCAGCCATGGTTCTTACTCCTATTCTGATTAAAGTAAATAACTTCTGGTGATCAATATTCTCAAAGAATTGGAACAAAAAGTCTCCTGATCTCAATTGAGAAGAGAGAGATTTCATAAGTGTCTGATAGTCTCTATAGCTAATTGACAGGATCATTTTGTAACTGTAGTTTAAGATAGTGAGGTTTAAAAGTTGTTTTTTGTAGGTGAGTCATAAAAGTTGGAAACTAAATTGTAATGTGGAGCTAAATTTCTTCTTAACTAATTTCTAAAAAAAAAAAATCAGCATTATTAATTTGACAAAAAATGCAAAATTCAATGGGATTGAAGTTATGAGGTGTGTGTGGATAGGTCTATAGCCATAGTAGTTTACTTGGATCATTAGAGAAAAGGAGGGCATTAAATTCTCTTTAACCCCTCTCTGAAATACAATGAAGGCAGGTTCCTGTGTATGTGAAAGGAAATGGAGGGTATGTATTTACCCTTACAATCAGAAATGGGTAAGCAGGAGTAAACAATAGAAGAGGTGGCTCTGGTGCATACTAGGAACTGGTACTGTGCTTATCAGCGGGTATGAGTATGAGCCTCAGAGAGCTTATTGTAAAACTGAAGTTTGAAAGTAAAACTGTATGTGGTAATTTTATATGAACCCTTTAATGATAGAATGCTAATGAAATTATGTTCCTAGCATATTTGAATGGAAAGGTAAATAGAAAATGTTGAGATATTTTCTTACTTGGTCTTGGTAGGTAAGGCTATATTGAGGACAGTATGTAATATTAAAAATGAGATAGGCTGAGAAAGGGCATGAATATTATATTGAATATTGCAAAGATGGGATGAGGTTTTGCTACAACTGGTTGTAAATGAGGGTAACAAATAGTGGATAAAAGAAGCAAGATAATTATAAAGTGTTTTTAGATGTGTTGGAGAAGAAAAATGGTGAATATGTATATATATACAAGGTATGGAAAAAGAAAAGACCGTTTTTTTAATGAAAAAAGGAATGGTAACACTATGTAACACAATTTTTATTCCAAAACAATAGAAAAATAGTCACTATTTGTTTTAAACTTTGCTTTTATGGCTTGTCTGATGAGATGACTAAAAATAGGCAAATTTTGTTGGGGGTTTTATCCATTGTAGGGCTAAAAACAGAAGCAATGAGTTAAATTTATATAATTTTATTGAAACTTCCACAAGATGATAACACTATGTAACACAATTTTTATTCCAAAACAATAGAAAAAGTCACTATTTGTTTTAAACTTTGCTTTTATGGCTTGTCTGATGAGATGACTAAAAATAGGCAAATTTTGTTGGGGGTTTTATCCATTGTAGGGCTAAAAACAGAAGCAATGAGTTAAATTTATATAATTTTATTGAAACTTCCACAAGAAATATATAAAGAATAAAAAAAGTTAAAGTGAATTGTTTTCCTCAATTTCTATTTGTAATGTAAATCACTTTCCCATGCAAGCCCCCAATGTAGTCTCTTATCATGTTTTCATTGTATATTCCTTGGTATCTAGGTTCAGTATATCTTGATGGACGCGCTCCCCTTGCTCCTATGACTATATTCCCATATTCTCCTTGAACTTGTCAAGATGGGCATCAAAGATGTGCACCTTCAAGGGCATCCTGCAGCACATTTGGCCATAGCTTTTCACTAAGTTCTCAACCAGTTCCAAAAAAGCAATGACTCACTGAAACAAAACTCTTCCAGGTTTCATTTTACTTTTTAGTAAGCATTTCAGGGAATTGTGAACACACTATGATTTTTCTGATATGTGGTTCAACAAAGACACCAGCTTTCACTTTTGCCTCAGAGAGTTTGGGAAAGAAATTTTGAAGGTACTTTTTAAGGCTGCACTCTTTGCAAAAGCTCTATCAAACTGCTTCATGAAACGTAGTTTTAAATGCAATGGAGAGAACAACTTTTGAGGGTCTATCAATTTCTCATGCTTGTCATTATGCAAATAATATATATAAAAACAACCCCTCACAATATATATATATATATATATATATATATATATATATATATATATATATATATATATATATATATTCAACAAGATTGCATCTAAGAAGGCATAATTTTAATTATAGTAGAAATGATAAGACCATCAGTGACATTCTTATTTATTTAAGGGGTGAATAAATGTTAAAAAAAAAATTCTTTTGAATTTGAAATTTTTAGAATCATGGTCTAAGAGAAATTAAATTTAAAATTAAATCCTAGATATCAATCAGAAACAAACTAATTATAGTGAATTGTACAAAAACTATAGATATATTCGCTCCTTACACTTGAGGGTGTGTGCATGCCTTGGCATTAGTTTCAGAATGGGGAAATCTTTCGCTGTGGTGGTTTTTTTTTTTGCCTCAACTCACCTTGCCCACTCTAATGCCCACCTTTTATTTCAGATTCTGGGAAAGGAGGAAGGCGATAATTTCCCCCCCTCCTTTCCAGCTCCTACGGTACTGCTGACTGCTCTCATTTTGGAGTGATGAAGGAGCTGGGGAGTGTGGGACTGTGAGACCTGTATGTGGCATGATTTTGGACTCACAGCTGTCCCTCCCCCTGGTTCATCGTTAGTGATGTCAAAAATTCACCCCCCCCCCTGACCTAGCATTGTTTGTTCAATAGGCTGCAACAACTGCCAAAAATGTTATTATGGACAAACCGGGAAAGAACTAGATGTCTGGGTTAAGCAACATCAAGCCAATGTACATAATCACAGTGAACAATCTGCGCTTTTTCTACATATGTACAATCTTAACCATAGCATTAACTGGAACAGTGCCAAACCAGTCATAAAATGTAGTAATTATATTTCGAGAAATATATTAGAATGTATCTCCATTAATGCGTTTCCTAATTTCAACTTTAGCCCTGGTTTGTTCACCCTAGACCCCATTATCAATACATACATAAGTAAAATCTCAAATAAAGTTGTTTCACAATTTTGTACCTCCTAATTAAGGTGCAGAGGTGGGTAGTCTAATCCCCCTTTCCATTATTTAAGGCAATGTATGTCCAGCCTCCTGTTTATTCCTTGAAAAGGTCTTTAAGATTAAAGACAAAAGCACTCAGAATCGTTTTTAACTTTTCTTTGTGGGTGTATCTGCATAACTTGGACTCCCATGCACTTTGTGAGCTTTTTTTCATATATATATATATATATATATCCTAATTTTTGCGAATTAGGAAATAACATTTCCAAGGAAAAATTATCCATTTTTTCTGTTTCTTGCAGTTCGCTGGATTCTTTTCATCATTCTTTCGCATTTGTGAAAGATTTATACAATATATATATATATATATATTGAGGTTATTGTTTTGTATATATTATTTGCAATAGTTGGAGTAGTTTTCCTCTCCTCCCTTCAAACACTCAGGCAGCTATACTAGAGCAGCAAGCAGTGTAGAGCCTCATGCCACAATTACATTAGCATAGCCCAGCTTGATAAGTAACGAATCTTCAGAAATGTTTAGGATGTTTCCTTTGACTTGTCACTTGCACATTTTCATCCAGCAAATCTCACTCTTTGAGCCTGGAAATCAAAAGCTCAGCCTTGACTTTGACAAGCCAAGATCTCTGACAAGATCATTGAAGTCTCTTTGGATGAGATGGTATGGATTCCTCTCAACCGGGGCTGTGGCTCCGACTCAACTCTGGGTTTTATCTAATAATCTTAAAAATACTTTTTTGCATGAAAATTGTGATTTTAGCAATGACAGTTGCAATTCAGTTATTCTTTTCAAGGGAATTTATTGGAAACCATGCATTTGATATTGAATTAGCCATGTTGTTTACAAACAAAAGCCAGTTATATGGTGATTATGCATTCTTCATAAATATTTTTGGAAGTTGTTCCAAGAATCTTCTAGGAAGATTCTGAGAAGACTTTCATGGTGCATACATATATGTGCATTCAATGCTACAAAAGTTATTTAGTGATATAATTTAGATAAATATGGAAATATTGTTTTATTACTCTCAACCATAAGAAAATTTCAAAAACACAATTTTCAATGATTTTTATCTTCATAAGATAAAAACAGGAGTCAGTCAGATGTTTTTAACCAACTCTGACTCCACCACAAATGTGTCCGACTCCAACTCTGCAGCCCAGCTCTTTAACAGCCATTGTAGTCTACATCTTCACTGATCTTTTCAGCTTCTGAATTGTTGTTTTCTTCTGAGGGTGGCTTATTACCTTTAGAGTCGTAGGTACAAGAAGATCAGCACTGTGTGGTAATGGTGCAATAGAGGAAGGATGATCGGAATAGGAAATAGCAGGTACATCTTTACTACTTCGACCCTTGGAAAGGTCCACCATGCAGAAGTAGCAGTTGCTTGAGTTGTCAGTGGGTTCCCAACAAATTCTGGAAATGGCAAACTTCATAGCTGTTTTTCCCCTTCTATATCATCCTGTAAAAGTAAAAAAATATACTCTATTACTCTTTTTGCTTACAAACAAACATAATAGCTTAAATACTTGTGCTTATAACATTTAATATTTTACTCTTTACAACAATTTTCTTACTTTCCAAAGTTTTCTTGCAGTGTTAACAAACAAAATGAGGTGCCCAGGGTTCATCTTGGTCCCCAAATGGCATGCCAAAATATGCTTTGCAAGCTTCACACATTCTCATAGATGCTGTCACATGGAACCTTTTTGCTCTTGTTTTAATGATCTGTTGCAGGTATAAAAGAATGTATGTGGAGAATGATTGCATCCTCCTGATGCCATTTCTCTTCTTATGTGTTCACTATGGTAGCTAGAGCTAAAATGATAACATCTATGAATCCCTGTATATTTCTGAAGTAATATTCTAGAATATTCTAGAAGGTTCTAGAAGATTCTAGAAGTTTGCAGGGATGTGTTCTGACAAATTCTGAAACTGCATAAGATTCTACTAAATTTAAGAAATTTTTCATTAAATCTAGAATGTTTGGAATTTTTTTTAAAACAAATATTATTTTACCACATTCCAATGCTTTTTTAAAATAAGATTTACAATTTTCTACCATGATCTGAGAAAAATTAAAGCCTACCACCTTTTATATATTCTCAATTTTTTTTTCAGAAATTAATAATACCCTAGTATTATTTTCTAAATGGGCTCAAATTTAGAAATTCAGCCCCTACTTACAAAAGCAAAGTTTTGGGATCATAATAGACTTTTTTCATTTACTTTGGATAAAAACAACTGGGAAATTACACTTTTAACCCAGCAACAAGAAAAAAAAGGTCACATTTTGTTTGAAGAGATCTAATCAGGATGAGTAAAAATCAAATTGATTTAAAAAGAAATATGAAAATTGAAAGGGTCCATATAAAAGATGTAAATGGTAGAATGTTTATAAGTGAGATTAAGGTTAAAAAATATTTTCACCATCTGTATAATGTAAATGCATGTGAGAATGAAGCAAATGTGAATGATTGGTTTTAGTAGCATGGTAAAAAGTAGTTACCACAGTGATTTATGTTTCTTCTCAGTATATATTTGATACTTGCTCTGGTGGATATGTTAGTAATGTGCGAGTAGGGTGTGTGTGAAAATGAACTGAGTGACTGATAAGCTTTGTGAGATTGTTTTCTGTTGTTAGAATAGGTTCCAAAAAGGTTTTTGGTGTGGGTATTTTATTGATGGGGATTAGGAGACTCCTTCAAGGAATATTTGTATGATAATTGGGAGATATTTGGAGAGTAACCCCCTCATCATACTGTAATTTAGAATTTAAGCTCACCTCCACCCCAAATTCTTACCTCTTTAGTCACAAACTTCCTTCCCTGAAACGCTGCCATGCTGCTTTCTGAAGTTCTTCCAGGAGATCTTGACAATGATCTCACCTTTGATTTTGGTCCATATGATGAAAGTGACTCTGAAGGTGAAGACCCTTGAATATCTTCCGATGCTGACTTCAACAAAGCAGCATTAATAACCACTTGAAATACATGTGCTTCTGTATCAGAGATGCAGCCAATGATGTCTTCAGCAATGGCTACTTCAGAGATGACAAAGGCATTATCAATTTCTATAATTTCTTCAAAATCAACAAATTTTATTTTGGACATGTCATGTGTCTTCAAGAAGAATTTAAAGATAGAAATGGACATTCCAGAGACTAAAGCAATATTTCCTGTGGTCTGGCAACATGCTATATACTGTACAGGTTTTCTTGTTGGAATTTCAACCATTTCCAAGGCATCTAATCCAGACTGACTTCCAGGAGTAACTTTACCCGCTATCCTGGCTTTCATTGGTTGATTATCAACATCACTCTCCCAGTTCAGATAGACACGCACATAAGTATGGTCACCTCCATGTCGTGCTGGCTTGCTTTCCAAGGCACAGACATAATTCCCTGAAAATAAAAAACACCAATGAAGAGGATCTTGAACCAAAAAGAGAGCTAAGTTTGATAGAGTAAATCAGGCATTTAGTGGAGAAGAGGCAATATGTGCCAAAATTTATAAAAAATGAGTTTTTCATTATAAAATTACAAATTTTCTTTACCTATGCAAAAAAATAGGATAGTAGTCTGCACTTTTTAATGCTTGAAGAGTTTTGAAAATTGGTGATAAAGTAGCGAGATATATTTCTCAAGGAATTCAGTGGTGTAGAGATGATTAACCACCTGAGTTTGTAGGGGTGTGAAATGTATGAGAGAAATTCCTTCCAACTCGATAATATAATAGCAGAAAAACTTACTCAGTCAAAGAATGGACTCGCCAGTCGTGTGACAAGCGTATCGGAAACAGAATCAAGAGGTACCTCATTCAAATCTCAGCAAGTCCAAATAAATTTTAGAAAATCGCACAAGAAAGAAAATGATGTTTCAAGGACAAAGTCAAGAAGAATACGGAAGCCCAGAAGAAAATTCTTAAAAGGACCAACTAAAAGAAGAAAAAGAAAATTTGAGGAAGACAACCTGCAGAAAAGAAAAATAGAGTGGAAAGCAACCTAAAAAGATACCATAACAAGTAATGTAGAAGAAAAGAAAAATCGAGTGGAAAGCAACCCAAGAAGAAGATACGATAAGACAATAAGGTAAAAAAAAAGAAGAAAAAGTGCTGCGGTGAACTTCAGAGAGTCGGGGAAGGAGACCTGATTACAAAAAGACTTTGTTCACTCTCCTCAATCCCTAAAAATTCGCTTCACTAATGCCGCAGACTTGGAGGCCGAGGAGGGAGAGCTAACTACTCCTCGATTAAGATATATCCAATACTAGTCTCTACCCAATCCTCAAATTCACTCCGCTTTCTAGAAAGGGACCTGTGTAGGGGTGGAAAATGTATGAGAGAAATTCCTTTCAACTCGATAATATAAATGGCTGAAAAACTTACCATACAAAAGAACAGACTCAGCCAGTCTTGTGGCATGAACATCGGAAACGGAATCAAGAGGTATCTCGTTTGAATCTCAAGTAGTCCAGATAAATTTTAGAAAATCACTCAAGAAAGAAAATGAAGATGTTTCAAGGCCAAACTCAACAAGAATATGGAAGCCAAGGAAATTGGAAGAAAACGTTTGAAGGGCCAACTTAAAGAAAAAAGGAAACTTAGTCAAGAAGATTTGATAACAAGACAACAACAACTATAAAAGATAAAGCATGCCCTCCCCCCCGCATAACTGGTGACCCTCAATGGCCCAACAATCTTCTGATCAACTGTACAAAAGTGTTGCAGTGAACTTCGGAGAGCCAGGAAAGGAGAAGCCATTACTCATTGATTAAAAACAAGACTTCGTTCGCTCTCCTCAATCCCTTAAAAATTCACTCCACTAATGCCACAGATTTTGGATGCCGAGAAGGGAGAGCTAACTACTCTTCGATTAAGATATTCAAGACTAGACTCTCCCCAATCCTCAAATTTGCTCCACTATCTGATCTTCGTTACAACTGCACCTGCCCTACAAGAGAATTAAAAAAAAAGGTGCTGCAGTGAACTTTGGAGAGCCAGGTGAGGAGACCTGATTACAAAAAGACTTTGTTCGCTCTCCGCAATCCCTAAAAAATCTTTGCTCCACTAATGCCACAGACTTGGAGGCCAAGGAGGGAGAGCTAACTTCTCCTCGATTAAGATATATTCAAGACTAGTCCTCTCTCCAATCCTCAAATTTGCTCCACTTTCTAGAAAGGGACCTGTGTAGGGGTGCAAAATGTATGAGAGGAATTCCTTCTAACTCAATAGTATAATAGCAGAAAAACTTAACCAGTCAAAGAACAGACTCACCAGTCATGTGGCAAGCGTATCAGAAACGGAATCAAGAGGTACCTCGTTCAAACCTCAGCAAGTCCAAATAAATTTTAGAAAATCGTACAAGAAAGAAAACGAAGATGTTTCAAGGACAAACTCAAGAAGAATACGGAAGCCCGGAAGAAAACGCTTAAAAGGACCAAGTAAAAGAAGAAGAAAGAAAGTTTTTTGAGGAAGACAACCTGCAGAAAAGAAAAATAAAGTGGAAAGCAACCCAAGAAGAAGATAAGATAACAAGACAATAAGGTAAAAAAAAAGAAGAAGAAGAAGAAGCAACTCAAATAAAATGGAAACTTAGTCAAGAAGATTTGATAACAAAGCAACAACAATAAAGAAGATAAATCATGCCCCCCCCCACCCAAGTTTGTTCAATGTGTAATGTATCTTGATACCCACATAATGATCTCATATATGAAAAGTTTTTTACAGTTTTAGTGCAATTGTAGAAAAGTGTCAAAGACAAGCATTGTACATGAAAATGAAACTGTGATGATTAAAAATGAAAATGAAAATTGCTTTCTCCTATGCGTGACTGAAAGTTGAAATACTTTAAGAATACACAAATTAGGCAATGAAATTAAAGATAATTCTGAACATGATTATAAAAGGTGTTATACAAAAAAAAATAGTAAATGTGTAATAAAATCACCCTGTACTTAGAAAAAATTATTTCTCTAAAGTTAAGGTATTGCAAAGAGTTTCAAATTATTCAATACATTTTGGAAGATTGTTAAGAGAATTTGAAGAAACAATATAAATAGACATATAAATAAAAAAAAAATCCAACAATTACATCCTACCCTACTCCTCCCAACAGTGCCCAGCAGATTTATCACCAACTTAGCACCACTCTCACAGCTAGCCAACTTCTTTTTTAGGGGGACTTCAATGCTTACCACCATGCCTGGCTAACATCTCAGCCTGACAGACTAAGAGGTACCACCACCAACAAACAACTACACTCACTGAATATACTTAACAACAGAAACCAACCAACAAGAATAGTCCTACAATGCAACCAATATCCTACCTTTACACACTTCCCCTCACTTCCACGCTAGAACCACCTAGCAAACTTTTCACACACTCCAATCCGACTACCTTCTAATCCTCATCACATACACCTTAAAACCTACCCAACAGCTCATGCAAAATAACATACACAAACTACAAAAGAGCCAAGTGGACTAAATTCATTGAATTTATACCCCACATAGATACAAAAGACACTATCCAACCTCAAACTTGACCAATTCATTTCTTTTTACCACCCCCTCTCCCATTTCACCAAGACAATCCACTAGGCAAGCAAAAAAATATCCCCCAAGGACAAAGGAATTGCTTCAATCCTAATTTCAGACCTGAAATTAACAACCACATAAAAGAAGGAAAGCAACTCAACAAAAAAGAACCTCTACTGCCTTTGAACAAATTCAACTTGTAAATACTTTCATCTACACCAAACAACAAAAAAATTGTAAACAATACCTTGAAACAACCAATCGCGAAAAATAAAAAAAACTGTTCCACACTGGTGATCAAAGAAAAACATACCCAGCAACCTTTCACACAGGAACTGCTCCTCACAAGAACAAAAATTTATAGTCCAACAGAACAATGCACCCTGCTCATGACCTACTATTCTCAAATTAGCCAACTACCCACCAGCTGGCCGATTCTTTGACAAATCAGGCAAGGGGTGGAACCATGCCCTCCCAGATTGTGATGAAAATGGGTGTATGGGTAGCTTTTTGGATGAAACCACCACCGGGAGGAGGCCCTAGTCCCGATTGACCAGCCTCAGAAAAGTCTTCTCCGATATGGAGAAGGTCTTAGCTATCAAAGAGGCAGCAGCCAAGGGAGGAGATCCCTCCTCTCCTTGTGAGTCTTCCAGGGCCCAAGCTAGGCAGAGAAGGTTGAACAGGGGCAGATCTATGTTCAGGGTTTCGCACAGAGCCCAGATTCGCCTCCATGGAAGAGCTTGCTATATGCGGCTGGGGGCCTCCATGTGGCAGTCATCCTCCCCCAAACCAAACGAGGAATCTGTCTTGTTGTGTTTCATCTTCCCTTCAAACTTGAAATACAGGACTGCATGACTGTAGAGGACATGAACTGATGCACTCTGCTATCTCTCCCCCCCCCCCTCCAAGGGGGTTGGCCCTATTGAGCCACTCCCTCTGGGAGCAGTCAATTTTGGGCTGCCTGCCTGCTCTCTTGGCAGTCCCCTGTGATAGGAAAGGAGGGACTGCTGTTGGTAGGGAGATGGACTCACACAAGGGGCTTCCCCCTCACTTGAAGGCCTACGAGAGGAGTAAACCTCTTTTCCAGTAAAAGAGGGTTGGAGGGGCCCCTAAGAAAGCACAAGGGAGGGGGCACCTCCTTTTAAGATTTTTCAGAGAGGGAGCTGCCCAAGAGTGGTTCAAGGTTGGCAAAGAGGAAGCCCCTTTGCCACATGTTGATGTTGAGAGGGGAGTCTCCTCCACCAGTTAAAGGGGTGCCTCAATGTTTCCCATTCTCCCAACACCTAGGTAGGGCAAGGCTACTCTTAGAGGCAGATCTCCAAGCACTCTCCTACTATTGCCTTCTATTGTAACAATATCAAAAAAAAGAAAAAAGAACACATGGAAAGTAGATACTGACCTCCCAATGACTTGGGAGGTTAAAAGAAAAGTCTCCATACGATCAGAAATTCCAGGTACTGCATTGATGGGCTTTCCCAACCTGGCCCGCCATTCAGGCAAAATTGTCCTTGAGCTTTAACCATAAAGGATGGTGCAGTGTAGCCATCTTATATGTGGCCCAACCCACCCTGCACCTAATACTTGCCCAAGACAGCAGACTTTCTGCCCTCACAGCAGGTAGAGACTTCATCGTATAGACTGCCACCCGACTAAAGCTCATAAGAGGATGAAATTGCACCAGGCAACCAGAACCTCTGTGGAGAGAAGAGCACGTATGGAAAGGAGTAGGTGGGTATTTATTAAAGAGAAGTGAGAAGAGGGATAGGGGGGTCCACTACTGAGTAGGGTGGGTGATCACCTATTATGATACCTTGGGTAGTAGAAGAAGGGGCAGACAAAAGGGTAGAGGAAGTGACAGAGTAAAATGAGTGAAGGAAGAACGATACAGGGTGAACAACAGTTGGTACAGAAAACAAGAAGCAGACTAAGCTGGGGCAGGATTGGGCACTGAGTCCCATCAATTCCCCAAGGAGAATGACATTGCTAACCCTGTCTCAGCACCTAGGAACCTGCCTCCTCAAGGCTGGCTGATAGTGGAATATAGACAGAGATGACAGCACCTTATACACTTAACCTTGATGGCCCCCTGCTTAGCCAACTCTTCTGTGATATAGGAAGTAGTCAAGTAACTCCTTTGACAAAGTTCATGCTCAAGTGCGGGTGAGCAAGGGAACACCTGAAGAATGGTTAATATGCACACATGGCCATGGTTGCCACATTCACCAGAAGACTCCCATCTAAAAAATGGTGACCCTTTAGCTTTCTACCAAGGACCCTAGTTAAGTTCTGACACTGATCGAGCATCGATAACCTGCTCCACCCATCAGTAGAGTGAATTACCATGAACAACTGAATCTAGTAAGCTCAAAGACACCTGGCAACTGCTTGATAAGGGGCCCCAACTTCTTTGAGGGTTCACTCACCCTTGTTTTGCTTGGTACATTATAGTTGAGGTTTTCCCCCTCATCCATCCAAAGGGGTCTTAATGCTGGACATACTGGTGATGGCCTGGGACATATTATGAGTCAATTGGTGGTCACCCCCCTCCCCTTTCAACAAAAAAATTACATTCTTTTAAGGTCTCATCAGTTACTCCATTTTGTTAGTTTTTGCCAACAATGCTTGATATACTTTCATATAATTAAATTGCATTTTGAAAGTTTTATGACATTATGCAATGCATAATACTTATCTAATAATAGTACTACAAAGATAAAAATATAAAGTTTTATATAAAGTGATACCATAATTACTACTACATGTAACAAGGTCAACAAACTAAGTCACATGCTCGCAATTATTTCAATAATTTTGAAAAAAAATTAATTAACAACATATCATCTGACCGTAGACTTCAAAACTTTCAAAAACTTATTAAAAAGTAAAATGGTTACCATCTGACAGACCGACATAGTAACTTAGAGAGTCGCGTGCATGTGACTAAAAACTACAAGGTTTACTGTGAATACCTCATCAGCATTACCAATACAATATTACAATAGTACTATATAAAGTGGGCCACAAAAGTGTACAACACTGTTAAAACAAATTTACATACTTTTAGTTAATGCAGGTTTGTGATTGTTACTGTTTCTCTATTATTCCATAAATTATATAAACTTGTCTTAAGCCACTTGTATAATTTTGATGTATAGAATAAAGCCCCTGCTCTCCTTGAAGGTAAAATGCCTATTATTAATATTATTGTCATATCTAACCTCTTCTTTGCAGGGTGCATTCTGCATATTGCCTTAATGTAATATTGTTCATTTATTTATTTCTAATCAATTAAAGCAAATTGTTGCATAGAATCTTTTTAACCTCCTAACAGTCATGACAATTTAATTGACTTTGAGATGGCAGACTTGGTTTCTGCAGCCGAAAAAGCTGGACATCTCCAACTGCGCCAGAAGCTGCTTGACTCTTCCATCACTGGTTCTTCATTGTCACTTGCTACATGGAGACTGTAGGTGATGCAACAGACTAGAAGCTGGGAGTCCTAGCTAACCTAGTTTCTCCTGGGGACCTTGAGGTAAACATCGAATGTTAGACTTACTCCAAAGTACTTGAAACCCTAAAGAATGTTTTTATCCAGCCTGCCAAGGAGATTGTTACTTGCCACTGACTGGTCACCCATAGTCAGGTCCAATCTGAGTCTATTCATGAGTTTTTGCACTCCCTTAAAAAGTTCAGCTGATGTGCAATTTCCACACAGTGTCCATGGACACCTACAGGAAAGTGTCTGTGATATCTTTATAGCTGGCCTGGCTTCAAACTGAAAACTGAATCCATACACAGCTGATCGTTCACTCTAACAGATGCAGTTCACAGGTTCGAGCCTTGTAAATAGCTGATGAATAAGATTCTCATTTGTATGCCATCACAACACCTATCGCCTCTATCATGCTCAATACATTTGAGCAGTCAGTCCCAGGTTGACTCTTTGGATGTCGACTTAGAGGAGAATATTGTTGACATAGTCCACAACCCTTGCTACTTCTGTGGAAGAGTTATCCATGAGAGTCGTACTAGATGTCTGGCAAAGGCTTAAGTCAGTGCTCCAGAAAATGGACACTTCACAAAAGTATGCTGGTCAAATACAAGGGAGGCTAAACCCCCAGGTAACCCTGGAAAATAAGTCATGGCTCAAACAGGCACCTTGGCTTCTGTGCCCTCCTCACTCCTGGAACCATCTATGAAAGTGGTCATCACAGGAGTGACACAGCGAGCCTTGTTGGACACAGAGAGCTCGGAGAACTTCATCTCTAAACAGACTCATTCTAACTTGTTTGTTTTTTGGTAGTGATGTCAATAGATCTCTCTCCTCCCCCCTCTGAGTGTTTCCTTGCATATATTTCCTGATTGTCATCCCATTGTACCAAGTCCTGGCAGTTCAGGGAGTCTGATAGCGAGTTCATCCAATCGGAGATTGCTCGCAAGCTCGAAGAAGGAATCATGGAGCCATCAGATTCACCCTGGAGGGCAAAAGTGAATGTCGTGAATAACAGAGAAAAGAAGAGGTTGGTTACCAACTACTCTTGAACTATGAGTAGATTTACCTACCTCAATGCCTACCCACTGCCAAACCTTGCAATCTTGTCAACAAGATTTTGGGCTATAGGTTCTTGAGCACAATCGACTTGCATACTGCATACCCAGAGGATAAAATCTACACTGCCTTCGAGGTTGATGAATGACTTTTCCAGTTCAGGCGCCAAAGCTTCAGACTCACAAATGGGGTGGCTGTTTCCTAAGAATCATGGACTTAATCCGTTCCAACTGGCTTAAAACCACCTTTGCTTACTTGGACAATGTTAAGATTTGTGGGCATACTTTAGAAGAACATGATTCTAATCTAGCCTGTTTCTTTGAAGCCATGTGTACTTATGACTTAACAGTAAACAAAGAATAATGCAAGTCCACCAACACTGTCAACCTACTTTGCTATCAGGTGCACTAGAAAGAGCTCCAACCAGACCATAACCACTTGATAAAAAGTCTTTGTCACAGTGGCTTGGACTCTTTGCATACTACACCCAATGGGTCCCACGGTTCTCCCAAAGAATACAACCTATGGTTGATGCTTCATTCCCCTTGTGAGATGAGGCTAAAGCCGCCATGGACATAAGGCCTGTTATTATCTCATCAGTCACAGTGAAGGTCAATGAAAAGGAATTGTTCACTGTTGAAATTGATGCTTCTGAGTCAGCAATAAAATCTACTCTAAACCAGAGTGGATGGCCTGTTGCATTTTTCTTTAAACCTTGACTTCATCTCAGAGAAGGTACTGCTCAGAAGTGAAAGAAACCGATACAACCATTGAATCAGTTAAACGATGCTGCCACTTCCTTCTCAGTCTCCTACAGTCTCCTAATGTTCAGTTTCCTAAATGTTCAACATCCAGTACAAGAGCAAAATCAAGAATGAGAAAATTGCCCAGTGGTGTTAGCAACTTATGCCTTTCCCATACAAGGTAATGTATAGGTCTGGATCCCAGAACTCAGCTGCTGACACTCTTTTACATGGATTTTGCTCCTCTGTCATTGCCACTGTTGCATGTAATCTCACCAATTTACATTGGTCTCTCTGCCATCCAGGTGTTGCACCACTGATGCATTTTGTGCGGATGAGAAATTTTCCCTACTCTCTAGAAGTAGTTAGGGGCATTCTATTGATGTGCGACATGTGCTGCAGACTTGAACCTGAGTACCATCATCCAGAGAGGCAAGAGTTCATCTGAGCTCTCAGTCAATTCAATCAGATCAGTTGACCATCAAATTCAAGGGACCCTTTCCTTCACCTTCCTGGAACAAGTTAATGACTGGTATTCATGTTTCCCTTTTGCTTACCCCTGTATGCATATGTCATCTACAATGATCTCAGGCTTGGCTAATTTGTTCTCCATATTCAGTGTGCCAACATACATCCACTCCGATTAAGGGACGCCCTTTATGACCTTGGAATGCAGATCCTTTCTTCATGGAGAGGGGGTAGATATGAGTCATGCTACTTACTCTTTACAGCCCAGCTGAAAATGGACAATGCAAGCGCTATGTGGGCATCATTGGGAATTGGTATTACCTGAAGCTTTACATTCTATTCATTCTCTTCTATACACCTTGACCAATGCCACTCTTCATGAAAGACTATTTTTCTACCCACAGAGAACTTCGTTGGGATAGAGTATGCCTACTTGGCTTTCTTCTCAGGGTAGAGCTCTCCTCCAAAGGCATATCCACCAGAAGGATGAACTTTTGGTGCAGGAGATGCTGCTCATCGAGGTTAATCCTGGATACACTCACATTTGTTTTTCTAATGGTCAAGAGAATAATATCGCCCTCCATGAACTTGCCTCTGTGCAAGAGCGCTAGAACAAAAGATAGATGGCCCAGAGCGCAACAATATGGAGCCCCTCCCCTCAGATGACCAGCATCCTGAGAGCTGTCCACCGGATAACAAAACTGAATCCACAGAAAGACCTCCAGCCCTGATGCCTAGGAAACCTTTGACTTCACCTCCTTCAGTAAAGATTGAGCACGCTCCTGAGGTTTCTGACTTTGAAGGCTATCCCCATGGCTTGGCATGTGTTTGAAGAACCATTGAGCACTACATGCCACCATAATGCTCACTATGTATATCCTTTTTTGAGAGGGAAGAGTGTTGTGATAGTTACTAACAATCTCTCTCTATTATTCCAGAAATTATATAGACTTATGCCTTAGGCCACTTGTATAATTTTGATGTATAGAATACATCCCCTGTTCTCCTTGCAGGTAAAATGCTTGTTATGAGTAGGGGTAGCATTATTGTCATATCTAACCTCTTCTGCACAGGGAGCATTCTGTATATTGCCTAAATGTAATATATTTATTTATTTCTACTCAAAGCAAAATGTTACTTCGAGTCTTCTTAACTTCCCGATGGTCATGACAGCAGGTTAATGAAATTTCCAATGCATGATCTTACCTTACTGACATGCCACATCCACCTGGACTTTGGCAACCATGAAGCGTCACCTAACTCTTGTTTCTTATTAGCTGCAACAACTCTGCAGGCTTAAGATGTCCCCCTGCCACTCTCGTCACACTGTCCATAAATTTCTCTGTCATCCTCTAGCTCTTCCACCCTCCACCATTCAAGTCAGCACCAAGTCCTCCATCTCATTCTTCCTAATCACATGTCTGAGAAATCTCTTTTGTTGTCTTTTTATTGTTCTCATCCTTTCCCTCTCCATTCCCATCTGCCTTAGCACATCCACATTAGTTCATCTTGTTGTCCATGATATCTTCAGAATTCTCCTCCATAACCACATTTCAGCTGCTTCCAACTTTTCTTGCATCTTCCTGCTCACCATCCAAGTCTCACATCCATACAGCAATGTTGACCACACAAAAGTTTTTGCTGCCCATTTTCTAAATTCCCATAGGCAACTTTCTATTTATCAGATATGTTAATATGTGGCAGAGTAATAATGATGCACAATTGTAAGCTGCACGCTGTTCATTTGTTTAGGTTGTGGTGTGACATCATAGCCATGCAGCCAGTGATTGTCATGTCAGTGATTGCAGCCAGTGATTGTCATGTCAGTGATTGCAGCCAGTGATTGTGTAAAGGTGGCCGGGTGCTCACTCCGCAGCTGTCGGTGTTCAGAGGTAAGCGTGCACAGACGTTCTTAACAGTGGTAGTAGAGCTCTTACATCATGGCCTCTGTTATGGAAAGCATTAATACTTGTGCCTGTTCATCAAAATGGCTACCTAAACTTGACAATGATGGGCGCTATGACAGTTGGAAAAAAGGTATTGGTATTTGGTGCAAACTTACTAAATTGCCGAAAACTAAATGTGTGTTAGCGATTCATCTTTCCTAGAGTGGAAGGGGTAGGGTAGACTCTTCAGAAATCAGTGTTGATGATTTTAAAAAGGATGATGGTGTCGAAATCTTGTTGCCGAAACTAGATTGACAGCTCTTACCCAAAAAGGATCATCGGCAATTTACAGCTTTTTGTAATTTGTACAATTTTGTAGGTTGGAAAGTGTAAAGATTAATCAGTTTGTGAGCACTTTAGAGCATATTATTTCAAATTTTTGCAGGAGGATATGAATCTTCCTGATCCTGTGATGGCATTTATGTTGTTGGTGTCTTGTAAACTTCGTGAAAATGAAGTGCAGTTAGTCATGTCAGCCATCAGTGAGATTTCCTATGCTAATATGAAATCTGTTTTTGATCATGAGATCGGTGCTTAGAGCACAATAACTATGATACCCATTGTTAGTATCAAAAGTGAGCCAGTGTTTTGTGCTGACAAGCCCACTAGTGGTGAGCCATTGTTTACTAGTGGTGGACGGTGTGGTCTAGGTTCCTACCATGATGGTTGTGCATCGCAAGGTCAGGGTACTATGAGTAGTGTGGACCGTGCAGTACCTGGACAAGAATCCTACCCTTCACAGTCACAAGTTCGTAAACTTAATCCTATAGGACGTGATGGTCAAGTGTCTCAAGTGTGCAGTTTGTGATTCAAAGTATCATTGGGCATGTGAGTGCCCACATACGTATGAGAACAATAATAATCGGGTCACTAAAGAAGATGATCAGACTGAAAGTGTGCAATTATCACAACAAAGTAAGGGAAACTAAGCTGCTTTCATTGCTTGAAGAGTCGGAAGGCTGCGCTATATTAGACACCGGTTGTTCTGCTACAGTGCGTGGTAGTTTGTGGCTGCAGCAATACCTAAATTCCCTATCTGAATATGACCAGTCATTGATTAGAGAGCAGCCATCCGTTTCAACATTTATGTTTGGTAGTGGTGCCTCTGTACCTTCATTGAAGAAATTAACAATTCCTTGTTGGATTAATAACATGTGTGTGAAAATTACTACCAATGTTGTTGAGGCTAATAGCAAGAAGTCTATGCTGCCAAGAAATGGGACAAGCTAGGTTCTACTTTATCTGGACACTATGTAATACCGTTGTGTAGATGACTAGACCAGGCAACATTCATGAGCTGATGTTGGCTTCTACTGATGCTGATGTGAAGAAAGTTGCTTCGAAGCTACAAAAGTGATAGAACTTCTAAGAAATGCAGGTAGCAACAATACTGATCTTGAACATGAAATTAATGATTTATCAAGCATTTGTGAAACATGTGTTAAATTTAAAAGACCTGTTCCTAGACCAGTTGTATGTTTACCAATGTTGATGAGTTTTAACAAAAGTATTGCAATGGATTTGAAAGTGTGGGGTCAATGTTAATTCCTTGTGATAGTTGACATGGCTACAAGATTTTGTATGGCAACAGTACTCAACAACAAAACTGCTTGAACAATCATTAAAGGTTTGTTCATGTGTTGGATTAGTCTATTTGGTTCTCCCCAGAAGATCCTCACTAATAATGGGGGTGAGTTTAAAAATGATGAGATGAGAGCCCTTGGTGAAGCATTCAATATAAAGGTGATGACTACAGCAGCAGAGAGCCTATGGAGTAACAGGACTTGCGAACGGCTTAATGCAGTCATTGGTAATCTAGTAAATAAAATTATGGCTGATTCTAATTGTGATCTGGAGACTGCACTTGCTTGGGCAATTTCTGCAATGTCTTGTTGAATAATTCAGGATTTTCCCCTCACCAACTAGTATTGGGTTTTAAACCTGCTATGCCTAATATGTTTTGCAATAAACTTCCTGTGTGCGAACTGGTAACAGCTTCCACTATTGTAAGAAATAATTTGAATGCTGTTCACTCTACCAGGCAGCAGTTTTTGAAGATTGAGTCAAATGAGCGACTGAATACAGCATTAATAAGCAATTGTGCATACTACATATGTGGAAAATCTAAGTAATGATGAAGTTTTCTATAAGTGTAATGACAATAATGAATGGCACGGGCCCGGTGTTGTGATCGGATGTGACGGAAAGCAGGTGTTGGTTCATCATGGTGGCGTCTATGTGAGAGTTCATGCTTGTCACTTAACCCATGTTCCAGTTAGCACGACCATGTCCAGTGTGCAAGAACCCGTCCCAAGTAGAAGGAACAAGCAGTAGCGACCCTGCTCATCCTGGTACCCCAACAGGTAGCATGCGCAAAAATCACCCAGACTGGGACATTCAACAAGAATGTGCCGAACAATCCGGGGGACAACACAGTCATCACAATATGGCGCAGGCGAGCATTCCATCAAATGGCGGTGCGTCCCGCGAATTTATCCAATTCGGAGACGACAGAAAGCAACCTAAAGCCGTTGCGGCATTGAGGGGAAGGTCCATGGGAACAGTCGAAGCGCAATGGCACGCAACTTTAGGTTCACTTCGACCATCTCCCATCTTCTTTGCCAAGCAACCCGTATTCCTGCCATGCAATCGGTGTGAGGAAGAGCGAAACGCTGGTCTGGTCACCCAGTCCTCGCAAACTCTTTGGTGCCCTCATCGACGTGTTAATTCCCCGCAATTGCTATATGTCCAGGAACCCAGCCGAAGATAATCTCGATATCCGCCAGGCTCGCCAAAACCGAGATTGATTGTTTGAGGGCTACCAAACTTCAATCAAAAGTTATTGTCGCCCGAAGGAAAGGGGATGTGAGGAAGGTATGGTGGGGATGAAGCAGGTTGTTAAAAAATCCACCATCCCGAACCGGAGCTCAGGGGTTAGGGAACATTGTCCCCTCCCTCCTCAGCCCCGATCCAGGATGGTTGGCTGAGAAGAAGGTCAGCATCTACCCTGTGAAATTAGAGGTTGACCAGAGAAAGTTGTTGGAGAGGTTGTATGAAAAGCGATGAAACAGCGGGGAAACACAAGTGTCTGAAGGAAGGAGAAGAGGCTAAGCTGGGGTCGGACGGGGTGCTGAGTCCCGTCAGCACGGCGACCAGGATAGCAAATCGCCGCACTCCTTAAGGGGGCCAAAACCGAGACGTCACGGATATCGCGAAACAGGAGATGCGGAGATTCCAATGCCCCGAGAGCACTCAGAGCGCTATGTGAGTCGCTATAAATCACAAGCCAGTCTCCGAACCGGACACGTCGCGTTGTCTCGAGTACCGAGCGGTGTATGGCAACAAGATCAGCCGTGAAGACAGACGCAGAGCCTCGCTGACTTCAAACACAGGAGATACGGCATGAAAACCGACACCCTTTTGGGACTTGGAGCCATCCCTATACACTGGCACGGTTCCAGCGTGACACGAAGTATGATCCAAAAAGGCCGAACGCTTACTTGAATACTTGAACAAGGTGCACGGACTCCGCCTGGCCATCTCATTGTCGAGACCGCCATCCTCTTCTCGCAAAATCAGTCACAGAGTTGCTGTGAGCTCGGGGGAGACCAGGTACTGGTGGCTCGTTGGGTAGAAAGAAGAGAAACTTGGTTAGCTGCGTCTTGAATGCATTAAGACTTCCAATCAATGTCAGCTCTGGTGGCAGGGAGTTCCACAAACGTGGACCTACTACAGTGAAAGAGGAGTCGTACTTTGTTAGAAGTGCTGGGTTGGAGCCTCTTAGTGGGGGAATAACTGCTTGTATGCAGTCTTGATTGGGGACGGAATTTTATTTGGGGATCATTGGGACATACATCATGTAGTATCTTGTAAATATTAATTATAATAAAACGTTCCCTCCTTCTTTGTAAGGACATTAAGCACAATTCTTTAGTCTCTCCCACTATGTAAAATTTTGATATCCACAAATTTTTCTCATGTATTCTCTTTGGACAGATTCAATATACTGAATATCACCTACCCTGACTGGGTTCCATAGAGGACAGGCGTATTCTAGGTGGGACTGGACCATGGAATTGTAAATAATTAACATAGAAAGGGAATCTCTAGACCCACATACAATAAGTGCCCAGGCAGCTGCATTTCTTGCTCTCAGACACATCGTTCGTATATGGGGAGTCCATGACGCAATACTCCCGGCGCTGTAGAGGTTTTTTGGGTGGGAGCAGAGGGGTGGAAACAAATGGTCAAAGGTTGTATCCTCCAGGGTGACATCCTGGGCAGAACCAGGGGCACCACCGGCCTGAGAGCTAGACTTAGCTCTCGAAGGAGTTTGTTGGCCATAAACCCGAAGAGCTTAGGGTATGACTGGTGTCTCTTGGCGGCATAGGCACCGTCAAGATCATCTGCGAATGCAATAAGCTGTTGGCGACTGAAGGAGGCTCGTGGGTACAGTCGAATTATGCACTGTGCACGGTGCGGAAGGCACCGATTGCCAGGCTGTGGATGCATAAAACTTGCATCCGTAATAAAGCAGTAGCCCTATTAGTGCCCCAGTCGCTGAACATCACGGAGAAGAATATCCATGGCACGGGTGCAAGAGACGATAAGGCTGCGAATATGAGCCTCCCAGGAGAGGTGGCGGTCAAATACGTTGCGAGTCCACCACTTCCAGGCGCACTCCATTTAGAAACAAGTCTGGGTCAGCAGCACCGAGGTGATGCCGTTTATGCTCAGGGCAAAGAGTGTGACATTGAGGACACCTTCTTCCTGCTTCATTGGGCCGGAGATGGCTCCCGCCACCCGTACCCGGAATCAACGATCTCGCAAAAATTCAGATATAAAGATTGGGAGGCGTCCCCTCGCCCCCCATCGTGTGGAGAGTCTCAATGATACTGTATTGCCATGCGGTATCATAGGCTTTCTCCAGATCGAAAAACACCGTGGCGTAGTGCTGTCTACGAAGGAAGGCCTCGCAGACGGCATTTTCTAATCGGAGCAGAGCATCTGACGTACAGTGGAACTAGCGGAAGCAATTTGCACATGCAGGAAGTAGAGAGATTGGTCGGAAACATGCCGAGGTAGAGTGATCTCTCCCCGGTTTGCGAAAAGTGAGCACAGTAGCGATTCGCCAGGAATATGGGAGGATACCCTCAACCCAGATCCTGTTGAACAAATCTAAAAGAAAGGCCATGCCTCGCTCATTCAGTGGAACGCAACTCACTCAGAGTAAACCTGACGTTGAAGGGTTCTCCGCCTCTCGAGGTAAAGTCTAGTCGGGATTCCAGTCCTATTCTCCTGGACAATGGGAGGGAGGTCCTGCAAGAACTTGCGCAGAATCCTTTTGACTCACTTACACACCTCTGCTAGAGGGGTCTTCCAGTAAGTGAAGACACGTATGCCCGCCAAGAAGAGCGGCGGGCGTACTTCGAAATATACCAGAACCTATCTAGCCCTAGCCCGACGAAATTCACTGACAATGAAATTCGTCGGGCGGCGATTATAGCGCATGTAGACATAACGCTTCTGTTTAAGGGCCGTCTCACGCTCCGCTGACCGCCATGGGAGTGGTCGGCGTGCAAAGCGGCCAGACGTTCTAGGAATAGTAGTTAGGCCTATGGCGATGAGGTTGCATGAGAAAAACTCAAAAGCATCATCAACAGACCTAAACTCCTCGACTGAGATACAAATCAGTCATTTCCTGAAATGCGGACCACCGTGCCCGCGCCAAGCACCACCAAAGATAGATCGAGGCAAGAGAATGAAGCGGTTTTCGGGCAGTGATTCCTAAACTCATCCACATTTAGGACACATATCTACAGCTCGTCGATCAGGTCGGCAAGGACTTAACCCCTGAGATTAATCGGTAGTTTTCCCAGACGGGGTCTCTACCATTCAGATCTCCGAGCAAGAGAAAGGGCTTTGGCAACCGTGCCACGACGCGGCGGAAGTCCCCTGCGTCGAAGTCGGCTGAGGATGGAATGTACGTGGAAATAAGAATATACCTCCTATCCAGGTGCAGCTGCACTGCTATTGACTGAAAGGAGCTATCTAAAGCAAAGAGAAGAACAGAGACATCATGCCGGGTGCAAATCGCGCATCCTCCTGCCCGGCCCCCATCCTGTGGTGGTGGGGTCACAAAACCCTTATACCCCGGGAGGGTGGGCAGAGGGCATGCGCTCAGAATGGTCTCCTGCAAAAAGATAGCTAATGGGGAACGAGAGGAGATGAGCCTCCGCAGCTCCTCTCGGTTGGCCCGGAGTACGCGGCAAATTCCATTGAAGGAATATACCGTCCAGGCCTAGCTCGGAGACGCGGGAGCTCTCTTCGAAGAGAAGACCTTCACGAGAATGCCGTACGCTTCCTGTAGGCAGAACCCCGGATGCTGTTGGCCGGACAATGCGCTGAAGGCGCAGTCGCCTTCGAGGACTTATCGGGGGAGGTTGGGCTCGCCATGCGAGTCTTTTCCTCCCTCCACCATCTCCGAGCCACCCAGCCTACCACTGTGTGTGGGTGAAGGAGCCAAAGCTCATTTAGTGCTGTATTCTTTTCGGGTGGCAGCTTTAGGAACCCCGGAACATGGCCTCACAACCAACTTCAGGGGTGTCTCCTGTGAGTCTAGCGACTCGTTAGAGGTGCGCGGCCGTTTCGCCTTACGGGAAACGGTCACACTGGGGGAAAGGAGGGGAGCCCTAGTTTTAGCCGGGGCTGGGTAGAACCTGCAGAAGGGTTCCGAATGGGCGCAGAAATTACCGTGCTCGTAGGCCTGAAGGGGCCAGGAGCAGCAGGTGTCTTTCTTATTATTGAGGCATAGGATATACAAGGCAGCTCAAGTGTGCCAGGACCAAGTCTATAGCCTCGCAGAATGAGAGACAATCCTGTGGCTGAACGACAAGGATTTCCTTCTCAAGGAGATATGCACCACATTGCTTTGAAGAAGCATGGTGCGACTCTCCGCAATTGAAACACTTGGCCACACACGACTTGGACTTATCATGTATGGCCTTGTTGCAACTTACACAGAATTTGGGTAACACCGACTTTGTGCATCTACACGAGCAATTGACATGGCCGAAGCAGTGACAGTAGTAGGACCTCCGCGGCAGTGGAACGAATGCTTTCATGCGGTAGCGATACCAACTGGTACGCACCGATTCAGAAAACTTGTCACAGTCAAACGTGACGAAGAGTGTAGCAGTGGGTCTCAAGGACCCTACCTGTTTTCTCATCACACGCTTGACCTTGACCACTGCATGGTGGGCCAGCTCTACGGTGATGTCATCTATGAAGTAGTCCATGAGTTCCCTCGCATAAACTACTACTTTCACAAAGTTTATGGTATAGTGTGGCATCACACTCACAGGAGTGCCATCAAGTGTCCGAAGGGCACTAATCATGCTCGCCAGAGAGGGATTCAACGCATTCGCCAGAAGGATCCCATCCGAGTAACGGGTCACCTTCCGCTTTCTACCAATCACACTAACTAGAGCTCTCCTCTGATGGATCATGTTGCCCTTAGCCAACATGCTGCCATCAGTGTAACGAATAACAAGGAAGCGCTTGAAGCCAGTGGGTGTGAAAATGCCGGGTAGCCTCTGAATCAGGGGCCCCGACGTAAGCGAGGCTCCGCTCTGCGCAGTTCTGGTCTTCTTCTGGAACTCCCTAACCGGGGGAGCAATGGAGTCGGATGTGCCAATCTTGGCTTGGTCGCTTACCGAAGCGGCTACCACGGAGAGAGAAGAGCCTCAAGTCTTCCTAGCCTTTTTTCTTTTTTTAGGATATGAGGGCAGGGAATGAACCCGCTTCTCTCCTCTGCTGGCAGGAGCCCCCAGGCCACATGGACCAACCTCAGCAAGATCCTTCTCTGAAATGGAGAAGGTCCTGTCTGTCATAGGGGCACCAGCTGGGGTAGGAGATTCCTCCTCTCCTTGTAAGGCCTTGGGAGCCAGAGCCATCTGAGGAGGTCCTTGCACAGGGCGTATTAGGTTCAATGCTTGGCACTGAGCCCAGGTCAACCTCATGGAAGGTCCTACCATCTGAGGCTGGGTTGCCTCAAGGACCATGTCCATCTCAAGGGGGGCCTCCATTTGGCCACCCGCACCTAAGACAACATAGATTGCACACGCCTGCAGGACATTAAGGGCACAGGCCGACAAGTCCTGGTGTCCTCTGCACCCGTAATGTGGTTTCTTGGCAGTCCCCTTGGAATGTAAAGGGGGGACTGCCACTGGAAAAAGTGACAGAGAAGGGGATGAGGGAGAGTCCCCCTGCACCTGTCATCAAAGGAGAGGAGTAAGCCTCATCTCCGGCAGAAGAAATTTGGAGGGTCCCATGAGAGAGTCAGGGGGAGGGGGAGAGGGGGGAGGGGGACTCCAATTTATCAGGGGAGCTGCCAAAGGTGGCTCCAGTGATTGATAGTAGAGAGGAAGGTAAAGGAAGAGATTTTTTTTTATTGACTCATCATTGGGCATGGTGACCCTTTGTAATTCACGGGATGCACACACTCATCATCCCACGCAGTAGTCTGCTCTGCGAGGGGTGAATATGGGACTGGAAGAACCAGCTGCCACCATTTAAGGCCACTCCTCCCACCTAGTGACCAGGCAGCCCATTGGCAGGGTGGCTCCACCTTAGGCACAGCATAAAAAATGATAGATAGTGAAAGGAGAAAGAAAGAGGACATGAACATGAAGGTGGGGGTGAAGCAGGTTGTTAAAAAAACACCATTCCAAACCAGAGTTCAGGGGTGAGGGGGCATTGTCCCCTCCCCCTTCAGCCCCGATCTGGGATGGTTGGCTGATAGGAAACTAGTCTGTGTCTACCCTGTGAAATTAGAGGCCGACCATAGAAAGTTGTGGGAGAGGTTGTAGGGAGAGTGAGGAAGCAGGGTAAGAAGACAGTGTGTCAGAAAGAAGAAGAGGCTAAGCTGGGGCTGGAAGGGGTGCTGAGTCCGATCAGCACTGGGGCTGGAAGGGGCGCTGAGTCCCATCAGCATGGCAGCCAGGAAGGCAAATCGCTGCGCCCCTTACGGGGTTGACATCAGCAGTAACTCTGCACCCCAAAGTTGGACAGCAATTTCAAGGTGTGAGCTCAGCTACTGGTGACTTTGTCTCTGGTAAGGTGATAAGTAGAGTGGGAAAAGACACAAATAACAAATATCGTAATTGTTTCAATGTCAGGTACGATTCTGATGGTACTGTTGGTTGGACTGACTGGCTGACTTCAATGATTTTGTTGAATTGTCTGTGATACCTTGCAGTGTAGAGATGGTTGTAATATTTAATAGTGATGATGTGATGGCAGCAAAAGAAGCTGAAATGCAAAACTGGAGAAACAACAATGTTTATGAAGAAGTTGAAAATGTTGGTCAAGATGTCATATCAGTGAGGTGGGTGATAACTCAGAAAGTACAAGATAATAAGACAGTTACTAAAGCAAGATTAGTAGCATGTGGCTTTGAAAAGGACACTATCTTGTTGCACAAAGATTGGCCTACATGTTCAGCAGTATGTCTGGCTTTGTCTCTGGTATCTTCCAAACAATGGGAGTGTCACACCGTTGATGTCAAGGCTGCTTATCTGCAGGGCAATCTCATTGAACATGAGATTTACTTGAAACCTCCTCCTGAATATTTTAATGCTAACTTGTGGAAATTAAAGAAGACTGTGTATGGTTTGTGTGATGCAGCCAGAGCTTGGTATTTAAGAGTGAGGGATGAATTATTGATGCTTGGTGTTCACATGTGTTCATTAGATAATTCTTTGTTTTTGTGGTACAATGACAACAATTTTGAGGGCACAATTTCTCTGGGCGGAAACTGCTGCATTTAAGACACTGTTATTAAGAAATTACATCACATGTTCTTGATTGGCAGCTTATCATAAGCATCATTCAAGTATGTTGGTTTGAACATCAACACAACTGCTGATGGCTTGACTGTTGATCAGTTCCAGTATGCTTCAATTTTGACACCTGTTAGCATCAGTCATCAGTGTGCTCTTCTTAAAACAAGCGACTTAACACTGGCAGAAAAGACTGAGTACAGATCTTTGATTGGACAACTAAACTGGATCACAACACATACCAGACCAAACATTGCTTTTGAAACTTGTCAGTTGAGCGTTGCGAGTAACAAGGCAACTATTGGTGATTTTCTAAGATTGAATAAGTTAATAGTTCAAGTGACAAGAGACAACATGAGATTATACTTTCCTAAGCTTGAGCTACTCAAAGCCTGTTCTCTAAAGTGTTATCTGGATGCAGCTTTTTCTAATTTGGCTGATGGTGGTTCTCAAGCATTTATTGTATTCCTGAAGGATGAAAGTGGTGCTCGTTGTCCAATCTACTGGCAGACTAGGAAAATCTGGCATGTTGTCAAGTCAACATTGTCTGCTGAGACCCTGGCTCTTTTTGAGTGCGCTGAAGCTGCAATGTACATTGCTAGTATCATTATTGAAATATCTCACTGCAATGAGGTTAACATTCAATGTTTTGTGGACAACATGAGTTTGATTGATGCTCTGTACTCTTCTAAAAATGTTGATCGAAAACTGAAAATTTATATGGCTGTTCTACGCAATACGGTTGCTAGAAAGGATATAACATAAGTGACTTGGGTTGACACGTCGCAACAACTAGCAAACAGTCTCACCAAGCATGGAACATCCATCCAGCAGCTATGGGCTGCTATCAGTAGAGACTAATGGTTGTTTATCAAGATGCTTTCACTGCGAACAAGATCAGGTAGTGAAAAGAAGAAAAGATGAGTTGTGTTAATATCTAGTGGAGTAATAATGGCATGCAATTGTACGCTGTTCATTTGTTTATGGCGTGGCATGGCATCATAGCCATGTGGCCAGTGAGTGTGATTTTACAGCTAGTGGTGTAATGGCGGCCATGTGGTTGCTCCACAGCAGTCATTGTTCAGAGGTAAGCATGCGCAGACATTCTTAACAAGATATGCCTTCATTCTTGTAAATGCACTCTTTGCAATGCCAATTCTCGTTCTAAATTCCTTTTCAAATCTGCATTCTTCCTTTATCAAACTCCCTAGAGACGAAAAATTTTACACCTGCTCTATTCTTACTTTCATATAAGCACAATTTAGTACTTGATTGCATAACCCTTGCTGTCAATTACAGCTTGCAGGTGCTTTAAGTAGTTTCTTGCAATCTTTCTACTGGTGCTTGGGCAGATTTTGTTCCATTTCTCCAAACATATTTTCTTCAAATCAAATCAGTTATGTGGTTCTTGTATCTGGACCATGAATTGCAATTCCCTTCACAGATTTTTGATGGGATTAAGGTCAGGAGATTGACTTGGACATTCCAAAACATTAATTCTACTTGTATGCAGCCAATTCTTTGTTTGTTTTGTTGTATGCTTGGTGTCATGTTTTGTTAAAATGCTAGATAGCAAATTTTTTTCTAAAATTCCCCTGTAGATTTTGCGTTTATTCTTCCTTCAACTACCTCTATTCTTGCCATCCTTGATGAGCAAAGAAAACCCTATACCATGACTGATCCACCACTGAATTTGACTGTAGGGATCGTGTTCCTTGGCACATAAGCTGCACACTTTTTTCCTCCAAACCCTACTGATTAAATTGCAACCAAAAAGATCTATTTTCATTTCATCTGACCAAAGGCTTTGTTCTCAGAACATTGCAGGTTTATTTAAATAATGTTCATTTGTAAATGCCAACCAAGCTTTACAGAGAGTTTCTTACAGATTGGGGTCTTTCTTACATAGTGAGAGGAAAAGAGATCATAATATGCAGTATTCTACTTATTGTATACTTGCTGACTTCAACTCCACTTGTCTCCAGATCTTTCAGTAGCTCTCTGAGTAGTCTGTGGTTTATCATATGTGGTCTAGCAAGTTTTTGAGCTACATGTTACATTAACATCCAAAGGCAACCTGAACAATCCAAAAGATAAAATGAATTATGAGACTTCCAGTTGTGTATTATGGTCAAAAATTAATTTAGCGGTACTTTTAAGCTACACAAAGATCTTTCTGCACCCAAGACCATTCTTATGAAGGACTAGAAAGCATTCATGAACATCTTGATGGATTTGTTAATTTTTCCCCAGATGATATTGAGGGTACAACTATCTTATAAAGAATGATACACTAGCCTTACACAATGAAAGAAACCTTTCATTTAGTTTAGAATATTCTAGATATTAGGGAACAAATGAGGATGTTTTTAATGAGACATTTTGTAGATGTAACCTACTTATATGTATTTAGGTGAATCTTATAAACTTTTGTGTTATAAATTTCACTATTGTCCTTTCTAAAGTTTTTCCTCTTCACAACTTTCTTTTTTATCAATACATTGTATTTATTACATAAAGTTCCATGTGCGTTATAAATTTCATTAACTTGCATTAACTAAAAGTATGTAAGTTTGCATTTCTAGCTGCATACTTTAAACATTTATGGACCACTGTTGACTTATGGCCCAAAAGAGACTTTAGAGAATTAATTTGAGATCACTGTCCAATTCAACTTTAAACATTCATAGTTAAGGTCAATGATAACATGATCTACTTCTATTAAACATTTTTAAACTTTCACTATAACTACACTGCATAATGCCTTCTAGTAATCAACATTTAAATACCTAAAATGCTTGACAGTGTGAGAATATAGTCTATAATTTTACAAATGTTCTTTCTTCCAGAAAACTAAAAAATTCCCAACATTGAACAGCTGTTTAAATACAAATACCAATAATAAATAAAACATTTTGAGGGAAATAACATACCTTTCTTACAGTAAACTAACTGTTGCACTAAATCAACAGTTGGGAAATTTCCTTTAAGGGTTCCACCACTTTTCAAGTCTCTAATGTCAATTCTATGCTGTCCACCAATAAATATATAATCCCCATTTCCTCTGGCAACACCTTGACCCCCCACACGATCAAGTGCTGCAACATCTTGTTTAGTAAAATGATGAACAGATATTACACGAACCATTTTTCTGTTAAAGAATATAAAAGAAAAAGCAAATGTGATTAAATATTTCTTAAGACTGTATTTAAAATATTATTTAATATTTATTGGAGTGCATAAAGTGTTACTTTTGAGAACACAAAGTTCAACTTTGAACTTTTTAATTCCATTACTTTTTATTGTGTTCGACAAATTTTTAATCCTACTTTTCAGTTAAGAAACTACAGATTTTATATTATATAGCTTTAAAAGTAAATTAACATCACTATTACACATATTCTTTCCATTTTTTTTAATAGTCTGGAATTGATCTGCATTTCCACTGCAAAACAAAAGAATAGGTTACACCCACATCATCACTCATTCACACTTGTACGCAACTTTGCAAATATATTATGTAGTTCAAATCAGTATTTGGTTGACTATAGGTATATTTTATCTTGGTTGTTATAGTGGCAGTGGTTTAAATCATAGGGTGATTTGTTAATGATATTGGGTTTATGATCATGTATGGTTGTAGTCACTTGTATTGTTTACAAGCTATTTGATCATGCATTTTGTTATTTATCATGTTGTGGCATTTATGAGCATGTGGTGATCTTTATCTTACCTTATGCATGCCTTATTTTTTTCCACAGATTTGTTATCAACTGCAGATCAAATAATTTGCAATGAATGCAAAGAAGTAGAAGTATCTTGAATATATTCAATTGGATTAGTGTTTCTCCAAACGAGGAACACTAATCCAAGGATTCAATGAATTCGCCAAAAGGCTCCCATCCGAGAAATGGGTCACCTTCAGCTCTAGACCAATCACATTAGCTAGAGCTCCTCTCTGATGGATCATGTTGCCCTTAGCCAACATGCTGCCATCAGTGGAGCAAATAACAAGGAAGCATTTGAAGCCAGCGGGCTTGAAAACACCAGCTAGCCTCTGAATGAGGGACCCAGACATAATCGAGGCTCCGCTCTGTGCAGTTCTGGTCTTCATTGGGAACTCCCCACCTGGCAGAGCAGGTGGGGAGATTTTTTTTTTTTAATTTTATAGAGCCCATCTGGCTCAGGTGGGGAGAGGAGGGCAGGGAATGAACCCGTTTCTCTCTTCCACTGGCAGAAGCCCCTAGGTCAGATGGGCCAGCAAGATCCTTCTCTGAAATGGAGAAAGTCTAGCCTATCATATGAGCAACAGCCAGGGGAGGAGATCCCTCCTCTTCTTGTGAGGACTCAGGGACCCAAGCTGTCTGAGGAAGAGCTCGCATAGAGGCAGACACAGGTTCGAGCACATGGAAGATCTTACTGTCAGGGACCATGTCCATCTCAGAGGGAGGGCTCTGTGTGCCCCCTCCCCCCTAGATGCCCCTGGGACATTCAGGATCCCATTTGAGGTACATTTTTTACCTAATGCCAGCAAACCAGTATCCGTTGAGGAAGAGAGGGGGGCACATACAGTGACCCCTGTAGGTTCTTAGCACACAAGTGTAGAATGTTAGGGGGCAAGGACTGATAGGCCCTGCCATTCCTTGACCCCCTGAGGGGGTTGGCCCTATTGACGCACTCCAACCTGGAGTAGTCAATTTTCAGCCGCTTGCGTGCTTTCTTGGCAATCCCTTGTGAAAGAAAAGGTGGGACTGCTGCTGGAAAGAGGAAGGTACCCTTGAGAGAAGTGAGTGAGGGGGAGTCCCCTACACCCATAAGCAAAGGAGAGGAGTAAGCCTTCTCTCCTGTAGAAGAGATTTGGAGGGTCTTCTGAGAGAGCAGGGGGGGGGGGGGCGACCTCCATTATTTCAGGGGAGCTGCCCCAGGGCGACTCTGTTAATGCTCGAGGAAAAGGTAAAGGATTTTTTTTTAATTCCTCATTGGGCATGGTGACCCCCAAAGTAACCCACTCTGCAAAGGGTGAACATGGGGGCAGCAAACCCAGGTGTCACCATTTGAGGCCACTCCTCCCACCTAGTGACCTGCCATCCCATCATCATGGCAGCTCCACCTTAGACACAGCCTAAAGTGAAAAGGAGAGAGGAAGGAGGGTGGGGGTTAAGTAGGTTGTTAAAAACTCACCTCCCAAAACCGGAGCTCAGGGGTGAGGGGGCCTTGTCCTATCCCCCCTCAGCCCTGATCTGGGATGGTTGGATGAGAAAAAGCTGGTTAGCATCTACCCTGTGAACTTGAGGCCAACCAGAGGAAGTTGTATGCAAAGTGAAGAAGTAAGGTAAGAGGACAGGTGTCAGAAAGAAGGAGAAGAGGCTAAGGTGGGGCCGGACTGGGTGCTGAGTCCCGTCAGCACGGCAGCCAGGAATGTAAATCACCACCGCCCCTTAGGGGGTAATCCTAAAGGAACTCCACTGATAATATTCTCTCACTAAGATTTGGTAATTTGGTAAAGTGAGGGCCAGAGGATGCCAAGGTAAGCACTATGGGCACTGGAAATGGTCAATGCCTTTTTTAGTTTCTATGCCCTAAGGGCTTAGAGGAGATGGGTTGCTTGGCCGACTCAGCAATCTGAAAAGAAATAGGCCATGTTAGTATATAAGGGAGACAGGTTATATTCTGTGTAGCTGACCAGTTTTGGTAAGAAAGGGCTAGAGTCTGTGTGAAATTGCTTGGCGGATTGGGGAAGGGTAGCCAACTCCATTTAGAATGACTGGAAGTGTGAACTGTGATACACCAATTTCTCTGAGGTTTTTGCGGAAAAGTATTTGGGAAGAATAGTGGTGTGGACATTCTAGTATGAAGTGTGGTATAGTTTCCAGTTGATTGGGGCACCATGGACAGTCCAGAGAAAAAGAAAGACCAAGGTGGAATAGGTGAGAAGACAGATCACAGTTACGAATTCTTAAATGTACCTAGACCAAGGCATAGGACCAGGATCATGATATAGGATGGATCTAGTGATCCAAAAGTTGTTGGCAGAGGTGTTCCTTCAATGCAGCTCTGATATGCAACTTCCAGAGGGAGGTGCATGTGGCTGGAGAGAGGGCAAGTGTTCTTGATACTGGAGTGGAATGAGTGTGATTTGCCACTCTTTCTGCCTCTTCACTTCCAATGATACCCGAGTGGGCTGGTATCCTGGTGTTGTGGCAAAGTTATGGGTGAGTGTGAGATGAAGAGGAGAGAAGTTGTAATGAAGATAGTGTCTGTATAAATTGCCACTTTCCTGGGGGGAACCAGTTTCTGGATAATCTTAAGGGCTTGATACAAGGCATATAATTGTAGAGAGGGTCAATATGCCATGTGAGTGGAGGAAAGGTGTGTGCAGATGACGTAGTTGAGGGGGTATCGAAGTGGAGGGAGCCATTTGTGTATATTGCTAGGTACTCATAGTAGGTAACATTTTCCACAATGTTAAAGATTGACCTTATTATAGGTGGGTCATGTTTTGTCCATTGAGCAAGGGAGGGGGAGCGACTGACCTTCGAACAGGTAGCACGTGTTTTATAGAGCTCTCAGTCTGTTGATCTATTTTTCAGATTTTTCTATAGTTTGTTTGTTTTTTTGTTTTTTTTCACCACAATCAGCGAAAGCTAAGTTGCTCTTCTTTTTTTATTTCTTATTGCTACTTAAATTCTTTCTTTGTTTGAATAAGTGATGGAGTTTGGGGATGAAAGTGAGCATGAGTGTCGGAATGTATGCATTGGTTGTGGTGTATTAGGTGAGGGGTATACATGTGTTGTATGTGGGCTGCGTGAATGCATTGTAGATTTAGAGGGGATGAGAAGGCAGGATTTAGACAGGATATGTAGGCTGGAGGGGTTAGTTGCTGAGCTCAGGAGGGAACTTAGTGTTAGGCCTAGAGCTGGGAATAGGTTAGGTGGTGAGGTAGATGTTTCAGGTGAAGGTAGAGGGCCAGTGGAGGAGGTAGGATGTGATAGTTCTAGTGATAGTGAAGTTAGCCCCCTTAGATTAGTTAGAAATAGGCCTAGTGAGGATGGGGGACAGTGGAGAGTGGTTAGGAAACATGAAGCTAGGGAGGCTTCTCCTGTTCTTTGTGAGAATAGGGTTGCCTCTTTTGAGGTGGTTAGCCAGGGGGAGAATAGGTGTGTGAGTCAGAGGGACACAGATCCTATTAGCTTGACTAATAGATTCAGTGCCCTAAGAGAGGAAGTAACTGGAAGTGATATGACTGATGGGGGTGGGGGTGGAGTTCGAGTGACTGGTAGTTTGAATGAGAATAGGAGTGGGGATGGAGTTAGGTCTGTGGGGGTTAGGAATAGGAGTCTGACTGAAGTGCTTGTGATGGGTGATTCGCGAGTTAGATATTTAGATAGGAAGTTGAATGCAAGTAGATTGAATGGTTTGAGGGTGTGTTTGCCGGGTGCTGGAGTGAGAGATCTGTCTGATAGGTATGAGGAACTGGTGTCTGGCTGTGCAAGGGATGCGGTTGTGATTACACATGTAGGAGTGAATGATGTGAAGAAAGTGGGTGCATGTGAGTTACGTGAGAGGTACAAGAGGTTGATTGAAAAGGTGAAAGAAAGTAGAATGAAAGGTGTTGTGACAGGTGTGCTTCCAAGAATGGATGTTGGGGTAGAATGGATGTCTCGTGCAATTGGGCTGAATGATTATGTGAGGAGGATGTGTGAGATGGAAGGTGTCATGTTTGTGGATATGTGGGATAGGTTTGTTGGAATGAAAGAAATGTATGCGATGGATGGACTGCATTTGAGTAGGAGGGGGGTAGATGTGTTGTGGGAGGAGTATGATCGTGTTATTAGGTCTTTGCGGGCGGGAAACTAGATACTAATAGTGGTCAGGGAATTATGAGAGGACATTATAGTACTGAAAGTAGAATGGACTTGGCAGATAACAGAAATAGGTTCCAAGGCGATAGAGGTGAGGTCATTCAAGTTTCAAGAGGTGCTTCAGGGATAGGGGGGTTAAATTGTTTCTATACAAATGCTCGTAGTCTTAGAAACAAGAAGGATGAGCTATTTAGTTATATTAGCAATGAGGATATAGATATATTATGCGTTACTGAATCATGGGTTAATGAAATAGAATTTAGTGACACTATAAGTGAATTTGATTTTCAGGGCTATAATATGTACATTAGTCAAAGGACAGGTAGGATTGGTGGAGGAATAATTATCTATATAAAAAACAACATTGTTTCAAGTTTAAATACTTCAATAAAGCAGGATGGAGTTGAGTCACTTTGGATAGATATTAGGTTCAGTAAAAATAGAATGGTGCATTTGGGAGCTTTTTACAGGCCACCTGGGCAGACTGATGATATAGATGAACTAATGATAAGGGAAATAAGTAAGGGATGTGAAACAGATGCAGTTATTATTGGGGACTTCAACTTAAACTCTGTGGACTGGGAAAATATGATAGGTAGGGATAGAACAAGTGGCAGGTTCATAGAATGCTTTGAGGATAATTTTTTGAATCAATTTGTTAACGATTCAACGAGGGGGGACAATATATTAGATTTAGTACTTTCTAACAGTGATCATTTAGTTCAAGAATTGACTGTTGGGGAAGCATTGGGAAATAGTGACCATCAGATAGTTCGTTTTAACTTGGGAATTGAGAAGGGTAAAATAACTGAGAATGCTGAAAAAGTTCCAAATTTTCATAAGGGAGATTATGTAAAACTTCGAAGCTTGCTAAATTTGGTAGACTGGGATATAGAATTCAGAGGTAAAAATGCTTATGGGATGTGGGATACTTTCAAGCATATAATAAATGTAGTCCAAGAACAATGTATCCCAATGAAGGCCATTAGGAACAAAAGTAGGAAACCATTATGGTGGAATCAGGAGATAGCTAGAAAAATTTCAGAGAAGAAAAGGGCATATAAAAAATTACAGGTACAAAATAATATTCAAAATTTAAGTGATTATAGAATGGCTAGGAATGAGTTAAATAAGATTATAAAGAAGAACAAAAGGGTGTCAGAAATTAAATTAGCTCAGGATAGCAACAAAGATCCTAGAAAGTTCTTTAGTTACTATAAAATTAATAACAAGTGTGGCAGAGTTAAAATAGGACCTATCAAATATGAAGGGTTTGTGAGAGAAACTGATGAGGAAATAGTTGAGGTACTAAATGGTCATTTTGCATCAGTATTTACAAAAGAGAAACTAAATAGTCCTATGTATAGTACTCATAGGTCAGGAAAAGAGGTGTTTACTAACATTTGTGTGGATCGGAGGATGATAAAAGGACTAATAGGTGATTTAGATACTACCAAGGCCTCCGGCCCTGATAATATTCATTCTAGGATACTTAAAGAAGGGGTAGAAAGTATCTCAATAGCTCTGGACAAGTTATATACTAGGTCATTGGAATATGGAGAAATACCCGATGATTGGAAGAGAGCGAATGTAGTCCCCATTTTCAAGAAGGGTAGTAAAGAGGATCCAAATAACTTTAGACCGGTTAGCCTAACTCCTGTAGTCTGTAAAATTCTTGAGAAAATAGTTAAAAAAGGGATTTGCCAACATCTAGAGAGGGAGGGGTTAATCAGCGATGCTCAGCATGGGTTTAGATCAGGTAGATCATGTTTGACTAACTTACTAGACTTTCTGGAGTTTGTAACAGATCAAGTAGATAAGGGAGAGAATGTAGATATAATTTACTTAGATTTTAGTAAAGCATTTGATAAGGTACCACACAGGAGACTAGTTCATAAATTAAAAATGATTGGGATATGTGGGGGTGTTTCAAATTGGATAGCTGAGTGGCTGAAAGACAGGAAGCAAAGGGTAGTGCTAAATGGTGTAAAGTCAGAGTGGAGGGATGTTATCAGTGGGGTTCCTCAGGGATCAGTTCTCGGTCCATTATTATTTGTCATCTATATAAACGATCTTGGGGAGGCAGTTAATAATAAAGTGTCAATTTTTGCGGATGATACCAAATTAGCAGCTGTAGTTAAAGATATTGATGATAATTTTAAAGTGCAGGGGGACTTAAATAAATTGTTATCCTGGGCACATAAGTGGCAAATGACTTTCAACCTTGATAAGTGCAAAGTTATTAACATGGGAAAAGATAATAGAGAATTTAACTATGAAATGGATGGGCATTGGCTGAGCTCAGTAGAGGATGAGAAAGATCTAGGAGTAGTAATAGATAAGTCATTAAGGTTTTCTAAGCAGTGTATTGAAGCAAGAAATAGGGCAAATAGAGTGCTGGGTTTTATTAAGAGAAATGTCAGTTACAAAAGTAAGGAGGTTATTCTTAAACTCTATAACTCTTATGTTAGGCCACATCTAGAGTACTGTATACAGGCATGGTCCCCACATTTTAGACACGATATTAACCTTCTTGAGTCAGTGCAACGGAGGGCAACAAAGATTATTCCTTCCCTGAGGCACCTTGAATATGAAGATAGACTGAGGGTATTAAATATGTTCTCGTTCGAAAGGAGGTGTGTGAGAGGGGATATGATTGAGCTCTTTAAAATTTTTTCCGGGATAGATAAATTGGATGTTAGCAAGTTTTTTGAGTTAGATGATGGAAATCGGACTAGAGGTCACCACTTGAAAATTAAAAAGCAAGGGTGTAGGTTGGATTTAAGAAAATATTTTTTCACCAATAGAGTGGTAGACTTCTGGAACAAATTGCCGCAGAGGGTAGTAGGTAGTCCAAATCTAAATGTATTTAAGAGTAGGTTGGATGAGTTTATGGGAAGGGAAGGTTGTGATGGTTCCTAAGTTTTGTATATATTAATATTGTTTGTATATATCTATAGCTGCATGATTTAGTTCTTGACAAGCCTTGATTGGTGATACCCTTGTTTCTGGATGCAATCCTCTGGATGTAGTTTTCCTGGGAGTTTGGGTGCCTTGAAAAAGAGGCCGCTTGACTCGGATGACCTATGATGAGCCCTTGTGGCTTTTGTCATCCGTTATATTATATTGTGGGGGACTTTGATTTTGTCTTCCCCTGGTGATGGTGCTTTTTGTGGGCGGGTTTTGACGGAGGCGGATGACCTTTGATAGGCCCTTGTGGCTTTTGTCATCCGTGTAATTATGTTATGTTATGTTGGTAATTTGGTAATTTGGTAAATTGAGGGCCAGAGAGTGCCAGGGTGAGCACTATGGGCCCTGGAGATGGTCAAAGCCTGGAAGTTTCTGTGCGCTAGGGCTTAGGAAAGGAGTAGAGTTCTTAATTGCTGGCCAACTCAGCAGTCTGCAAAGAAATGGGCCTTGTTGGCACAGGCTGGAGGGGGTGGATTATATTCTGTGCAACTGTCCTATTTTGGTCAGAAAGTACTGGAATCTGTTTGAAATGGCTTGGCGGATAGGGATAGGGTGACCAATTCCATTGAGGATGACTGGGATTGTTAGCTGCATTACTCCAATTTCTCTAAGTTTTTCATGGAGTAGAACCCGGTGGGAGTGGTGATGCGGGCATTCTAGTAGGAAGTGCTGTATGGTTTCAGGATGGTTGGGGCACCAGGGGCAGTCTGGGGAAGGAGAGAGACCCAGGCGGAAAAGATGCGCAGAGAGCCCGGAATGTCCGATTCTCAGTCGGACAAGGGCTGAGTCAAGGCGACGATTTGTTGATCTAGACCAGGGCATTGGACCGAATTCCTCATATAAGATGGATCTGGATGATCCCTGGAGCTGTTGCCGGAGTTCATCTTCCCATGCGGCTCTGGTCTGCGCCTTCCAAAGGGAGGATCGTGTGGCTGGGGAAATGGGAAGTGTTCTGGATATTGGGGTGGAATGGGCTTGGTTTGCTGCGCCGTCCGCTTCTTCATTTCCAGTGATACCCGAGTGGGCCGGAATCCATTGCAGCTTCACGTCCCATAAAGGGTGGCTGGTAAACTCGAGGAGCAATTCCTGAATGTCATAGCAGAGTTGTGGGTGGGTGTGGGGTGAGGAGGCGAGGAGAAGCTGGAGTGAGGACATTGAGTCCGTGTAAATGATGACTTTTCTGGTGGAGACAAATGACTGGGCAATTTTGAGGGCTTGATACAGGGCATAGAGTTCAGCCACCACAATATTGTGTAAGGGGTCTATATGCCATGTTTGTTCCAGTGGGTGTTCTAAACAGATGACTGCTGCAGTGGTTGAGGGGGGATCCATGTAGTGGGAGCCATCTGTGAATAAGGCCAAGTAGTCCTTGTAGGTGACATTTTCAAGGAGGCTGTAGATTGCTCTCAGTTTGTGGGGTGGATCATACTTAGTCCATTTGCATGGGAGGGAGAGTGATATCACTGGAGAGAGAGAGAACCAGGGGGGGATAGGAGGTATTGTTGGGAGTGGAGTCTGCCGTGGGAGAGGAAAGGCTAGTTGCGAGAGGGTCTGTGCTGCACGAACTGCAACTGGACGATGAGAAGTGGTTGGCCATGGTTGGAGTGATATGTGGGGTGCTACAAATGTAGCAAGGGGGTGGTCTTCTGGTAGATGGGTTGTCCGGTAGAGCCATTTTCCTAAGAGGATCTTTCTCCTATATTCAAGGGGGAGGAGGCCACTTTCTGCATAGAGTGCAGAGGTTGGTGAGGATCTGAAGGCTCCTAAGGCAGTTCTTATGGCACTGTGGTGGATTGAGTTTAGTTTAGACAGTAGGGTCTTATTTGCTGCAGAGTAGAGAATTGCCCCATAGTCCAGTTTGGATTGAATATAAGATGTGTAGAATTGAAGGAGTGTTTCCCGGGAAGCACCCCACTTCACACCAGCTATGCGACGCATCAAGGCAAGACGGTTCAGGCAGCTTTCTCGTAGATGATTGATTTGAGCGTTCCAGCTTAGAGTTGGGCTATCTAGCCATAGTCCGAGTAGTTGGTGTGAAGAGACCCGTTCGATAGGTGTGCCTGAGATGTGCAGGGGAGGGGGTGGTCCTAGACGGCGGCGAGTGAACCAGAGGGATTTTGATTTTGCAGTGTTTAGGTGCAGGTTCCAAGTTTTAGCCCATGCCGTGAGGTCATTTACTGCAACTTGGAGACTGTCGTGGACCAGTTGGGGCGTTTCAGCCGTGCAGATGATAGAGATGTCATCTGCATATAGTAGGGATGTTGTGTGCACACTGTCAGGTATATCGGCTATATATATTATAAATAGGAGGGGGCTCAATGGGGAACCTTGTGGTACTCCTTGGTTGATCTTGCGGGGGGCGGCCTGTGTTGACCCTATCATGACTGTATAGGAGCGGCTTGAGAGGAAGTTTTTGATCCATGAGAGAGGGGCACCATGAATTCCCAGGTTGGCTAGCTTAAACAGTAAGGCCTCATGGTTAACAGTGTCAAAAGCATTTGACAGGTCAAAGGAGACAACCTCTGCCACTAGGTGTTCCTTAAAGGCAGATTGCAGCAGGTGGTCTATATGGGAGAGGGCATCTAATGTGCTGCGGCCTTGGCGAAAACCATATTGGTTTGGGTGGTATCGATGGTGGGATTCCAGCCACCAAGATAGACGCTTTTGGACCATCTTCTCGAGTAGTTTGCTGGAGGAGGAGAGCAGACTAATAGGTCTGTATGAGGCCGGCAAGGAAGGATCTTTTCCTGTTTTAGGGATGGGGAGGATGAGTGAGAGTTTCCAGGGGGAGGGAAATTGGCCTTGTGTCCAGCTCTCATTTAGTAGGTCCAGCAGGAATATTAGGTGGTTTTCTGGCAGATTGTTTAGAAAGTCAGAGGGGATCATGTCAGAGCCTGGGGCCTTACCTTTTGACATGGAGGAGAGTGCCCCAAGCAATTCCTTGAGATGGAAAGGGGAAGCCAGTGGGTCATCAGTGGTATTGGAAATACTCTCTGTCAGGAGCCTCAATTGGGGTCTAGTTAGGAGAGTGTTTGGTTTGCAGCTGTATAGTTTGCTGTATTCTGCGGCAAATGCTTCAGCTTTATCCTGTTCGTTCATTAGGGGGAGGCCCCCTGAGCAGAGAGGGTAGGAAGTGGGGTTTGAAGGTGAGGTCATATTCCTGAAGAAGGTCCAGGCTTTGGTGGATGGGGTTGAAAAGGAGAGCGAGCTGCAGAACTTGTGCCAGGAGTTTCTTTTTGACTGCAGAATGGTCCTTTTGCAAATGGCATCCTGTCTTCGGAAGTCAATTTTATTTGTTTGGGAGGGCTGGCGTCTCCATTTTGCAAAAGCCAGTCGTCTGAGGCGAATTGCTGAAGCGCATTCTTCCGTCCACCATGGTGTGCGTGGGCGGCCGTTATAGCGGCAGGTGGTCAGGGGAAAAGTCTGTTTCCCAGCCGCCATGAGGGAGTCAGAAAGCCAACTAGCTTTTGCTTCAACTGAGGCGAGATTTGGGGGGGGATGTGCAAGCGAGGATTGGAATTTGGGCCATTCTTCTTTATTTATTCTCCAATGTGGACGGATTGACCTGGGGGGAGGGTTTGTGAGGCCACTTGAGGAGATGATCACTGGGAGATGGTCGCTTCCCATGTACTGGCCAGTGGAGACTGTTGAAGTGGTAAAGGATCCACTGCCAATGCACAGGTCCAGTGTGGATGACAGGGCCCTTGCTGGGTCCACCCTGGTGCAGAGGCCTGGGGGAGTGAGGAGGGAGAGGCGAGTTGAGGAGAGGAGGGATTGAAAGAGGGCAGCACCTGGGCGGCTGATGGTGGCCGTCGGATCCCAATGGGGGTGGGGGGCATTGAAGTCTCCCATGATGAGGCTTGTGGGGGAGAGTTGGTCGAAGTAGTGGTTGAATTCATCCTCTGTGACTGGGAGGCATGGATTATAGCAGACAAGGACATCGCACCAGGTTCCGCGGATGGCTATCTGAACAGCCAGGAGTTCTAGAAGACCGCGGGGGTATGGAATAAGAGAGCGGGGGCGGAAGCTGAGTCCCTCTTTGATGAGAAGGAGAAGGCCACCACCTCCCCTATTTGGCCTGTCTCTGCGCAGAATGGAGTAGCCTTTTGCTTTCGGAGAAAAGCTGGGGTGAAGCCAGGTTTCGCAGATTCCAACTATGGTGGGAGAGAGGGAGTTGAGAAGTAAGGAGAGGTCTTTCATTTTGTGGCGTAATGAACGGGCATTCCAAAAGATTATCGGGCTTGTTGGTGCCATTATGCCATGAAAGATGATATCATTTGGATGGCACTTGGGAGGAGAGTGATGAGGACCTGTTGAAGAGAGGAGCCCGATTGTAGAAGGGAGATGAATTCTTTTAGTAGATTTAGGAGCTTAGCTATGAATGGCTGTGTGGGAGGTGGTTCTTTGCAATGGAACTGTGGGACATTCTGAATGATTGGAGAGAGTGGATAACGCGGAGGGGTTGGAGAGGGTTGATGTCCAGGGTGATAGTAAAGTGAGTTAGCTTTCTTTGGCGTTGGTTTCCTGGGGACTCTCTGCGGGGGTGTGGCGGCGGGTAGTTGGGATGCGGTCTTGTAGTGGATTGCCTTTGGTGGGGTATGGGGGGGGGCAGCAGCAATCTCAGCATAGGTGATCGTAGGATGGCGCTTGTTTCTATTTGAGGCAATTGGGAGAGGGTGGGGATTTGATGGAGGCTTTGGTGTGGCTTCTTGGATGGAGCTGGCTGTGGTAGCCTTTTCTAAGTACATTGAGCGGAGTAATGCATGGGTGGTATAATTTGGAGTACCTTCCTCCACTGCTTTTTGTTGAATCTCTCTTGCTTTCTCAGTATAGAGGCAGCTGTTGGAAGAAGGTCGATGATCCTTATTACAGAAGTAGCAGTGTGGGGAATTGGTACAGTCTTGGCCTTCATGGTGACCACTGCACCTGTTGCATCTCTGGGTAGACTTGCACGTTAGAGTCCCATGACCAAAGCGTTGGCAGGTGTAGCATCTTAGGGGAGGGAGGTGGTAAGGGCTAACTTTATACGAGGTAAAGCCAAGCGCCATTCTTTCAGGGAGATCACCAGCGAATTTGAGACGAGCAGTATAAGTGGAGGCTTCAGGGTGGGTCGACAAGCGGGAGATTTCTACAAGACTGGCAGAGCTATTTTGGTCCAGGATTCGCAGATTTTCTTTTAGATCCTGCTCTTCTAAGGAGGCTGGAAGGCCAGAAATTCTGCCGAATTTGTACTTTCCCATGGAGGCGTCCTTAGGATGCCAGCATTTTACTGGCCAGTTCCCCAATGTGGTCACATCCTCTAAGTCCACTTCCAGTTTTTTTATGTCACATAGCTCTATCCTCATGGCAGTACCCTTGCCAAGAATCCTGCACGAGCCTTCTAGGATGAGTTTGTGGAAAGGAGAGGCATTGAGGGCAGAGGTAACTTTAAGAGGATGGATAAATATGGACTTGTCCTCTGCAGACTTGATAAGGACTACGTTGCGGGGGTTGGAGTCATCCTGATGGGGTGTGGCCTGAGGGCGGGATGGAAGAGGTCTGGCAGTGGCCTTCTTGGCAGATTTGTTTCCAAAACGAGGACGGTGGTCTACTGGAGACGATGGGCTTGGGCCACGCTTCCCCCTGGGGGTTAACATCTCCATCTTGGCCTCGCGGTGACCGAGGCTGGGCCTAGGTCTTCCGAGAGGAGGCCTAGAACTTCCGAGGCTAGGGCTGATTGGCAACGGAGTTGAACTTGGTATTCAGTGGTAGTCCGATGAAGAAGTGATCAAATGGTCAAATTGTATACTGCGATGTTATGAGAGATCGCGACTCCTAAAAGCTGCCAGACTTGAAGCTACTCTAAAGTTTATATTAGAAAATCTTATGTTATGTTAGTGATATCCAGGGACGAATCAGGGTTCAGGTTGTTATATCAGCGTTTGTAACGGGATAGGGCGTTCATATTGATTATCCTCTCCTCTTCCAAACACAGCAAAGTCTCTTTTTCTCTTGTCATTATATTTTCTCCGCATTTAAACCCCATAACAACACTGAGTCGATGATCCTCTCTACTTCTAACCTCATCCGACTGTTCTTGTGAATGAATCCACTTAAAAATCCTTCTATCGATCCCATGTGATTTAACTTTATTCAAAAATCGTAAGTGGCAGGACTTTAGTGCAAATAAGCACACTCGACCATCCACCTCGGAAGCGGACAGAGTACATAACGACCAGACGTTCTAATAAGTAACTAAACTCACTGTGATGAGTTTGTCAGAGAAGAACTCCATGGCCTCATCAACTGACCTAAAATCCTCGACTGGGAGAGAGAACGTAGTCATTTTCGGAAATGCAGATAACCGCTGTAGCAGCTGACATCTTTGAAAGCTCCTACAAAGTTCGTAAAGAGGCAGTTGGCAATTTGCCGTCTGAGAAAATTATGCATCTGGCCCAAAAATCTATTTTTGTACGACCTTTGATATCAATACGGTTACCTCAAAATCAAAGTACGACTCGTCCCAACCGCCAACTAATCAAAACCTTTGCACAACCCAATTCGAAATTAACAAATCAGAATGGACTTTCCTGTTTCCCGAGTCCCAAGCATATTTTAACGAACCGTTTTATTGAATCAGCGCTCCAGACAAGTTCCCCTCATTTATAACTTCAAAAACGTCGTGGCAGTACTATACTATATTTTATATAATTCCCCTATATTTTATATCTTATACACTACAATAGCCACCTTATATAGCTTACTCTTCTTAACATTATAATCATCAGTCATTTCCCTATGTTAAATATATATTATATATATATATATATATATATATATATATATATATATATATATATATATATATATATATATATATATATATATATATATATATATATATATATATATATATATATTATTCATTAGATTAAATATCTATAAACATACATTATATTCATTAACCGTATTATCAAATTCAAATTAGTCATATTACATTATTTGTTATTAAATTAATCTTGTTAAATTTATGCGTCAGTGATTTTAAAACCTTCCCGGTTGAAATAGTTATTCTAGATCACTTTTTCTCTTTCAAGTCATTTTTATCTTTAAATTCATATAGCAAGTTTTAATGGTTGCTATCTAGGCAAGTTTGTCATTAAACCAATCATATCAATCGCTATAATTGGTGCAATAGTACCTTTCTTTTTTTTTGTTAATTAAGTACGAGGGGCGGTCAATAAGTTTTTCGAATCGGTAGGGCAAAACAGAGGAAGGGAGATGGCTGTTTGTGGGGGTGTTACGACAAGTTAGGAAAATTCAGGACCTGCAGCCGCACGCTCCTGCCTCGTCTATTTAAGAAGCAGTAGCTGATCGCAGGTCGTCACTCACAGATTTTTCAACAATGGAGGAGGTTGACCACCGCGCAGTGATCAAATTTTGACCAAGGAAGGCAAGAATGCAAAAGAGATCCATGAACACATGGTTGCAGTGTACACCGACACCGCCCCTTCCTATGCAACCATTGCTCGCTGGAATAAAGAGTTCCGCCATGGTCGTGAGTCCCTTGAAGATTACCACCGTCGAGGATGCCCGTCAGACGTGAATAACGAGGACAAGTGGCCCGTGTGGAGAGGATGATCCTCGAAAATCGACGGGTCAAGGTCGAAGAAATCGAGCGAGAACTTGGAATATCACATGAAAGCGTTATCAACATCATCCACGACAATTTGGCCATGACCAAAGTCTCTGCCAGTTGGGTCCCTAGAAACCTCACGAAACCTCACGTCCCATGATCGACTTCAACGTCGTCAAAGTTCGGAGGAGCTGCTGCTCCTGTACAACCAATACTTGGGGGGATTCGAGTCACGTATCACTAGTGACAGGTGATGAAACGTGGGTCTATCACTGGGATCCCGAGACAAAGCTTGAAAGCATGGCCTGGAAGCACAGGGGTTCTCTGACCCCCATCAAGTTCCGGACCCATCCCTCAGCTGGGAAGATCATGGCTACCATCTGCTGGGATTATGAGGGAGTGTTGATGGTGGACTATGCGCCTCGTGCAAGGACCATCACAGGCCAATATTACGCCGAGGAACTGGCTGGGTTGAAGGAGTGCATCCGTCAGAAGCGGCGCGGCAAGTTGACACGCGGTGTCCTGCTCCCAGGCGACAATGCCTCTGTCCACAAGGCCAGAGTAGCATAAGCTGCCCTGTGCGAGTGTGGATTCGAGGAGCTCAACCATCTCCCCTACAGTCCAGATCTGTCCCCTAGCGACTACTTTTTATTCCGCCAGCTCAAGGTTGCACTGCGTGGACGCCGGTTTGGGGACGATGAAGATGTCCAGCTCGCCGTCCAGGAGTGGATTGAACAGCAGTCGGGAGATTTCTGGTTGTCGGGAATTCGAAGCTTCAGTGACAAGTGGCGCAAGTGCATTGAAGTCGAGGGTAGTTATATTGAAAAATAATAAAAAAACTTTTCCTCATATATCGTTCCTTATATCCGAATTGCAAAACTTATTCACCGCCCCTCGTATAATATAGTTTAACGTCTAGTAACGTAAAAAATATATTATTCTTTCCACGTGAGATTACGCTTGGCAACTACAGACTCAGCAGTTTCCCTCTCTCTCTTTCTCTCTCTTCTCTCTCTCTCTCTCTCTCTCTCTCTCTCTCTCTCTCTCTCTCTCTCTCTCTCTCTCTCTCAGTGACTCCGGCTAGGCTTAAGCCTACCGCCCTTTTTTCATCTTCGCTATAAGTTTGTTTTCATCTTACTTCAACCCCCTCATTTTTTTTAACCGGAAGTTTCAAAGACACACATCCCTTAGCCATGAATAGGCAAGCCACGACGTTTACCTTAACTGCCTTGACCACGCTAGCGAGCCAGGCCTCCTCAACTTCCATGACCACATGTGCGTTACGTGTGGCAGTTAGTTATCCTGTAGCTATGAAGCAGGATGTCAGCGCCTGAGGCACCAACCACACATCAATCAATCTTCTCGCTTTCGATGCGACCGATCCGAACACTCAGTTCGAAATATACGAGGTTCTGATGGCACATCAAGCCATAACCGATCAAGAGTGCATAATAAGCATCAGGCAAAAAGTCCCAATAAGTATCTTTGCTTTGTTTCGGGGAATTTTGTTACAAAGTGGGAGAAATGGTGCATGAGTGGAGTTGAGGCAAGCTTTCACACTTGAATTTGGGATATCCCAGGTTGAAAACTTAAGGAAAATGCTAAATACTCAACAAATGGATGATAGACGTCCCACGCGTTTCCTTGAGCATCTCAAAGAATTAATCAGGGTGAAGGGCGCTTCATCAGAGCTTTTTAACTCGCTCGGAGATTTTCATGCGTAGGATCCCTGACTACATTACGCCCCTCATCAAGATTGGTGAGCACAAGAGCGTGGGTGAAATCGCGAAAGCAGCAGAGATAATATATCTTAATCCTTACGTAAACTGGGGAACTGTCCCACAATGTTCTATTCCTCCCTCTAATCCATCTATTTCGCAGGTTCGGTCACCAACGACACCTTCTGACAATAGGCTGGACCCGTGTAACGCCTCATTTTCACATTCATCACCGGATTTGGCTTCCGCTTTGGAAAGTATAGAGGGAGAGCTGCAAAAACTAAAACTCCAATGTGGGACCGAGCGACTGAACGGTCAAAAGGGTGGACGGAGCGACAGGCGCCGTTCGTCCTCTCGAAGACGAAACCAACGAGTGCATTCTAGCACAAAAGGTGAGGCGCAGCATTCGCCTGCTCATTCTTTCGCCTACCCCCCCTACTCTTAAATTTTCTCACTCTCAAACTAGGAGTCTATGCTGGTACCATGAAAAATATGGTAGCGAAACGGTACACTGTACACAGCCTTGCCAATACTACCTATCATCCTATTCTCACTCTCAATCAAATAATGCTTACTCTTCACAAATTCGTCCTTCTAATCATAATGTTACTTTCATCCAACCAACTGATTGGTGCTGGTACCGCAACAAATATGGTGCACAAGCCATAAAATGTATACAGACCTGCACATATTTATAACCAGTACCTCTTCAATCTAACGCTATTCCACCAATTTCACATCAACAATCTATTCACTCTCCCCAAACTAATGCTCCAACTCACTCTTCTCATTATAATTCAAATTCTTCGACTAATTTAAACTGAGAGCGCAAGTGATCAATGGGTCTATCACCTCTGCCGTTCCTTCATTTCAGGTTGATCCACCATTTTGCATTTATGACCCAATCTCTGGTTTCTCATATTTAGTTGACACTGATGCTCAATGTATTGTTATTCCAGCGTCACTGGACTATAAAGCTTGTTTATCCTGTGATATTGTCCTTAAAGCCGCTAATTCCTCGGATATAAGGACTAAAGGAAGGCGCATCCTTCAGTTGGCTCTCGGCCTCCGTAGAGTTTTTCGATGGACCTTTATTGTTGCCGAGGTCGACTTTCCTATTCTGGGCCTAAATTTTCTCTCTGCCCAAGACCTTTTGGTCGACTCTCGTAACCGCAACCTTATCAATCGCACTACAATGCTCACAGTTTCGGGTTCATTTTTCCCGTCACAGAGTTCTCTTCTCTCTATCCAGTTTCCTACAGCCAATCCACAGTTTCAGCGCCTGCTACAAGAATTTCCTGCAATTAGCATACCATCCTCTAAATACAGGCCTATTAAACACAATGTAGTTCACCGGATAGATACGACTGGAAGGCCTGTATTTTCCCACCCCCGTCGATTAGCTCAGATAAACTCACCTTAATGAAGCAGGAGTTCACCTTCATGGTGGAAGCTGGCATAGCTAGCCCATCTACTTCTCCTTGTGCCTCTCCGCTTTATATTGTACCCAAATCTACCCCCGGTGAGCACAAACCTTAAGGTGGCTACAGGCGCCTCAATGCTTGTACTATCCCCGATAGATTTCCTCTGCCCTATCTGTCCGATTTCAATTCTACTCTTTCTGGTTGTTCGATCTTTTCTCCACTCGATCTAGTACGTACTTTTAACCAGATCCCTATTCATCCAGATGACGTAACAAAAACGACTATCACCACGCCATTTGGTACTTTCGTCATGAACAGGATGCCTTATGGTCTTCGTAACAGTGGTCAGACCTTCCAACGTTTTATGGATCGGGTTATGAGAGGTCTGCCTTTCGTCTTCTGCTACATAGACGACCTCCTGATAGCATCTACGTGTTTAGAGGAGAATCTGTCTCACCTTCGTCAGGTTTTCGCTCGACTTGAAGAGTACGTTATCGTAGTCAACACTTTCAAGTGTCTTTTTGGTGTCCCCTAACTCTCCTTCTTGGGTCACCATGTCTCGAGTACAGGGATTAACCCACTCGAAGAGAAAGTTACCGTGATGCGAAACTTTTCTCGTTTCTGTGGCATGGATAATTTCTACCACCGATTCATACCTAATTGTGCTAAGGTCATGCAACCTATCAACTCTTTGCTCAGCAAGACCACAAAAAAATCTCCTTTTGAATGGTCTGCTGAAGCGTGCGATTCGTTCTCTCGCACCAAAGAGGCTATTTCCAGAGCTGCTGGATTGGCTCATCCTTCTCCAGGAGCCCCCATCAGCGTTGCCTCCGAGGCATCCTCAGCCCACGTAGGTGCAACATTGCAGCAGAAAGTTGGTGACCAATGGCAACCTCTTGCGTTCTTTTCTCGCGTTCTTTCAGACTCTCAAAAGAGGTATAGTACGTTCTCTCGAGAGCTCCACGGAATATACCTCGCAATCCGCCACTTCTGACAATACTTGGAAGGACGTGACTTTTCCATTTTTACGGGCAATAAACCTTTGGTCGGTGCTTGTTCTTCTCATATTACTTCGTTAGTACACATTACAGTTGACACTTGTCATCTAGACTTCATCCCGCAGTTGACGAACGATATTCGCTATGTTCCTGGCTCTTCAAACGTCGTACCAGTCGCGCGCTCTCGCATTTCAGTGATTTCGGGCACGCAACTCTCCTGCATTGCGTCCATCGTTCATGCGGCAATATCGCTTGCCCAGGAACAAGATGAAGACACGCAAACGCTGCGTCACTCTTCTCAAGTCGTCGTTCGTGAGATCAATTTGCCGGACAGTCCTTCTAGGCGCATCCTGGTTGACTACTCATTACCTGACCCTCCTCGTCCTCTCATTCCTCTCGCTTACCGTTGGCACATTTTCGACCAAATTCAGAGTCTCTCTCATGCTGATGTCAATGCCACACGCAAGCTCGTTGCCCAACGCTTCCTTTGGCCAGGTATGAATGCCGACGTGGCAAAATGGACTCGCTCATGCCTGCCATGCCAGCGCGCCAAAGTCCATCGTCACACAAAAGCTCCTCTGGTCTCTTTTCCTCTTCCTTCGTCGCGTTTTTACGCCGTTCACGCCGATCTAGTAGGTCCTCTTCCTTACTCTTGTGGTTGAAATTATCTTCTCACCATGATTGATCATTTTACTCGTTGGACAAAGGCAGTTCCTTTCTCAGACATCAGAGCTTCAACAGTCACTCTAGCTTTCGTCTCAACATGGTTTGCTCGTTTTGGTGTTCCCTCAATGATCATGACTAATCGTGGCAGCCAATTTGAATCCCACCAGTGGGATGCACTCATGCCAGTGATTGGTTCCTTTCGCCTTCGTACCACAAGCTACCACCCCCAAAGCAACTCGGCCGTCAAACGTTTGCACCGTACGCTCAAGGCAAGCTTACGCTCCACCAATCCTAATATTACTTGGGTGGACAAGCTACCTTTGATTCTGTTGGGCATTCGTTCGTCCTTGAAAGAGGATTTGGCCTGCTCTGCAGCAGAACTAGTTTACGGTACTCAACTTCGTCTGCATGGTCAATTATTTTCTTCTTCTGAACGACCTCTACCTCCTCACCTCAATCCTGCTTCTTATGTACACGATTTTGTAAGGGTAATGGCTGAGGTTAAGCCTACCGCCCCTAAAGTTCCTGCTAATCAGAGACCTTTCGTGCCGAAAGAGATGTAAACTTGTTCCCATGTCTTTGTCCGTCGCGATTCTACTCACTCTTCATTGCAACCCGTTTATGACGGACCCTTTCTCGTCATCTCTAGGAAGCCGAAATTCTATGCACTGCAGTTTGGCGCCAAGCAAGATACTGTTTCTCTGGATCGCTTGAAACCTGCCTTTATTGATGCTGTTCATTCTGAGCAGTCCTCATTTTCCTCTTCTACTATCTCTAATAATGGTATAGTGATTCCCCTACCTCATCATCATCTAACCTAATCTCCTCTACCTCGCACATATCTCCATCTCCTTCCCGATTGCTGCCGCCTCCTCTTTTGTTGCAGAAAACCTCGTCGTCAGAGCTGTCCAGTCAGGAGACCATTCCTCCACCTATGATCACCCCACAACCAGCAAGACAGGCACAGAGCGTCCTGCTATCGCCAGACGCCAGCTCGAAGAGGTCACCCAAACGGATCACCATCAATCCGTCCACTCTTGCTAGTCACAGTGCCTCACCAACATTTTGTGCCATTCCCAGCAATCGTCATCATACGGTCTGGTCGCATTGTCAGAAGGCCTCGGAGATATCTGGATTAGCGTAATACTTTTTTTGTAACAGGTTGGGTAACTCTCTTGGGGGGAGTATTGTAGCAGCTGACATCTTTGCAAGCTCCTACAAAGTTCGTAAAGAAGCAGTTGGCAATTTCCCGTCTGAGAAAATTATGCATCTCGCCTAACAATCCATTTTTGCACGACCTTTGATACCAATACGGTTACCTCAAAATCAAAGTACGACTCCTCCCAACCACCAACCAATCAAAACCTTTGTACAACACAATTTGAAATTAACCAATCAGAATAGACTTTCCCGCTTCCCGAGTCCCAAGCGCATTTTAACGAACACTTTTATTGAATCAGCGCTCCAGACAAGTTCCCCTGATTTATAACTCAAAAAACGTCGTGGTAGTATTATACTATATTTTATATAATTCCTCCATATTTTATATCTTATTCACTATAATATCCACCTTATATAGCTTACTCCTCTTAACATTATAATCATCGGTCATTTCCCTATATTCAATATAATATATATATATATATATATATATATATATATATAGATATGTGTGTGTGTGTGTGTGAGAAACCACCTCTGTGATGCTTGGAGCGGGCGCGGTATAGATATTAAGATAATTGGTTTAATGACAAACTTCCCTAGATAGCAGCCATTAAACCTTGATATATATATATATATATATATATATATATATATATATATATATATATATATATATATATATTATATTCATTAACTGTATTATAAAATTCAAATTAGTCATATTCCATTATTTGTTATTCAATAAATCTTGTTAAATTTATGCGTCGGTGATTTTGAAACCTTCCCGGTTGAAATAGTTATTCTCCATCACGTTTTCTCTTTCAAGTCATTTTATCTTTAAATTCATATAGCAAGGTTTAATGGCTGCTATCTAGGCAAATTTGTCATTATCTATAACGCGCCGGCTCCAAGCATCACAAGCATCACGGAGGTGGTTTCTAAGGCTGCAGTGGCCCATAAAATGATATTTAAATGTGAAAATAGTCACTAGCGTAAAGGATATCAAGTAACCTCTGACCCATAAATCTAGTTTTGCATCCGGAGAGTTCAAAGACAGATTAAGACAATAAAATGAAGCGGTTCTAAGGCAAAGATACGTAAACTCACCCACATTCAGGACACATATTTTGAACTTTGCGATCTGGTTGGAAGGACCTGATTCTGGGATCGATACTGGGGCTTACCGTTCAAATGCCCTGGCAGGATAAAGGGCGGCGACGGAAGTACCCTGCGGTGAAGTCGGCTGACGGTGGAATGTGTGCGGAAATAAAAGTATACCATCTATCCAACTGTAGCTAATTGGCTCTTTAACCAAAAAATTGAAAACAAACGACAACTCTCACCTTGAAGAAAGATATAGTAGTTCCTAGGATAAGACGCTGCCATCGAAACTTTCCTCTTATTAGATTATAGTAGACGAAAGTATCAATCAATCTGTAGTTAATTGTTAATCGGTAGCCAGCGTTCTTATTCAGTGCTCAGCGTGTCACCGATACTCCTAGTACGGTTGGAGCGTCGTTCTTCTGTCGTCTTTTTTTCTTCATTCTCGGTATATAGTATTGGAAAGAAATGCGAGAGTATAAGGGAAGGAATGACTGAAGAGGAAGAAGAAGGTGAGGTGATATATGAATAATTGATATTATTTAAAAGCTGCACTGCCATTAGCTGGAAGGAGGTACTGAGAGCTAGAAGAAGAACAGCCGCATCATGCTTGGTGTAAATCGCTCATCCTCCTGTCCGACTGCCATCCCGTGGTAGTGTGATCGCAAAGCCCTTAATACCCATGGAAGGTGGGCACGGGACGCGCGTCCAGCATGATCTCAGGTAGACAAATAGTTAACTGGGAACAGGAGGAGGCTAGTATCTGCAGCTCCGCACAGTTGGCCCGAAGTTACGGCAATTCATTCGAAGTAATATGCCCTCAAGGGCTAGCTTGGAAGAGATGCGGGGGCCCTTTTCCAGATAAAGATCCTTGCCTAGATGTCTATGAACTTCCTAGAGGCCGAATTCTGGGGGAAGGGGGATGCTTGCTGTCGAATGCGCTGAAGGCAATGTCGACTCTAAAGACTTACTCGGGGAGTTAAGGCTCGCTATGCTAGTCTTTTCCTTCCTTCGCTTTGGAGCCTTCAGCGGGTGGGGCGGCTACTGATGCGGGGTTTGCTCTTTTGACAGGTCCCAGCTTGGGGGGCAGCATGGGACCCGAGGGTCCTTAGGGACTCTCCACCTTTTGGGGTCCAGCCTGAGAAATGCCAGAAGTTTGACTCAGGACCACCTGCAGGGAGGTTGCCTTCTTTAAATCTAACGATTAGGTGGCGGCGCGCTGCCATTTTGACTTGCTGGAAACAGTCACGCGAGGGAAAGCACTAGTTTTAGCTAAGTGATGGCGTTGGCCCGTGGAATCGCCAGCTCTACCGTGAGAGCTAGAAACGACAAAAATGTTCCAAATTGGCGCGGGAGGAACCGTGTTTGAAGGCCTGGGTGGGTCAGGAGCCGAGGGTGCCTTCTTAAGTTCAGAGATGTAGGAAGTGGCAGGTTGTACAGGGCGTAAAAGGACTACTTCCTTGCCCTCTCTTAAAAAGAGTCGGCCCGCAGTCTGAACGGCTAGGACCTCCTTCTCGAAAATATAGCAGTTACATTGCTTCGAGGAAGCAGCCCGCGACTCGCAAGAATTCACACGCTTGGCATTGAATAATAAGGATTTATCAAGCAAATCCTTTGAGCAGTTTGGGTACATTTCGGGCTGACCCACCTTGAACGTCTGCATTTTCGATTTGTACTACTGATGCGGTGGCAATGGCAACCTATTTTACCATCATGGCAAAAATGTCTTAACGCAGTAGCCATACCAACCGACACGCACAAACTCAGAGAGCCTGCTACGGCCAAACGTGAAAAAAGTGTAGGGGTGGGTCTTGAGGTTCCCCACGTTTTCTCATCGTATTTTTTAAATGGATCACTTCTCGGGTGGCCAGCTCTTCGTTAGGCTTCTAAGGAGTAGCCCACAAGTTCCCTTGCATAAGCCACCTGTCGCATAAAAGTCTTGACAACGTGCCTTTCTCTACAGAGGCGAGTCATCGAGTGTCCGAAGAGCGCTCATCATGGTCGCATTGGAAGGGTCCACCGCATTTAGCAGAAGGGCCCTCGTCTTTTAAACGCTCCGCCTTCGGTTCGCTCCTTTGAACCCTAGCTAATGCCTAGTGCTCATGGAACATGTGTCAATTGGACAACATGTTCTCATAACTAGAACGAATAATTAAGAAACCCTTGAAGTCGGCTGCTCGAAGACGGCAGGCAGCATTTCGATGAGGATCCCCTACTCCAGGGTGGCTCCACTTATCCTACTTGAAACTTCAGGCATATTCATGGTGCGGGTTTTCCTGCTCGATGACTCATCGGGGTTGGACGTGCTACTCGCGGCCTGGTTACTTACCGAATCAACAGAGAATCCGTCTATCCCTGGAACCCCCCCATGAAGGAAAAGAATAAATGAACTTCCCTTTGGCCGGGACGAGCCAGGCTCAATCATATATCATATCCTTCTCCGAAATGGGGAAGTCAATGTCTGACTGATGGGAGTGGGGGCACCAATCAGGGAAGGATTCCTACTCACCACCTGATTTCTCGGGGGTCCGTGCCGCCTCAGAAGAATGTTGCACTTGGGTGTACTTAAATTCGGCGGGAGACACCACAAAGGTCATTCATTGTTCGCTGCCTTGGAAAACACTGCCAGTTGGGCGAGTAGGGAGCATCTCCGGGACCATTACCAGTATAGGTGTTAGAGATTACCAGTTATGGTTGTACGGGTTACCACGTATAGGTGATTGAAGGGATAATTGGTTACTGAGCGCTAACCTTGGGCTGACTCTGTTGTGGTTTATGGCCAAGTAGGTATGTGCGTTTAATTCGTAAATGAGCGAATCCGTTCTATTTTTCTCAAAGAGTGCTATAATTCAATTCTTTAACCAGGGAAGATTCGTACTGTGATATATCTATTGCCCTTGCAGCGTTCAAGGATCTAATTAAACAACTCAGCCAAAAATATACTTTTAATTACATAAAAGAATGAAATATTAAATCTTTAAATACACTTTCGCAGGGAATGGGAAATAACAAAAAATGAATAAGTTTTGGATTCGTCTTACCTTTAACTCAGAGGGAGTCGACAGTTGGGTGACCTTGAAAGAAAGCCTCTTCGATGAGTTGATTTGAGGCGAGTTGGACTGGAGAACTCCTCGCTGACGTGAGGAGGTCTGGGAAAACAGCTGATGCTTCTCACTGAGTGGTGAAGGCACGTGGCGAGGCTATTCGGGAAAAAACAGCTGATGCTTCTCCCGGGGAGGTGGAGGCGGGAGGTGGAGGCGGGTGGCGAAGCTTCTTGACTTAAAAATGTAAGTGAGGGAATCTTGGAAGAACGGAAGTTCTCCAGATCCTTGTGTTACAAATTCGGGGTTCTCGATGATGAGACTTAACCAAGAGATGGATCTTTTCTCGAATGGGAATTCACGTTGGTATTCCTCAATGGTGAGGGGTATCTCTGTTTTTTTACAGAAAACTGAGATAATGGATTTTCTCAGGACGAGAATGGTATGAGAGTTGGTCTCGATACCACTGGTCTGGTCTTCTAAGCGACCAAAGGAACGGCCTCGGGAGGGAAAGTCCCGCTCGGTTCCAACTATCTTCTTGATTCCCTGCTTGATTCAGGGACTCGTCTTCTTCTCTCTATTGCTACGCGGATTCTCCTTGCATTTCTCAAGATCGATCTATATATACGTCGATTATCCCCTGGAGATGGGGAGAGACGAGGGAATTTAGGAGGGGCGAACCCTAATTAGCCCACAGTTAAGCCTCTCTCCCAGGGCAAAATCTCCAACACTGTGACACTTCGCCCCTTCTGGTTTACGCACAGCGAAGGTGAGATTTTGTCTATTTGGCGAAAATAGACATAAACAATCGGTATGGGCAGTGAGCCTGTTCATAGATTTTCTGCCGACGAAGCCTTAGGCAGCAAGATTTTCATTCTAAAAGCTCTCACACCCTCATATGTTTATATTAACGGACTACGAAATCTGGTGACCAAAATCCTTCTTTGCACGCGACATCGAAGGATCTTTGGTCAACGGGAAAAAAAGGCGGGGGGTAAAGTCTTGGCCCATATGCAGCGTAACGGTTGAGGCTGTGTAAACAAACAAGCGTCTGTTTGTCCTCATTCTATTCATTCCTCCACAGACTCCCTTTGGAGATGACTAATCTCTAGTTTGGTTTTGACATTGTAGGCTACGCAAGAGGAACGGTTGATTACACGTAGGGGAAGGATATCTCAGAAGGCGGATTATCAGATTCTTTATTGGACGGAGACTCGCATAACCCTGGATTTAAAATTGCATCAGCAAAGTGCCTCGCAGGAATAGGGAAAATTGTCTAAAATGTCCACGCACACGTGTATATACTCGTATATATATATATAGACTGATCAGGAATAAAAGGGAAAGCCGTGAATTCAGATTGTGGGGGAATTCAACGTGGAATTTCTTTTCCAGCAAAGAAGTGACCTCTATGCGCTGGAGGAGATTCTAGAAGTTGGTTAGGCTTAAATTGGTAAGCCTTCTTCCCTCCCCATCCATAAGCGGTAGCCTCGAACCGCATCCACCACGGACCACCTTTACGCGGGTTAGAATCGCCTCGGCGTAAAGATTCGAGGCCATTCGAGAGTAGCGCTGTTTCCCCCAACCCCGCGGGGAGAGCCTCGGCTATTTATAGGACTCGTCTTCCATATGGGAGACACAGAGTTGAGGAGTCTCGCCCGGACCCAAGAAGTTTTCTCTAGTTCCAAATCAGGTGGTAACGACAAAACAAAGTGACGGCGGAACTTTTGTGTTTTGGAATTAAGCCAGCCAGTGTGGTAATTCCATTTGACGATCGCCACCGAGCGATTTTTCCGACTCCACTCATCAACTCCTGTCGAAGCCCTCCTCGTTCGCCCCTCGTTTTCGGGTGGCCGAAATACTCTCCCCTGGACCGAACGTTACCGCCCCCATCCCTTTTGGAGAACCGCCATCACGTTAATTTCCCGCTCAGAAGCTCCGAGCGCCCTCGCCTCACGTTTATCGCCTGCAGAAGACATCCGTGAAGCCTTACCCTGACGTCTCACCCGGAATTCTCCGTAAGCCAACCCCTCTTCCCTTTCAGTAACTCATTTGAGTTAATCCTCCCTATTTGAATAGTCTCTTTCTGTAATACATTAAATTTTAACTTCAGAGTCTGATCCATAACTACAATCCCCCCCCCCCTTCCTCGTTTACTGATGTAATTTTGCCCATTAATTCTCTGATGTAATTTTGCCAATTAATTCTCTTATTTTTATGTAAATAAAATTATATTTTTGTAGATGCCTCTTTAAATAACCTTGAGCTTTGCCATTGCCCAAATTTCACCTGACCTCGTTGAACTCTTATCTTGTTGTTCCGCGCGTCGAAACTCGTAGCGTTCGGTTCCTTGTCTGTTCGCCTTTAAGTTATTGGTCCCTCCCCCATAGATATAATATGGTATTGATATAATGTAATGTCATACCACGACATATATATCAATAAAAATTTGGCGACAGTGTAATAAAAACGAGCACTTCTTGTCTGGAAAAGGTATTAAGACGAGACAGTTGTCGCCGCTTCAGGTGATATAAAAGGGATTAATGTCGGTAGAGAAAATCCCGCCCTGCGGGCAGAGCTAAAGACGGCGTGCCCTGGAGTCACGAAGAGGCCACGCCTTTCTCCTGCCCTACTAATAGAAGAAAAATGGAGAACGCATCCTCATTCTTGATTCTAATTCTCGATATCAGAGTCGCCCCGTTATTAATTACATTTCGTTTGACATAGCGAAGTTCCCGTCTTAACCGCCTAAGTCTTGTTCTCGTTATTCTCGCTTTCTTGACCGGTAGTAAGAAATTTTCCTGACCGTACTCTGTAAACACGAGCCTCATTTTTCTCTAGCTTGTTTGTTTTGTTCGCTTGGAATTAAACCTTATTTTTTACGTTTTCACCCTCAGTCATTTCTCGATCACAAGCCTTCGGTAAGCCAAACCTAGCCGATATATTATTCAAGTATCTTTTGGATTCAGACCCAAACTTAACACCACCTATTACTTCACCCCGGGGACGGTAGGGACCTCGCGAAATATCCGCGTCATTTTTAACCATAACTGGAACTGTTACCTTAACCCGTCTGTACCATAAAGCGGCATCCCTGGACGGCCTTTCTCCTCCTACCCTCAAATGGTAACTTGTGATCATCCCTAAATCACGCTATAAAGGTAACGATAACGTGCCCTTCCTGCCTCAACCTTAAGTGGCAACCCCTACGTCTCTACCAACAAATTGGTAACCGGTGGTCGTTTTCCTTTATACGTATAAAACCTGCCCCCCACCCCCCACCCTATAGGCCTAGGCGCAATGAATTCGTGTTGGTGTATGTCGGGTATTTGAGGCTAGCCTATTAATATCGGGGTCTACTTTTGACCTACGTTTTCTCTTCTCTAGCTGACAGTTGACCTTGTTACTGATGACGGAACTTTTTTTGTTTTACTGATCTCGGGGTCTACTTTGGATGTTATTTAACGTGTCGAAAAATGTAGGCGTGGCCCACTGTTGGCCAATCGTGTGGTTTGGGTGGGGCTTACACGAATGGACAGTTTATTCGTGTGTACAAGGGGGTAGAGAGAAAATGAGCAGGGAGTTTTGATTCAGACATCTGCTAGATAATTTTATCGTGGGAACAGAGATAATTTTAGGAAATAAAATTTTGTGTTTCACGGCTGTGTGGCAATAGATAAAGACCCAGCCGAGGTAGACTTCTTTTTTCAGGCCTCAATTTACTCTTAGTCTAAGAAATCTTGGTCCTTTCATGGGATCGTAAGATTATCTACAGTACCACCTCTTTCGCTGCATTCGGCTCCTTTTCTCCTAAAAAAGATTCTGTTCTGTCTGTTCGTCTGTCTTCGAACAAACCTCATTTTCAAAGTCTTTTATAGGAGTTTCCGGCTCTTCCGTTTCCTCCTTCTGAGGAAAGGTCGATTAAACATAAAGTGGTATACCGAATGAACTAGACAAACCGACCTGTTCTCCCTCGTTCTAGATAAACTTTCTACACTGGGTAAGGAAATTCAATATATGTTAAATGCTGGCCTTACCCGTCCTTCAACGTCTCATCGGGCTTCTCCACTCCACGAGTGCCGAAGAATACAACCGGCGATTTCAAGGCTGTGTGCGATTACAGTGCTTTGAATGTTTGCGCTATCCCGGACAAGTAACTCTTAGCGTACCTATTCGATTTTATTCTCTCCTCCGTTATTTTTTCTTTCTAGTTTTGATCGCATTTTTGACCCCAGTATGTTCCAAAGACCGGAATCACCACTCTATTTGGCTCTTTATAGATGATTTAAATGACTTGTAGTCTTCGTAACAGAAGTCAGACCTGCCAAGAGTTCACGGACCAGGTTCTGAGGTTTTTCCTTCGTTTTTTGATACACAGACGACCCACTGATAACGTCATCGTTGTTCGAGGCATACCTCTCTGATGGTTATCAGATCTTATCATTTGTAAAATTACGGTATCTTATTCAATACTGCTAAGTGTCTCGTCGGTGTCTCGCAGTTCTTTCCCAGATACATATTTCTCTGGGTGGAATTCGTCTTCTTCAGGATAAAGTTGCTGTGATATAAGATTTCTCATAACCTCTCTTGCTAAAGCAACTCTGTCGTTTCTGTTGGATGGCCAATTTCCTTAACTAATTCCTTCTTAATTGGGAGGAGGTCATGCATCCGTTGAAGGTTCTGATGTTGAAAACTGAGAAAAACTATTCTCTTCACTTGTCTCCTAAGGCATATGAAACATCTTATCTCACAAAAGAAGTTATTGCATCTGCTGTTTGTTTGGCATATCCTTGTCATGGGGCCCCATCACCGTTGAATCGATAGCTCCTTCCACTCACATATGAGTGACACTACAACAGAAGGTTGATGACCCACGACAACTTCTCCCTTTCTTCTCGCGTTCTTGTTTTGACCCTCAAAAAAGGTATAGCAGGTTCTTTCGAGACCTGTTTCGATTTCACCGCGCACCCCGTCAATTTCGTCCTGATTGGAAAACCGTTATTTTGCCATTTTCACGTACCGCAAGTCTTTTGTTTTTTTTTTGCATTTTTGGTTTGGATTACCTCTCCCGTAAATTTTGTAGTTGATTCCCAACATTGTTTCTATATTGCAACTCAAGAGCGACGTTTGCTCTGTTACTGGCTCTTTAAAAATACTCAACCTACTCTTTCCTATTTCGTTGATCTCGGATAAGTAACTATATCTCACCCTTTCCCCGTGGATCATTTGACTCTATCGCTAACTCAAGAGCAGGACCAAGTGACAAGCATTTCATAACTTGCTGTTCAAGAAGTTGAAGTGACGGAGTGGGCTAATAAAGTGAAGTGGGCTTTTTTTTGGACTGACTGTCCTTATCTGGTTCCTTTTTCTTACCGTCAGTATGTTTGCGATCAAATTACCGGTCTAACTTAATAAAATATAAACGAGTGTTGTTTATTTGTTAATCGAGAGCAAAATGACACTTCAACTACCACTCAACACGTAGTATGGGGAAACAAACACGTGATGGGAGAAATAACGTCGCTTTTAAGCATTGCATCCACGTGATGGTCCTCGTGTAGCTTACAAGTAATTTTCGAAGCTCAAATGCGTGAGAAAGTATAGGAGCGGGCTCATGGAATGCAGCCCTTATCAATCCGAGTATTTAAACAAGACAAGAAGTCTCTCCCCAGTCCCTTCCAGCCACACTGGGAGCGGCTGAGACAAACGCCACCCGGGCTGCGTTCGCCATTACTCAAACGACGGGCGATAGTCCCCCCTTGTATGGGGTAAGCTCCCTCACTTCAGGCGTTCATATGTACTCGTGTAAGGAAGAATCAAGAGAGATTTGTGCAAGAGAAGCTCCCGAGAGTAGACGATCTTACTCCTCCTCGATACGCCGAAGTCAAGGAAACGTGGTGGGATAAAACCGAGTATCCCTCCTTGGATAAAACAAATATCCACCCTAGAACTAGTTAAGAACTCTTCTCCCCGTAAAAATACCCGTCTGACTCCGCTCAACGACGCCATCTCCAGACAAGAACCAAGTCTTATCCCAAAAGGCTTCAGTGAAGATTAATCTTAGCGTAGTGCCCCCTTGATTACGCATAGTCAATCAAACAAACCGTTTGACGTCTCGTAGAAACTCACCCTCCACGTTTTCTTCAAAGGAAGTTACACTGGAAGAATTCCCAGCCTCCCTTCTCGAAGGATGTGCTTCCCCCTCCCCCCCCGTCATTTCGAAAGAATACTTCAACTACAAGCAAGTTGACCCTGGACCCGGCCGAAGTGACCCAGCCATCATCTCACCGCTTCGCCGGAAACGACCATCGTCTCCCCCAACCCCTCCATTTTTGTACAAGGTATTGTAACGAATATTTTAGTTCCCCAAATTTATAATTGCCGTCTACCGCTCCCCCATTATCACTTGTGTGTTTACCATGTCCTCGTGTAAAGTTCAAATTTAATTCTATCCAACCTACACAATTTTATTGCATTTTAAATACCTAGTCTTCGTACTAGCCCGTTCACCACTGTAACTACTTGTTTTATTATACGTCTGTTTATTGTTGTACCATTTAATTTAAATTATTAATATTTATTAAAGTCTGTTTTTGCTGACTCTTTTACTTTCCGACCCTTGAGCTCATCCTAGCCGTGTAATAGCCTGTAATTAAGTGAGATTTTGAACTCTCAGCCAATACAAAGATTTAAAGTAGCCCTCCCTTACGATGATCTGACCTCGTAACCGGACCTCGGCCTACCCAAAGTTATTAAAAGAAAATCCCCGCGCACTCTGAAATCAAATATAATAGATGTATGTATTGCATATAGAGCTATACCACGACATATAGTAATATATATATATATATATATATATATATATATATATATATATATATATATATATATACGAGAGGCGCTCAATAAGTTTTGCGAATCGGTAGGGCAAAACAAAGAAAGGGGGATGGCTGTTTGTGGGGGTGTTACGACAAGTTATGACAAGTCAGGACCTGCAGCCGCACGCTCCTGCCTCGTCTATTTAAGAAGCAGTAGCTAATCGCAGATCGTCAGTCACAAATTTTTCAACAATGGAGAAGGTTGAGCACCGCGCAGTAATCAAATTTGTGACCAAGGAAGGCAAGAATGCAAAAGAGATCCATAAACGCATGGTTGCAATGTACACCGGCACCGCACCTTCCTATGCAACCATTGCTCTCTGGAATAAAGAGTTCTGCAATGGTCGTGAGTCCCTTGAAGATGACCCCCGTCCAGGACGCCCGTCAGACATGAACAACGAGGATAATGTTACCCGTGTGGAGAGGATGATCCTCGAAAATCGACGGGTCAAGGTCGAAGAAATCGAGCGACAACTTGGAATTGCACATGGTAGTGTTATCAACATCATCCACGACAATGCGGCCATGACCAAGGTCTCTGCCGGTTGGGCCCCTAGAAACCCCACAACCCCATGATCGACTTCAAGTCGTCAAAGTCCACAAAGCCAGAGTTGCATAAGCTGCCCTACGCGAGTGCGGATTCGAGGAGCTCAACCATTCCCCCTACAGTCCAGATCTGCCCCCTACGACTACTTTTTATTCCGCCAGCTCAAGGCTGCACTGCGTGGACACCGGTTTGGGGACGATGAAGATGTCCAGCTCGCCGTCCAGGAGTGGATTGAACAGCAGTCGGGAGATTTCTGGTTGTCGGGAATTCGAAGCCTCAGGGAGAAGTGGCGCAAGTGCATTGAAGTCGAAGGTAGTTATATTGAAAAATAATAAAACACTTTTCCTCATATCTCGTTTCCTTATATCCGAATTGCAAAACTTATTGACCGCCCCTCTTATATATATATATATATATATATATATATATATATATATATATATATATATATATATATATATATATATATATATATTAAAATCTGGTGTCAAGTGAAGTGTGTTAGGTGGATTTAAAAAGGGTTTTTTTTAGATCTTTTGAAGTTCCCGTATTTAAAATGTGTGTACGTGTGTACCTAGATCTAAACAGAGTCGAGCGTAGAATTTCCTAGGCGGATTAGGTAAAGTGATAAATTTTTTTTTTTTCCTCGTGCATTAAGATTGTCCCAGAGATAGGAACTAGAATAGTTCGTTAGTGTAGGTAAAAGTTTGCGCACACGCTGTAGGTCCATATTTGGCGTGATTTTTATTTTTTGTTATCACAAACAAAGCTAAGAAAATTTTGAAAAAAATATGGCTTCATTTGAAGTTTTTAAAGCGCAAGGCGAATCTCTTGGCCTGTCTGGAAGAGATTTGGTAGAATATATTCAAAATGAAGAAGGACATGTTAGGGAAGAAATAAGAAGTAAAGAGAAACTAGAACAAGGAAAAGAAGAAAGAAATCGTGAACAAGAAGAAAGACAACGTAAGCTAGAACAGGAAGAAAGACAGCGACACCAGGAAGAAATGCCACAAATACGCTAGCACGAAGTGGAAATGATGCGAGCCAAGCAGAAACACAATCTGTGAGTGGCAGATCGGAAGCCCCGCAAGGTGTCCCCCTTAAACTCCTTATATTTAAGGAGGGCGAAGAATTTTCCTCATTTCTAACGCACTTTGAGAAAATTCTCGAAATCAATCACATTGATTTGGAAAAGGAAGGAGTAGCGAAATTGCTCCCCTTGCTCACCTCGAAATTGAGAGATATCTTCATCTCATTGCCCCGAGAATGTACAATTAATTATTCTACCATCAAGGCTGAATTACTCGCAGCCCATAGTATGACCCCTGATTACTACCGCCATAAGGTCCGTGGCGCCAGGATCCTACCCGGTCAAACGTTCCGACAGTTTGGGTATACCCTCCAAAGAAACCTTAATTTTTGGCTAGAGTCGTCAAAGATTTCCCCCGATTATGAGTCATTATTAGATTTTGTTTTGAGCGACTAGTTACTGGCTTCGCTGCCTCACAGAGATCCGCGCAGCCGTGAAGGAACGCCGTTGTCGATTCTTCAAGAAATGTGTTGAAGAAGCAGACGTCTTCGCGGCAAGTCATAACTTGTACCCTAAGGACTCCAAGAAGCCCTCCCCCACGTCTCCTAAATCGAAAACCGGAAATCCCCGATTTAATCAAAAATCCCAGTCGAAGTTTGTGTAAATTCCAGGCCCCTTCAAACCAAGAAGTTTTCCCTCTACTGAACCTCGAGACGTGAAGCCCCCTTTCCAGTCTTTGCCTCCAGCATCCTTCCCAAAGAGACCCATTGTATGCTATACGTGCGAAGTTGCGAACCACATAAGTTCAAACTCTCCCCAGAACTCTAAATTTCGGAGCAACTCCCCTCAACAGGTTCACCAAGTAAGAGCCACTGCCGCTTCCCCTCTTCTTCCCGTTGAACCCCCCGTTCCTTCATCTCCCCAAGGCCTACCGGATCACCAAGTGAATTTTATTTTTAATAAGAGCTCACCAGGAGCCCTAAAATTTGAGAGTGGTAGTGTAAACAGCTGTCGTACGTCCAATATCGTCCGTGATACAGGGTGTACTTGCTTTATTGTGTTTAAGAAGCTTCTCCCCCCTGTGTCCCCTGAGCACGATAAATTTGCAGTAGTCCACGACTACTTAGGACGTTCCAACCGCTTCCAAATTGTAAGGTGCTACATCGACTGTTAGTACTTTAAGGGCTGGGCCGAAGCAGTTTCGGCCCCAATTAAATTCTGTTCGGTATTAATTGGACAGAGTCTCAAAATCTCCCCTAACCCATTCGCCCAGCCGGTCACCACTCGCGCAGCAGAGAGAAAAGAATCCCAGGATCCTGCCCCCCTCAAAGTTCCAGCTAACTAGGAATTTAAGGGAATTCTAAACCCAGAATTCGCCAAGGCCCAGAAGAAGTGTGGAATTCTCCTCCCCTTGTGGAAAAAGTCGCAAAATAAAGAGGAAGACTCGGTTCTTGGGAACAAGACCGTGTCCTACGTCGAAAAGGATGGCCTCCTTTACAGAGAGACTACGGATGGCGTTAACCCAGTAAACCTCTCCCTTTGCATTCCCCAATCTTATGTCCCCACGGTGCTCAAGGTCGCGCATGATAGTGTCTTTGCTGGCCACTTCAGTCATAACAAGACAGGTCAGAGAATTTTCAAGCATTTCTTTTGGCCCGGCGCAGCAGCTGACATCTCAAAACATTGCCAGTCGTGTGACATTTGTCAGAAGACCTCTGCTAAAGATCGCGTAAAACCCGCCCTCCTTCAGAGAGGCCCCATCATTTCTGAACCCCTCTCCCGTGTGGCCATCTACCTTGTCGGACCCATTCCCCCCCCATTTAGTGAAGAGCACAGTTATATATTCACTCTGGGGATTTTGCCACCCCGAGGCTGTCCCACTAAAGAGGATAGGTAGCATCACTTGTGCCGAAGCCCTCATATCCATTTTTTCGAGAGTAGGCGTTCCGACGGAGGTATTGTCCGACAGAGGAAGACAGTTTACTTCAGAATTAATGGAGTTTGTGGGAAAATTACTGATGTTAAAGCCCCTGTTTACCACTCCTTTTCACCCAGAGACCAATGGAATGTGTGAGAAATTAAATGGTACTCTCAAGTCCATCTTCCGTAAGATATGTGCCGAACAATCACGTGAATGGCACCGCTATCTTCTTGTGGCACTTTTCGCGTACAGGGAAATCCTGCATCGTACGCTTGGCTTTGCTCCGTTCGAATTGTTGTACGGTCGTAACGTAAGAGGCCGCCTTAGTATTTTAAAGCAGTTGTTCTCACAACCTCAACTCGATCAGGTAGTTCAATCTTCCTATACGTATATGCTGGAGCTCCGCGAGAGGTTAGCACAATGCACCAGCTTCGCGTCCCAGAACGCCGAAGTAAATTTAGATAAATACAAAACACACTTCGACGTTAAATCTAAAGACCGCCGCCTCAAAGCAGGAGACGAAGTTCTCTTATTGCTGCCCACCGAGAGCAATAAACTCCTAAGCCAGTGGAAGGGCCCCTTTCCGGTTTTGGAGGCACGAGGACCTGTGGACTATCTAATCCGAACAGTTTCCGGAGAAAAAATATTCCACATCAATATGCTGAAGAGGTACCACCGCCATGCCCACGTTAATAATAGTGTGGCCCTTGATGAAAGATCCGCCATGGAATCGGATTACCCCGCCGAATCCCTTAATATTGTGCAAACTGTATGTGTTGAGTAGGACGAAGACTATCCTTTACCGCCCCTACCAGGAGAGACCGACTTATCCACTGATGGTATGAAAATTGACGAGCGGCTGACAGCACAACAACGAAATCAGCTCCAGCTCCTCCTTGGTCGGTTTAGTGACGTTATTTCCGATAAACCTGGATACACTACTCAGTTCCAGCACGACATTAAGCTCACGACACATGGACCGGTTAGATCTAAGCTTTGCCCCTTACCCATTCACTTGAGGCAAGCCTTTAATTTAGATGTGGAGAATTTGCTCCAATTAAACATAATTGAGCTCTCTACTTCTGATTATTGCTCGCCGATAGTTATGGTTAAGAAACCCGATGGCTCTTATAGGATGTGTGTCGACTAAATTCCGTCACCGTTTTCGATGCCGAACCCATCCCTCTGATAGATCGAAACCTCCATCTGTTTGATGAAGGGAAATTCATTACTAACCCCGACCTGTGTAAAGCCTATTACCAAGTCTCGCTCAAGAAAGAAGTGAGAAAATTTACGGTGTTTACCACTGACTGGCAAAGGGCTTATGAAGTTCCGGAGGCTTCCCTTCGGGCTCATAACCGCTTGTAGCAATTATCATCGGTTAATACGGAGAATTTTAGATGGTTTGCCAAATACCTCTTTCTATTTTGACAATATTTATATTGCTACTCGCGACTGGGACCAACATTTAGTATCCCTTCGAGATTTGCTGACCCGGTCGCGAGAAAACGGTCTTACTATTGGCCCCGGTAAGTGCCACTTCGCCTTTGAAACTATTAAACATTTAGGGTTTAATATTGGTAAAAACCAACTTAGTCCCCAAGAGGAGAAGATAAAGGCCATCGTTGATATGCCTCTTCCCTACAATAAGAAACAGCTCCGGTCTTTCATGGGATCCGCTTCATTTTACCGACGCTTTGTCCCAAATTTTGCGTTCCTGGCCGCCCCCCTCTGCGACCTTTTGAAAAAGAACTTCCCCGACTCAATAATCTGGAACCCGAAGGCCACCGTAAATTTTAACTCCTTGAAAATGAAGTTAGTTTCTGCCCCCATTTTGAAGTTGCCCAATCCTGAAAAGTCGTTTGGGATTCGAACTGACGCCAGCAACGAAGTTCTTGGTTGTGTACTACTTCAATATGAGGACGGAGGCGAAAGTCATCCTTGGCCAACGCCAGTCGCAAACTATTACCCGGCGAAAAGAACTATTCAGTTATTGAAAGGGAAGCATTAGGAATTATCTGGGCAATTCAGAAATTCAAAATGTACTTAGTAAGGAAAGAGTTTCGTGTGGAAACTGATCACTGCCCCCTTGCGTATCTCCGGAACGTGAAACACACGAACGGCAGATTAATGCGCCGGAGTCTCCTCCCCCAGGAGTACCAGTTTAAAATCAATTACATTAAAGGGACAAATAATCAGATGGCCGATTCCCTCAGCAGAAATGCATTACCCGCTAATCCCGACTAGTTCCGTGGTAAATGGCCCTAAACAAATGTTTGGTAGTTGCATATATTTATATCTGTAAGAATTTAAGGTACTGTTAAATTATGTTTTTTACGATAATTGATATTTTGTGTACGCCCATTTCTTTGTAGTTTTTATGTATCTATGAAGTGAGAATAACTGTCCTCGCGATATGATTTGGGAATGTCCCCGTTATCTTCATGTTTTCTTTTTGGTTTAAACTACCCAAGTGGAAACCATATGTCGTGTGGTTTTAGATTTTTTTTATATACCTATGTCTTTTATTAAGTATTCTTTTTTCTTGTTAGTATGTATAGTATTCTGTGTGGTCACATGACAATTTTTGAATAAGCTGATCAATTTTCTGTATGTAGTGTATAGCTGGATAACAGCGTATGTATATTGTGTATAATTCCTTTATGTTTCGGTAGAAAACGATGTCGGAACTGAGTCTATCCCTTCCCCCCATACACTTATAAGAATATCGGGTTGTCCGTTTTCTCCACTTATTTTTTTTTTTTTAATGAGAAAAGGTCCAACTTTCTAAAAGGGAGGCGTGTGAGGAAACAAGCACGTGATGGAAGAAATAACGTCGCTTTTAAGCATTGCCTCCACGTGATGGTCCTCGTGTAGCTTACAAGTAATTTTCGAAGCTCAAATGCGTGAGAAAGTATAGGAGCGGGCTCATGGAATGCAGCCCTTATCAATCCGAGTATTTAAACAAGACAATAAGTCTCCCCCCCCCCTTCTAGCCACACTGGGAGCGGCTGAGACAAACGCCACCCGGGTTGCGTTCGCCATTACTCAAACGACGGGCGATAGTCCCCCCTTGTATGCGGTAAGCTCCCTCACTTCAGGCGTCCATATGTACTCGTGTGGGGAGGAATCAAGAGAGATTTGTGCGAGAGAAGCTCACGAGAGTAGACGATCTTACTCCTAGAACTAGTTAAGAACTCTTCTCCCCGTAAAAATACCCGTCTGACTCCGCTCAACGACGCCATCTCCAGACAAGAACCAAGTCTTATCCCAAAAGGCTTCAGTGAAGATTAATCTTAGATTAATATCCCCTTGATTACGCATAGTCGATCAAACAAACCGTTTGACGTCTCGTAGAAACTCACCCTCCGTTTTCTTCAAAGGAATTTACACTGGAAGAATTCCCAGCCTCCCTTCTCGAAGGCTCTGCTTCCCCCTCCCCCACCCCGTCATTTCAAAAGAATACTTCAACTACAAGCAAGTTGACCCTGGACCCGGCCGAAGTGACCCAGCCATCATCTCACCGCTTCACCGGAAACGACCATCGTCTCCCCCAACCCCTCCATTTTTGTACAAGGTATTGTAACGAATATTTTAGTTCCCCAAATTTATAATTGCCGTCTACCGTTCCCCCATTATCACTTGTGTGTTTACCATGTCCTCGTGTAAAGTTCAAATTTAATTCTATCCAACCTACACAATTTTATTGCATTTTAAATACCTAGTCTTCGTACTAGCCCGTTCACCACTGTAACTACTTGTTTTATTATACGTCTGTTTATTGTTGTACCATTTAATTTAAATTATTAATATTTATTAAAGTCTGTTTTTGCCGAATCTTTTACTTTCCGACCCTTGAGCTCATCCTAGCCGTGTAATAGCCTGTAATTAAGTGAGATTTTGAACTCTCAGCCAATACAAAGATTTAAAGTAGCCCTCCCTTACGATGATCTGACCTCGTAACCGGACCTCGGCCTACCCAAAGTTATTAAAAGAAAATCCCCGCGCACTCTAAAATCAAATGTAATAGATGTATGTATGGTATATAGAGCTATACCACGACACCTAGCACTCATACATGCTATAATTCCCAGCCGCTACTCTATCAAAATTCTCTCCATAGTACTTTCTAAGAAATCACTCTGTTCCCATATCAAATAGCCCTTTCAGAGTTTTACATTTTAAAACTACAGTTAAATAATATCACTATATTTTCATCATATTATCATCATCATCATCACTAACTCTATAATTTAAAATAGGAAATTTATTGAGTATTTGAATAATAATTTCATCTTAGTTTGGTTATGACTTGTTTTTTATCAAAGTTATTTCTAATAATTCTTTTATAATATAAAAAAAAAAATGATGAAGTTCAGAAAAAATATAAGTATCAAAATTTTGTTAATTTTTTAAAACCCAAAGAATTACAAATGGTGAAGCTCAGAAAATTTAGTTTAGAGTTCCTTTTTAATATTATTATAATTGGCGAAGTTCAGAAAATGTATAGAAATTTACCCATGGCTTTTTTTTTTAGATTTTAAATTTTAATGTTAGTAGCGAAGCGCAAGCTCACCCCCCCGTAGGGGAGAGTCGCGAAGCCATTGCCTGGTTATTTAATATTTTAATAATGCTGAACATGTTTCTCTTTTAATTTTAGTCTGCATAAAAAAACATGGTCGGATTATATTAAATAAAATTCATATAATGTGGAGATGACCTTTTTATGATGCTAGACATAAATGTACCTTTCCATAAAGCAGAACATAATTTTAGGGATGTGAAAATGTACTTTTAAATTAGCTAAAATGTATTTTCATCAAAGGTGGACACAGTTAATTTAAAAGTCATTGGTTAATCCGTTAACCAAAAACTTAACATCGTTAACAATTAAACAGTAAGTATTTTAGAAATGCAACGGAAGTTATCTTTAAACCGTTAACGTTTTATTTTATTATAAAACAAAAAACAGGGGAGGTTTGCTCTAAACCCACCTTAACAAGTCATCTTTCTCTCGTTTTCCATTTATATCAAATATAACTAGAAACAAGGTTACCATACCTAAGTCGTGTGCTCTCAATTATTCTGACCTATGACCCTATGACCTTACGACCTTAAAAACTTTCAACAAGTGGGGCAATCCGTCCGACCCATAGCTAGTTTTCTTTTAATAATTCCTGGACTAAACTTGGGAGGACCTTGGAAATTATATTATTCAAAGGGAAATGTAAAACAACATAAGAGTTTCCAATTTAGTTACAATCGACGGAATAGTTACGATGTTATTGCCAAAAACCTCATTGAGAATTAAAATGGTCACCATCCGACCGACAACCTACGGACCGACATTGTAACTTATAGAATCGCGACCACGCGACTAAAAATTGAAGGTGTAAGATTATTTCAAGTCACAAAAACATTATCGTCTTTCCATGAAATATCTTCGGGGTCCTCAAATTCTCTTTTGGGCCTACGTGGTGTAATCGCTCCTGATTCGTGGAAATGAGTTACAAATGTGTAGAATTACACTTATTCTTTACACATGAGCTCTCAATGGGTGAATTTTCATACAGCCTATCTAAAGGCATTCTCTATGCTATGAAAAGTTAGTTAATAACTCTTACTAACCATAAATATACATTTTATAATGACAAAGCAGGGTTATAGTAACTGTAAACATAAAGCTTTTATTGTTAGATAATATTATATAACCAATAAATAACACATTTTGAGAACGAAATGAAACACCAACGCCAGAGAAAATGTCAACGAAGAGTCACAAATTATTCATCTTCCCCACACCTTCACATTCGGCTGAACCTGTTGATGCAAAAGTGGTCTTTAAAGGATGGTAATATGGGCTAAATATTCTTCTCACTTTAACGACGAAAATTTACACATTAGACGAATGAATTAATCGATTATAAAATTTGGGGATTGTTGACTTGAGTTAATGGAAGTTAAATTTAACGGAAGTTAATTAGTCAGTCAATTATTTTTAAAGTTAACTTATAATTTAAACCATTAGCAAAAGAGTAAATTTCGTTAATTAACGATTTACTGGCCTAATAATTTACTATCTTGCACCCTGCAGGATCGTAGGGAAAAAGGCCGCAGGGAAATCCTTGCGCCGATGAAGTCAAAAGACGTCCTTTTGATGAGGCGATGCAGAGACGACACTGTCTGTACATGCAGCAACTGCAACAGGACCTGCCGTTCAAGGTAGGGGATTCCGCCTCATCCCCTTCTCTGGAGGCGGTGCCTCCCTCTCTCCAGTGGCAGTCCCTCCCGTTCTTTCACAAGGAAATGCCAACAAAGCAGGCAGGCGGCTGAAAATTGACCGCTCCAGTTGGAGCGCGTCGATAGGGCCAACCCCTTCAGGGGGTCAAGGAATGGCAGGGCCCGTCGGTCTTTTCCCCCTAACATCCTACACTTGTGCGCTAAGCTCATACAGGGGGTCAAAATATGTACCCCTCTACCTTCCTCACGGATGCTGGTTCGCCGGCATTAGGTAAAAAAGGTATCTTGAATAGGATCTGTGATGTCTCGGCGAGAGATAGCCACATGAAGGTCCCCCCTGAGATTGACATGGTCCCTGAGGTGACCCAGCCTTAGACGGTACGATCTTCCATGGGGTCGAACCCGAGCTCAGTGCCAAGCACAGAACCTGATGTCTGACCCTATGAAAGCTCCTCCTCGGACGGCTCGGATCCCTGAGGCCTCAAAAAAAGAGGAGGGATCTCCTCCCCCGTCTGTTGCTCATATGATAGTCAAGACCTTCTTCATTTCAGAGAAGCATCTTGCTGAGGCCGGCCCATCTGGCCTAGAGGCTACTGCTGGCGGGTTTATTCCCCGTACTTCCCCTGCAGCGAGTGCTGCAGGGACGGACGGGGCCGCTGCCGTTTCGGTAAGCGACCATGCCAAGATCAGCACTTCCGGCCCCGCTGCTCCCTAGGGTGCGGAGTCTCAGACGAAAACTAGAACTGCGCAGAGCGGAGCCTAGATTACGTTGGGGCCCCTCATTGAGAGACTACCAGGTGTTTTCGAACCCGCTGGCTTCACACGTTTCCTTATTATTCGCTCCACTGATGGCAGCATGTTGACTAAGGGCAACATGATCCATCAGAGGAGAGCTCTAGCTAGTCTGATTAATAGAGAGCCGAAGGTGGCCCGTTTCTCGGACGGGAGCCTTTTGGCAAATGCATTGATTTACTCTGAGACAGTTGATGGCACGCCTGTGAGTGTGACGCCGCCCTCTAACATGAACTTCGTGAAAGGTGTAGTTTATGCAAGATAACTCGTGGACTACTCCATAGATGACATCACCTTAGAGCTGGTCGATCATGGGGTGGTCAAGGTCGAGCGTTTGATGAGAAAACAGGGAGAGACCTCGTCACCCAGCTCTACACTCTTTGTAATGTTCGACTGTGATAAGCTTCCTAAGTCGGTGGGGGACAGTTGGTATCGCTACCGCGTGAAGGCATTCGTGCCACTGCCACGGAGGTGTTATTACTGACACTAATTCGGCCATACTAATCGCTCCAGCGAACGTGCAAATTCAAGGATACTCGAAGTATGTGTAAGTTGCTCCAAGGCCGCACACGATAAGTCCAAATCGTGTGTGGTCAAGTGTGTCAATTGCAGAGAGCCGCACCTGGCTTCTTCGAAGCAATGTGGCGCGTAACTCTTTGAGAAGGAAATCCTAGCCGTTCAAGCTCAGGATCGTCTGTCATTTCGCGAGGATAAGGAATTCGTCCTGGCGAGCCCGGCGCTGCATGGGACATCCTATGCCTTAATGTTGAGAAAGACACCCTCTGCTACTGGCCCCTTCTGGCCTACGAGCACGGTCGTTTCCGCACCCATACGGAACCCTTCTACGGGTTCTACCCACCCCGGGCGCTTAACCTGGTAGAGCTGGCGACACAAAGGTTCACACCCAGCCCTGGCTACAACCAGGGCTCCCCTCCCTTCTCCCCCACATGGCGTTTCGCGTAAAGCGAAACGGCCGCGCGCCTCTACCGAGTCGTTAGACCCACAGGAGGCAACACCCCTGCAGAGGGCCGTGAGGCCATCTTCCGGCGTTCCGAAAGCTGGTCCAGAAATGAGGACAGAACTAAAGGAGCTTCGGCTCCTACGCCCACACCAAGTGGTAGGCTGGGTGGTTAGGAGAAATTGGATCCTTCGAAGCCGCCCCGCTCGCCTAAGGTTTTGAGGCGGAGGGAAGAAAAGACTTGCATGGCGAGCCCAACTGCCCCTGATAAATCCTCGAATGCAACAGCGCCTTCAGCGCATTGTCCGGCCAACAGCACCCAGAGTTTTGCCTCCAGGAAGCGTACGGCCATTCCGGTGAGGGTCCTCTCTTCGAAAAGGGTCCCGCGTCTCCTCCGAGCTAGTCCTGGAGGGCATATTCCTTCACTAGAATTGCCATGGACTCCGGGCCAACTGGGAGGAGCTGCATAAGCTCGTATCTTTCCGTTCCTCGTTAGAAATATTTTTGCAGGCGACAATCTTGTGCGCGTGCCCCCTGCCCACCCTCCCGGGGTATAAGGGTTTTGCGATCGCACCACCACGGGATTTGGGCCAGGCGGAAGGATGCGCGATTTACACCTGGCATGGTGTCTACGTTCTTCTCTCCGCTTTAGATACTTCTTTTCATGCAGTAGTTGGGCAGCTGCACCTGGATAGAAAGTACCCTGTTATTTCCGCGTACATTTCACCATCAGCTGACTTCGACGAGGTTGACTTCCGCCCCGTCGTGGCACGGTTGCCGAGGCCTTTTCTCTTCCTTGGAGATCTGAACAGATTTGCGGAGACTACTCGATTACTCCCAGGGGTCAAACCCTCTCCGAACTCATCAACGAGCTGGAGATAGGTGTCCTAAATGTGGATGAGTTTAGGAATCACTGCCCGAGAACCGCTTCATCTTCTTTCCTCGATCTGTCTTTGTGCTCTCCGATGCACAGCCTGATTTTGGGCAGTGGATAGTCGATGACCTCCATGGTAATGATCACTTTCCCATTCAAATATTATTTTCTGGGCCGCTGCCACTCGAATGCCTGCCCCGGTGGTACTTGGCGCGGTCGTAGTGGTCCGCATTTGAGGAAATGACTAATTTCTCTGTCCAGTCGAGGAGTTTAGATATGTAGATGAAGCCGTTGAGTTCTTTTCCGGCAACTTCATCGCCGTGGGCCTAATTACTAATCCTATAGCGTATGGCATTTTTTCACGCCGACCGCTCCCGTGATGGTCAGCCGAGTGTGAGACGACCCTCAAACAGAAGCGTTATGCCTACATTCGCTATAAGCGCCGCCCGAATGACTTCACTGTCCGTGAATTTAGTCAAACTAAGGCTAGGTTCCGGTATATTTCGAAGCACGCCCGCCGCACTTCTTGCGGGCATACGTGTCTTCACTTAACGGGAAGCCCCCTCTAGCAGGGGTGTGGAAGCGAGTCAAAAGGATTCGGGGCAAGTTCTCTCAAGACCCCCCCTCCCGTTCTCTAGGAGAATGGGACCGCAATCTAGGACCCCGCGTCCGTGGCGGAATCCATCGTAACTGATTTCTCCGCATTCTCTAGCCGTGATGCTGCTCTGTCAGCATTCAATGCGCGTCGTGCTGTGGCGGGAGGCCACCGGCTGGACTTTACCTTCAGAGATGGAGAACCCTTAAACGAGAGGTTTACTCTGAGTGGACTGCGTTCCGCTCTGGCTTCGTGCGTGGACACAGCCCTTGGTCCGGACGATGTGCCGTACGCAATGCTTAGATACCTGGGTGAGCGAGACATGGCTTTTATGTTAGATTTGTTCAAAAGGATTTGGGTAGAGGGTACCCTCTCAGATTCCTGGCGAATCGCTACTCTGCTTGCTTTTCGCAAACCAGGGAGAGATCACTCAGCCCAATCTCTCTAACCTCATGCGTTTGCAAATTGATAGAGAAATTGGTAAATGTTAGATTAGCTTTTTTTCTGGACAGCGGCGGTCATCTGCCATGTGCACACTGCGGCTTCCGCAAGTTTCACTCCACGTCAGATGCTCTGCCCTGACTGGAAAATGCCGTCTGTGAGGCCTTTCTTTGTAGACCTCACTACGCCAGATGTTTTTCGATCTGGAGAAGGCCTATAATACCACATGGCGATACTGTATCGTGGAGACTCTCTACACGATGGGTCGAGGGGACGCTCTCCAATCTTTATATCTGAATTTTTGCGAGATCGTCGATTCTGCGTACGGGTGGGGGGAGCCCACTTCGGCCCAATGGAGCAGGAAGAGGGTGTGCCGCCGGGAACCGTCCTCAGTGTCACACCATTAGCCCTGAGCATCAACGGCATCACCTCGATGCTGCCGGAAATGTACTTGCTACGCTCTACCTGGAAGAATGACATTTCGATCTCTTTTGGTGCGTCCTAGATGCCAACCCTTAAGCGTCGACTGCAAAAGGAATTATACCGCGTCTGTCGCTATGGCGAATCGAACAGGCTTCGGTTGGCCAAAACTAAGGTGGTGCACTTTTGCCGCCATCGACGGCTCTATCCTGACTCAGACTCATTTCTTAATGGGGTGCGTAGTACTGTTGCTTATATTTATAAATGCCCAGGGTGTCTCCTTGTGCAATACAGCGGCAGCACTGTACGCATCTGTTGAGACTAGAGTTTCTCCCAAATGGGAATCAGACTTAGAACGGATAAAATCCATCAGCAAAAGGAGCTTTCTGTTATTAGATAGCCCGGTATAAAATGTACTGTGACATTGGAAGGCTCTAAAATATTATGTACTAATAAATGCTCAAATATGCTTCGCATATCCGAATCTCTTTACATTAAATCGGTATAGACCTAAGTCTCAACTCCGACCATAGACCTACTCCGTCCTCAATCTCATAACCACTACCAACAAAATAATCCATAAGATCCTATAACATAATCCGCTTGCTTAAAGTCTCTTAGTATACGCCTCCATGTAATTATGTAAAGGCTAGTTAGTACATGGCGTTGGACATGAGTTGCGTTCTCTCCACTGACGAGACCAGGGTGACACTTGATGGACCCGACGGTTGCGAAAATGGTTGGGTCTATTTTGGAAATGAGCGTCACCAACGTTTGCGACGTAAACAACACGAAGAAGAAGTCATGTTGTGGGCAGGTATAATTGGAAACAGACATGTTGGCCCAGTCAGGGTGCCTTATGGTGTTAAAGTGACAGCAACCGCATACTGCAATCTCTTGAAGGAAGTCTTGGATCCCTGGCTAGATGAAATACCACTGTAACTTCTAAGGAGTCTAGTTCTTATGCATGACAACTCTCTATACCACTCTGCCGGGGCCACCCTAGCGTCGTTCTTAGGCTCTCAAGGCATACAAGTTGATGGTGTGGCCGTTGCCCTATCCGGATCTCAACTCAATCGAAATTTTGTGGTCTATCATTAAATAAGATGATTATGACGATGGACGTCAATTTTCGTCTAAAGAAATCTCATGGACGACCATGAAATCTGCAGCAGAGGCAGTACAACCTACTACTTTTAACAAATTGACAACATAATGAAAACATCATTAGTGTGGCCATATTATGCCGACCAGCTGGGAAAAGTCTAATCAAAATCGATTCACAAAGAACCGAGAAATCCTAACTTTCCCTCCTAGGCGATTAGCGTGGCTCAGTGTGTATATGTTAATTTCATTGTCCAATCAGGAGATCTCGACCATGTTGTCTTCATCTATTTTATTTCCTTTATTTAATATTGTCCCTGTTGTTTCTCATATCTTTCTTGTCATTCTTGACTGCTCTTTCCCTCCTTGGGAGTTACGATCTGGCTAAAAACACTAGTTTCCACATTGACAAAGGGTCAATAACATTGGCTATGTTTAGTCACTGGAAAGGGCCCCGATTTGGGCATATTTTTCAATGGCTGGTATACAAACCTGCGTTAGACTGCCCGCACTCACATGTGTACATTAGACGCTCACCAGTGTAAATAAATAACAAAAACTGTATAAAAATATGTGGAGAAATGCCATCTAATTGTAAAAACGCAGTTAATTATTAACCGTATCATAATAAGTGACCCTAATGATGGTTGGTATTTATCGTATGATAGTTAAAGATCATTTAGCTCTTGTTTTTTTACTTTATTTTTGGAATGTAAACAATGTGTGCATAATTATGGACAAAATAGTCAAAATGGCTGGCCAAGAAGGGAAATTTTAGCTGCCACAATAGAAAAATTACGAAACCCATTACATACTAGGAAACAACTAAAATCTTATCGACTAGAAATATTCACATTTTCATTCGCTTCTATAATTCTAGTGTTAATAAAACGGGAAAATCCCTTTCTAGATATGTAAGTAAAATCTTCCTCACTTCATTTTCTTGGGCGAGCTACAGGCGATAATAATCTTTCACAACACTTATCGAACCAAATTACCGAAAACCGAACACATTCGCAATCAACAAAGCCTTCGAGAGCCTTGGGATCACTTAGCTCCACCTTAGTGGCCTAATGCTGCTGTAAAACTGGCGCTCTCCACAACTCCTTATGGCAGGAAATTAAAAATCTGGGCCTCATCCATTTTTTCCTCTAGATGCCATGTCAAGAGGTTAGAGATCCGGGGACGGGCCTTGGGCTATCTTCATGGAGGAAAAAAAGAGAAGGATGTGTGGCGATTTATAAATCAAAAGGATTTATTTATGGGGAGTGGATTCCTTTGAGGGAAAAGTGAAGTCTACAGTGATCGACAGATAGGGAAGATGTGGTTCTAGAACAGGTGGAAATAGATCAAAGGAGAAGAAGATTAGAAAGGAGATTGTAGTTATATATATATATATATATATATATATATATATATATATATATATATATATATATATATATATATATATATATATATATATATATATATATACAAGGGACGGTCAATAAGTTTTGCAATTCGAATATAAGAAAACGAGATATGATAAAAAGCGTTTTATTATTTTTCAATATATCTACCCTCGACTTCAATGCACTTGCGCCACTTGTCCCTGAGGCTTCGAATTCCCGACATCCACTCCTGGACGGCGAGCTGGACATCTTTATCGTCCCCAAACCGGTGTTCACTCAGTGCAGCCTTGAACTGGCGGAATAAAAAGTAGTCGCTAGGGGCCAGGTCTGGACTGTATGGGGAATGATTGAGCTCCTCGAATCCGCACTCGAGCAGGGCAGCTTGTGCAACTCTGGCCTTGTGGACTTTGACGACCCACGTTTCATCACCTGTCACTATGCGTGACTTGAATCCCGCGGGTCTTGGTTGTACAGGGGCAGCAGTTTCTCCGAACTTTGACGACATTGAAGTTGATCATGGGGCGCTAGGTTTCTAGGGACCCCACAGGCAGAGACCTTGGTCATGGTCAAATTGTCGTGGATGATGTTGATAACACTTCCTTGTGATATTCCAAGTTGTCGCTCGATTTCTTCGAGCCTCACCCGTCGAGTTTTGAGGATCATTCTATTCACATTGTCCTCGTTGGTTACGCTGACGGGCGTTCTGGACGAGGGTCATCTTCAAGGGACTCACGGCCATGGCGAAACTCCCTATTCCAGCGAGCAATGGTTGCATAGGAAGGGGCGGTGTCGGTGTACACTGCAACCATGCGTTCATGGATCTCTTTTGCATCCTTGCCTTCCTTGGTCAAAATTTTGATCACTGCGCGGCTCTCAACCTTCTCCATTGTTGAACAATTTGTGAGTGACGATCTGCGATCAGTTACTGCTTCTTAACTAGACGAGGCAGGAGCGTGCGGCTGCAGGTCCTGACTTGTCATAACTGTCCTAACACCCCCACAAACAACCATCCCCCTTCGTCTGTTTTGCCCTACCGATTCGCAAAACTTATTGACCCCCCCTCTGTATATGAAAATTAACCCACAGGAAAATGAAAAGATGAATCCAAGCACTTTCGAACTATATTTTCAAGTTCATTTTCAAGGAATAGCATGAAAATGGAGAAGACAACCTTATATAGGGTACAAATATACGAAAGGAACGCCCATCACATAGTACAAACCAATGGAAAAACACAAAAACAAGACAGAAAAATACCAATAAAAAGAACAATAGGCAACTAATAACAGACATATGCATCCCTAAAACGATATACACACAACAACGCCGTGTATATGAATGGAATGTAGTGGGTGAAAAAACAAAAAACATTTTAAAGGATTATCATTAGAACGAAAACAATTATGGCTAAGAATTAATCCACTATCACAGCAGAGACACGTGGTGAGGGAGGCAATGCGAATGATATTACACTAATAAAGAGTGACATCAGGCTGCATTATGAAGTTATTTCATTTACTACAAGTTTTTTTAAAAACAGGGTCGAGTTTAAATAAGCCAGGGGAAATATTTATATTAGGTAAGATTTCAATTTATGAACACTCGACAATATTTCTTTTTGTGAAATCAGTGGAATGATAAAAGAATTTTGCAGAGTTCCAGTCAATTTTTGCATACTTCATTAAACTTTGATAAGAGAATTTTTTTATAGAACTGATGACCCAACGGTTTTCAATTACAAAAATTATCTTATCTTGCCATACTTTGAACCATTTTTTTTGTCTCACCCGTAATCATAAGCAACTTAGTATCTCTGTAAATTTTAGATATGAATCCACTTTATATAAAATGTTAGTCCACAATAATACAAGAAAAAAGGTGGAGTATATTCTATAGAATGTTCTATTTGCAATTTAACTTACTTCGGGCAAACTGCTAAATCTTTATCTACTAGAATTTACCAGCATAAGTATAATATTAGAAGAGGTGAAATAAACAGCGCTTTATTTTTACATTTATCCGAAAATAACCACCCCATTGACTGGAACTCTGCAGTCAAGCGTAACACTTGAAGCGCCTGCATCGGGTCCAACACAAGGCGACTCTGAATGCACATTAACAAAATCAGCAGGAATGATAGGATCTCCCAAAGAGAACTTCGCCACAAAGTCTCCTTGACACCAATCAACCTAGTAACCCAAATATTGGCAAAGGACATGGGCAAAGATCCTGAACGAAGTAGCGCCTGAACTGGCTCACGGGCTAGATATCCCAGCGGACAGAAGAGAGAAAGTCGCCATAAGAAGGCCGTTTCCCAGCTAAAGGCTCTGCTCCGAGAATTTATTGACACCCTGGTTCACCTAAAAACACTACTACACAAACACAACACATACAATAACTCACAAAAACACACTCACTAGGATGAATGTGTATGAATGAGAAAAAAAACACTATCCATTTTGTATCTTTTTATGTAATATATACCCTAATGCAGGCACATCTACAAAAAGGCAGAGAAAAAAATAAATATAAACTAATAAATAAATAAATATACAAATAAATAATTATAATAAGGGTTGTAAGACTACGTATAAAAAAAAAGCTTGAATGCGTTAAAATACAAATGCAGATATACACAACAAAGACACAATACAGGTTTTATAGGCCCAAAGTATAACAACAAAGAACCATCAAGGAAATCAGAAAAGCATAGCCCTCATCTCCAGGGCAAACTCTCAACAACGTTTTGACTCACTTTCTACCATCTTACATACCACATCAAACTTTTCTAACTAAATTCCATCTCGAGATCTCGAACTTCATTCCTTCTTTCTTTGCTGCTCACCACCACCAAACAACTACCTCGCGGCAAAAGGAGGCAACGCGAATGGAACCCCGACATAAATGTCACCTCAACAATAACGAAGACTTCCGTCTGAAGATGCCTGAAGAAAGGCGAAAGCTCACCGCCAAAATTTGAATTAGTTTTTGAATACGACCAAATAAAATGGATCTTTCTCATCTGATTTAATCTCCAGCCAGATATCAAAAACTGCATTCGCCAGTTAGAACGTTCTAAAATAGAATTAGTAAAGTCAAAATATAAACTGGTCTTTAACAAAACATGCATAAAACCGAAACTACTCACATCATACACTCGAGTGTCCACTAAACAGAAATAGCAGTGAGTGATATGATCTTGTAGTTCAGACCAAACCATTGGCGCTTCAAATTTTCAATTACCCTTTAGACCATTTGGACAATGCATTGCATCATGTAGTACAAAATATATACGATGACAACTCTTTATCTTGATAGATAATTTTGCAGGCAAAATATAAATTATGAAGTTTTTTTTTATCAAGGGTATAATTTTTGGCTTAATTTTTTTAATGTTAACCAGCCGCATATGTCGCAAAATAGTACCTGAAGGATTCTTACATTGTCTTCTTGGCAAAATTGAGTATTATTCTAATTAAAGTTAGAAATTCTAGGTACAATACAGAAAAAAATTGATTAAAAATCAATTTTTACTATTTACAGTAAATTTATTTCGTAATTCACCAAAAATTGGAGCAATATCATGAAAAACGAATGTCATTTTCGTGATCTAGGCACAAAAATGCAGCGGTGAATGACTTACGCGTCGTTGTAGCATTTTGAAAGCTAAAATTTGTTGGCCAGTGATAAATAATCAACTTCATCCAAGATGATAACTCCCTTACCTCTATCAGGTTTACAAATAATTTTCTCATTAGGCTTCTGGAGGTTAGCAAGAATTTTTAGGTCTTTAAAAGTGAACACTAGTCTATTCAAAAATTTGGGTAAGAAGTTTAAGATCTAGATAATAACCTAATGGTTGCTTAAATCGATCTAATTGGCCTATTTTATGACATAATTTTTTCAAAATATAGAAAATGCCGGGAAATTAGCCAGTGAAAAGTGCATTATGTGTGTGTGCGCGCGCGCGTGTGTGTGTGTGTGTGTTTATTTCGTGTCTTGAACCGAATAATTGGTTTTCACCACGCATAAAAGTTAGTTCAGTAATAATTTATCATATGGGCTTTACACGAAGGCCTTTGAAAACGTTTGAAAACCTTTCGTGTTTGATTTAATGGATTAAATATTTGGGGGAAAAGTAAAAATACAACTGAGGAGATTAGGATGAATATCGAAGGCGATTCAAACGTTCCCCCCTCCACTCCATTGTCTATTTTAACTCCTCGAAAGACGTCAATTATGTTGAATTATTTAATTATTTGACAAATGCCAGAAAACTACCTTCCTTCCACTCTGTTAAGTAGTTTGTTAAAATGAGGTGATACCATTTTACCCACTGTTTATTATGTTCCAGTGTGCAATATTTCTCATTAGAGTTTTAGAATTATGTTCTACCTTCCCAACTTTTGACACCCTCTAATTCCTTGGCTTTCACCCCGACCCCATTTTCAAAACTGACGGAGTTATTCCTTCTGGTTGCTGTTATTTTTAAGTTATATTACTAAAATAAAGCTTTCGAATGTAATTTCCTGAAACATAGTTGACTACAATCTCCTTTCTAATCTTCTTCTCCTTTGATCTATTTCCACCTGTTCTAGAACCACATCTTCCCTATCTGTCGATCACTGTAGACTTCACTTTTCCCTCAAAGGAATCCACTCCCCATAAATAAATCCTTTTGATTTATAAATCGCCACACATCCTTCTCTTTTTTTCCTCCATGAAGATAGCCCAAGGCCCGTCCCCGGATCTCTAACCTCTTGACATGGCCTCTAGAGGAAAAAATGGATGAGGCCCAGATTTTTAATTTCCTGCCATAAGGAGTTGTGGAGAGCGCCAGTTTTACAGCAGCATTAGGCCACTAAGGTGGAGCTAAGTGATCCCAAGGCTCTCGAAGGCTTTGTTGATTGCGAATGTGTTCGGTTTTCGGTAATTTGGTTCGATAAGTGTTGTGAAAGATTATTATCGCCTGTAGCTCGCCCAAGAAAATGAAGTGAGGAAGATTTTACTTACATATCTAGAAAGGGATTTTCCCGTTTTATTAACACTAGAATTATAGAAGCGAATGAAAATGTGAATATTTCTAGTCGATAAGATTTTAGTTGTTTCCTAGTATGTAATGGGTTTCGTAATTTTTCTATTGTGGCAGCTAAAATTTCCCTTCTTGGCCAGCCATTTTGACTATTTTGTCCATAATTATGCACACATTGTTTACATTCCAAAAATAAAGTAAAAAAACAAGAGCTAAATGATCTTTAACTATCATACGATAAATACCAACCATCATTAGGGTCACTTATTATGATACGGTTAATAATTAACTGCGTTTTTACAATTAGATGGCATTTCTCCACATATTTTTATACAGTTTTTGTTATTTATTTACACTGGTGAGCGTCTAATGTACACATGTGAGTGCGGGCAGTCTAACGCAGGTTTGTATACCAGCCATCGAAAAATATGCCCAAATCGGGGCCCTTTCCAGTGACTAAACATAGCCAGTGTTATTGACCCTTTGTCAATGTGGAAACTAGTGTTTTTAGCCAGATCGTAACTGCCAAGGAGGAAAAGAGCAGTCAAGAATGACAAGAAAGATATGAGAAACAACAGGGACAATAATAAATAAAGGAAATAAAATAGATGAAGACAACATGGTCGACATCCCCTGAGTGGACAATGAAATTCACATATACACACTGAGCCACGCTAATCGCCTGGGAGGAAAAGTTAGGATTTCTCGGTTATTTGTAAATCAATTTTGATTAGACTTTTCCCAGCTGGTCGGCATAATATGGCAACACTAATGATGTTTTTATTATGCTGTCAATTTGTTAAAAGTAGTAGGTTGTACTGCCTCTGCTGCAGATTTCATGGTCGCCCATAAGATTTCTTTAGACGAAAATTGACGTCCATCGTCATAACCATCTTGTTTAATGATGGACCACAAATTTTCGATTGAGTTGAGATCCGGATAGGGTAACGGCCACACCATCAACTTGTATGCCTTGAGAGCCTAAGAACGACGCTAGGGTGGCCCCGGCAGAGTGGTATAGAGAGTTGTCATGCATAAGAACTAGACTCCTTAGAAGTAACAGTGGTATTTCATCTAGCCAGGGATCCAAGACTTCCTTCAAGAGATTGCAGTATGCGGTTGCTGTCACTTTAACACCATAAGGCACCCTGACTGGGCCAACATGTCTGTTTCCAATTATACCTGCCCACAACATGACTTCTTCTTCGTGTTGTTTACGTCGCAAACGTTGGTGACGCTCATTTCCAAAATAGACCCAACCATTTTAGCAACCGTCGGGTCCGTCAAGTGTCACCCTGGTCTCGTGAGTGGAGAGAACGCAACTCATGTCCAACGCCATGTACTTCTGGGCTCATTGAAGCCTCAAAGTCTTGTGACGGGGCGTTAAAGGAGGCAGTTTCAAGGCAGCTCACACAGAAGCCATGGTTCCTAGGATACGGTTCCTAGAGGTCTTCGGTAACTGGTGACGACCAGCGGCGGTGAAATTGTTTATCCTGGTTTCCCACTTAACTAGAGGCCAATATTCCTCAAATACTTAGTTGTTACAGTCTTGGAGGTCGCACAATCGGAGCACTTCTTCCTTGGCGAGTGGTCCTTTAGAAATCGTCTAACTGTGTCCATATGGCAAACTAACTCCTTCGCAATAACATGAACAGAAGTGCCTTCAGCACTTTCCTTGATGATAAAAGACTTTTCTTCATCGTTGAGGCCTCTGCGACGTCCCATTGTTCCTAAAGAAAATAGATGCTATTAGCGTGGTTCACCCCCAAAACGACTAATCTGAAATAAAAATTGAAGGACGTAACACAGCATAATGAAAACATATAATTAGTGTTACCATATTATGGAGACCAGCTGGGAAAAGTTTCACTCAAATTGATTAACAGTGAACCTGGAAATCCTTACTCTTCCTACCAAGCTATTAGCGTGGTTTAGAGTGTCGATCCGAGACAGTTACTGGCAAGCTCGAGGCAACCTTCGTGACTCAAGGGAGAGCTATTTGTTCTTGCAGCATGGACTGTGAACCTAAAAACCTTTCGGAGAGGATGAGTGATATGGTGTGTGCGTGAATGCAGGAGGAACGAAGGGGCAACGGTGTCAGGATTGGCTATGCGCGTCCTCTGCGCGCTGATGTTTTGTGTCTGGCCTCGCCGGGGCTGAACCCGACCTATTTATCATCATTTTACCCTTTTAATCGAATAACAAATCTCAAGCAACTAAAATTTGCCTCCTACAGGGACAAGACCAGAGCGGGATTTTGTATTTAGCTAAGGAATGCATTTTTTTCTTATTATTTTTGAAATGCTGACTTTTTAATAAACCTGCAATAATTTAAATATTAGGATAATTTTTCCTATCACGTAAATTTTAAAAACGAATAAAAAAATACAAATAGTTATTAGTCTCCAAACCTTCGGCCATAACTACTCGTATATATATATATATATATATATATATATATATATATATATATATATATATATATATATATATATATATATATATATATGATGAAAATTAATGCAATATTGCAAGAAAAGATGAGGAATTAAACCACATTCTCCGAAGACAATTTAATTCAGAACAGTTTCGGTGTATCTCACACCCTTTTTCAAATTGTCTTCGGAGAATGTGATTTAATTCCTCATATATATATATATATATATATATATATATATATATATATATATATATATATATATATATTATATTTTTTTATTATGTTAATACTTGTTACACCAACTGTTGCTTTAATTACAGCTATAATTCTTCGTAGCATGGATTTCATCAATGTTTTACGATCTTTCCCCACTCAGCTTGTAATTTCTCATATAGTTCTGATTTATTTGTACTTGTGGTACTTTTTATTGCTTTTTCAAGCGCCCCGCATAAGCGTCCGATTGGATTTAAGTCAAGGTTCTGTGCTGACTGATCTCTTGGGGTGATACCCATTTCTCCAATCCAATTCTTGGCATGGCGCATCGTCCTGCTGAAATATAACTTCATTTCTTAGTGTTGAGGGATGCAATTTCTTGATATATGACTCTAAATCCTGTGACAACATGGTCGTATAAGTTGTGGAGTTCATTCTTACTGGGCATACAAACACCTCGCTTGTCCCTTATGAAGACATGCAGCCTCATACCATGATAGAACCACCCCCATGCTTCACAGATAGAACCACACATGCAGAGTGCTGAAAATCAACAAAATTTCTTATACTCGTATATTAAAGTTAATTTCCTAATTAATTATTTTCGAAGATGAAATTTCATAAATTGCATGTAAAACAACAATAATCTTTCTTACATACTTAATAAATTACTTTCATCTGACCAAATAACTTTAGTAGATCATTGTTCAGGGTCCAATTTTTGTGATCTTTGGACAACTAAAGACTCTTTTTTTTTTCTGTTGGTCTCAGAATCTATGGCTTCTTTCTAGCTCTTCAGTTTTTTAGCCTTTGATCTTTAAGTTGCGTTCTAACTTTTCTCGGTGATATTTTTTTTAACTTCAGGCTTCATTGAATTCACCATCAAGTTCAGAAGATGTTTTTTTACGATTCTAGAGTGAAGCTTGAGTGGTAGATGTCTTCTCTAGGTGTTGTAAGGCATTTTCTGCCACTTTTCGTCCTTGATATAGAGCTCTTGGTTTATTGATATCGTTTTATAGTGGTTTGGACAGCATATCTTGAACATTATATTGCAATTTATACTTATGATAACCCCCAGCTATGGAAAAGTAGGGTTTGTGCTCTCTGAGCTTCTGTAAGTTCTCTAGTTTTAGTCATATTATTTATTTAGAACGATATCCAATACAAATGAGTTATAAATTTAAGCTGAAACAAGAATTATTGGTTAAATTCTAATTTTAGAAAATATAACATTTTATTAATTACATGTTATTTAGTAAAATATTAGGTAATTCAAACATATTAACAAAATATTCAAGCATATTTATAAAATACACATTGTTATCTTGCTTATTTATCAATATGATACATTCTAAAACGTTTGTTTAAATATATTAAATATATAAAGGATGTCTTTTCCTTTAGGCCAAGGGTGTATTTATCCCCTTTGGCATAATAGGAACCGGCTTGTACAACCCAGTGCTAATCATGTAAATGAAAATAAAAAGGAGAATCAAAGATGAATAGAGACTAAAAAAAAAATGGTAAGAAAGGTTTTATAGGTGTACCAGACAAATGTGCGGGAATCTGTCGGTCATTATTAGAAAAATGACATAAACGCCCTCGGATAATTTTCAGAAACTCAACCATAACAAAAGAGACGCACTACTGGTGGGTTTGCTTACGGATGTTGTTCACTGTAAAACTAACCCTCCTTATCTTAGCTTTGGAGCCTCTCATGTTCCCTTTTCCGATGCAGTTAAAAATCTAGTTGTCATTGATAAGCGAGCTATTTCTCCGTAATCTTCGCCGCATCCGCTCTTTCTCCGTAATCTCAGCCGTATCCGCTCTTTCTCCGTAATCTCAGCCGCATCCGCCCTTTCTCCGTAATCTCCGCCTCATCCGTTCCCATTTTGAATACAACAGTTGTGTGATTGTTATTCAGGTCTTCATCACCTCTCGCATTAAATACTACAACTCCCTTCACGCTGGATCAGTCTCCCCTTCTTCCACCTCTCCAACTGGTTCAAAATGTTGCAGTCCGTGTTCTCAAGACACCAGGGGGGATTCTGTCACTCAAGACCCCTGCTTCGCGAGCTGCTCTGGTTGACCTCCGATACAGAATCCCTATAATCTCCTTCCTATCTATAGAGATGTTAAATGTCGTAGCTCCAACTGACCCTATATCAGCCCTAAGTAACACTACGTCTTGCCCACCCCCTACTGATTATTACTCGTAGTCTTCTAATCTGCATGGGTGATCCCCCTCCTTTTCTTTATATTTGCTCTAAGGATGTGGAATGATCTGCCTATGGCGATGCACTCCCCCTTACCCTTATTCCTTTCAAGCGCTCCTTGAGGACCTACCTCTTTCTACTTTTTCTTTAGTTGATAAACAGGCGCACCGTGAGGGCCCATGGTCTTGAAGAGCGCATGGCACAATAATCCATATTATTATTATTAATCCGGATCCGTTCACTGACCGACTTGGCTCTGCAGATGGATCCGACGGTAGCTGAACAGATCGTTGGCCGCCTGAGCGACGAAGTGGCGCTGCGAGGCTTCGAAAAGGACGCTCTCATCGATGCCATCCAAAGCAACATAAAGCGAGCACAGGAAAGCAGAGGCGCGGCATCTCTGTAAGTTATTAGCATTAATTAATATTAGTAATAGCAGCCGAGAAGCGCGGCTTGACTGAGAAAAAATGGAATGTTTCTTTGTGAATGTGGGACAGATAGGGGCCACTTGGACAGGCGTGGAGATGTATGATAGGTGGAATTGGACATGATTTGTAAGGGGGTTTAAAGCCCCTTTATCTGAGGGAAGAATTCTTGATAAGAGACGACCTAGGCGATGGTTGCCATGGCAATGAAGTTTTCGAGTAGATATGTTGTGGTTGGGTCGGTGTCTGTAGCAAGAATATAGGAGAAGGTAAGGAGTGGTTTTATCGACTAAGGTGGTTATGATGGGAGGGTGAGTAATAGTAGTAGAAATATTGATAATACCAGTAGTAACCGCATCCGAAATAGTAATAATAATAATAATGATAGTAATTGGCGAGAAACAAAATAGAATAAAAAAAGAAGATTAAAAAACGGTAAGAAGGTGAAGTTGGTCATAATTGTGAAGAAGAATTCTCCCAACAAATTTAGCGCTTGAGTGATTTGAAAAACATTCTTGACATCGACTCAACCTTTGAAAGACTCAGCTATCCCATTCCTGGTGTGTGAGGGAGAGGTGTGATGATGAAACCAACATAAAGATAAGTTTGACCATCATTGCCAATACTGAAACTAACAGAGGCAATCCTCGTTGGTGAGGAAGGAGCAGCAACGAAGGGTAGTATTGTACTACCTTTTGGGGACAAGGGGGATCCATCCGTTCCATATCGGGGGAATGTGGACTAAAACCTCTTGAGATTGGTAAAAACGGAAGAGTGATGTGTTGTTTGCGCGGAATACACAACGGTGTTTTAATTAGCTGTAGGCGTGATGATGTATGTGTATGGAATTGCCTGCTCTTGAGCCCAGACTCGAAGCACCACCTCATTGGCGTCTGCCCTCTGCGAGCGCTAGGAATCAAACCGAGTACCTGGCTGTGGAAACCCAATGACTTATCCACTAAGCCACCGAAGCCCCCACCCCTTAAATCACGATAGCTCATTTTATTCAGCAATTCTATTTCCCTAGTGATACTAGTAATGAAGGTGATACATTCAAAGGAGTTATTTCAACAGAGTATACAGGAAAATGCAAGAAAATGCCTCTATAGTGAAATGCCACAGAAATTTAATCCCCGATGGCATCCTCCCGCGAGGCCTAAATGCCATTCTCACTGACTTCGGAGTCGCGCGCAACGTGGACATCTACAGTGGCGGCAACAAAAAAAGTGACATTGAATATTGGCAATAGAAATCGATACATAAAATTGCTTTCACGATTTTACTTGCCAACAAGCCAATGAAAAGGGGCGGGGCTTATGCCACGAGTGGATGACTCTCCTGAGCTAAGACAACAGAACTGCGCTTTATTGGAACTCACTGTCTCGTTTGAGCTCGTACAGTGAGGTTTTGGTGTACAACGCTCCAGCGTGCTGATTTCCTGCATTCGTGCCTACATTTGATGTGCTATAACTTCTGTGCAAGTGGATACAATGGGGCGGAAAAAGTTTTCTATGACAGAGAAAAGCCGTGCCTTGACCCTATTAGAGCAGGGAAAGTCTTTTATTGATGTAGCGGCAGATTTAGGAACCTCAAGAAATACGATTTATCGCCTAAAACGGGCAGCTGAGTTATTGCCACCAGGTACCATACCAAAGAGGAAGGAGGGCACTGGTGCAGCTAGGAAGACATCTCCAAGGACTGATAATATCCTAAGGCGTGAAGTGATGTCAGACCCTTCTGTAACCTCCGCTTCAATCAAGAAAAAACACCCAGACCTTCTCCAGAACGTCGCCCTCAGGACCATCCGTCATCGCTTACAGAAGGACTTAGGCCTACCGGCTCGCCGCGCTGCCAAGAAGCCACTTCTTACCAAGGCTATGAAGTTGAAAAGGCTCAATTTTTGCAAGACCTATAAACATTGGACAGCTGCCCATTGGAAGAAGGTCATGTTCAGTGATGAGAGCACCTTTAGGCTGGTCAGAGGAGAGTCAAAGATCGTGCGTCGTCCCAGCAATGTGTCTCGGTATGACCCAAAATATACCGTGAAAACTGTGAAGCACCCTGATAGTGTGATGGTGCGGGGTGCCTTTAGTGGAAACAAGGGCAGAGGAGGTCTGTACTTCCTTCCCAAGAATGTAACCATGAGGGGGACTAACTATCTCGAAGTTTTGAAGCAGCACATGCTGCCATTTTGGGAAATTCATCGGTGTGAATTTTTCATGCATGATGGTGCCCCTGCTCACAGGTCCCAGTTAGTAAAAAGGTTCTTCAATGATAATAATATTAGTGTTTTGGAGTGGCCTGGTAATTCCCCGGACCTAAATCCTATTGAGAATGCTTGGAATCTGATGAAATCCAAAGTTCAAGAGACAGCATCCGGCAGCATCAAGGACCTGATAGAATCACTGAAGAAGATCTGGGTTACGATTGACCCCACCTACTTCGCAAACCTCGCTGAATCAATGCCCAATCGACTCAGAATGGTCATCAAGTGCAAGGGCAACATGACCAAGTATTAACTTTCATGAAATATTCATAATAAAATATGTAAGTTACATTTTTCTGTTTCATTTTCCCCGAATTGTCACATGTCACTTTTTTTGTTGCCGCCACTGTACAAGAAGGAAAAATGGGCCTGGAAGCAGGTGAGTACTGCTTTAAGGATCACTTCACACGAAGCCATCAAGTATTGATGGCGCTACTAGTCACGCCAACAACTGAGCCCATTCTCATTATGACCGCACTGAAAGACGCGTCTAGTGTCAATAGCTTCGTTAGTTTCTATGTAAACATGTAGTAACGCCACCAGTTTCGCCCCTCACAAAAGCGCCATTCACTTCATTCTAAACTCCTGTTCTATGCATCAATCGTTCACAATTTCGCCTTTATGTTTAATTTGCATTACTGAGTGTCATTTGAGGTGAGCGATTCGTCAAATTTGATCGGTGTTACAAGGTGGCCTTCATTTTATTAATTTTTCAGGTAAATTCAGCGTCACACTCCTTTGCAATTTCAAAGTCTGGATCTTCAAACTTAATTTCCATTTTCAAACGACCTTTCAACTTTCTAATCCTCATTTCTAAATGAATTTCTGCTATGAATTATTGGCGATGAAATGCATTTGGCTCTGAATTGCTGGGATAAACTCGCTGGATCCTGACCTTAAAATATCATTCTAATTATAAATTATATATATTAATTGTTTTAAACATAAATAAATATTAAATTAATTGTTATGTAAAAATATATATTATTATAAATGTGTTACAAAGTTGTTCGAAAAACTTACATTGGCTCTAGCTTATTACACCGAAAAATATGCCTCAAAATGAATCTGGCTCGGTGTCAACACCTACACCAAAATATTCTTCCCCGGGGTGATGTTTACTTGGTATTTGGTGCTCCTAGGTTCCCAGGGGGATGACGTTAATGGAGATTATATCCCGGGATGACCCCAGCAAAGGATATGTGGACACGGTCATCTACGGGAACCGAAAGTTCTACAGCTTCGAGGACGAAAACGAGGCTTTTCTCCAGTCGCCCAGCGAAGCCTCTACCATATTCTGCATGGAGAAGATGGACGGCGATGGGGCGCATTTCACCATTAGGTATTTTGTTGCATGGGTATTGACAGTTATTAGGTTGAGTATTTATTCAATATTCCTGTTTTCGTGGGTATTTAGAGGTATTAAGATTAATATTTATTCTATATTTATGCTTTAGGCAAATTTACAAGTATTACCATTATTTGTTCGATATTTGTGCTTTCATGGGTATTTAAAGGTATTTAGATGAGTATTTATTAAACATTTTTACACTCTGTGGAAGTTACAGGTATTATGATTAGAATTTATTCAATATTTGCGCTTTAGAGTTATCACCAGTATTGTGATTAGTATTTGTTTAATATTTTGTGCTTTTATGAGTATTCTTAGGTATTTTGATCAGTATTTATTAAACATTTTATATTCTGGGGAAGTTACAGGTATTATGATTAGAATTTATTCCATATTTGTGCTTTAGGGGTATTTACAGATATTAGGATTAGTATTTGTTTGATATTTTGTGCTTTTACCGGTATTTGGAGGTAGTTGGATGAGTATTTATTAAAAAATTTATATTCTGAGGAAGTTACAGGTATTAGGATTATAATGTATTCCATAATTGTGCTTGAGGGGTATTTATCTGTATTGGGATTAGTATTTTTCATATATTTGGACGTTAAGAGGAATTTAGAGGTGGTAAAATTAGTGTTTATTTAGTATTTTTGCTTTCATGGGTATTTACTAGTATTATGAATTAGAAATAGTATTTATTATGCCTTTCTTGTTTATGAGCCTTAGAAGTAATAATGTTAATATTTATCATGTACTTATGGTGTTATAAGTATTAGGAGGTATTAGTAATTATTGGGAGATTCTGGTTACATGAGTATTTAGAGGGTATTTTCACTAGTCTTCCTGAGGGATTTATGATTTTACGGGTATTGAGAAGTATTAGGATTAATATTTATTTAGCACTTGTGGGTTTGTATATATTTAGAGGTGTTTTTTTGTATTTCTTGGATATTCATGATTTTTCGGGTATTGATAGGTAATAAGGAGGTGTGTAAGGAAGAATACCCATAGTCTTCAAGCGCGTCGTAAAAGAAGGCGAAACCATGATGGCGGCCGACCCGAAAGTTTTGTTCTTATGAGCGAGATACGCACTGAGGTTAATGGGCGGGTGTTTCACGTCCCACAGCCAGCCATGCAGGTTAATCCGCGTCAATGCGTGGATTGAGTGGGTGTGGGGGGTACATATGATGAAGGAAAGAGGGCAGAGTTTAAAAGAGAGATTGCAGATGCTTGCTTTATGTGAGACGAACATAAAAAGGAATGAAAAATGCGCGTGGAGTGGTGGTAGAAGAGGTGAAAAATGGTCTGACACTGCCTCTGAGTACAATGTTTAAATAGGAGTCTGTGAACTCGATCATTATACGGAGGAAGTTAAGATATGCAAGAGCAAAACGGTGTAGGATTGTAGTGTAATGACCCTGTAATGAGATGAGTGAGGATGAGTGGTAAGTTGGAATGGGAATCGTTAGGAATTGATTTTCACTGTCGGTTCGTTGGATATTTCGACAGATCTCAAACCTTTGATGGTCTTTTGAGCGTCACTCGAACCACTTTTTTTACAGCCTGAGTCGCATTAGAATTTATGAACCTTCTCTTTTTAATACCATTTTTTCAGCAGCCACATTTTACTGATCGTTTACTCGCACTGATTCCATCTTTGCTTCTCTGGCATCCCGAGTTGCCTTAATTCATGTTCTTAATCGTCCTGAGTTTGGGCCATTTTTTAAGACTCTGGATTGTTACTACGCTCAATTTTGCTCATACGAAGTCCTTTTACATTCTTTTCGACGTTTTTATTGTTTTAACATATAAATATGTTTAAATTGTAATAATAATCACTGTGGCCGCCCTCGGAGGCGAACATGGGCTCCAGGCGAGACCTGAATGCAGTGCACACGTTGCGAACGAAGTCCTTCATTATGCTAGGCCTTTCTGACAGCTAAATGGGTGACATTTTTAGGTCTGCCTGAACGAGGTTGATCTTTGAGGTCTTCCCCGTCCCTGCGCCTCTCTGCGACTCTATGGATGTTCATCCAACTGACATTGAACCGCTCGGCGATATTGGACTTGTTGTGGCCCCCGCCCAAGAGAGCAGAGATCTCGATTCTTTTCACTTCTCTTTCGACACACTTATATACAATGGAAAAGACGTTTTAATTTCACGTGCTGGAAAAGTATAACTTTAAGGTTGTTTAACGGAACTTTTTCTAACACACACTTAAACCTCTCGAAAGATCAAGAAACCGAGTGTAACAGAGCTTCTCCACCAGAAAGTTTGAGAGGAAAGGTTGGTAAAGAATGTGATGAACTTAGGAGTAGAGGGTATCTAGAATGCTGGAAACAAATAGGATTATGGCCTGGGAATTGTCTTGTACACTGTACAATTTATACTTTAGTAACACCATTTGTTTTCTCTCTCCAGGATTATCGATGGCGTTTTCTACGTGGTCGGGGGTTCGAAGAGCGTCCACATGATTTTCAAGACTTTCGCAGACATTGAGAGATACACCGGACGCAGGTACCGAAAACCCAAGCATTTGGCCAAAGGGATCTTAAGGACGTTAAATAAAATAAGCGAAAATCAGCATTTCGCTCTCAACCAGCTCTTGGATGCGACCAAAATGACGGTGGTGTGTGAAATCCTGCAAGTGGGCAACCAGCGCGTCGTCTCCATTCCGCCTCTAAAACCAGACCAGGATATGCTTAAGGAACCTGAACATGTTTACTTCCTGATGTTCTGCCAAACGGCAACCATACAGGAAGTCGATTCTCTCACAGCACTTCCACCACACATGGGAATCATGTTGGCGAAGGCATTCAACTTCCTCACTCCCAAATTCTTTCAGTCGGACTCAAAACGAGACTTGAACTATATCACTACACAGGTTAGATATTACTACTACCACAAATAATAATAACAATTGTGCAAATTACTGGAACAACCAAATTTCAATCTTTCTGGATAGATAACTCTAAGAGCATTTGTGCTGAAAGAAGGTGAGGGAAGATATGAGCGGATCATATTTATGTCTATTTACCAAAGGTTTGCAAATGTGTTCCCCGTGGAAACAAGATGGAAATTTGCCACACCATTCAACGAATTTGCCCACATATACTCGTAAATCAAATGTTAGACTCTAAATAATTTCCCCGAATATACTGTACACGGATACATTAAAAGCTTGGTGCATTTTATAGATTTTTCCGAGATATTGCGTTTGTTGACTCATCTGATGTCACCGTGGTCGTCTTGGCAACGTGCCTCTTCGTCCCAATATATACGATTCATCAAAATATTGTTGAATTTTAGGAATTTTTCTGAGATATTACTCGAGGTGAGTCTCTCCACCAACACGAGAGTCGTTAATGAATTAAAGGAAATAATAGTCAACGTTTATGACAATAAAAAGATATGTTAAGTAGTTAATTGAAAAGATGGAATAGGATTTAAGAAATTAAAACAAATGGATTTAAGGGAATTGGGAAACTTCTGACGCCACTTTAGCGAGGATACAAGTCCTGAGACATGTTATTGGGATTTGAGTTAGTTGCCACATAGAGGGGAGAAGTGAGGAGGGAATGGAACTGTTTTTCCCAGTTTGAATAAATTAGGCCAAATTTTAGAATGTTATTATACAAAAATAAAAACACGTATGTGTGAGTGAGAAAAACAGGGGAATTTGGCACAATAGGAAATTAATTTAATAGCACAGCACGGAATAAGCTCGCTCAAGGGGAGGTTGAGAATAAATGAGTGAACAGCCCTGAGAGGTTTAGGTGGAATATGAATGTTATGCAAGTACCCCTCACAACTCCACTTCATGCTTTACTTCAATTCCATTATTCAGCTTTGCACGTCTCTTTTCCACTTCTAACACCCACATACAGCTTTTGCACTGTCGACTCTCACTTCCATAAATTTGTTCGACGTTTGCTCCATCTTTATGGCAACGCTTCATATCTCCCGCTCTCAAAAGCAGTTTCACAATAGACTTCCATCGTTCATTCCACTCGCAGGCTTTCACTCCTGATACTCTTTTGCTTGCTGCTTCCCTCGGGTTTTTTCAACTACGTCTACGTAATTTTCATATTTCGAGCTGTTAGGTTGATCAAACGTACATGAAGTCGATTTACCGTACATAATTATATGGAATTAACCCGCTCGTGGAAGCCTTCATGTTCGTTAGTGTCAGTTGCTCGTGGGAACTAAAAGGGAATAAAAACTCGCAAGTTGCTGATGGAAACGACGGGAAAGAAAGAGAGAAAGAGAGAGTGTCTGGATGTGTTTTCCTATCAGTGCCCTCTGAGTAGTCTGAGAAAAGGGCATTGATAATTAATAATGGTTCTCTTACACACCATTGATAACAAATAACAGCATCTCATAAAGGAGTGAGCACGAACTCTCTCAGATCAGATTTTTTCACACATAGAAAATTATGAATTGTATTTTTGGACGTCAGCTAATGTATAATACTGAATTATTTTTGAGATTTACCTCTATTTTATACGTATCATATAAGATACATTCGATCGCAGCGGCTTAAATAATTATTTTTATATATATTCTATTTTAGTACATAACTCTTTCTAACCTATTCCTTTGCTCTCTGGATGCACATATTGATTTTGAGTGGGATGTGTTCGATGACCTCTATGGTAGTGGTCACTTTTCCATTCAAATATAATTTTTCTAGGGAGCGGCGACCTGAGAGCAACCCCCTCCCCCCCCCTCCTATTTCCGGTGCTGCTCGGACCGGGCACAGAGGTCCGCATTTTAGAAAATGGCTGATTTCTCAGGTCTAGTCGTGGAGTTTAGGTCCGTGGATGAGGGCTTCGAGTTTTTCTTCAGGCAACCTCATCGCCGTGGGCACAATACTATTCCTAGAACGCCTGACCGTTCTGCACGCCGACCGATTCCGTGATGGTCAGCCGAGTGTGAGACTAACCTCAAACAGAAGAGTTATGCCTACATGCGTTATAAGCACCGCCCGAGCGATTTCACTGTCAGTGAATTTCATCGAGTTAGGGCTATGTACGGCATGTTTCGAAGCACCCCCGCCGCTCTTCCTGGCGGGCATACGAATAACCCATCAAAGACAGTTTTTCTTTACATTGAGTGAGTTGCGTTCCGCTCTCGCTTCGTGCTCGGATACCGTCCCTGGTCTAGACGATGTCCCGTATGCCATGTTTCGATCCCTAGGTGAGTGAGGTATGACCTTTCTGTTAGATTTCTTCAACATCATCTGGGTAGCGGGTATCCTCACAAACTCTTGGTGAATGGCTATTGTGCTCGCTTTTCGCAAGCCATGGAGAGATCACTCTACCTCAGCCTGTTTCTGCCCAATCTTTCTAACCTCCTGCATGTACAGTTGACGGAGAAATTGGTAAATGTTAGATTAGCCTTTTTCTTTGACAAGGGAGGCGACCTCTTTATGCACAGTGCGCGTTCCGCAAGTTCTACTCCCCTTCGGGTACTCTTCTCCACCTGGAAATTCTGTCTGCGAGGCCTTCCTTCATAGAAAGCACTGCGCCACGGTGTTTTTCGATTTGGAGAAGGCTTATGATACTGCAGGGTGATACAGAATCATAGAAACTCTCTCAATGATAGGGGCGAAGGGACGCTTCCCAAACTTTATTTCTATGCTTCTGCGAGATCGTCTGTTTCGCCTACGGGTGGGAAGAGCTCTCTCCAGCCCAATGGATCATGATGAGAGAGTTCTACAGTGAAGTGCCATGAGTGTCCTAATCTTTTCCCTGAGCATCAACGTTATCACATTGGTGCTGCCGGAACATGTTCTCGCTACGCTCTAAGTAGACGATCTTTTGATCATTTTTGGTGCAGCCCAGATGCCAACTCTGGAGCGTCGACTCCAACAGGCATTGAACGGTATCTCTCGCTATGCCAAAGCGCACAGGTTTCGCTTTCTCTTGGATATTACTAAGGTAGTGCACTTGTGTTGCCATCCACGACTCCATGGCATGGTAGAGGAACGATACCTGGACTCTGCTTGAAGATGTAAAACGTCGACTCGTCACTAAACATAACTTAACCATTTAAATTATGGAAATGGGAGGAGATAAAGAATTTTTCCAAGTATTATAGGGAGGAAAGCAAAACTCAGTTTATTGCCTTAAAATTTATGTTTAAATATTTAAATATTAAAATGGGCTATATAAGTATCAGAGAAAATACTATGCACTTCAAGCAAACACTAACCTTAACCAATCACTTGTAAATGGAAGAATGTTAGAAAAGCATGAGAAGAGTAAGAAAGATAGTATTCGGATGTTGGTTAATATTATTTAGCAGAAGGAGTGGATGCGAAGAGGAATCTGAATTTCGAGAAGGAGAAATGTATTTGAAGTACATGGATTCTTGAATTCGCAAAGATACAGGATCGGGGAGAGTTTTAAAAATTTTTAAATGTTCTAGAAAAGACTTTCCTAGTCCTGTGGTTAATTCCCATATGGGAACAAAACTTTGCCTTCAGTGAGCGCACCGTACTGCCCATATATTTCCCGAGATTACGTCTGGGGCAATTAAGTTCATATAAGACATATCAGCTCGACTCTTGCGGGATTCAGTCTTTACAATTGAAATAGCGTCCTATTTGGTGTTTATTTATAAAAATTCTTTTAAAATTAGTATGGAAAAACCTTCTTTAGTAAACTTATAGTATCCTTTTTGATTTTTTTATTAAAAAAAAACAATATTCCGGAAAGTCTATGTAAAGCATATATTTACAGAGAGTTGAGAATTTCAATATCAGTTGGTAAGTATTGTATAAAAATTTAGCTGTGGTCCTCTCCACCAGAACATAGGAGGAAACCCGTTTCCTTTGAAATATCCATACAGAAATTCAACTCTATATGGAATTTAGTATCGAACTAACAAATGTTGTATGCTCGGAAGATTCGTGTTTTTAAGGCACTGAATTTATAGGGAAAATTTCAAAACCTGAAGAAGTTGAAGCCTGGATGTGTAAAGGTTGGCTTGCGAAAATTTTGATTTCAATCTTTTATTGATAATGAATTTCGACACATTATTAGTCATTCTTAAATTGAGGTACAAAAATGATTCATAAATAAAGTCTTATTCAAAACTAGAAAAGTTTATTATGGCAGTAACAGCGGGAATAAATCACAAGTTAAATTTCTCAAATTTCCTGTTAATAATAAAATAACTAAATCCCAATCCAGTATAGGTTGCGTATAGAAAATTCCTTGTTCGGAATGTCCCCCAAAATACCTAGGTGAAAGTAGTGATTTTAATAGAAGAATTAAACAACATAAACGGGTTCTTCAATTCGTTAGCTTTAATAGCGCCTTAGTTAAACATTGAGTAAAAGAGGATCATCACATTGATTTAAAAAATTATAAACCCATTACCAATATTAGGAAAGTTGAAATTTGACAAATAGCCTAAGCATCTTATATTTTGAAAGATAATACCTTTGAGAACAATAACACCTCTTATCTTTGCCAGGCCTGGATTAACTCAACTATGGGGTTTTAGTTACTCTACCTCACCAAGTAATCCAAGGGGAGGGGGATGGTAGAAAAAATATCGCACAATTTCCCGTCTTGCCTTCGGGCACATTTAAGTAACCATCGGAAGCTAATCAAATCTAGGGTGATTTATTTAAAATCCCATTAATAGAAATCTAATTTTGTAATTTATATTGAAAAATTACTCTTGTTTTATGATTTATATACATTATCATAATTCATAGTTGGCTAATATAGAAATTAAGTACAGTACGTACGTAAATTTAACATTTGGAAGTATTCGTATGGTTCGAACAAAAGGGACACATGTTTGATGACCAACGAGATTATAAAAGTTGCACATGTTTACATTAAGACACCAAATCGACATGGTTATATATATATATATATATATATATATATATATATATATATATATATATATATATATATATATATATACGAGGGGCGGTCAATAAGTTTTGCAATTCGGATATAAGGAGATGAGATATGATAAAAAGCGTTTTATTATTTTTCAATATAACTACCCTCGACTTCAATGCACTTGCGCCACTTGTCCCTGGGGCTTCGAATTCCCGACAACCAGAAATCTCCCGACTGCTGTTCAATCCACTCCTGGACGGCGAGCTGGACATCTTCATCGTCCCCAAACCGGCGTCCACGCAGTGCAGCCTTGAGCTGGCGGAATAAAAAGTAGTCGCTGGGGGCCAGATCTGGACTGTAGAGGGGATGGTTGAGCTCCTCGAATAAACACTCGCGCAGGACAGCTTGTGCAACTCTGGCCTTGTGGACTTTGACGACGTTGAAGTCGATCATGGGGTCTGAGTTTTCTAGGGACCCAACCGGCAGAGACTTTGGTCATGGCCAAATTGTGGTGGATGATGTTGATAACACTTACATGGGATATTCCAAGTTCTCGCTCGATTTCTTCGACCTTGACCCGTCGATTTTCGAGGATCATGCTCTCCACACGGGCCACATTGTTCTCGTTGGTCACGTCTGACGGGCGTCCTGGACGGGGGTCATCTTCAAGGGACTCATGACCATGGCGGAACTCGCTATTCCAGCGAACAATGGTTGCATAGGAAGGGGCGGTGTCTCTTTTGCATTTTTGCCTTCCTTGGTCAAAAATTTGATCACTGCGCGGTGCTCAACCTTCTCCATTGTTGAAAAATTTGTGACTGACGATCTGCGTTCTGCTACTGCTTCTTAAATAGACGAGGGAGGAGCGTGCGGCTGCAGGTCCTGACATGTCCTAACTTGTCGTAACACCCCCACAAACAGCCATCCCCCTTCTTCTGTTTTGCCCTACCGATTCGCAAAACTTATTGACCACCCCTCGTATATATACATATATATATATAATATATATATATATATATATATATATATATATATATATATATATATATATATATATATATATATATATATATATATTGTGAAAAAGTCTTGAGCCACCCTCTAGTTTTATATTTTGCTTCCAACGATCCAGACTTTCCTGTAATTTTTAAAATAGTCTTGAAGAATAGTTTTCCAGGCTTTCTGAAGGACCTTCAAAGTATTTCTCTTGGGACCTTGCTTTTTTACTCATCTTCAGTCCAGTTCTTGTATCTGACCATTTTCAGACAATTATTTTGGTTTGTTTACAGGCGTTACATCTAATAATGCTGCCAAAGATAAAACTGTTTGATAAGGGTAAAATAGTATATATGCACCAACAAGGTGAATCGCAAAGAGCTACGAGTATTAGCCGAAAACTTGGCATATCTCGGCATGGTATGCAGTGTGTCCTTAAGAAATCCGAGAAAACTTGTCAAGTGGAGGACAAAGAAAGAAGTGAAAGCCTAGAAAACTATCTACAGCAGATGGGCAGTATCTAAAAGTCCTCTCCCTAAGTAATAGAAAAAAATCCAGCAAACATCTGACATGAGAGCTAAGAGATGCATCTTTCCCTTTAGTTGATCCATCTTGAGTTTGCCGAAGCCTCAATGGAAGGGTAGTTGCCAAGAAGCATTTGGGGGGAGAAGAAAAACAGGGCGAAAAGGGTGAGGTATTCCAAACTTCACACAAACTGGCCTAAAAATCAATGGCAACAGGTCTTATGGAGAGATGAATCCAAATTTAAAGTATTTGGTTCGAATTATCACTATTATATACAAAGGAGGATAGTAAGTGTGCCCAGTAATCGATAGGACACGGTGGATGCTCTGTCATGGTTTGGGGCTAGATTTCAGCCAGTGGTTTTGGGGAGCTTGTAAAAATTGATGGAATTATGAAGGAAAAAACTACGGTCAAATTTTGATCAACCATGTAATATCAGCTGCAAAGTATATAATTGGCAAGGGCTTCATTTTTCAGCATAACAATTATCCCGAACACACTACCAATGGAGTAAAAGCATACATGGATAAAAAAAACACACAATGGAATACTATCAGTCATGGATTGGCCTTCCTAGAGCTCTTACCTTAACATATAAAGCAGTGTAGGATCATCTTGACAGAGAAAGCAAAAAAGGCAGCCAACCTACAAATATAAGCTTTAGAGTATCCTATAAGAAGTCTAAAGAACTATTCCAGAAGTCTACTTAAAGCAATTACAGCAAAGCTTGCCTAAGAGAGTTCAAGCCTTGTTGAAAGCTGAGGCCCTAAGTTATATGAAATTTTGAGGCCCGTCTCTAAAAAGAAAAATAGGGAACAAATTTAAAATAATTATACACGATTAGTCTTTATTAATGATTATAAAATATTAGCTACAAAATGCTCCTTTTTCCTAATAAACTGATTTATTTCATTTGTTGCGTAGAGAATTAATGCCCTAAACATTTAGCAAGTATTCATCACAAATATTTGAACAGAACTAAATTTATTAATAATCACTATTTTTAAAAACATTTTTTCCGTGATTTTTCTTTAGCAAAATCATTAATTATTTCATCGAAGGGTGTGCAGCGTAACTTGTCACTTTCTATGCACAACAGACTAAGTGCAGCCAGTCTATCTTGCGAAATGTTCGTTCGAAGTTAATCTTTTATTCTTTTTAGCTGTGAAAAAGATCTTTCTCCTGAATAATTTGTAAACCTCAAGCATAAGAATAATCGTAAAATGCTTTCTACGTTTGGAAAAGCTTGATGAAATTTGTGAGTACCCATTCATCTTTTGGATAATTTTGTTTCACATAAACATGAAAATGTTTCAACTCACCTAAAAGATTCATATCAACATCGTTAGGATATTCTTTAATAATTGCTGTTACTGCATCACAAAGTTGCTCCTCTGAAGAATGTAAATTTACAAGAAACGAAAATTTCCCTTCAACATATTTATATACTGTTGCTCTTTTATTTAAGTTCGTGTAAAGCGCACCCACAAGAGGAATAAAAGAGTTTACTCTAAATTTATCTCTAGAGAAACAGTTCATCATCCGCTTCAGGCGTACTTCATCGTTGGACATTTTTCTCTTCCTTCCGTTCCTTTTCCCTGTACACTTATATTCCACATCAGGCAGTTTAGTTTTGACTTCTTCTTCAATTTTATTAAAATCTTCACGTACATTCATCACAAACTCGGAGAGTGATGTGTATAAATTCTTAACATGTACAGCGAGCAACCATTGCTTGCTGGAATAGGGAGTTCCGCCATGGTCGTGAGTCCCTTGAAGATGACCCCCGTGCAGGACGCCCGTCAGACGTGACCAACGAGAACAATGTGGCCGTGTGGAGAGGATGATCCTCGAAAATCGACAGGTGAAGGTCGAAAAAATTGAGCGAGAACTTGGAATATCACATGGAAGTGTTATCAACATCATCCACGACAATTTGGCAATGACCAAGGTCTCTGTCCGTTGGGTCCCTAGAAACCTCACGCCCCATGATCGACTTCAACGTCGTCAAAGTTCGGAGGAGCTGCTGCTCTTGTACAACCAAGACCCGGCGGTATTCGAGTCATGCATAGTGACAGGTAATAAAACCTGGGTCCATCACTGGGATCCCGAGACCAAGCTCGAAAGCATGGCCAGGAAGCACAGGGTCTCTCTGACCCCCATCAAGTTCCGGACCCAACCCTCCGCCGAGAAGATCATAGCCACCATCTTCTGGGATTCTGAGAGAGTGTTGATGGTGGACTATGCGCTTTGTGGAAGGACCATCACAGGCTAATATTACTCCAAGGAACTGGCTGGGTTGAAGAAGTGCATCCGTCAGAAGTGGCGCGGCAAGTTGACACGCGATGTCCTGCTCCTCCACGACAATGCCCCTGTCCACAAGGCCAGAGTTGCACAAACTGCTCTGCGCGAGTGCGGATTCGAGGAGCTCAACCATCTCCCCTACAGTCCAGATCTGGCCCCTAGCCACTACTTTTTATTCCGCCAGCTCAAGGCTGCACTGCGTTGACGCCGGTTTGGGGACGATGAAGATGTCCAGCTCGCCGTCCAGGAATGGATTGAACAGCAGTCGGGAGATTTCTGGTTGTCGGGAATTCGAAGCCTCAGGGACAAGTGGCGCAAGTGCATTGAAGTCGAGGGTAGTTATATTGAAAAATAATAAAACACTTTTCCTCATATCTCGTTTCCTTATATCCGAATTGCAAAACTTATTGCCCGCCCCTCGTAGCTACTTTTTGTCAAATCATTCAAAATTTATTCTCTTACTTTGTTGGCCAAATTAATAATAATTTCATCGCATATTCATGTCGATAAATATGAAGGAATCCCAGTTTTTCATTTATTTTATGTGTTTGGCAAGAAAGGGGTCAAAACTCACTTATCAATTCCAAAATTCGAAGATAGCTGCTATAACGCGCTCGAGGACACTTCTCCAATATTGTTGTTCTTCCTTTATATTTTCGGTCAATTTTGAATTTCAGGTTGAACTGAGATTTCTTGACAAATACGTAAGCAAAGCTATTCTATGGACTTTCGAGTTTTCATGACTTTTAATTACACTAAGATTTCGCCAGTAACTAAATCCTCCCGAAGATAATGCTGAAGTTGATAGTCGAAAAAGAGTACAGACAAAGCAAAAAACACAGCCTGTTGTTGGAGAGTACACAAGTCATTCACGAGCGTACAATTCTCCATTAACTTTTCGAGAATGAAAAATACTTTTTGAACAATATCTAGTTTGATTTTTAAATATCCGTTTAGAGTTTTCAAATGAAGCATTCCAATGTTGACACTCAGAAGGACCTTTATCGACTTAATATTTTACATCGGCTTCATTGAAAACATCGCATTGACCAAAATCCTTGAGTTTGGTGAATTCACCACCTCAATGACATTCTTTTGTTGTCTACCTCATCCATCGAACCGAACATTGAAACACTTCTTCATGGCAAGCAGCACCAGCCGTCTCACTGATTTGGATGATTTTTAAATAAAATTCTTGTATAATGTATTTTAGTATATATATATATATATATATATATATATATATATATATATATATATATATATATATTGTCACTCCAGCCTGCGACTACTCCCAAAAGTCTCATCTGGCCCTCACTCTGAAAAGGTTGCCCTCCCCTGCTCTAAGCAGTCCATTTTGTTTAAAAGACGTCATATCAGTTATCGTTTTAACTTTTAATTCATTACTTTAGAAAAAAATTCATAATACAAAATTTATGTTTGAAGAAACGTCCTATTTTGAATATGAAATCTTATTCTAGCATAATTTTCTATTCGTTGTAAGCCTTAAAGCAGTACTGCTAAGCAGGAAAAGAATACACAAAATTGCAAATACTAAGACTGTTACTTAGAATCAGCGTTCGAAATAGTGTGTATAAATACAGAACCCGCTGTATTAGCACCTTTCTTAACAGAACACCAAGAGGAAGGCTCCCCACGAGCCACAATGGACGATCACGAGGGTGCGAAGAGGGTTCCTCTCCGTATCCTTCCCGGGAAAGAAAAACCCACGAGTGAAAAAAAAATTACAAACAATTTATGCTGAAATAGGAGTAATATTACTCAGGTTAAAGGCCCAGTATAACGGATATGTGGCACTCTGCGACTCCGAGAAAGATCTAGATCTTCTCTTAAATGAAGACTCGGCTAAGAAACTGGCCAAAATTGGTCTTGCTCCCCGCACACCCCCAAACGTCACGTCGAAAAGATCTATAACACTGGTCTGCGTTGTTTTCAAGGTCAAATATATAATACCTGATTTTTAGGTCAGTTTTTTTACACTGAATCTGAAAATCATGCTCATTTTACCCAATCAGGTTAGATTTTTTAAATATGAGCACATACCAAATCTTCTATATTTCCAAATATTTGTTGTGAACGAAACGCATAATAGCAAATATTGGACCGATTTACACACAAAAGGTTTACAGAATATTTTTAATAGATAGCATGAATAGTATAATGCACAAAATAAGCTACTCATGGATGAATGGTCTCTTCAGTGACCTCCGATTGTACCAAGCAGACACCACATCCCTCTTAAGGCACTAACAGTAGTCAGCCAGAAAGTTCACCTTCCATTGGCTTTGATAGCGTTCCTCCATGACACGGATGTCTTGGTGAAAGCGCTCACCCTGTTCTTCACTGAAGTCTCCACAATTTTCTGTAAAATAGTCTAGATGGGACTGAAGAAAGTTAATTTTCACTGACATACGCGCACCAAGTTTGCGGAAATTCTCCATTAAGTCATCAACCATCTTCTGGTACTGAGGACTTTTGTGGTTATCAAGGAAGTTTGCAATGACTGACTTAAGGGACAGCCAGGCAGAGAGTTCAGTATGATTTAATGAATCATCAAAACTAGAGTCTTTTATGAGTTCTCTTATATGAGGACCATCAAATATACCTGCCTTAAGCTTCTCCATGTTGATTCGTTTGACCTTGTGGTGGAGGAAGGCAAATCCTCCACCTTCCCTGTCCAGTGCTTTTACAAAGTTCTTCATTAGACCGAGTTTGATGTGTAGGGGTGGAAGTAACACCTCGCGCGGTTCAACCAGAGGGTGGGACAGAACATTGTGTGACCCGGGTTCTAATCCTTTTCTTGATGGCCACTCTTGTCTGACATAATGCTGGTCGTTAGCCCGACTATCCCACACACACAAAAAGCACGGATACTTTGTGTATCCACCTTGAAGTCCAAGGATTAGTCCAACAACTTTAATATCTCCACAAATAAACCATTTATGTTCCTGGTAATTGAGAGCAGACAAAAAACTTTCCATGCTGTTGTGGGATTCCTTCATTTCAGCTGAGTGTCCAACAGGGATTGATGAAACCTTATTTCCGTTATTCAGAAAAACTGCCTTGAGACTTCTGTTAGACGAGTCAATAAAATGTCTCCATTCCATGGCAACATACCTCATACCCATTAATTTCATCAGTTCAGCAATATTGTTACAGTAGATTCGTGAAGACGCTTCATAGAACATAAAGAATTTTCTGAATTCGCTCTCGCGTTTCCGATGCCAATAGAACGTTGTTCCTGGGGTAAGTAGATGTCTCTCTCGAAGACGAGAACCCAGCAGCTGGACAGACTTCTTAGATAGGTTCAGATCTCGTGTCAAGTCGTTGAGTTCAGCTTGGGTCAATGGCACCGATCGGTCGTCCTCTTCTGGCTCGTATTCCCCACACTCACCTGTATCAGTCATGTCAGTAGATTCAGAATCAGAACTAGATTTTATGATGACATCCGGCTCAGGAACAGGAACATCTGGTCCATGGGGGATTGGCTTTATGGCATAAGGAACATCAGGGCATTGAACATGGTGCTTGTTCTTGCGATTGATGCCTTTTAAATTTGTCATGCAGAAGTAACAGTCGGTAACGTGATCTTTGCCTTCCCTCCACACCATTGGGACACCAAATGGCATACTCTTTTTTTTTCCTATTCCTCCAATCCCGTAAGTTCTCCACACATGTTTTGTAGCAGATATGGGGAGCAAATGCCGTATCCTGGTCCCCTAGTTTGACTCCAAAATAAGCGTAATAAGCCTTCTTCACAAAATCCGTGATTTTCGCTTGACGGTCTGGAAGAACCACGTGTCCACAGATGAAACAAAATTTGTTAGGATGGTTCTTACACTTCCGATCCATCGTACTGCACAACTAGACATGAAAAGAGAAAGAATAACTAGTTATTTAAGGTAACCCATGACCAGCTGTGGCAAAAACAAAGTTCATATATGCTTGGATGATAGCGCCATTTCGGAAAAATATGCTGTAATAAAAATCAAGTGTATCTTAGAAACCAGAACCGACCAAAGAAAATGAATGATATTTTTGAATTCAGCAAAAAGGATCCTAAATCAGTTGGAAAACCCTTGACCTTTAAAAAAAGTTTTGAAACGCAGGCCAGTGTAATCTGCCGACGTCTCGACCACCAATGGATCGGAGCCCACTCAACTCCGGAAATAAAATAAGAACTGGAAAAAGAACAAACTTGGACCAGAATCGAAGACTATGTGTAATTCAAAAACCAAAACGGCGAAGAACACACGCACGTCTTAAAAGTCCCGAAATGACAAAAAAGGCCGCAGAACACGGCCTGTTTGCCTTTTACACAAAGATATCCCCGAAACAGAGACATTCGTCTCTGTTTAGGTGTGCTTTCAGATGTTACGCCCTAGAGCAACATACAACAAAGTAATTCCAATTCAATGGGAAAGGTTGTTCAGAATGTTCAAGAAGAGATCACCGCTGGGACGAGTGCAGGAACACAGAGAAAAAGTGCCAGAATTGTGGAAATGGACACAGGACCCTTGCAATGTCGTGCCCTATGAAGAAGCAATTAATAAAGAAGAGGAAATCGTGATATCAGAAGAAAATGAAACAAAAAAGAATATGACATACGCCGCCGCAATAGCAGGATGACCGACAAAGGCACCTACTCCACAAACCACTACAATGAACATAGAGGGAAACATGAGGCCTGACCTCATACTTTGCATCATTTATGCACGCTCACTTCGTGAATATTGCAAAACCTGGTTCATACGCGATGGAATTAAACACAATGCTAGTAAAGAACGGTTTAAAGGAAATGTGGGTTCCCGAGAACCCACCCTCAAGCGAATTATATAACACAAACATAAAACCCACCGGACAAGAAAAAGCACAGAGAACAAAGAACAAGAGCAAACCCAAATGGATACCGACCAAGAGACAGAAGAAGAAACATCTGACAAGGAGATTGCAAAAACAACCAAACAAATTGCACTAAAACTTGAAATAGAAAAATAAATCACAAAGAAGTACCCAAGTACGGCTCCCACATGAACCCACTACCCAAAACATGCAAGCAAAAGGAAATCGTAAAAGGAATGGTAAAAGGGAAATACAAATGGGATTAGGACCCAGACGTAGACGAAACCGAAGTCCATAATGCCCTCAAGCAGGGTATGATTCTAATCGTTCCTGAATCCTGTTACAATATAACAAACAACTAATTCAAGAAAAAACGATCTGGCCGCACCCGCTCCCCAGCAAGAACGGAGAAAATGAAAGCAGGAAAAGAGCAGGAACTGAATCCACCACGTTCACGTACCAACTTAAACTAAAAAATATTTACCCTTAATGTGAACGGCTGGAAGGAGAAAAGAATCATATACTGAAATATTATAAGACAGGAAGACTCGGACATCGTAATAAGTATTAACCGAACATAGAATCAACACCGAAATTGAAACAATAAAAATACAAAATTACAAGATCATAGCTAATAATTATTCCCAGACCAGATATGACGGCGTATTAATCGGAATAAAAAATGGGATTCACTACACTTAAATACAAGACCTTGAGGAATCCTACCTAGCGGTAAATATCAAAATGACTACAGACGATCTTGTAGTAGCTGGGGCTTACCAACACCCGAGGCGCTCGTACTTACACATCTCCCAACTTCATTAAACTCTTTCGCCAACCAGATTCAACCATACTAACCGGAGATCTCAATGCTAGATGTAGAGCAGCAGGACACACAATCCAAACGAACGGCACAGGCAAAACTCTACAGCTACTGCTACAAAGAAACATGGTCCAAAGAGAAGGCCAGATTTTCCAACGTTCCTAACTTAAGATTTTCAACCACACCAGATATAGTTCTCACCAACCCCAATTTTAACCTCAATCTCCATACTGAACCCGGACCTGCAACCCCTTCCGACCAATCAAGCATGATCACAACTATATCCACCTACTACATCCAAATTACAATCCCGCAAAGAAAATCACGCACCAGAACCGACTGGGCAAAATATAAAGAACACTTAAATACCATAGAATCGAAACCCTAAACAACAAAGTAACCAACGAAACTGAAGTAGAAATACAGAGGACAATCTAAAAAATAACAGAATCTGATGCAATCTACACACCAACAACAGAACACAGAGCCCTGCCTGCACCGCGATGGGACAACGAAATAAAAGAAAAGATGGTAGAATTCGAAAGATTGACAAAGGAGATAATGGAGCTGGGTAAAACAATGGAAAGGTACAGAAGACTAAAAAACCATCATAAGACAAGTGGGAGTACTAATAAAAGAAAAATCAATTCAAGCTTGGAACAACATTATCGGTAAAATGGACATTGAAACTGATCCGAGGAAATTATGGACACAATACAGAAGACTACGAGGAATTCAGCCAAAATAAAAAATAAAAATAAAAGTACAGAACAAGGAAGTGCATCGAAATGACGAACTACAAGAACACTTTCGAAGACATTGGAGACAAATATTTTCAATTTCACCCGAAGAAAACCTTGACTTCGATAGAGAATACGAAAAAGAAGTCGCTCAAACATTACAAACACAGCAAGATAATATCACGCCATACGCACGAGTTGACGAGGAGAGCCATTCGCTCGGAAGAGGGAATGCCATTTACAATGCAAGAATACTTGACAGCAGTCAAGTCATTTAAGCAGAAAGCACCAGGACTAAGTGGCATAACAAAGGCGCACCTGATTAATTCACCAAACAACGTACATGAAGCACTTTTGAAGATTTCCAATGCCTTTTGAATACTGGATACTATCCTCAGGCCTTCCAAATGACAAAGATGATCTTCCTACCCTAACCGGGTAAACCAAAACACCAAATCGAAAGCTACCGTTCAATTTCGCTACTCGAGTTCCTCGGCAAACTCATCGAAAAGCTCCTAAACGGAAGGTTATAAAAAATACCTCGAGACTAATAACCTCTATAACCCACAACACGGGTTCAGGAGCAAGCGAGAGACGGAAACCGAGCTGGCAATTATTGCAGAAAAAATCGCCCCCGAAATAACGCGAGGACATAGAGTGGACGTCATACTCCGCGACGATGCCAAAGCTTTCGATAAGGTGTGGATTCCAGGCCTACAAACTAAAATCACTAGCCTCGACATGGAGCCCAACCTAAACAAAATATTATGCCACTACCTGGAAGGAAGAAAAGCTATTCTTCAAATAAACGGCCAAATGGGTCAGGCATTTACTATACAAGTGGGAGTCACTCAAGGAGGGTGTCTCTCCCAAACTTTGTACACGATATATACCCGGGATCTACCCCAACCAAAGGAAGAGAGTGCAATGTACATCCAACCGGCGGATAACATTACACAAATCGTATCCAGTGATAGGAAGAATCCAAGAGACATCGCCCAGAAGACAGCAAGAGAAATTAAGAACTTAAATGATTTTGAAAGAAAGAATAAAATCGAAACAAACATAAATAAATTCAACCTAATACCAATAAACCGGAGAAATACAGCCGCAGTCAGAGTCAACGGAGATGAATATCGATATAACACGGAAGGGAGAGCCCTCGGACTCAAACTAACGACAAATGGATCTGCCTCTCATCTGTCATGAAAAGTGACAGCAGCAAACGACGCTACGAAGATTCCGTAACCTCTCAAATACGAACAAAAGAAAACTGTACATAGCACTTGTCCAATCTAAGATAGTATACCCTAGCATCCCTACACATACGTTAAGCAAAACACAAATAAAAGCCCCAAAAGTACAAAATTGGGCAACGAGATTTATAGAAAATAAAAAACGACAGGACCGAATTACATCAGAGGACCTACATCAAAGAACCGGACTCGAACCTATAAATAAAATACTCCACGAACGCGCCAAAAACCTGTGGGTAAAGCTAAACTAAATTCTACCCCAGGAAGAAATCAGCAAGATTACCGTAGCGGACAATGAAATGCACCAGATTAAATACAGACAAAGATTTGACGGAAGTAGGAAGAATGCAACAATAAACATAAACCCAATCTATAAATAAAACAATGTAAATAACTGAATAAAATTAACGAAATGAAAAAAAACAATAATAACACACGAATGAGAATATGGAAGAAGATAACGATGAAGAACTCAAAATAAAAGAAGGAGAAGTAAAATGAATATAAATTTATAACCAGTATAATACTGAAAAATGCAAAAAGTAAAAAAAAAGAAAAAAAGAAGCTCAAATGAGCATATTATAACGAAGGCTCGAATGGTTAAATTACAAACTCCAAAAATAATGAAGCAAATACTCGTAAAAAGCAAATTTAATGGAAAACGAAAGCGTTTGCCAAGCAACCTGGCACAATTCATTATCACCTCCATATATCACTCTACATTCATAACCACATAGCCAACTTTTCTTGAATTTTTGTAACACTTTACACCCTAACATCAAATTCACCATGGAAGTAGAGTCAAATGATAAGATGCCCATTCTTGACCTTTTAATCACCCAAGATAATGACCAAGAAAAAATTCAAACAACCATTTACCGAAAAAAAACCTTTCACAGGACTAGGTTTGAACTACTTTAGTTTTGGGGATTTCAGATACAAAATATCCACAGTAAAAACTTTAATACATAGAAGTTTCTCGCTACCATCCACTTACCTACCAATCAATCCATAATGAATTTATTTTTCTTAGGAAATATTTTATAAAAAATTTATTTCCTTCTGACCTATTTGATAGAGTTTTAAAAAAGCTATTTGATAATCTCATTGATCCCCCTCAACCCTGCATAGAAGTTCCTAAAATGACCATATATTTACTAATTTCAGAGATGGGTTTTTTAAACGATACTTTTAAAAGAAAAATCCTACTCATTTTTAAAAGATATATTCCCCAAATCAACCGACAAATAGTTTTTATAAACAAACTATCGATAGGAAGTTTTTTTAGCAGTAAAAATCCTATCTCTTTGGAGTTCTGCAGTGATAATGTTTATTTATTTAAATGTCCCAGTTGTACTGGAGCCGCTTACATTGGCAGCACTGTCAGGTCTTTTGGAGCTAGGTTCTCTGCTCATATGGGGATTAGTTGGCGCACAAACAAAATCTTAAATAAAAAGGAAAAGTCTTCTATTAGGGAACACACCATAAGCTGTAAAACTGACATTTCTATTGATAATTTTCAAGTATTAGCCTTTAACAACAACCAACATTGCCTAAGAACCCTCGAATCTTTATATATCAAACACTACAAACCTACACTCAATAAAGATTTAAGTGCAATATCTTTATTAATTAACTAATTTTAACTATAGTTTGTTAGTTGGTTTGTTGTTTTTTTTAACAAACCAAGCGTTACTGTAACCTATAAATGTTAGGTCTTTGTTAAACCCACCATCCACTCTCTAGGATGGATCCACTTTAGTAAGTACCCAAATTTACCGTTTTTATATTAAATGTTTTTTAACTCTTACAGTACTTACAAAATTAAAAACAAAGTTTAAATTTATTATCTTTGACTAATGCCAGGTCAATTTCTCTTATAGTTTTTAATTAATTTCTGCAATAAACTTTAAATTTATTAACTAATTTTTTGAGTCAGTTTTAAAGCAAATTTAACTGTTGCCAAGTCACTTGTAGTACATTTTACTGATATTTTATAATTGGTCACCTTTAAAAATAATGTCTTGTTGACCTTTTCAAGTTTTATTCATATGTATTAACTTTGTAAACTTATTCTAGCCTGAAGATGAAAACTTGTAGTTTTCGAAACGTTGTGAAAATTTTAAGATGCTGCATCCGTTTCTCGTGGCTCTGGGATTTATCCTCAATATTATATATATATATATATATATATATATATATATATATATATATATATATATATATATATATATATATATATATATATATATATATATATATTTTAGGTTGAGGAATAAGTTCTTGCGTTTTTTTTAATGTTGTGTTGATTTAAGTTTTGTTGACGTGATTTGTGCACATATTAAGAAACAATAATAAATAATGAGAGCAAAATTTGCAAAGGTTAGGCTACGTCTCTTAACAGCGTAGACTATTAGGTTTTTGCTTAGGCTACGTCTTGAAGTTGAGTAATAAGTCATTGCAGTTTATTTAAAAGTTGTGTTAATTTAATTTTTGTTCTGTACCCTCAAAATGGAATGTCAAGTTGAAAGAAAGGCGCATTTCGACCCTTGTTGTTATTCATTTTCAATCGAGACGGGAACAATGCAAACGCAGCCAAAGCTCGTCGCGATATTTGTGCTGTGTACGGAGAAAATGCTTTATCAGAAAGGACAGCTCAATGGTGGTTTTCACGTTTCACAAACGGTCATTTCAATCTTAAGGACGAAGAACGTTCTGGTCGCCCCATTAAGTTGGATGAAGATCGATTGAACGACCTTCTTCATGAAAATCCTCGTCAATCGACTAGAGAATTGGCTGTACAATTGACGTGTGATCTGAAAACTGTAGTGAATCACCTTCATTTGATGGGGAAAGTTCGAAAACTCGGTGCATGGGTTCCGCACGCTTCAAGCGAAATCAACAAACTTGAACGTTCTACGATTGCCGCAGGTTTGCTTGCTCGTCACAAGGCTACTCGTGGATATAAGGACAGATTTCTTCACCGCATCATCATTGGCGACGAAAAGTGGTGTGTTTATGTCAACATGAACCATCGAAAACAATGGCTTAGCCCCAATAAAAAAACACTTCCGCGATTAAAGCAAGGACTTCATCCACAAAAGACGATGCTGTGTGTGCGGTGGGATTGTGTAGGCATCATTTTTTTTATGAGCTCTTTGCGAACAACGAGATTGTCAATGCAGAACTCTACGTTCAACAAACGTATCGACTCGCCGAGGCTATTCGTGAAAAGCGACCTCATCGACGTTACGGAGTCCTTCTGCAACACGATAATGCTCGTCCTCACATTGCCGATATGACAAAAGACGCCATCCAAACGCTTAATTGGGAAATCCTGCTGCATCCCCCATATTCGCCAGACTTGGCTCCATCGGATTTCCATCTGTTCGATCGTTCTCCAACAATTTGCGCGGCGTTTCGTTCAATACTGATGTGGAATTAAGAACCTGGTTAGACGAATTCTTCAAGTCAAAATCCAGAGATTTTTATTGCAGAAGCATCGAAAAACTAGCTGAACGTTGGGAAGTCGTGAATAACAACGGAGAATACATTATTGATTAAATTGCATATTGTTATCAATTAAAAATGAAGTTTTTCTAAAATTGTTAATGGTAATGAATAAATTTGATAAAACCGCAAGAACTTATTCCTCAACCCAATATATATATATATATATATATATATATATATATATATATATATATATATATATATATATATATATATATATATACATATATATATATGTATATATATATATATATATATATATATATATATATATATATATATATATATATATATATATATATATATATATTACTAACTGAGTAACATTTCTGTATTTTTCAGGTAAGAAAAATGAACCGTACTGGGGGTTATGCTCTCTACTTCCTTCGAGCAAACAAAACAATCGCTCTTCTGAAGGTGAAAACAATGTGGAATCATATGTTATTCATCGAGAAAGAAAATTCAATCTCTTTAAAGAAGAATTACACAATTGAAGGCAACTATCAAATTATGAGGAACAAATTTTTAGAACGGCAACAAAAGTTCAAGTTTATGGATGGTTTCCGCGAACACTGGGAGGTAGGATTTGATTTTATATTTACAAGTCTTCCAAAATTATGTATGAAGTTATACAGTACTTACAATAAAATTATATTTTTACAATTTACTGATATAAAATCTTCACAACACTTGGAATTTGGAAATGTTTACAAGTAAATGTAAAATCTTTAAAGTTAGAATTTACTGGCCCATTCAATTAATGACCAACCTTTCGAAATGGTCTTCCAAGCAGTTCTTGAATTGATTTCTGGACAATACCAATAATGTATGTATGTACGTTTAAGAATGAAAGTCTTCGTAAAAACCTATTTTAAATCTTTTATTATACGAGGCATTTATAAATTGTTAAAATTCACCTTTATTTCAGATATTAGCGAAAGGATTCCTTCACTTTTTGGAAGAACAAAATCCAGAGATAACCAGAAGAGACATAAAAAGGAATTTTCTCGTTATTTGGTCGAAGTTTCTGGAAAAAACAAGACAAACTGATGTCTTTCTTATAATGGGGATTCAGAATTCCTGATTATAAATTATTTTATATATTTATTCGGGAATTGCGTTGGTTAGGGTAGGATCTCTGCGGCTGTAGATCTGGTATCCGCATCTCGCTAGCTAAGTTTTTCAAAGATAGGCTTGTGTCGTAGAATGACCCACAGACATATATGTTTACTTCTACCCGAAATGAGTGGGCACTCAAGGTCAAACGAGTGACCTTGGCTCAATTCTGGTGGCGGCAGAAATGGAAGTAGAAGTAGGGGAGGTGTTAGCAACCTTCCCAAAAAGAGTGCGAGGAATTTAAATAACAAACAATAGAGTGCGGTTAGCAGTTACTAAACTAATGAAGGCTGTGGGCTATAAGACTTGTAAAAAGGTAGAAACAAAAATAAACTTTAGTAATTTACACAGAATACACAAAAAATATTTAGAATTAAATAATGGAAATAGATACTCGATGTTTACAGTAATCGATCTAACAGAGCTACTTGGAGAGAACAGGGGCGAGCTCTATGTGAGTGTTCGGGAGGTTATAACGAGCCTCGGTACGTATGTACACAGGGATGACTGGCAAGGATGGCACAGATGATTTGTCTCAGCTTGGCTTCGGTTCGAACCTTTGAGAGATGAAAGGGGGGGACGGTTGGTTATTCAAGTGACTTTAACCACAGGGAGTTTGACCTTTAGTAGTAACACTACATGGAGGGAGTATTCGTGCCAAACGAAATGTACCGAAACCAAGAATGAGCCAAGTGACTGGGGCTCAGATCTTTCTGTATAATTATGCCTTCGGGCTGGTATGGAAACAGAGCGCGATCGAGAATGAAGTGTCTCGTTGAGAATGGCAGGCCTATACTCTCGATGCCCAGTTGGGATCAACAATATTTAGAGACCAGCCGGAACCGTTACTGCCTCAGGCCAAGGGGGTAGGCCTCTCCTTGATTAAACACGGCACTGAGGGATGGGAAGTACCCCCGCGGGGGTTTCTTGATAACGCCCCGGGAGGCGACAGAGGCGCACGTTTGGCATTCCAATCCCTCTCTTATCGCTGAAAGCAGTTTGATATTCGGACTGTTCCCACGACTCTCGCTCGGCGTTGCCTGAACTCGTGGTTTCGACGGGGCACATGGCGTCAAGGAACCTCTATTCTCGACAGCTTGTTACTCACTATTTATAATGAAAGATGTTTAACAAGGCTGCTCGATGAATCTAAGGTTATCAATTTTATAAAACAGAATTATTAAATTTTACAGTTTACTGGAATAGAAAATAAGGATAGCTGTTAATGAAAATAGAAAAATTAAGTTGCAAGCAAAGTGGTGAATAAAAGAACTAAAAGAGCAATAATGAGACCAATTCTCTAATTTCTAAAGTACTAGGAATTCTTTTTATTTGATAAAAGAATTGTCGATTGGAGACGGGACACTGGGTATCGAGGTAAGTCCCGCCGGATGAGATGGTTTTGTAGGTATCTCCTCCTCCCCTCTTATATGGCCCTGTTAATCGTGCAGCTTGGAACGGCCTCTTTGATGTGGCCTTTCAATATTTGTGAAGTCTGATATCCGAAGAGGTAAATTGCTAAAACAAAATAACCAAAACATTGAGATAGCGAAGACACCCTTTGGAAAAATAAGAAAAATATTAACAAATCTCAGTATTCTCATAAAGATTAGGGTAAGGATGCAGAAGTGTTTTGTATAGTCCACGTTAATGTAGGGTTGCGAAACTTGGACAATCTTATAAAGATAGAAGCTGAAGAAGTGTGTTTAAAGAATGCTCAGGATCCACTGGACTGAACGAGTAACAAATGAATGGATGAAGAAGAGCCGAAATTGAGAAGTTATTGAAATTGCTGAAACAAAGACGAAGTTTTTAGGTCACATACTGAGAGAAAGAGACATAGGGAGTGTTTACTTGGAAGAATAGAAGGAGGAAGAGCTTGACAGGCAATGCGGTAAGCTAAGAACATAAGCCTCGTTTGAGAATAAAAAGGCTTAGTTTTGGCTCCGAGTTTTACAAATAATTATAATTTTTAGCGCTATTTCCTGCCTATGTGGATCGGAATCAACAATACATCCGGCAACGAACTTAAAACGATGTGGTTTAACTTCGCTTAGCCGATGAGCGATGTTTTCATTTGTCTAGGCCTAGTAAAAGGCCTAGGCGAGGCAAGCCAAACATAGTGTCTAAGCCTAGAATAACAAAAATATTATTTGTTAATGGAACGAATTATAATGAAAAATACCAGAAAAATAGTTTTCCCAATGGAGCATTCAGATGGTATATCTAGATTGAATAGGAAAAATAGGTGTAAATAAATAAAAATGTTCCTGAGTGATAAAATATTTAATTGAAGAAACTGTGGTGATCGGTATATGTAATAGGTACTCGTAGGTTCCTGGAACCAAATTGCAGGGTTCAATAAGCCCAGAAATAAACTCCACAAAATGGCCGCGCGGTGGTCTCATTAAATCCTAACGCGCGGAAAATACAAAAAGAGGGAACGGTCAAGATACCTAAGTCAACAAGAGGAAAGGAGTAAATAAACATTTCACGTCTCAGAATAGATTTCTCGAAAGACGGAAGTCTACGGAACACCTGAGTAAACACAAAGTCCAACCAAAGAAAATTGTAACACAGATTTGTAAAATCGGGTTATAGAATCGAGATACAAATTGGCATTAGCTGGAAGATGCAAGTAAATTATAATTCACAGCCGTTCAAAACTCCGCCCAGGGGTGCAACTAATGAGCCCCGACGACAAAGATTTGTCCTGCAGGCAAATCTCGGCCACGCCCCCTTGGAAATGAAACCGTATATATAGGCGAGCAATGAAAATAATAGAGTTAAGAATTAGGCATTATAATTGTTATTAAGTATTGTAATACCGTAGTAGCATTTACGGAACTCCTTTTAAATTCACAATGTCTTGTCGCTCCAGAATTTAATACTTCATGTTGAGAAATATATAGACTGCTAGTCGCCCGCAAAGTAACTTGGTGACGTCCCGCTTACCCCGTTTTTAGCCAATATTAGAATTCACTTTCAATAAGTTGCGTATACCCATAAATCGGTGTCCCCGGTCACCCCTATGAACATTTAGCCCCATAACTGGTGAACCCCCATAAAACAAATTACCATTACAAAAGTTAGTATGAAAATAAAGTGTGCAAAATGCCTTAGATTAATTCCATGTAGATGAAACTACGAAAGCTACAATATGTCAATATTGAATTTAAGGACGAATTTTAATTCAATTTCTTTAAAAAATACTCGGGGTTTGACTAAAGATTAATCCCAAGTTGCTAGTTGTCTAAATATGATTTACAGCTATATATATAATCTCTAATATCTCCAATTTCAATAGGCTTATATCACTAATTACCTTTCATAGTATTAGGGCTATTGTCAGAAGTTAACGTTTCCTACAACAAACTCAAATAATATATATATAGCACATACATGGATTTAGAGCTTTCTAATAAAAAAAAATATAAGAGAAATGTGATTCAGCTCATCAAATTATATAAGAATACCCATTTTGAGTGCAATTCTGGAGAAATTAAGTTTATAGATACTTTGTTACTTTTTCAAAGTTCTGACAAAAAATAGATTGGCCGCCATCTTGGGAGCCACATTGTCAATTGGAATCACATTATAGTGTATTATATATCATTTTGAAGTGATTTTTTTCTGAATTAAAATGTGAAATGGACATTTCATATTAATCAATTTTAAAGAAAATATGATTGATTTAAATAGCATTCAGGGGCGAGGCTTATACTCTTATGTCTGAAGTCAAGAAACACGGTATAAAACCTAGAGGCCTAATGGCATCTGGTAATCACCTTTGAATTCAAATCTAATGCTAGGCTTTTCGAAATATGAATGCTACGAGTTTATTTAAAAATAGATGGGGTAGCGGTGGTGGGTGCAACAACCTTAATGTATCTTTAATGTTAGTGTCACTGCGAAAGCCTCAAAAATCAGTCGAAAAAGAAAAATACCCCACCCCCCTCCTCCCCAGTAAAATAACTCTAGTATACATTTTTTAAATTACCTTATTACTTACTAGGTTGAGTGGAAAGTAGCAATGTTAAAGCGATTTTCAGATTGATAGATATTATTAAAAGTGTCGAAAATAATCTAATATAGCTTAAGGTTATATGCTACATAGATAATAGGAAGCAATATGTAAAAATGTTTTTTAAAAAAAAGAGATGCTTAATTGCTATTTTGGGAAGCAATCAGTTAGTGTTCTATATTTTGGAAACGGGTATCGAACGATGAATTCACCTTATTATAATTTTATGAAAAGCCAATCACCAAGATTTGATTTGGCCTATTTTAATCGTTGCTTCGGATGTAATCTAATCGTCATGTAGGGCGAGCATCTTTAGGGAAGAGCTAGGAGAGGGTAAACTCCAAACGCCCGGTGCCCGGATAAATAGGGAAGGTTGGAATCTGCCCGTAAAGTCTCTGCCAAAACTTTAATGGACGAGTCTTTTACCGAATGAAACGACTCTTCAAGAACGGCGACCCAAGGTAGGGAAAAGCCGAGAAGAAATTTTATAATTATAGAACCATCAATTGAATCAATACTCCCATATCGACGATTCTTCTACTAAATTTTATTACATATCACGTGTCTCACATCGTATTATTATACCACACTAATCTTGTAAACTATCATTATATAGATTAGTTTTCTATAATAACCTTTTTAGTCAGCTGTTTTGTCCACAGAAGAAAGGATTTGGTCTTGGCGCTGAGATACGTAAAATTAGTTTTCCATTATAATATTTCAGCTGAAATTATACAATTAATAATTTATTCGACTGCCCCGTGACAAAATTAAAACGGCGAGGTTAACGAATGTTATTTATATGGTTGTAATTACATACACGTTTCGCAATTTTGCGTTCATACACCTTTTGATACGTTTTCAGAAATGACATACAAATTAACTCAAATTTTACATTTGGGGAAGAGGATTTAGCAACACATGTGACTCGAAATAGGCCATTAGGCTTTTCTATTCGGTAATTTCGATCATTTATTCGACGACAACCTATGACACATTTAAAATGGCGAGGTTAACGAATGCCATGCAATTCCATATATGTTTCGCAATTTTGCGTTCATATACATTTTGATAGACTTTTATGAATGACACTATTCAAATTAGCTCAAAATTTATACTTTAAGAAGAGGATTTTAGCAGCTCACGTAACTCGGAGTAGGCTTTTCTATTCGGTAATTTCATTAGCTAACCGTCTGTCTATCAGTGTTTGTCTGCCTCTTTCTTTCCTCTTTCTTATATTTCGCTCCCTCCCAATTTTTCCAGCGTGAAGGGGTGCGTAGGGCCAATTTGGTCAGCAAGATAATGAGCCTATTGAAATGATATTAAGAAAATAGAATAAAAGATAAATCATAAGCCCGATCTCCAAATTGCGTGATGAAAGATGACCTTTCAATCGATAGGATTGCAAATACATATCAGAAAATAGCAGATTTCCATGGAAGAAAGGTCTATTAATTAATTAGAGGCTACGAAACAAATATTGCGTGAATCTAAAAAAAATACAGCATAAATAACAAAGAGTAATTGATGTTTTAAAACACGAACACACCAGAGGAAAAAGTGGCTGGTGAATAAACGAGGGAAAAACTAACAAGGTAAACTAGGTCGGGTTTAGAAGAAAAAACAAGGCTAACAGACCTTATGACCATATGACCTTACGACCTTCAAAATTCGTTATAATTGCCCGATTAGTTACGATGTCATTGATAAATAATTCCCTGACTAACCTCGAGAGGACCTTGGCAATTCAATCATTCGAAATATAATGTAAAACAACATAAAAGTTTCAAATTTCGTTAGAATCGGCCGAATAATTACGATGTTATTTCTCCCAAAAACTAATTGAAGGGTAAAACGGTTACCATCCTACCGACACACCTACGGACCGACATAGTAACTTATAGAGTCGCGTACACGTGACTAATTGCAACTAATCTGGTAAGTTAAAGTATGTGAAGATGCGGTTGAGGTGCATAGACCGAATAATAGTATTACATTGAGAGCTAGGGACACGGGACACACAACTCTCCTGTGCCCAGAGCAACGAAAGCAGGGTCCTTAAGGGTTAAATCAACGAAGTATACAGGTGGTCAACAGTAGGGGATATACATATTATTATATTTTTATTTATTCATTATTCCCTAGCAAACAGAAATCATAAAAACTGGGCTCACCCTTTATATTCAAGGGTTGGCTAAGACACTAAAGACTGGTTTTGATTTTCCTAAATTCGAAATTAGAGCCTCGCATTAATTCAATTATAAGCAGTAAAAACAAGTCTGTCCAACTGAATTGATTCCACCTCAGAGTTTTCAAGGCAGAAACTCTTCACTTTCCTCAAACTTGGGTGGAATGGCTTCATTAGATCAACTTGAGGTTGATTAACATATTATATGTAGCTGATTATTGTAAGAATAGACGGAAAATTATTTATACCAATTTTAGCTAATTATTTCACCCTAATTATCTTAAGATTGCAGGTACCTCATGACTGAGAATACTTTTAATGGTGTAATTTTGCAATTGCGGACGATCTATAGCTAAATAACTTAAAAAAAAAGACTTACAGAAAGGCTTATAACCACTCCACATAAAATACCCAATAAAGCTAAAATCACCAGATCCTTCACCATCAATTCGTTTCTTCTTACAAATCCTACGCTCCACGCTTATTCCCATTTCAGAACAAATTCCGTTAGAATAAGTCATTGATCGTCCATTGTCTTGTCCCAATTCTGAAGAAGAGCAGCTACCAAAGCCTAGAGTTTAGCGCCACATTGCTGTAAATCCAGTTCTTTTGTTTAGATGTACTTTTGAGCAGCATTAATTTACGGGGAAAGATAACTTTCCAAAGTCTATGGAAAGACAATAAAAAAGGAAGCTATAACATTGCATGAAGAATCAAACTTACATCTGCGTTTTCTTCATCTCCTGTTAGCCGTTCCAGAGCAGCGACGACTTCCGAGATTTTCTGTTCAACATTCATAGCATCTGCTGGATTACTCTAACTCGTTTCCACTACATGTTTGATAGTTTGGTCAGTTGTCGCAACCAAGAATCCCAGAATCCCCAATGATGTGTCGATGAAGAAAAGAATGAAAAGAAACGGTCCAAATTTCAAAGAGATGTTCGTAATCGACAGCCACTGAAGTTGAATGCACACCTACCAAATTCAGTGAATGATTAGTACATGGTACAAATACAACCTTTCAGTTGACTATCGTGATGCGCATCTGAACACCTGATCGATGACATACTATTACGGTAACATTATTAAATTATGTTCATGACTATCTTGAATCTGAATGCCGTCTTTTTATAAATACTCCCAAATCATTGCTGTAATTTGTTCATTATTTTTGCCTTTCGTCTCAATAAAAAAAGGAAAAGATTATTTTTCTTTGACTTCCTTTCCATCCATTTTGACATAATGTTTACCTAGCATTGAGGTCTACCTTCGCTATCAAATGAACTAGCTCCCCAAAATTCTCTGCATTATCATCAGCGTCATCATGGATATCTTTTCGATGGTCTCGTAAAGCCAGGTTTTGTTTAGCGAGAAACTTAATGATGTCTAGGAATCTGGTTATGATTTTCCGCCACTTTTTGGGGATTCGTTCTTAACAACTTGTTCTTCCGTGTGGACTAGTTTGCTCTTAGCTAAGCGGATCTCTAACTCTTTCCACTGAATGGGCGCTTGCGCATGCACAGAAATGGAATATCTTTTGGCTCCAAATTTACACAATTTTTGAAACTTTTAACTACAGCAAAAGCAGAATACAGTTTCATTGAAAGGGAAGTATATCATCCACGCTCTCAAGCTTTTCTTTCCGTTCTGTAGAGTTAAAAAACAACCCAGTTTCTTTACAGCTTTCTACGACTTCCTTGAATTCACAATTTACGTATATGCTGGACAACTTTCGAACATTGTGGTACAAGCATAACTTGTCGCTGACCTTCAACATCTTCAACTTCACCTTCAGTTTCAACAAAAATATGACAAGGAAGTTCTGAGGTAGTTTCATTTTCTTCTCTCCGTGTGATGTACCGAGAGTCATGAAGACCAAGTTCCCCGTCCACATCATGGGATTTGGGGTGGTCAATAGCGATGGCCACGTTATGCATCCGTTTATCATCCCAGAGGGCCTCAGACTGAATACGTAGATCTATATCAATTATCTGGCCGAGTTGGTGTTGCCCTGGATCTAGGAGGTGGCCATTGGAAGGCCCTACGCGTGACAGCAAGACTCTGCACCATGCAACGCAAGCGGGAGAACACAATCTTGGCTGTCAGACAATTTCTTTGACTACATCTCTCCAAATATCTGGCCTCCCAACTCCCCAGACTGCAACCTCCCCTGCACTATTAAGTGTGGGGCGTAGTTGAAAGAGAGAACAAGTCTCGTTGTACTACCACAGTCAAGCATAGGTCCAGAATCACAACAGTTTTTACCCATATAAACAAGAAGACCGTCTAGAATTCCTGCAGTAAGTTCAGACGCCACCTGGAGGCCGTGATTGAGGCCGACGGTGATTTTATTGAATAAAATGAAGGGTGAATCCTACAAAAATTGTAAGTTTTCTTTTAATGACAATTTCTACCTTCAAAAGTTCGGTTTAGCTATGGGAAATTGTTTATCTCTTTGTCCTCTCTAATTTATAAATGGACTTTTTTTAAACTACTTTTCTCCCTACTATTATCGATTTGCCCATTGTTTAGTTTAGATACATAGACGATATCATATGTTTGTGGTCTACTTCTAAGTCCATGGTTTCCTCTTCTTTGGTTCCCTCAATTAAATTTACCCTAAGAACTTGAGCAAAATAGTGTCCTCCCGTTTTTTTTTCTTCTAATATACAGAACTCCGTCTGGCTTTAAATTTTGTGTCTATCGGAAGCCTACCAACTCTGGTTCCTACATTCACTTTTATTCTAGTCATAGGGAAAAGGCAAACGTTCGGTATTCACTTCAATGTTTCTCCGCGAGTTGCTGGTTACCAATCCAGAATTCGTGGCTATAGAGATGTTCAAGATCTTTTAAATAGGTGATAACCTCTGTTACCATCGCAACTTTCTTGCCAATTGCCTAGATTGGCTAAAAAGACCTTTTTTTATAACCGAAATCCCCACCCCACCCGCATTAATTTTAAAAATTCTCTTGTTTTACTGTTTTCTGAGACCTTTCCTTTCTTCCTTGTTTCTTAAAATGTTTAAATATTTTAGTCGTATGTACTATGTACAAAATGTTGGTTCACAATAATACCAAGAATATAGGAGGAGTTTATTCTGGCGACTGTACAGTTTGCCCTAAGCGTTACTTTGGGCAAACTGGAACATAATTAAATACTCGTGTGTCTAAACACAAGTATAACATTAGAAGATGTGAATTCAATAGTGCCTTCTTTGTTCATTTATCTGAACATGATCATCATATCAATTGGAATTCTGCTAAGTTTATTTATCGCTCACAAGACTATATTAAAAGAGATATTATTAAATGCTCCTTCATTAACTCCTCTCTTACTTTCACTATATCCCGGTCTTTTTAAACTTGATCCAGTCATTAAAACGCTTATTTTATATTAAATTGTCTGTGTTAATTCTTAGCCCTTTGATTTATTTACCTTATTATATATTTTTGTTTATTAAATAATGTCACACTTTGATATTTAGGTAGAGATTTTATCTAATGTCTTTACACTTTTGTACCTGCTTTTAATCCATCTTTTCTGATAATTTATTTCTATTTTTCACGCCCACTCTGTTTTGTATCCTTTCGTTGTACGTTCTCATCTCTCCTGTGGGATTCTTTGCAATTATTGCTCTAGTCACGCGCTACTTTGTGTTTCATATATATATATATATATATATATATATATATATATATATATATATATATATATATATATATATATATATATATATATATGAAGGTGAAAACCAAGCACGCTATTGAAAAAAAGAATCTTTATTTGTCTGGGTTTGAACGTTTCGAGGACCTAGCCTCATCATCGCACTAAGAAACTAAGATAGTAGAGGGTTAAAATTTCTAATTTTTCATAGAATACGAAAATTGAAGTGCAATTTAGGATAAGCTGTGGATCTTTTGCTTGTTGCTTTCTCGGAGGTTTCTGAACATGAATAGAGTTTGGGCTGCAGCTGAGGCTTTAGAAATTCGTTCTGTGACGTGCTTTCTGTATCCGGTTGAAGTTATTTTCATTCCGAGTACATTGCACTCCGTGGTGTAAGGATAGCGCCTATCCCCCACCTTGACATCAGAAAGTAGCTTCCTACCGATGGGGACTACCTTGAATTCCTCCTGGTTGGTTCTAATTTTCCATTTGACCTCGTAGATGTTTAGATTTTTAATTTCTGCTGCTGTCATTCGAGCTTGCCTGGGCGCATTCCTCCAAGGACATGTTATTATCTGGCTGATGTCATCGGCGAATTGAATGTTGAGGCAAGTGGGGTTCACATGTGCTAGGACGTCCGCAGTGTATATCGAGTAGAGAGTGGGGAACAGATCCTCCCCTGCGGCCCAGAGTGAGCGGAAACTTCGGTGGGTCCGTGCACTCCATACTGACATACGCCGCCCTCTCTATGAAATAGGGACAGAGATGTCTCTCAGTTTGCACTTAGGCCCAGCTGTAAGATCTTAAACTGCATTCCCCGTTGCCACACCTTATCAAACGCCTTTGACACATCTCGACAAACAATGTCCACGTAACTCCTTTCTCGTTTTGCTTGGGCTAGCTTTTCCGTGATGACATTGATCGCCATCTCCGTACTTCGCCTTCTTCTAAACCTGAATCGATGGCGTTTGTTGGTGCCTTTTCGAATTTTAGCTTCGTCAGCTCCGATTGCCCCGGGGCTTTCTGACGGAATAACCGGAGAGCGCCAAGTAGTTCCTCTTCGGTGATGTCGGGGTCTCCGTCCCGCTGTCTATCCATCTGGTGTTAAGGGTGCGTTCTATGTATTTTCGTGTTAAGCTCGTTTATGATGTTGCTTTCAAACTCTGTCATAATCTTCGTTCTCTTCTTCGGTTATGCTGAAGATTCTTTCCCAATAGTATCGGAATATTTCTTCTAGAGTTCTTTCTTCTGTCTTGATGGTTCCGCCCTCATTTAGTATTTCCATTTTCTTCTTCGTACCCGTTGATCCTTTGAGACGTCGGATTTTACTCTAGAAGTCCTTGGGTGATGCATCCTGATCGAGGCTTTTGATCGCATCGTCCCGACGCCTCCACTGCTGTTCAAGGATCAATTGGTTGGGCTCTTCTTTGATCTCTTTACTTCGTTGTATTGAGTGGATTGAAGCATTTATGATGATAATTTCATACAATAATTTCACTTCACGGTGCAAATCCTTCATTTATTCATTCCATCTATAGGTTGAGATGGACTTATACCGGGACTTAGAGATACAAGCACTATCCGCGTTGGTTATGTGGTTATTAAGGTCGTTGAGGGCATCGTCGATCTCCTTGAGAATCCCCTCATCCAAGTTAAGCGGATGGTAGGCCTCGAGGGGGCGCGCGTATCGTTCCCAGTCTGCTCTTCTGTAGTCCTTCTAGACTGCAGCTGGGACTTGCATATGGTTCCTTTTGATAGTAAGCAGGATCCCTATGTGATCACTACATGGTACTTGGACTGGTTTCACGTAGTAATTAAATGGTAGCTGTCGGTTAGCAGACAATGTCTGGTTTTGTGGCACTCTCTTCTCTGACATAGGTGGGGAAGTCGGGGACTATACGCTGGACCATATTTCTCTCCAGCATGATTTCTAGGCACCTTCCGGTCCCATTGTAGGTCCTGTAACTGGATTCCTGACATCCGGCGTTCAGATCTCCCATTAATATAGTGGGGGTTCTTCTGCCAAATAGACTAGCGATAGAATGAAAGGGCAAATATCCTCTTCTTGGCGGCTGGTATCCGGTGGCAACGACCACATTCCCAATGTCAAGTTCGATCCCAATCGCGAGATAGGATTCTTCGAGGTTTCTGGTGGGCTTATATTTTATCCCTTTCTTAATCGCAATAGCCGGTCCGTCGAAGCGCTCGTGCGTATGATTTGTGATCAACACATCGTAATTCCAGATCTTCATCTCTGAAATTCTTGTGTCGATTCCGTGCTCAGAACGATGATATCTGCATCAATTTTTCTGAATACGATCCCGTAAAGAGTTTTTTTTTGTCGTCCAGCCGTTGGTGTTAATTTCCATTATTTTAATGCGTTCAAGTGCATAGTGAAATGTAATTATCGGTGTTTTCTCTCATTCCTTTTGTTTTTTCTTGGCCTGTGGGGCGCTCTTAGTGTGCCCAGGCTTTTCGTTCTGTAATGGAGGACTTGGGGTTTTCGATCTTCATACCCCGTGTACGAGTGCATGGGCCCTCCTCACTCTCCGAAGAGGTGGTATCAACTCCGTCTCCTTCCTCTTGTTTCTTTTCTTCTTCCTCCTCGGATTCCTCCGATGAGGGAGCCTCGACTATTGCTTCGAGCCCAGACTTCACTTGGTTGTTGCCTCTGATCACTGTTTGCCTGAATATCCTTGAACATTCTGGATTCGCTGGCATTTTCACTAAGGGCAGGTTATTCTCTTTGAGTAATGTATTGAGGACTTCATTATTGCAGCCAAGTTTGCTTGCATAAGCGACATTCGCGTGTGTAATACATATGAGAATCTTGGCGCTTAGGTAGCTCGTGAGATTGAGTTCAGTCGGTGATGCCTTTGTTGGTTTTGACTTTTGGTGGCGTTGGCCTAAGTTATTTCTTTTGCCTTTTTCTGTTCCTCTTCTTTCCTCTTGATTATTTCTTTACGTTTGGGACAGTTCAGGGCCATGTTCCTATGCTCCCCCTTGCAATTTAGGCATCTCTTCCTGGAGCTTTCACATTTGTCGTGCCTGTGGCCTTTATTGGCACACTCACGGCACCATAATGTCTCCTCTTCTGGGCAATTCGCTGTGGTATGGGTTTCTAGTTTGTAGCAAACAAAACACATTTGAATGCATTGAATTTTTCTTGTTCGATGTTGCTGCCTGGTATTCTCATATTGAATACCAGGATTCCGTCCGTGGTCGCTTTTCTTGCCATGTCCGTGAAAAACAACAACTGCCAAAACCTCTCGAATCTAAAGTCAACCAACATAGTTTACGAGTTTAACTGCCCCCATGAAGACTGCAAGCTTTATAATAACTAAAGATATGTTGGCATGACAACCATCACCCTTTCGAGCTGTTTAACCATGCATCTGCAAAGCGAAGGGCCCAAAAGTCATATGGAGAACGCACATAACATCAACCTAACTAGAGATATTCTGGTTGAAAACACCACAATTAAAAGAAAAGTAGGAAATAAAGCCGGCCCTCAACACCCAGGAATCAAACAGTAAAGTTGTTTTAAAAATTCCACTTACCGGATTGGCTCGTTTCCCCTAACATTACGCTCAAGCGAGGAGGAATAAATATCCCCTAAATACCGTATTCTTTTCATTCAACCTGATTCAGACTCCACCATACTTCATCGCTAAAGGAGGAAAGAATACCTAAAGACGCTCCGAAGATGATCGAATAGATCGAAAGCTCAACAATTTAAGTTTGGTTTTTATCAAACGCATTTATTAAAAATAGATATAAACATAGGATAAGTTATCTACCATCTACAAGATGGACTAAAAAAGACAGTAAGAAAAATAAAAAGTAGCCAAAGGAAATTGATCAAGGCGAAATATGCCATGGGAGACTTCAGGCCACATGTTGTTCTTGTTCCACTTGGGGTCGTATAGGTGCACATAAAATTTGAACTCGATCGGATAAGATATAAAGGTCCCCCAGAGCGACACATTCTACTCTCCGTCCATGCGGCTGCTACCTGGTCCATTATTGAGGTGACGTTGGCAGTCAGTCCAGTGGATTGGCTTTTGGAAGTGTTTGTTTGGTGTCTAGAGGTCACCAACTTCTTCAGTCTTTTGCTGGTAAATTGGTACGAACCTTACCTGTTGTTTGGGTAACTAACAGTTATCATTTTCAATGGGCGATGGTTTCTATTCGCAAACAATGGTGGTTGATCGGTCACCTGGAGGAGAACATCACCGGAAGCCGTCTCCCATCAAAGGGGCAAGTGCTCCAAAAATTCTACTTCCACCACGGTCTGAAAAAGAAAACAAAGGCGGAGGCTGCGAAGGAGACCGTGGAGGGAGTCCTGGGGACTTGGGAGAAGGCAGATCTCCCTACCTGCATACTGCATTACAGCAAGGAGAAGCTGCTCAAGTTAGTGAATGCCTACGAGAGTCTTCAGAAACACAAGAAAAGAGCTTCGGAAACAGCAAGGGTGAATGGTGAGATCTTTCAAGGGAACCTTGATAACTTGTTAGATGTGGTGCCCAGAGATACCCTTGAAAAGACCACAAACGAGGAGGACAGGGCCTTCCTCATCAGTCAAAGAGAGGATCGATCGACTTCCTCCATGACTCGATTGGACACTGTGTCAGCAAGGCTCCAAGAGATAAAGCTGAAGCGGGAAGAAGCGGAGGTGAATCGGAAACAGGCTGCCCTGTGCTACTTTACTGGGATACCAAGCAGCTGCCTGACATCGCTGTGGGATGTGAACGCGTTGAGAGGCTCGCTATTCACGTCACAGGGGGTACATTTTGGAAACAGCCAAAATCCCCCAAGGCACTAGGCATCACATGGCGGAGGCTGTCCTCAAAGCGGTATCTGACGCTGGACTGGAGGCGCGCATTCAAATAATCGTGTTTGACACAACTGCCTCGAACACGAGTCCCAATGAAGGAACCTGCATCAAAATTCAGGAGGGTCTGGGAAGGAATATTCTTTTTTGGTTTGGCTGCAAGCACCACATCCTGGAAGTGATACTTGGGGATGTTTTCAAACACTGTTATGCACCATCTGGCGGGCCTAATGTCCTTCTCTTCGTCCGGTTCCGGGACCAGTGGGACTTCCTCGACCAGAAATCTTGGACGTCCTCCATGGATGCAGAAAACCTCCCTCCTCTCCTGAGAGGCAAGCTGTCTGATACAAGGGAGACAACTTTGAGCGAGCTCAAGAGTGACATTGAACAAGAAAACCATCCAAGAGACGACTATAAGGAGCTCTTGGTTCTCTCCTACATCTTCCTGGGATGCGATATTGGGATGACTTTCAAGATGAGGGCACCAGGAGCGTTTCATCAAGCGAGATGGATGTCAAAGGGATTCTACGCTCTCAAGATTTTCCTCTTCAGGTCTCAGTTTCGGCTGACCTCTAACAAACTTCAAGCCATGGAACAGGTGTCCTTCCTCGTCGCCGTACTTTACGCCATTGCGTTAAACGAGGCCATGATTAGTTCCCATGCTCCTTACAACGATCTTCTCTTCATGAGGAAACTTTGCAAACGAATCCCCATTAAGCGCGTTGCTAAGTGGCCCTAAAGGCATTCAAGCACAATCTCTGGTACGTGTCAGAAGACTTGGTGCCTCTCTTTCTCTCTCTTCGACGAAAGGATTACAAAGCAAGAGAAGGCCTCCATGGTCCAGAATATGAAGAGGGAGGGAAAGGGACTGAAACGTCTGGACGAAAAGGCCTTCAATCCCAACAAGCCTCTTTCAGGCTTCTTCAGTTCCCGGTCGAGAAATGCGCTGGATCTCCTGCTTCAAGGACAAGGAGAGGAACTGGCTACACTCTTGGCTAAGAGCCCCGCCAGTTGGGATTAGGGTCCTCTCTTCGGCAAGATGAAGAGGGCGATTGACCAGGTGAAGGTGGTCAACGACGTTGCCTAACGAGGAGTGGCCCTGATGACAACCTTCAACGCGGCCATCACCCGAAAAGAAGCTCAGAACCAATTCCTTCTGAAGGTGGTGCCCAAGGAGAGGAGGGAGTGCCCCACGACCTCCAAAGCAGCCCTACTGAAGCCCAAGCGATTGGACTCCGAATAAAGCAAGGAGGTCCTTTCGGAACTGTTCTTTGTCTTGTTTCAGTTCTCAGTGATGTCATTCTATTTGTACTTCTCTGCGTGCGAAAGAAAATATATTAAACTTTTTGTTTCCTTTTTTGTTTGTTTTTGAAAAAATGTTGCTTCGTGGGGGATACCTAAGCAATGTCCGATTACAATAAAATTTGGTACGAATCTTTTACTTTTTAGTGGAACAAAAACAACATGTGGCCCAAAAGAGTTTAAAAAACGTGACACTTTGAACAGGTCTAATATATATATATATATATATATATATATATATATATATATATATATATATATATATATATATATATATATATATATATATATATATATATATATATATATATATATATATATATATGAAGGAATTGCACGTGAAATCTCTTGTTCAGAAAAAAACTTCCATGCGCTGTAAAAGGCTCGGTTAGGCTTAAATTGGTAAGCCCTGTCCCTCTTCCGCTTCCACAAGCGGTAGCCCCGAACCGCGTCCACCACGATTCACCTTTACATGGGCTAGAATAGCCTCTGCAAGAAGATTCGTGGCCATTCGACAGTAGAGCTGTTTCCCGCTAACCCCCCTTCCCCCAGGGAGAGCCTCGGACATAAATATTGCTCGACTCCCATGACGAGACACAGAGTTGAGAAGTCTCGCCCGGACCCCAAGAAAATTCCCCTAGTTCCAAGTCAGGTGCTAACAACAAAGCAAAGTGACAGCTGAACTATTTTTGTGTATTGGAATTAGCCCCAGCCAGTGAGGCAATTCCATTTAACGATCGCTACCGAGTGATTTTTCAGACTTCTCTCGTCAACTCCTGTCGGAGCCCTCCTCGTTCGCCCCTCGTTTTCGGGTGGCCGAAATACTCTCCCCTGGACCAGACGTTACCGCCCCCCTCCTTTTTTTGGAGAACCGTCATCACTTCAAGTTCCCGCTCCGAAGTTTTGAGCGCCCTCGCCTCACGTGCAGGAGACATCCGTGAAGCCTTACCCCGTCGTCTCACCCGGAATCTTCCGTAAGCCAACCCCTCTTTCCCTTCAGTAACCCATTTGCGTTAATTTTTCCCATTTGAATAGTCTCCTCCCGTAACACATTAATTTTAACTTCATAGTCTGATTCATAACTACAATCACCCCCCTCGTTCATCTGATGTAATTTTACCCGTCAATTTTCTCATTAGTTTTATGTAAATAAAATTAAATTTTTGTACATGCCTCTTTAAATAACCTTGAGCTTTGCCATTGCTCATAATTTACCTGACCTCGTTGCACTCTTTCTCGCTACTCAGCCCGTCTAAACTAGTGGTGTTCCGTCCCTTTTCGGTTCGCCTCTAAGTTATTGGTCCCTCCCCATAGATATAATATGGTATTGATGTAATATAATGTCATACCACGACATATATATATTCATTAATATACATATTATATAAATTTGGTGTCAAGTGTGTTTGGGTTTTTTACGAACCCGTGTCATTTTAATTTCGACATTAGAAGTTCCCTTGTTATTCACGTATATCCCTTTTATTTTAATTTTTGTATTGTACTGGCAGAAGGCAAGTTCAAGTTATTTGAAGAGCAGTGGAACGTAATCTATTTAGATTTTGTGTCGGACCCAAGGTAATTAATTTTTTTATTGGGTTTGAATTTTGGAGACTCTCCTGGTTAGTAATCCAAAAGAGTTAAGGTCTTTGGTGTCCTAATTCCTGTAGGACCATTTTAATTTTCTTTCTCCGCTTAGAAACAGCAGAGGTAGGTAGCTGTATCATAATTTTTTTGTGTGTGAACAAGACCTTCACGAATATTCAAGTATTCGTTTCGCGTGGGTAGTGTCCTAGATCGTTCGCGTGTCAGTGTTCCCTCAGTTAAGCACGTAACAATGTCATCCTTCGAAAAATTTAAGAGTCAGGGTGAAATTTTAGGAACGAACGGGCAGAGCGAAGGAAGATGGAGATGGGGAAGAACAAAGTGGAGATGGAGAAGAACAAAATGGAGATGGAGGAGAACAAACTGAAAATGGAGATGGAAAACAAAGTGAAGATGGAGAAGAACAAAATGGAGATGGAGAAGAACAAAATGGAGACGGAAAAGAACAAAATGGAGATGGAGAAGAACAAACTGAAGGTGGAGATGGAAGTACGTGAACAAATTATGCAGCATGAGCTGGAAATGAGTCGAAATCAAATGGATTCTCAGTCCATCGGTTCCCGGGCTGAAATTCCCCAAACTCCTTCAGTCCATCTTCCCGCTTTTAATGATGGAGAGGACTTTGGGTCATTTTTGACCCATTTTGAGAGAATCTTTCAGATCAATAGATGGGATCTCGAAAATGATGGCGTCGCTCGCTTACTTTCCCTCCTAAGTGCCAAGTTAAGGGGATATCTTCGTATCCCTTCCCCCGGAATCAACTTTGGACTATTCCACGTTAAAGTCCGAATTGTTAGCCGCTGTTCATATGAATAGCAAATTCTACCGCTCCCGATTCCGCAAGGAAAGGATCCGCCCGGGCCAAACCTTTCGACAACACGGGTACATCCTCCAAAGACACCTTCAGTGTTGGCTGGATGCGTGCAAGATTCCCCAGGTCTACGAGTCCCTTCTGGACTTCTTCCTTAGGGATCAGCTTTTAGCTGCCGTGGCTCCCGAAATTCGCGCCTTCATTAAGGATAAACGTTGCACCACTTTCAAGGAGTGCTTGGAAAAGGCCGATGTCTACGCGGGTAGTCACGATTTATACCCTAAGGATGTTAAAAAGGCTCCCCAATCGCCTTCCAAACTAAATTTTATGGCCCTAAGACCCCCCCTAAATTGGTTTCAAGATTTACCAAAGTTCCTAGTCCCTCGAAGCCAAGAAACTTCCATCCATCTGATCACCGAGACGTTAAACCCCTAGTTTCTTCTCTCCCGGTTGTGCCGTGCCAAAAGAACCCGATCATCTGCTACACCTGCGGAGTTCCCGGCCATTACCGCACGAATTGTCCTCAAAACTCATGATTCGCAAACTCTCAGTCCCACCAAGTGCACCAAATCTCGGCCGCCCCTGATCCTCCTCCGTCGCCTCAGGAGACTCCCGATCCTCCCACGCCCGCCAAAGACCCGGTTCATCAGGTAAACTTTCTCTTTAATGAGAACAACCCTGGTGGATTGAAGTTCGAGAACGGAACTGTAAACGGTCGCCGAGTATCCACCCTCGTCCGTACACCGGGTGCACCTGTATTATAGTGTCCGAGGACCTCATCCCTGTTGGCCCCGACCACAAGAAATTTGCGGTGGTCCAAGACTACCTTGGCCGGGTCAGTCGTTTCCCGGTAATTTGTTGTCACATCGAGTGTGACTATATGTCAGGTTGGGCCGAAGTGGTAGCGGCCCCAATCCAGTTCTGCTCCGTTTTGTTCGGTCAGAACCCCGTAATCCACGGCCATCCCGTGGCCCAGCCCGTGACTACCCGTACACAGGCAGCCCTGGAATCCCGTGCACCTGTTCCCCTGGAAATCCCTATCGACCCGGAGTTCCAAGCCCTCCGGAGCGACAAGTTTTCCCGCGCCCAGAAGAAGCGCTCAACTCTTCCCCCCCCCCTCCTTTGGGAAAAAACTAAAGTCCTCGAGAGTGAGTCCACCCGAGGTAACAAACGAGTGTCGTATCTCGTGAAGAAGGACTTATTGAGAGGTATAAGACCTAATTGGACTTTAAGTCACGAAAACGAAAATTTAAGCCTGGCGCGGAGGTGATGGTGCTACTTCCCACGGGAAGCAACAAACTCCTTAGCCAGTGAAAGGGACCCTACCCCCTCTTCGAGGCTAGAGGACCCGTGGATTACCTCATCCATACTCCGGCGGGAGCGAAGGTTTCCACGTGAATTGTATATATATTATCTCATTAATGTTCCTAATTATGATTTTTTTTGGTACACTAAATTGTTTAGTCTTTAGTCCCATATTTATGCCTCCATTTAATTGTACTTTTTGGGGGGTTCCACTGAAATGTCACCAATGTTCTCCTGTTATATTTTTTTTGTTTAAAATTGTACTAGTTAAATTCTCTAGAATTGACCTGTTTAAGGCTTATGTCCGTAAATTCCCCGCTGAGCTCAGATCTACGTTTTTTTTTTTTGGGTGTGTGTACACCTGTAGTAGCAGTTCAGAATTTCCCTAGACCCCTTGATAATTGTAGTTTGACGGGTGCGATGATCCTTTCCTACGCAACTGCTCTGTAAAGCATCATCTTTCGGTTGGAAGATAGGTGAGGGAATTCCACGTGGAATTTCTTGTTCAGAACGGAACTTACATGCGCTGTAGAAGGCTCGGTTCAGGCTTAAATTGGTAAGCCTAACCATCTCCTTCCACAAGCGGTAGCCCCGAACCGCGTCCACCACGATTCACCTTTACATGGGCTAGAATAGCCTCTGCAAGAAGATTCGTGGCCATTCGACAGTAGAGCTGTTTCCCGCTAACCCCCCTTTCCCCAGGGAGAGCCTCGAACATAAATAGTGCTCGACTCCCATGACGAGACACAGAGTTGAGAAGTCTCGCCCGGACCCCAAGAAAATTCCCCTAGTTCCAAGTCAGGTGCTAACAACAAAGCAAAGTGACAGCTGAACTATTTTTGTGTATTGGAATTAGCCCCAGCCAGTGAGGCAATTCCATTTAACGATCGCTACCGAGTGATTTTTCAGACTTCTCTCGTCAACTCCTGTCGAATCCCTCCTCGTTCGCCCCTCGTTTTCGAGTGGCCGAAATACTCTCCCCTGGACCCGACGTTACCGCCCCCCCCCCCTTTTTTGGAGAACCGTCATCACCTCAAGTTCCCGCTCCGAAGTTTTGAGCGCCCTCGCCTCACGTACAGGAGACATCCGTGAAGCCTTACCCCGTCGTCTCACCCGGAATCTTCCGTAAGCCAACCCCTCTTTCCCTTCAGTAACCCATTTGCGTTAATTCCCCCCATTTGAATAATCTCCTCCCGTAACACATTAATTTTAACTTCATAGTCTGATTCATAACTACAATCACCCCCCTCGTTCATCTGATGTAATTTTACCCGTCAATTTTCTCATTAGTTTTATGTAAATAAAATTAAATTTTTGTACAAAGTCGCGTGCCATCACTTATTTGATTTATGGCATTACGACTTTGAAAACTTTCAATAATTGACTGAGTAACCTTGGGAGGACCTTGGCAATTCTATCATTCGAAAGATAATGTAAACACTTTAATGGTTCCAAATTTCGTTAGAATCGACCGAATAGTTATGATGTTATTGCCCAAATAAATAATTCCCTAGCTAACCTTAGCATTATATCATTCTAAAGAGAATGTAAAACAACATAATTCCCTGGCTAACCTTGGGAGGACTTTGGCAATTATAGCATTTGAAAGAGAATGTAAAAACAAAATAAGGGTTTCAAATTTAGTTAGAATGGTCGGAACAGTTATTGACAAAAGAAAATAATTCCCTGGTATAACAGAGTAGATTATGTCATAGCATAGCCTAGCCTAGCATTGGATAGCCGATTCTAGCTTATTATAACCAAGTCTAGCCTATGCTTTTCTATAATAGTATAACTTAGCATACTATACTCTAGCGTAGCTAGCGTAGTATAGCCTAGCCTTACATAGTATAGTTTAGCCTGGCATAGTATGACTTCGCCTAGACTAATCTAGCCTAGCATAGCAGAGAATGTATAGTATGGGCTATCTTAGCCTAGAAACCATAGTAAAGCCTAGTACAACCTAGCATATATAGGATCCTAGCCTAGTATATTCTATCCTAGCATAGCCTAGTATAGTATGTCATAGCATACCTTACCCTACCCTAGTTAGTATATCATACTATTGCCTAGACTATTAGATCTTAGCCTAGGTTGTATAGCATGCATAACATAGCCTCGCTTATCCTAGCCTGGTATAGCGAAGACTAGCCTAGTGTAGCATAGCTTAGTATATCATAGCCTAACCTAGCATACCATAGCGTATCCTATCCTATCCTATACATGTATAGCCTATACTATAATACCCTAGTCAAGCATAGCTTTTAAAAACAATTTTTCTATGAAGAAACCTGTTTAAGTATCACATTAAAAAATCTCAGAATAAGATTTATAACGATATACCGACTGACCCCATCCCCCCCCCTCAATAGGCTTTGGGCGAGAGTGAGTGTGGGTAGATTTGGTACAATTTGTCTTTCAGTCATACCTTTTGAGATGCAGACAGGTTTAGAGGGATGGCTAACTTTTAAATTTCGTCGTTTTGGTATTTTTAAAATACTCGGCTCCTGATGAGGATTGAGATTAAGAAATGGTTAACACGAAGGAGGCCATTAGGGAGAAACGGCTCCCATCCAGCCTTTTCTTAGAGAAATTTATAAACAGATCTCATATCTAGCCTATTATTAGAGAAATTGATAAACGGCTCTCATATCCAGCTTTTCTTAAAGAAATGAACGGCTCTCGTCTTTAGCCTTTTCTTACAGAAATTTATAAACAGATTCATCTCCAACTCTTATTAGAGAAATTTATAAACGGATTCATCTCCAACTCTTATTAGAGAAATTTATAAACGGATCTCATATTCCACTTTTTTAAAAGAAATTTATAAATGGCTACATATGTTCTTTTCTTACGAAAAATTATAAACAGATCTCATCTCCCCTTATTAAAGAAATTTATAAACGGCTCTCGTCGTCCTCAGAATTTTTTTACAGAAATTTATAAACGGCTCTGGTTTACTGCCTTTTCTTACATAAATTTATAAACAGATCTCATCTCTACCCTCTTATTAGATAAATTTATAAACGGTTCTCAGCCTTTTCTTACATAAATTTAAAAACAGATCTCATCTCCACCCTCTTTAATATTAGAGAAATTTATAAACGGCTCTCATATCCAGTCTTCTTAAATAAATTTATATACGGCTCTCATCTCCAGGCTTTTTTAGAAAAATTCTAAACGGCTCTAATCTCCAGCCTTCGTAACGAAATTTATAAGTGAATCTCATCTCCCGCCTTTTCTTAGAGAAATTTATAAACAACTCCTCTCCAGTATTTTTCTGAGAAATTTATAAACGGCTCTAATCTCCAGGTTTTTATTACATAAATTTATAAACCACTCATCTACAGACTTTTCTTAGGGAAATTTATAAACGGCTCGAATTGTATACCATGGCGTCGTATATTCGTTAGAAAAATTGCATTTTTCTGTTCTATATTCATTAGTTTGTACCCTTGAATTAGGTTTGTAAAGTTGCCTAAAGTGGAGCGAAAATGTCATCGTCATTTCTTCTTTGGTCTTAAATAATAATAGTGGCGTTGCAGGCTTGCCTTGTACCACGCAACAACAGTTTTTGTACATAATATATATACAAACATAGGAGAGTTGCGAGACCTCTATAGCGTAAAATATCGCCTTGGAAACGCGCCATTTCGCAGCTGTATGTTCTGCGCTCCTCGTCTCCCACCACAGCTTTAGGCCTAGATACCACCATTGGTTTTCGCTTTTTTTTGCGTATAACAGTTAAAAAACAAGATCACGAGTGACAGGCTAATTAATACATCCGCACCCCATCCCTAATCCAGCCTGAAGGATCATGGCAATTCAGAGATCGGAGCAATTGCCTCTGATAGCTACGAGAAATAAACACAAGAGATTACTTAGCCGAGTAAAAACGTTTCGGATTTAAGCGAAGTTAAGTCACAAGGTTTTTGATTAATCATCGGAGAAAGATCCGATTTAGGTTGACTTGACCGCGCCTGCCATATGCTTGTAAATGGCCGTGTTTCGGATACCCGTTAAATTGTAGGTGCCATTGAGAAATTGAAGACCTAAAAAAATCCAGGTTTTAAAATAAATTTGGTTGTAATTAATGCCTGTTGCGTTGATATCCTGCAATAAGAGGGGTTCGATGAGGCACCCAACCAAGAGTGACATGAGTATGTAAGAAAGGTTTTTTTTGTGTGTGTGAGTGACATGAAGCAGTGTTTTGAGAGAAAATGCGCTGGCTTATTGGGAAGGCAGCCGTCCGTAAGCCACCTGGCTTGCATTTATGTCGATGGGAGAGAAATGGAACAAGATATTAAAGAAAACTTGTGCTAATTCTTTGGCATGATCTGGAGGCTGGTAGTCCTTTACTTTCTATTGCGAATGGATGTTGGATAGGCATGAAACCAAGTACAATCTTAAGAAAATAGATATTTATTGAAGAGCAACAAAAACGCTAATAAGAGATGGGAGTTAAAGTAAGTAACGACAATTGAAATAGGAAGATGTTTTCCTTCAAAAGCTGGAGAATGCGAGAATTCCTGTCATTTCAGACGTGTCGTCGTTTGTAAATCTGTCGTGGTAGAATTCGGACTGGGGGGGCTCAGCGAATGTTGGGGATCGCTTGGAGTCGTGAGCTGTAATTCGACGAGAACGAATGCAAACGCGGTGGTGTGAGGGAGGTTACGAGCATTAATAACTCAGTAGAAGATTATTTTTTCCCTGAGAGAAAGGTTTCTTTGGTTCGTGGGCGTAATCTGATCGGGCGCTCCATCATCGGCAAGTGCCATCCCGTAGATCTAATCTTCTCTATGCAGTGGAATGTAGCTGGCATGATAGATCGTCGTCATCAGGGGTGTTTGAGGAACTTCCTTCGTGTTACTAACATAGTGAATCATTTCTCCGGAAACCCTCCATCACGTGATCCCGGGATGGGAGAGCTGAATCCTTTACATTTCCCTGGTTTTGGAATAAAAATAATCTTGGATCAATTTTGGGGTGAGATAAAAGGTTGAATTACAAGGAATCTTCAACCTACCTCTTAAAAATATATCCAACTCATTTAATATATGTTAAGGGGCCTAACACCATCTTTCACCGATAGTAGGTTCTATCAAGGCGCAATAAAGAAAGGGGGAGACAAAACAAGTGACTAAACCAAGGTAGAAGCTCTTGGTCTGGCAAGGTGACTCCATGAAATATCTTACACAAGTAATTTAGGTAATGGGCAGGGATGTCGCGTCTCTCTATCTAGTCCAATTGGTTATCCCGGACCCATAAAACTATAAAAATTAACGAACAAAATCATATATATATATATATAAAGCAGGTCAATACAATAATTCATTAATCATAAATTTAAGGTAGTAGGGAACGTGGTATACTACGGGTACAAATTGGCGCACAAAAGAGGCGTGAAGTATCAATTTGAACCACCTTGGGGTTATCTGGTAGTAATCGACTTCAGAAAGAAAAATAACGCCATGACATCAGAAAACTCTCACACAACACTACATCTACTAATAAACATGGGTGAAGTTTGGTTGTGTTGAAAAGAGTGAACAGATGGAAACGACCCTGCTTCTCATGATTAGGACAGTTAAGCAACATTGAGTAGGGGCGATTTTGTGGTTGTTATATAGGAACGCCCCGTGATTCGGAACCTACGTTAATCAGCAGGTCCTAATGACATAAGTCAGATGGTGGTAATGGGTTTATCGAATCAGTATCAAAACAAGCAACAACGTCCTTACACTATTCTGATATGGGTGGTTTCCATCACGTGTGGGAAGAGTACCCTCAAGACCCTATTGGCAGTGTCTAGGATGCTTTAGAGTACGGAAATAGATCTGTATTTCCGGTTTTCGATAAAAATTCGGTCCATGTGATGGGAAACCTCTTATTGACATCGTCCTTCTTTAAAGAATCGATGTTGTCGTCGAGATAATTCAGGAATTCTTCCGCCAATACCTGAAATGATCAAAGTACAATTACGAGTCTAAGTGAGAGTACAACGAAGCACTGGGGAACTCTCATGACCTGGTGTATAAGGCGATGCATTTCCCCACCAGGGTGTTCGGGTTCGAATACCTGCGAACGCATCACTCTTTCTACGGATCACGCCTAAGGCGACATTCGATCCATTGTGCACTCGGGTAATGCCAGTGGTTGTGTTTATGTGTGCGATTGCACAAGATTTGTTTTTCCAAGCCACGTTGACATAGAGGGATGTACTCCTTATGGCAGTGAATGATGGATACCTTGGAATGCCTGAATGAGACGCTTGTCTGTGCATTGCGTGTTACATTTAATTGTTGTATGAATCTGAGTACTGTCTTGAGTGAGCCCAAGAACCGAAGGAGTTTGGTTTCAAAAGGAGCAGGGCCGGTTTTAAGCCTATTTGACCAATTTGATCAAATTGGCCCGCGTGCCAGATTAACTGACCACACAAAAAACAGAGCACTGATGGAGAGATAGTTACTGAAACAACTAAAGACATGAATAGCTGTCTGTTGGCCCAAGAATATGAAGCTCTGAAAACTTTTCTTCCCTCCGTTGTCATTTAAGCCTCAAGCTCTGTTTGAATATCTGGTAGTAAATAATCGATTTACAGCATTTCCTGTCTATTATTGGGGATTTTCTTAAAAATGACTGAGAGAGTCGCATCGGGGGAATTTTTAAAAACTAAAACTGATTAAAACACTTACGCTCAACAATTTCACAAGAGAGACTTGCAATTTGGCGAGGCTATCCATGGAAAATGGCATTGCTAAAACCATCAACTTTGAAATTATTTTGAAAGTTGTAAATAAAAAAAATCCAGAAAAATCTTTTTCTAAAAGACCTGTGTATAAACAATATGTTGGTAATTGCCTTAACTTGTATTAAAAAAAATAAAACTTTCATATTGTCTTTCAATATTTAATATATCAAGCATTTTTTAGGGAGGAGGGGGGGGGGGGGGGGTAAAACAAGTATACTTACTAGAGGAGATATAAACATACACCATTCATTTTCTAATTGGGTCCAGGATTTCCTAGCAACGGCTCTGGATAGGAGTCGGGTAGTTGTTAATGCGGAGGTGGAGGTTGCTCCCCTTATTTAAAGACCTAGAGAGAGCGACAGAAGATTGTGAAGGGGAGGATCTTCAGGTTTGGTTACAACAATAGTTCGAGAGTCTACTAAACAGTAGAAATCGAGCTGGGTATCTATGATTTAGATGTTAGGCGAGTATTGTGATGCCATCATATAGTTGTAGAGGGTAATGTTAGTGATGTCTTGGCGTGATAGATTATTTGTTTTTTGGTCTGTGAGAAAATTGTCAAGCATTTTTGTTGAATGTATTTTTTTTTCTGTATGTGTCTGGGTATGCTGTCGAAAGCTTTACTTATGATTTTTTTTATCTAATTTTAAGAGCTCATCTGGCGACTGCCTACTTGGGCATTAGTCGCCGTATTCAACACTGCCTAGTACTAGGCATCTTTAAAATAAGATGCACCCCCCCCATAAAAAACAACAATAAAAATAAAAAAGGAAAAAGGCAGAACTTGCGACCTACAAAAATAACAAAAAAAACAACTAGTAAAATAAAGGGGAGAAGGCCGGCCTCCTCCCCAAAGTCTATAAGTCAATGTGCACGAACTCGTCCCGAGTACAAGGGACAGGCGATAGCGACCTCGCCCATCCCGGTATCGGGGCAGGTAACGGGCGCGAAGATCTCCCAGAATGGGACATTCAACAAGAATGTGCCGAACAGTCTGGGAGACAACGCAGTATTCACAGTAGAGCGCAGGCGAGCTCTCCATCAAATGGCGGTGCGTCGCGCTAATGCGTCCAATTCGGAAAGGAGAGAAAGTAACCTGAAGCCTTCGCTGCATTGGGAGGTATGTCCATGCAAACAGTCGCGGAGCAATGGCACGCAACTTTATGTTACCCTCAACCGTCTCACATGTTCTTTGCTAAGCAGCCCAGAGAGCTGCCCGTATTCCTGCCATGTAGTCGGTGTGAGGAAGAGCAAAACGCTGGACTGGTCGCCCAAGCCTCACGGACTCTTTGGCGCGCTCATTCCCCGCAATTCCTACATGTCCAAAAACCAAGCACAAGATAATCTCGACATCCGTAGAGTCACGGATATCGCGAACCAGAGGATGCGTAGATTACAATGCCCCCAGAGCAATCAGGGTGCTTTGTGAGTCGCTATAAATCACAATCTGGTCTCCGAACCGGGCACGTCGTGTAATCTCCCGTACAGAGTGGTGTATTGCCACCAGATCGGCCGTGAAGACAGACGCAGCGCCTGTCAGAGGAGAATACGGCGTGGAAGCCGACTCTCTCTTGGGACTTGGAGCCATCCGTATACACTGGCACGGTTCCAGCGTGACACGAGGTGTGCTCTAAAAAGGTCGAACGCAAAACTCCAGGCGCTGTACAAGCTTTGGGAGCAGAGGCGTGGCGACAAAGAGCCAAAGGTGGTACCCTCCAAGGGGGCATCCTGGGCAGAACCAGGGGCGCCACCGGCACAAGAGCTATACCTAGCTCTCGAAGGAGTTTCCTAGCCCTAAACCCAAAGGGCTTAGGGTATGACTGGCGTCTCTCGGCGGCATAGGCACCATCGAAATCAACTGAAGATGCAGTGAGAGCTGTTGGCGAATGAGGGAGGCACCGGGCTCGTGCGTACAGGAGAATAATGCACTGTGCACGGCATAGAGCGAGTGACATCTCGCCAGCATCGACAAGTAGGCTCTCAATGGGGGAAGTGCGGAAGGCATCAGTCGCCATACGAAGGCCGGTGTGGTAGATCGAGTTCACCTTCCGCAATACACGCTCAGCTGCGGATGCATAAAACTCGCATCCGTAGTCGAGCTTCGAACGAACAAAGTATCAGTAAAAAAGTAAGGCAGTAGCTTTATCAGCGCCCGAAGCGCTGAACCTTACGGAAAGAAGAATATCCATGGCGCGGGTACAGGAGGCCCTAAGGCTGCGAATATGAGCCTTCCAGGTGAGGCGTCGGTCAAATACAAGACCAAGGAAACGGTGCGATTCACCTAATTCTAGGCGTACCCTATTAATAAACAAATCTGGGTCAGGGTGGAGCCGTGGATGGTGACAGAAGTGCATCATCTTAGTCTTGCTCAAGAGAAACCGACGCCTGTGCGCTTGGAGATAGCAAGAGACGCAGTTCAATGCCTGTTGCAGTCGACGCTCCAGAGTTGGCATCTGGGCCGCGACAAAGGATATCGAAAGGTCGTCCACGTAGAGCAAAGCGAGAACATCTTCCGGCAGCACCGAGGTGATGCCGTTGATGATCAGAACAAAGAGTGTGACACTGAGGGCTGTTCCCTGCGAGACAATCTCTTCCAGTCTATTGGACCGAAGAGGGCTCCCCCCCCCACCCGTACGCGGAATCGACGATCTCGCAAAAATTCAGATATAAAGAATGGGAGGCGTCCCCTCGCCCCTATCGTGTGGAGAGTCTCCAGGATACTCTATCGCCATGCGGTTTCATAGGCTTTCTCCAGATCGAAAACACCGTGGCGTAGTGCTGTCTACGAAGGAAGGCCTCGCAGACGGCATTTTCCAGTTGGAGCAGAGCATCCGACGTACAGTGGAACTTAAAGAAGCCGCACGGTGCAGAAAACAGATTGCCTCCGCTGTCCAGAAAAAAAGGCTAATCTAACATTTACCAATTTTTCCATCAAATTGCACACGCAAGGGTTTAGAGAGATTGGGCAGAAACTTGCCCGAGTAGAGTGATCTCTCTCCCGTTTGCGCAAGGCGATCACAGTAGCGATTCGCCATGAATCTGGGAGGAGACCGTCCACCCAGATCCTGTTGAACAAATCTAAGAGAAAGGCCATGCCTCGCTCACCCAGGTGTCGAAACATGGCGTACGGGACATCGTTCAGACCATGGGCGGTGTCCGCGCATGAACCAAAAGCGGAACGCAACTCACTCACAGTAAACCTGTCGTTGAAGGGTTCTCCGCCTCTGGAGGTAAAGTCCAGCCGGCCGCTTTCCACGACATCACGACGTGCATTGAATGCTAGCGGAGCAACATCCCGGCTAGAGAATGCGGAGAAAGCGGTCGCGAAGGATTCCGCCACGGACGCGGGGTCCGAGATTGCGATCTCATTCTCCTGGAAAACGGGAGGGGATCCTGCGAGAACTTGCCCCGAATCCTTTTGACTCGCTTCCACACCTCTGCTTGAGGGGTTTTCCAATTAAGTGAAGACACGTATGCCCGTCAAGAAGAGTAGCGGACGTGCTTCGAAACATACCGGAACCTAGCCCTAACCCGAGAAAATTCATCGACAGTGAAATCGTTCGGGCGGCGCTTAAAGCGCATGTAGGCATAACGCTTCTTTTTGAGGGCCGTCTCACACTCAGTTGACCATCATGGGAGTGGTTAGCGTGCAAAACGGCCAACATTCTAGGAATAGTAGTTAGTCTCGCGGCGATGAGGTTGCCGGAGAAGAACTCAACAGCCTCATCTCCCCGACTGAGATAGAGAATTGTCATTTCCTGAAATGCAGACCACCTCGCCCACACTAAGCACCACCGGGGCGGACTCTCGGGCGGCAGCGGCCCAGAAAAAGATATTTGAATGGGAAAGTGATCACTACCATGGAGCTCATCGACCACTCCCCAATTGAAATCAGGCCGTGCATCCGGGGAGCACAAAGTTAGATCGAGGCAGGAAAATGAAGCGGTTCTCGGGCAGTGATGCGTAAACTCATCCACATTTAGGACACCCATATACAGCTCGTCGATCAGGTCGGCAAGGACTTGACCCCTGGGATTAATAGAGTAGTCTCCCCAGATGGGATGTCTACCGTGTAGATCTCCAAGCAAGAGAAAGGGCCTCGGCAACCGTACCACGACGCGCAGGAAGTAACCCGCGTCTAAGTCAGCTGACGGTGGAATGTACGCGGAAATAATAGTATACCTCCTATCAAGGTGCAACTGCACAGCTACTGCCTGAAAGGAGCTATCTAAAGCGAAGAGAAGAACGGAGACATCATGCCGGGTGTAAATCGCACATCCTCTCGCCCGGACCCAATCTCGTAGTGGCGGGGTCGCAAAACCCTTATACCACGGGAAGGTGGTCAGGTGGCATGCGCCCAGCATGGTCTCCTGCAAAAAGATACCAACGGGAAACGGGAGGAGACGAGCCTCCGCAACCCCTCCCATTTGGCCCGGAGTCCGCGGCAATTCTATTGAAGGAATATGCCCTGCAGGCCTAGCTCGGAGGAGATGCCGGGGTCCTCTTAGAAGAGAAGACCCTCACGGGAATGGCCGTACGCTTCCCAGAGGCAGAACTCCGGGCGCTGTTGGCAGGACAATGCGCTGAAGGCGCTGTCGCCTTCGAGGTTTAATTGGGGGAAGTTGGGCTCGCCACGCGCGTCTTTTCCTCCCTCCGGCTCGAAACCTTAGGCGGGCGGGGCGGCTTCGGACGCAAGGGGTCCTCCCCCCCCCCTGAAGATGGCCTGGCGACCAAATTCAGGGGTGTTGCCTCCTGTGTCTAACGACTCGGTGGAGGCGTGACCGTTTCGCCTTACGGGAACCGGTTGCGCTGGGGGAATGGGGGAAACCCTGGTTTTAGCCGGCGTTGGGTGTGGACTCTTTGTGCCGCCAGCTTTACCAGGCGAGCGCCCGGGGTGGGTAGAACTGGCAGAAGGGTTCCGAATCGGCCCGGAAACGACCGTACTCGTAGGCCTGTAGGGGCCTAGGAGAAGGGGGGGGGCTTTCTCAACATTGAGGCATAGGACGTTCCGGGCAGCGCTTGCGCGCCAGGACCAAGTCCTTAGCTTCGCCAAATGATAAACGATCCGAGCCTGAACGGCCAGGATTTCCTTCTCAAGAAGTTACGCACCACATTACTTCGAAGAACCGGGTTGCGGCTCTCCATAATTGACACACTTGGCCACACACGATTTTGACTTATCGCGTGCGGCCTTGGAGCAACTTTAGACAGATTTCGGGTAACCACAACTTTGCACGTCGACAGGAGCGATTAGTATGGCCGAAGCAGTGGCAGTAATAGCACCTCCGCCGCAGTGACACGAATGCCTTCACGCGGTAGCGATACTAACCAGCACACACTGACTCAGGAAGCTTGCCACAGTCGAACGTGACGAAGAGTGTAGGAGTGGATCTCGAGGCCCCTCCCTGTTTTCTCATCACACATTCGACCTTGACCACCCCATGGTCGGCAAGCTCTAAGGTGATGTAATCTATGGAGTAGTCCACGAGCTCCCTCGCATAAACTACTCCTTTCACCAATTTCACGGAGGAGTGCGGCATCACAATAACAGGCGTGCCATCTAGTGTCCGAAGGGGACTAATCATGGCCGCCTCGGAGGGATTCGAAGCATTCACCAAAAGGCCCCCGTCCGAGAAAATGGGCACCTTCGGCTCTCTACCAATCACATTAGCTAAAGCTCTCCTCTAATGGATCATGTTGCCCTTAGCAAACATGCTGCCATCAGTAGAGCGAATAACCAGGAAACGTTTGAAGCCAGCGGGATCGAAAACGCCGGATAGTCTCTGAATGAGGGGCCCCGACGTAATCGACGCTCCACTCTGAGCATTTGTACTTTTCGTCTTTGTCAGGGACTCCGCACTCGGGGGGGAGGGGGGGAGCGGGGCTGGACGTGCCGATCTTGGCTTGGTCGATTACCGAAGTAGCAGATCCATCCGTCCCCGCAGCCCCCGTGGATGGAGAGGAGCCCCGTATCTTTTTCTTGTTGTTTCTTTTCTCTTTAGGAGATGAGGGCGGGCAATGAACCCGCTTCTCCCCTCCGCCAGCAGGAGCCCCCAGGCCAAATCGACTGGCCTCAGCAAGGTCCTTCTCCGAGATGGAGACGATCCCGGTGGTCGCAGGGGCTCCAGCCGGAGGAGGAGATCCCTCCCCTCCTTGTATAATCTTGGAGACCCAAGCCGTCTGAGGAGGACCTTGCAAAGGGGTGGACTCGGGTTCGTTGCTTGGCGCTGGCTCCGGATTCGCCCCCATGGTCCTACTGTCTGGGGCTCGGTTGCCTCAAGGACCATGTCTATCTCGGGGGGGAGGGGCCTCCATGTGCCCCCCCAGGATATCACAGGTCCCATTGGGAGCGGTCTCTCTAGTCCGTTTAGGAGGGGGGGGGGCCTTGACCCCAGCTATGTTTAACATTCGAGTCAGTAGGTCTTTTGAGGGAAGCGGCCGATGGACCCTGTCTTCCGTCTCCCCACTAAGGGGGGTTTGCCCTACCGAGCCGCTTCAGCTAGGAGTGGTCGGTATGGGCTGCCTGCTGGCTTTTTTGGCAGATCCATGGGAAAGTAAATCGGAGACTGCCGCTGGAAAGAGGGAGCCACCCGAGGGCGACTCCAAAGAAGGGGGTGAGTGGGAGCCCCCCGGCACCCGTAGGCAATGGAGAGGAGTAAGCCTCCTCTCCTGTAAAAGAATTTTGGAGGTTTCCCTGTGAAAGCACAGGAAGGGGGGAACCTTAATTTTTTTCAGGAGCTGCCCGAAGGCGGCTCCGTCGATGGTGACGGGGAAAGGGGAACAGGGTTTTTTTTTTTAGATTTTCATCATCGGGCATGGGGACCCTATTCTTTTCACGGGATGCAGACGCTAAGCACCCCTCGCAGTAGCACACTCTGCAAGGGATGCCCACGGGGCTAGCAGAGCCAGGTGCCCCCATTTTAGGCCACCCCTTCCGCCTGGTGACCTGGCAGCCCTTCGGCATGGCGGCTCCACCTTGGGACGCGGCGTAAAATGGATAGTGTTTGAAGATAGAAAGGAAGAGGAGGTGAGGAAGATCTGGGTTGGGATAAAACAGGTTATTAAAAAACCCACCATCTCAAAATGGAGCTCAGGGGTGAGGGATCATTGTCCCCTACCACCTCAGCCCCGATCCGGGATAGTTGTCTGAGAAGAAGGTCAGCATTTACCCTGTGAAAATAGTGGCCAACCAGGAAAAGTTGTGGGAGGGGTTGTAGGGGAAGAGAGTCCAAGCTGGGGCCGGATGGGGCGCTGAGTCCCGACAGCACGGCGGCCAGGAAGGTAAATCGCCGTGCCCCTTACGGGGCTTTACTTATGATAATTGCTGTCACAAAGCTTGAGAGTATCAAAACCGTCTTGTATTAGCTAGGTGATGTTGGTGGTTACCAACAGTGCTTATTGATCATCGACGAAAGGGTACGCGGGATCAGTGTGTGGTTGGTTTGGCTTGAGCGAGGATGGGTAGAGTGTGTGGATTCCCAAACGTTTGGGGGAAAAGTAGTGAGAGATAAAAAAAAAGAAGTGTTTGTGTCGTGCATTGATGCATCTGGGACCAAGTATTTCTGGTGTAGATATATGCGAGGTGTCAGGGCTACAATGTAGTGATATGTCATGATCTGCTGTGATCAAATGTAGACGTTTTATTTAAGTTCGCAAGCTCTTAAGTTCAGGTAACAATCATTGTGTCTTATTACATGAGGGTGATTGCTTGTTTATGATCGAGTAGTTGGTTTGCGAGCAATGTTCCTCCACATTGTTTGAGATGGCAAGTAGTCTGTTTTGTCCCAAATCTCTTGCAGGCTTTTGTCCAGGGTATCAGGTAAAGTTTGGCAGTGTCGCTTCTAGTGTTGCTGTCTGACTGCTTGGATGTTTAGTGTTAGATTTTGATGTTGTCGGCACAGAATTACGACCTCGCAAAAAACCTTAAGATCCACTTAACGTTAATTCAAGAGAGAAGGGACAAGGAATTTGAATTCATTTCATTTTCTTTTCTGGGGCCCCGCTAGTGAGTGCGGGACCCCAGCCAGTGAGTGCACACCAGCAGAAGTGACTGAGTAAAAGTCAAAGGTGAAGGACAGGTAAGAAGAGGAGAATTTAGAGATGAAGAATTAGTTTCAGAATTTTTATCTCTGTAATTATATTTATTGATTTTATTTATAAATACATTATTTGAGGTAGTGTTTTTAACGATATTCCTATACAGGTTATTCCAAGTTTGTGTTGTTTTCTAAAAAATAAAATTTTTTGCTATCGCAATGTTCATTTTCTATGTTAATATTGAAAGTGTGAGTGTTTGGGTAATTTTGTTCTGGTTTTGATGAAAGATTTAATCTCTGTGTTGAAGTATGGTTGTAGTATTTTAGGTTACCCAGCGGGATCTATTCGTTATCCGCTGTTGAGTAAGTAGGCAGTGTGAGTCGAGTGTGTTTTATATAGCTGAGGTAAAATGTTCCAGTCAGCTCTGTTGTAGTTGGCGTATAGTGTATGGATTAGTGAGAGTGCGACTCTCAATCGCGATTTATAAGTATAATGATCGAGGGAGGGGAGTGGGGGGGGGTAGTGTTGGAGCAGGTATCCAAGTTCTTGTTAGCTAAAGATGTTGAATAGAAGGTGACTAAGATTGGTGAAGAGAGGGTGATATCTGGGAAGGTGATTTTGGTATAGATGTTGAAAGGTTTCCGGGTTCTAGATGAATAAATGGTCGAGGTATTTTATGATGTGGTGGAGGATTGTGGTTTCCTAGAGTCAAATAGGGCGACAGAGTCTTGGGTGTTGAAGTCTCTCGCAACGTTTTGCTTGGTTGCGAATGGAATTATTTCAGTGCTGGCTAGTAATTTGGTGTGTGGGAGTTTGGGGAAAGGAGGTCGAGTGCAGGGGTTGGTGAAGTTGTATTCCGTTTTGTTGATACTATGCGAAAAGTTTGGAATTCCACTAGATCGTGTAGTGGGAGGCAAGGGAAGAATGTGTCAGTAGAGATGTGTAGTTGAAAGGAATACTCTCTCTGATCTACGTAATCATCACACCCCCTATCGCTTTTGCGTGTCTCGTAAGGTGCGTGTAATGGTGGTATCCTTGTGATGTGAGAGTGTCGTGAGTTTTTCGAAAGAGGAGGAAATCCTTTAGTTGCAGGTTTTTGTTTGTATGTTTATGTTTAGTTGTAATATGTTGATAGTATGTTCCGAAGGAGAATTTAAGGAGGGGGTTAAGGTGGAGCTGGTTAGGAAATGGTTAGAGGATGTTTGTGTGGTTGTGAATGGATTGGTTTGTGAAAGGGATACTACTGAATGATCTGATGGGGGTGAAATGTAGCGGGCTGTGTGCTTGCGGGATATGTGAATAGGAGAAGGGGTAGTATGAATCATGGTAGTGTGTGGTGTAGTGGGTTCATCTCCCACAATTTGCATACGGATCGAGACTCCACCCCGTTTCCAGGGGAACCGAACGTCCAAGTGTGACATGGGCCGGGCCAGGATTTAATTTTGTCTCTGGTGTAGGGTTGGAGGGGGTGCGAGTAAAATGATGTGGTGTTGCGTGTGTGGAAGTGATGTAATGTGAGGTTAGTTGTGAGTGGATGTGGGATGGCCTGCTGGTCGTATTTTAAACACCAAGGAATGAATATATACATAGTAAAAGACTCGATCGTACTAAATCATTAACCACTTGAAAGAGTCTTCCTCCCGCCCACCGTGACAACCCTCATAGTCGAACCTGATCAGTTCGATTGAAGAGAAACCGGGGGGGGGGGGGGGCAAAGTAAGTACCCATCTACAATGAATTTCTGAGGGTCTTTTTGGTATTACAATTGTAATGTGAGCGTGAAATTCGCGGGGAGGGGGGCATTGGGGGGTGTCGATGGCCCCAAAGAAACTCAAAGCCTGGGGAGCCCTAATATGGCACTGCCTACTGTTCCTTCACAGTAACGACCCTCATAATCGTCTACCATTACAAACGGAACCAACTTACCACCCACAGTCGGTAATATTCGTCGCTGAAATCGTATTTCAATTGCAACGCCTTAAAACCGCTCTCTATTTTGGACATTCTCGCCTCCATCTTATCCCCCACTTTCTTGGTGAACTTGAAATTCCCCGCGAGCGCGCCGAGCATCAGGTGCCACACCGATTTCACCTTCTCGATGGCAATGGTGAGGCCGCGGCCATCGAGGTAATAAAGCACGCCCCCTTCACTCGCATGCTTCTGTCGTGTCTGAAACGTGTTGAAAGAGTTGCTAGATTTAATCAGTAGATAAAAGGTCATAAAAGAGCAGAGGAAGGAAGGGACGGAGGGGCATGGTGAAAGTTGGGAAGTTATCTGGGACCCTAGGTACGGGAGGGCACGCAACTCTCTTGGACATGCCCTTCCTTTGGTGGATATGAAATCCTCAAGTTTTTATGGTAGAAATAGACTACTTGGCATCCCAACCCTGCACTATGGGTTAAATGTAGATCTGCCTTGGTTCCGGAGTTGTTCGGGTTCTCACGCTCCAAGTAGTCTCCCTGAGTGCCTATTAGCACTATATAATCTTCCATACATTTTACCAAGCCCCCTCACATTTAGATCCACTTTTAAAATATTTCTGGCGGAAATTTCTCCCTTTTCTTTCAATCTACAACCTCCATGACCCCCCTCCCCCCCAAAAAAAAACAACAACAAAAAAACAACCCACCTCCTCTACCTTCTTCTCAACATCTTTCGAATCGCACACTGAAAAGCAGGGTGTCTGAAGACCGAACCCTTTCGCAATTGTCATTCCAATGTGTGGCGGGAATGCTGTCAATGACTCCACTCCCGACTCCTCAGGTGAATGGCAAAACATGAGAAAATACAGCTCCACTTCTTCACCCTCCATTAAAGATGTATTGTTGACGACGTGTTGGTTGTGTGGTCGCAGGATCTCACACACGACTGTAATTTTGGTCGAGTGGAGGAAGCGCTTGAGGAGATTCAACTTGAGGGCGTCCAATCGATGTAAACAGTTGAAAATCCCCTTCGCGATGTCTTTGGCGTCCGAGAAACGCGGGTCTTTATACTTGTCAATGTCCCCGATGTCTTTGACGATCAAATGGACATGTTTCGAGCCCCCGATCATGTAGTAAGAGCCATCTATTAACCTAGATTAGAAGGTTAGAGAAATTCCGCTATTAACTTGAAATGGATTAGGATTGAGTTTGAAATTTTCGTCATAGATCGGGAAGATTCCACATCGTATCAAACGCAACCCCGCTCGATAGCCGAAGACTGTGTTGTTTTTTTTGAGACGCGCATTTTATTATAATAATCCCATGATATTTTACAAGGCCAGGATTCTCTTCCACGATTTACCATAATCCTGCCTAAAGATATAACCCTCTCACACACCTACACTCCGATTTCCATGAAAAATACATCTGGTTACCATGACAATAAACAAGTGGACGTCTAAATTCCTGAGGTCCCAAATAATATTCCCTACTCGTGGGCTATAACACTCACACGTACATATTTTCACTCTCCCCAACTAGACCACTTTTACCTCAAGATGCCTACGGCTGTGAAGAGCGCCCATACAAATGCGATATCATTCACCTCCATGTTCCTCGCACCAAACGACAACATCTCCATTCCCTCTCCTGATTACTAATCAAATAATGACCTGAAGGTGAAGTGGGCGGCGTCTCCGTCGAGTTTATCCATGCAGACGATCTTCTCGGAGAGAGCGAGGGGCTGGAGGCAGATGGGGAGCTGTTCTTCGAGACCGAAGAACTTGCGGTTGGCGTGAATCGCGAGGTCGCGCACGCAGAGCTTCCCTCCCTCGCACGAGAGCTCCAGGATGCTCAGACCGCGGGTGATCTGCGGGATTATTCGTCATGAGTTTCAGGGTCGGTTGGGCCCCACCACTCCCCTTTTGCTACTCGAACTATATACAACTCATTTCCCACCCACAAATGCCTACAGAGGTATCTTTTTTAGTTGCATGGCCGCGACTCTATGAGTTACTATGTCGGTCGGTCGGATGGCAACCATTATACTTTTCAATGAGTTATTTGGCAATAACACCGTAACTATTCGTTCGATTCTAACGAAATTTGAAACACTTATGTTGTTTTACATTCTCTTTCGAGTGATATAATTAACAAGGTCCTCCCAAGGTTAGTCCGGGAATTATTATAAGAAAACTAACTATGGGTCGGATTGTCCCGCTGGTTGAAAGTTTTGAAAGTCGTAAAGTCATAAGTCAGAATAATTGAAAGCACGCGACTTAGGTCTGTTGACCTTGTTTTGGATATTCAAACCATATATATATATATCATACTGGTTAAAAATGCCCCCGAGTGGTTTTATTTTTTTAATACCCCTTCCACCCAACACACCGACCTTGAGGTCAGCTTTATCATTCCCCACATTTTTTACGAATTTATTAAACTGGTGAAATTAAGTGAAGTGAAAATGGGGGAATAGTACATAACCGAATGAAAATCACATCGCCATTATAAAGGGCGCGTGAGTAGTATTTTGGGGTGGAGTCTGAGTCTACACACACTCATGAACACATTGGAAAAAACACGTACACACGCACATGACCTTGCACTCCGAGTGCCCTCCCCTTACTGGTTTGTCGCCAAAATGTCCCTCCTCTTGATTTCGAAGGAATCAAGAGTCTGCACACACACACACACTTATTTGTTTGTCGCCAAATGTCCCCCCACCCCCACCCTCACCCCTTGTGGTGGACGTGGGTCGTTGGACCGCTACTACCACCCAATAGAGAGTGATCGAATACTTAGTAGTAAATACAAGGTTATCATTCTCTGGAGGTGTGAATTTGAAACCATGATGCAAACCATTCCAGGGCCACGTGAGACGGTTAATAGAATATCTGCCGATGTAATCAACGGTGTATTGGATGTTAGGAGTGCACTTTTTGGTGGCAGATGTAGCCCATTTATATTATACTACCCACCAACCGAAGGTGTGAAAATCCATTATGTCGATTTTTGCTCTTTATATCCGTACTGTATGAAAAACAATCCCTATCCCGTAGGATCCCCTAGACGTTGCGTATCTGTGCGAGAAATTTCGCCTATTCAAGAATTAACACTCAGGGTGTGAATGAGGCATATTTCGGTATCGTCAAAGTTGATGTTCTCCCTCCTAATGATCTGTATATTCCAGTTCTCCCTCAATCCGTAGGTGGTAAACTCACTTTCACACTCTGCACCACATGAGCTCAGCAAACCTCACACGAGTGCGATTACTCTGAAAAGCAAAGTATGATTTGCGGAGTGTACACCACCCCGGAACTGAAACTTGCCCTGGAAAAGATGTAATCGCGAGGAGTGGTCGGAGAGGAGAAAATGGAATATGTGGATAGTTAATCAGGCTGAGGTGATTATCATACAAATAGACAACATCGAAAGGAATCCTGGAGAGCGTTTTAGAGCAAAGCTCTGTCTAAACAGGTAAGGATTTCTTTCTGCGATTAGTTTTTTTTTTCTGCATTGATATATTACATTCGAAATGTAGTTTATAAATAATAACACATTGTACAACAAAAAATGAAGTCAATAATTTCTACAACTTGAAGGCGATAATAATAATAATACAAAAAACACCCCATTAATCCTGAGCATATTTTCTTCCTTTTACAGTCCATTGGGAAAGTCGCTCAGAGAATTCGCGGTATGAAAACGGTCATCTGTGGTTTGGATCATGATGTAATCGACCTGATCAAAAACGACGACTTTATTGGGAACTCTTTGGATGTAGATGGCAATGCATACATCGCGAAAGTGGAGAATGCTGAACATGTATAAGTTGACTCCCACGTAACGAATCTTGCAATTGCAGCATTCACAACCACCTATGCTCGAATCAAGCTCCATGGCCTCCTAGACTCGTTGGTGAACGTTTGCTGTACTGTGACACAGACAGTGCAATCTTAATTGCTAGGAAAGATGACCCACAACCTCGACTTGGACAATTCCTAGGTGATCTCACCGATGAGATCAAAGATGTGTACGGTGCCGAGGCGTATGGAGATTCATTTTGATCAACGGGTCCCAAATCCTATCCGGTACGTATCCAAACGACGAGTGGGGTTAAGTATATACTTCGTGCTAAAGGATTAACCATTAACACTCAGACGAAGGATATAATAACCTACGATACTATGAAACACCTAGTTGGAGCTGATGATGATAGAGAGAATGTTGATAGCTGTCATATCCCTGTACATTTATGGGTTTCAGCGCCGAAGAACACTTTTTGAGTGAAGGAGGTGTAAGGGAAAAAGTTTGAAGAAAGACATTTCGTAAACGTGTTGAACTCCCAGGGAGTTATCGAACCATACCTTTCGGTTTCAAAGGGATCTTACATGACATTTAAAAATTTACTATACAGTGAATCCATGTCAGCGATTATTAGCTCTTTATGTATATATTTTTTAATCATTAATAATATTCTCTGATTAATATGAATAAAATAAAGATGAAATAATACGCGTTGTAGTAGTAATGTTTTAATAGTTACTATACATTCACACCCTCGGTGAATTCTTGAATAGACGGAATTTCTCGCACAGATAAGCAACGCCGAGGTGATCCTACGGCATAGGTATGGATTGTTTTTCATGCAGTACGGATATAAGGAGCAAAAATTGACATAATGGATTTTGACCCCTTCGGTTGGTGGGTAGTATAGTATAAATGGGTTACATCTGCCGCCAAAAAGTGCACTCCCCACATTAAATACACCATTCACTACACAGGTTGTCCCTTGAAATTCCAATTTCAAATTCCCTGATTTTTTTCCTGACCTACGTGAAATCCTGGTAAAGAATCAAAATCTTGTTAAAATAATTATAAAAATAAAAGAAAGCCCACCAGGGCTCATCCCATACCGAACTGGTACAAAAGAAATGTCTTAATAATATATAATAGTAATTAAGAAATAAGAAAACAATTTCAATTTTTTCGCAATAACAAATTTTATGAAGGTACCATTCTTTTCTTTCTTTCTTTTGTTTTATATTTAATAAAAAATATATATACATTAAGTTATAAAATATGCAACTTATATACAGAAAATCATAATTCACAAAAAATATTTTTCCAGGTTAGAATTTGGTCCTCTAGGATTTGAACTTCTTTCTTTTCTTCTATTATTTTCCATTTTTTTCTTTAAATTCTCTTATTTCTTCCATTGCTTTTCTTTTATTCACAGCAGCATTTTTTGTTCCATATTCTTTTTCTTTTGTTCCTCGAAGTAATCCTCATAATATCCGCAAGCATTACGACAGCTTAATAACAACCCTTTGTCTATTTCAATTTTTTTTTCTTTAGAGCCCATCTGGCGACTGCCCACTTGGGCATAAGTCGCCGGAAATACGACAGCCTAGAACTAGGCTACTTTAAAATAAATTATGAAAAAATAACAATGATAAATATTGGAAAAACTTAATAATTAAGATGCAATCTCCGGCATCGGGGGGAGGTCCCCCTCACCCCGGTGCAGGAGCGTGCAACCTACAAAGAAAAACAAAAAACAGAACCTACTTAAATAAAGGGAAGAAGCCCGGCCTCCCCCCAAAAGTCAACAAGTCCACAAGTCAATGTGCACGAACTCGTCCCAAGTACAAGGGACAGGCGGTAGCGACCCCGCCCATCCCGGTACCGGGACAGGTAACGTGCGCGAAGATCACCCAGACAGGGACATTCGACAAGAATGTGCCGAACAGTCTGGGGGACGACACAGTCGTCACAATAGGCCGCAGACGAGCGCTCCATCAAATAGCGATGCGTCACACGAGTGTGTCCGATTCGGAGACGACAGAAAGCGACCTGAAGCCGTCGCGGAATTGGGGGAGAGGTCCATGGAAACAGTCGCGTGATCTCCCGTACCGAGTGGTGTATTGCAACCAGTTATGCCGTGAAGACAGACGCAGAGCCTGGCAGAGCCCCGCTGACGTCGAACGCAATACTCCCGGCGCTGTACAAGCTTTGGGAGACGAGGCGTGGCGACAAATAGCCAAATGTGGTACCCTCCAGGGTGGCGTCCTGGGCAGAACCAGGGGCGCCACCGGCCCGAGAGCTATATCTACCTCTCAAAGGAGTTTCCTGGCCCTAAACCCAAAGGGCTTAGGGTATGACTGGCGTCTCTCGGCGGCATAGGCACCGTCGAAATCAACTGAAGATGCAGTGAGAGCTGTTTGCAACTGAGGGAGGCGCCGGGCTCGCGCGTACAGGCGAGTGATATACTGCACGCGGCGCAGAGCGAGTGGAATCTCCCCAGCATCGACCAATAGGCTCTCAATGGGGAAGGTGCGTAAGGCACCGGTCGCCAGGCGAAGGCCGGTGTGGTGGATCGAATCCACCTTCCGCAATAAACGCTCGGCTGCGGATGCAAAAAAGTCGCATCCGTAGTCGAGTTTCTACGAACAAAGGATGGATATAAAAATAGGGCAGTAGCCCTATCAGCGCCCCAAGCGCTGAACGTCACGGAACGGAGAACATCCATGGCGCGGGTACAAGAGACCTTAAGGCTGCAAATATGAGCCTCCCAGGTGAGGCGTCGGTCGAATACAAGACCAAGGAAACGGTGCGACTCAACCACATCCAGGCGCACCCCATTAAGAAACAAATCTGGGTCGGGGTGGAGCCGTGGATGGCGGCAGAAGTGCACCACCTCAGTATTGGCCAAAGAAAACTGAAACCTGTGCGCTTCGGCATAGCGAGAGACGCGGTTCAATGCCTGTTGGAGTCGACGCTCCAGAGTTGGCATTTGGGCCGTGCCAAAAGAGATCGAAAGGTCATCCACGAAGAGCGTAGCGAGAACATCTTCCGGCAGCACCAAGGTGATGCCGTTGATGCTCAGGGCAAAGAGTGTGACACTGAGGACACCTCCTTGCGGAACACCTTCTTCCTGCTCCTTTGGGCCGGAGAGAGCTCCCCCTACCCGTACGCGGAATCGACGATCTCGCAAAAATTCAGATATAAAGACTGGGAGGCGTCCCCTCGCCCCCATCGTGTGGAGAGTCTCCATGATACCGTATCGACATGCGGTATCATGGGCCTTCTCCAGATCGAAAAACACTATGGCGTAGTGCTGTCTACGAAGGAAAGCCTCGCAGACGGCATTTTCCAGTCGGAGCAGAGCATCCGACGTGGAGTGGAACTTGCCGAAGCCGCACTGTGCAGAAGACAGATGGCCTCTGCTGTCCAGGAAAAAGGCTAGTCTAACATTTACTAATTTCTCCACCAACTTGCACACGCAAGAGGTTAGAGAGATTGGGCGGAAACCGGTCGGAGTAGAGTGATCTCTCCCCGGCTTCCGAAAGGCGAGCACAGTAGCGATTCGCCAGGAATCTGGGAGAAGACCCTCTACCCAGATCCTGTTGAACAAATCTAACAGAAAGGCGATGCCTCGCTCACCCAGGTGTCGAAGCATAGCGTACAGGACATCGTCCGGACCATGGGCGGTGTCCGCGCACAAAGCGAGAGCGGAGCGCAACTCACTCACAGTGAACTTGTCGTTGAAGGTTTTTCCGTCTCTTGAGGTAAAGTCCATTCGGCGGCCTTCCGCGACATGACGTGCATTGAATGCTGGCGGAGACACATCCCGGCTAGAGAATGCGGAGAAAGCGGTCGACAAGTATTCCGCCACGGACGCGGGGTCCGAGATTGCGGTCTCATTCTCCTGGAGAATGGGAGGGGGGTCCTGCGAGAACTTGCCCCGAATCCTTTTGACACGCTTCCACACCTCTGCTAAAGGGGTCTTCCCGTTAAGTGAAGACACGTATACCCGCCAAGAAGAGCGGCAGGCGTGCTTCGAAATATACTGGAACCTAGCCCTAGCCCGACGAAATTCAGCGACAGTGAAATCGTTCGGGCGGCGCTTATAGCGCATGTAGGCATAACCATGGGAGTGGTCGGCCTGCAAAACGGCCAGACGTTCTAGGAATAGTCGTCAGGCCCGCGGCGATGAGTTTGCCGGAGAAGAACTCAACGGCCTCACCTACCGACCTAAACTCCTCGACTGAGATAGAGAATTCAGTCATTTCCTGAAATGCAGGCCACCGCGCCCGCGCCACGCACCCCTGAGGTGGGGTCTCAGGCGGCAGTTGCCCTGGAAATGATATTTGAATGGGAAAGTGATCACTACCATGGAGGTCATCGACCACCCCCCAATCAAAATCAGGCTGTGCATCCGAAGAGCACAAAGATAGGTCAAGGCAAGAAAATGAAGCGGTTCTCGGACAGTGATGCGTAAACTCATCCACGTTTAGGACACCCATCTCAAGCTCTTCGATCAGATCGGCAAGGACTTGTCCCCTGAGATTTATTGAGTAATCTCCCCAGAGAGGATGCCTGCCGTTCGGATCTCCAACAAGAGAAAGGGCCTCGGCAACCTTGCCACGGCGCGGCTGAAGTTCCCCCCCGTCAAAGGCAGCTGACGGCGGAATGTACGCAGAAATGATAGTATACATCTTATCCAGGTGCAGCTTCACAGCCACTGCCTGAAAGGAGGTATCTAAAGAGATGGAAGAACGGAGACATCATGCCGAGTGTAAACCGCGCATCTCCCAGCCCGGCCATCCCGCGGTGGTGGGGGCGCAAGACCCTTATACCCCAGGAGGGCGGGCAGGGGGCAAGCGCCTAGCATGGTCACCTGCAAAAACATAGCTAACGGGGAACGGAACGAGACGAACCTCCGCAGCTCCTCCCAGTTGGCCCTAGTCCACGGCAATTCCATTGAAGGAATATGCCCTCCAGGCCAAGCTCGGAGAAGCGGGGGCCCTCCTTGAACATAAAACCCTAAGGGGAATGGCCGTACGCTTCCCGGAGGCAGAACCCCGGGCGCTGTTGGCCGGACAAAGCGCTGAAGGCGCTGTCACCTTCGATGACTTATTGGGGGAAGTTGGGCTCGCCATTCGAGTCTTTTTCTCCCTCCGCCTCGAAACCTTAGGTGAGCGTTGCGGCTTCGGAGGCATGGGGGCCCTCTTTTCGAGGAACCACCGTCTCCGAGCCACTCGCTCCACAACTAGGCGTGGGCGAAGGAGCCGAAGCTCCTTTCTTGCTGTCCTCCTTTTGGGGAACAGCTTTAGGAACCCCAGAAGATGGCCTAGCGACCAACTTCAGGGGTGTTGCCTCCTGTGAGTCTAACGACTCGGTGGAGGCGCGTGGCCGTTTCGCCTTGCGGGAAAGGTCACGCTGGGGGAAGATGGGGGAGCCCTGGGTTTAGCCGGGCCTGGGTGGGAACCCTTTTTGCCGCCAGCTTTACCAGAAGAGCGCCCGGGTTGGGTAGAGCCCGCAGAAGGGCTCCGAATGTGTGCGAAAACGACCGTGCACGTTGGCCTGGATGGGCCAGGAGCAGATGGTGCCTTTCTAAGTATTGAGGCATACGACGTCCAGGCAGAGCCGGGCGCGCGAGGACCAAGTCTTTAGCCTCACGGAATGAGATTCGATCCTGGGCCTGAACGGCCAGGATAGCTTTCTCAAGGAGATATGCACCACATTGCTTCGAAGAAGCAGGGTGTGGCTCTCCGCAATTGACACACTTGGCCACACACGATTTGGACTTATCGTGTGCTGCCTTGGATCAATTTACACAAACTTCGGGTGACCCCGACTTTGCACGTCTACAAGAACGATTCGTATGGCCGAAGCGGTGACAGTAGTAGCACTGCCACCGCAGTGACACGAATGCCTTCACGCAGTAGCGGTACCAACCAGCACGCACCGACTCAGGGAGCTTGTCACAGTCGAACGTGACGAAGAGTGCAGGGGTGGGTCTCGAGGCCCCTCCCTGTTTTCTCATCACACGTTCGACCTTGACCGCCCCATGGTCGGCCAGCTCTAAGGTGATGTCCTCAATGGAGTAGTCAACGAGTTCCCTCGCATAAACTACTCCTTTCACAAAGTTCATGGTAGAGTGCGGCGTCACACTCACCGGGGTCCCATGAAGTGTCCGAAGAGCACTTATCTTGGCCGCCTCTGCGGGATTCGCCGCATTCGCCAGAAGGCTCCCGTCCGAGAAACGGGTTACCTTCGGCTCTCTACCAATTGCACTAGCTAATCCTCTCCTCTGATGGATCATGTTGCCCTTGGACAACATGGTGCCATTAGTGGAGCGAATAACGAGGAAGCGTTTGAAGCCAGCGGGCTCGAAGACGCCGAAAACCTCTGAATCAGGGGCCCCGATATCATTGAGGCTCTGCCCTGTGCACTTTTATTCTTTGTCATAGTCAGGGGCTCCGCACCCGGGGATCAGAGGGTCTGGATGTGCCAATATTGGCTTGCTTGCTTACCAAAGTGGCAGCAGACCCATCCGTCCCCGCAGCCCCCGCGCATGGAGAGGAGCCCCGAGGAGAGGAGGGCGGGGAATGAACCTGCTTCTCACCTCCGCCGGCAGAAGCCCCTAGGCCAGATGGACCGGCCTCAGCCAGGTCCGTCTCCGAAATGGAGAAGGTCCTGGTGGTCGCAGGGGCACCGGTCGGAGGAGATCCCTCCCCTCCTTGTACTGCCTCAGAAACCCTAGCTGTTTGAGGAGGACCTTGCATAGGGGCGGATTCGGGTTTGGTGTTTGGCCCCGAGCCTGGATTCCCCCCCATGGAAGGCCCTACCCTCTGAGGCTGGGTTTCCTCAAGGATCATGTCTATCACAGGAAGGGCCTCCAGTTTTATATCCCCCCAAGACATCGCAGGTCCCGTTGGCAGTATTGTCATTAGTCATCTGGTGTGGGGAGGCACAGGCCTTCACCCCGACAAGGTTAAGTATTCTTGCCAGCAGGTCTTTTGAGGGAAGCGACCTAAGGGGCCTGGCTTCCCTCTTCCCCCTAAGGGGGTTTGCCCTACCAAGCTGCTTACACGAGGGGCGGTCGGCAATGGGCTGCCTGCTGGCTTTCTTGGCAGTCCCCTTTGAAAGAAAAGGAGTGACTGCCGCTGGAAATAGGGAGGTGCCCGAAAGCACCTCCAGAGAAGGGGGTGAGGGGGAATCCCCTTCACCCGTGGGCGTAGGAGAGAAGTAAGCCTCCTCTCCGGTTAAAGAAATATGGAGGGTCCCCTGCGCAAGCACAGGGGGGATGGGGAAGCCTCCATTTTTTCGGTGGAGCTTCCCGAGGGCAGCTGCGTCGATGTACAAGGGGAAATGGGGAGCGATTTGTTGGGGTTTTTTTTGCATACATGGGCATGGTGACCCTCTTTTTTTACGGGACGCAATATCTCATTACCTCTCGCCGTTGCCCGCACTGCAAGAGGTGCTTACAGTCCTGACAGAGCCAGACGCCGCCATTTGGGACCACTCCTCCCGCCTGGTGGCCTGGCAGTACATCGGCATGGCGGCTCCACCTTAGACGCGTCGTAAAACTGAGTGTGAAGAGGAAAGGAATGGGGATGTGAGGCAGGTATGGGTGGGGATGAAGCAGGTTGTTAAAAAAAAACATTCCGAACCGGAGCTCAGGTTTTAGGGCACGTTGTCCCCTCTTCCCTCAGCCCCGATCCGAGACGGTTGTCTTGAGAAGAAGGTCAGCATCTACCCTGTGAAATTAGAGGCTGACCAGAGAAAGTTGTGGGAGAGGTTGTATGAAAAGCGACGTAGTAGGGAAGAAATACAGGCTATCTGAAGGAAGGAAGAGAGGCTAAGCTGGGGCCGGACGGAGCGCTGGATCCCATCAGCACGGCGGCCAGGATGGCAAATTGCCACGCCCCTTACGGGGTTGTCTATTTCAAAACAAGACGGGTCCCAATCAATTGTAAATACTCTCTCAAATGAGGCATTACCATGAAAACTTAAGTATCATATTAACAAAATCTTGATAATCATTTGTAATGTTAACTGATTTAAAAATTGTTGAGAAAAATTAATCTAATCGATCTTTTTCAAAGTCATAATTACAACATATTTCTTTCACAAACGAATTCTCAATCAATCTAGAATAGGATTCTTTTATGGAATATGCTTCTATTCCTGTTAGGCGATTTACTTTAATAATGTTTTCTAACAATAAATCAAGTCTTTGACAGTTTACTTTAGATGACATCATGACCTTTGGAGAAATGGAGCTGAAGCCTTTAACTACATATACTAAACCACAAGGGGGATCGTTTTATTATTTTTAAGATGGTATTCTGAAAGAAAATCAAGCAATCTTTTCTGAAAAACTATTTCTTCATCAGTTGGTCGTCTTGGCGAGTTTCTAATAGCCATTTTTGTAGTAAATGACAAATCTATATCGTTGAAAGAACTACTATTTTCCTCATATACTTTGTGTTTCAGAATTCTTTAGCCAATATATTTTAGTCAATAGAAATATTTCTGAAATTTTGTCAAAAATCCTTCAAATTGATTTAAAGGCTCTCCCCTCGCGGGGAGAGCCTCAGACATATATATTGCTCGCTTCCCATGAGACAAGGACAAAGTTGAGAAGTCTCGCCTGGACCCAAGAAGATTCCCCCTAGTTCTAAGTCAGGTGCTAACAACCAAGCAAAGTGAGAGCTCAACTATTTTTGTATTGGAATTAGCCCCAGCCAGTGAGGTAATTCCATTTAACAATCGCTACCGAGTGATTTTTTCGACTTCACCCATCAACTCCTGTCGAAGCCCTCCACGTTCGCCCCTCGTTTTCGGGTGACCGAAATACTCTTCCCTGGACCGGACGTTACCGCTCCCCTCCTCTTTTTGGAGAACCGTCATCACTTTAAATTCCCGCTCAAAAGCTCCGAGCGGCCTCGCCTCACGTGCAGAAGACATCCGTGAAGCCTTACCCCGACGTCTCACCCGGAATCCTCCATAAGCCAACCCCTTTCCCCCTTCAGTAACCCATTTGAGTTAATTATCCCCCTAATTTGAATAGTCTCCCCATATAATACCATAAATTTTAACTTCATAGTCTGATTCATAACTACAACCCCCCCTCGTTCATCTGATGTAATTTTGCCCAATAATTCTCTGATGTAATTTTGCCCATCAATTCTCTCATTATTTTTATGTAAATAAAATTATATTTTTTTGTACATGCCTCTTTAAGTAACCTTGAGCGTTGCCATAGCCCATATTATACCTGACCTCGTTGCACTCTTATCTAGCCGTCCGCTCGTCGAAACGCGTGGTGTTCCGCCCCTTTGTCGGCTCGCCTTCAAGTTATTGGTCCCTTCCCCATAGATATAATATGGTATTGATTTAATATAATGTCATACCACGACAAGTTAAAATGTTATTACTAAAACAAAGCGGGGACCGATGGACCGATATAATGAGATACGAGTATATGTAGAGTCGCACGCGGCTAAAAACAAAGTTAAACCATAGAAAAAAACAAAACAAAAACCCTAGCTTTCTATAATACAACCACAGTTTTACTAACTAAACCTTCCGATCACAGAGCCATCGCACGTTAGAGCATTTCTTAATAGCGTTAGATAAATCAACAGGATTTCCATAGGTTAGAGACTAAAGAGCTAACGCAAAGCGTTAAATAATTCAACAGAATTCCTGTTGCAATATGGATGACGTAACCTACGCATAGCGTTAAAGTATTCAACCAAATGTTTGTTGCCATAGGGACCATAACCGACGAATAGCATTAAATAAATTAGCACAGAATTTCGGTTGGCATAGAGACCAGCTATCATGGAGCGCCATTCTTCTCTATCTTCTGCCTTCTTGATTAGATCTTTCACAGTCCATCTTCTGTTCATGTTTCCATTAGGGTCTCCATGAACCTTTTCCTTTGTCTTCCTCTGGCTCTCCTTCCTTCAATTCTTCTCAGCAGGAAATCTCTTTCTCTTCCTCTTGCTCTCAGGATATGCCCCAAGAACTACAACTGCCTTCTCCGGATCATTCTCATTAAGCCCCTCCCCAGTTGTGGACGTCCTAATACTTCCTCATTTGTTGTTCTTGCTGTCCATGGGATTCTTTGCATCCTTCTCAAAAACCACATTTCTGTTGCTTCTAATTTATTTTCCATATTCTTCTCAATCGTCTATGACTCACATCCGTATGTTAAAATTGACCAAACAGAACACTTTAAACACCTAATTCTTAATGTCATTCCCAAGCTCAGATTCGTTAATAAGTTTTTTCTTTTCATGAAAGCACTTTTTGCCAATAATATTCTTCTCCTAATTTCTTTCTCACAGTTTGCCTCTTCTGACACAGTACTTCCTAGGTAATTGAATTCCCTTAACTTTATTTCGGTTGACATGTAGACCACATAGCCTATGATGCACAGCGATAAATCAACTGGATTTGTGTTGCCGAAGGGATCCAATAGCCAACACATAGCATTAAGTAAATCAACGGAATTTATGTTGCCATATGAAACACATAGCCTCTGCATAAAGTTAAATCAACGGAATTTCTGTTGGCATAACGAACACATAGCCGACGCATACGTTAAATAAATCAACCGATTTTCGGTTGGCATAGGGACCACATAGTCTACACATCGCGTTAAATAAACCATCGAATTATGTTGCCATAGGAACCACATAGCCTACGTATAACTTTAAATAAACAAACCGAATTTCTCTTCGGATAGGGACCACATAGCCTAACCATAGCGTTAAATAAATCAAGTTAATTTATGTTGCCACAGGGACAACATAACCTTCGCATAGCGTTAAATAAATCAACCGAATTTCTCTTGGGATAGAGACCACATAGCCTAACCATAGCGTTAAATAAATCAAGCTAATTTATGATGCCACAGGGACCACATAACCTTCGCATAGCGTCAAATAAACAAACCGAATTTCTCTTGGGATAAGGACCACATAGCCTAACCATAGCGTTAAATAAATCAAGCTAATTTATGTTGCCACAGGGACCACATAACCTTCGCATAGCGTTAAATAAATCAACCGAATTTCCTTGGGATAGGGACCACATAGCCTAACCATAGCGTTAAATAAATCAAGCTAATTTATTTTGCCACAGGGACCACATAACCTTCGCATAGCGTTAAATAAATCAACTAAATTTCGGTTGGCATAGGGGCCACATAGTCTCCACAGCGCGTTAAATAAATCAAACGAATTATGTTACCATGGCGACCGCATAGCATAAGCATCGCGTTAAATAAGCAAACCGAATTTGTTGGGATAGGGACCGAATATCTTTTGCCACATGGGTACTACATAATCTACGCATAGCGTTAAATAAATCAACCGAAATTCTTTGATCATAGGGACCACATAGCATAAGCATAGCGTTAAATAAATCGACCGAATTTCCGTTGTCATATAGCCTAGGTATTACGTTAAAGAAATCAACCGAATTTCTGTTGCCATAGGGACCACATAGCCTACGCATAGCGTTAAATAAATCAACTGAATTTCGGATGGGATACGGACCAAATGACGGTAAAAAAATGAACCCAATTTCGATTGCTATAAGGACCAAACCAAATAGCATATGCTAGCCGAGTGAATACGGCATTGGCCTCCCAACGTCATGGTACCAGGTTCGATCCCGAATCCCGGCATGAACAGACACAAACGTCAGCGCACGGAGAGATTTGGCTACCGGACGCGCTGTGCTCACTCCTTTTTCGGGTAGATCTTACCCTTCTCATCACACACATAGCCAATCACAACACTGCTTTCTTTCCTCTCCCGGATTCACAGCACAACACACACACTCTCTGTTCCAAGAGAATCCTGCGGGTGGGTATCTATATCCACCTACCTCTGACGCGGAACAGGCCCCTCTCCCCCGAGGTGACCAAGGCTTCTACCTGAACGCTGTTTCGTGTGAAAACATATACTTCCTCCCCAAAAGAGGACCGGCCCTCGGGCCCACCAGCGATGTCATACTGACCTTACGCATAGCATTAAATAATTCAACTGAATTTCCGTTGCCATAGAAATTTCATAATTAGAAGAATATCAACGTATTTTCATCGGACAAAATTTTGTATACAATCGTGTATATATAAATACTTGATTCATACTCATGTAGGGGAGCTTCCATGTATTGTATCAACTGTATCATTTACTCAAATCTCAACTATACAGTTTAGCAGCTCCCCCACCCCGATCATCATCAAAATAAACGTGTTTACTTTATATGCTTACACGAGGGAAGTTAAATCACACAGGAGATGATCAACATTCGGGTGGCTGCCATGTAGTGAGTGACCCGTGGTTCTGATCCCACTGAGATAGGTGTCAGAGGTTTCGAATCGGTGTTAAAAACCATACCAAAACAAAATTATAGTCAGGTTTTCAACCTTTTTCTACTGGGTCCCACCACTAACGTCACGACAATCCTCTCAAAATAGATTTTCTAGTGTAGATGCCACAATTAGTTCTGGCAACTCATGCGATTGGCATTAGTTAGAACCGCCAACTACCTTTATTTTTCAACTCAAACTACAGTCTTCCTGAAACTCGTGACGTCATCCGCCTTAGTGACGTGTTCAATGACGTCATAGTATCGAGACTACTTTTATTCATATCGATGCCCTTGTGGTCTCGCTTTCATCACCGGTTAGGTGATCCATACTACTGCCCAATACTCACATTTCTCCAAATAAGGTCACTTTTCCTGAAGATATCATCGTTCTTTCTGGAGACGATGAAATCTGTTATATGTCCCTCTATTGGCTCTGGAAGGATTTCTTTAGGAATTGGGGATTTAGAGAATTTCACCATCCCCGCATAGGAATCCTCTATTTCCTTTGTGACGGCCAGGGGGAAACTAAAAAATAACAACTATAGTGAACAAAAGATGCTGATCGACTTATGCTAATTAACACATTAAAAAAAATAATCTTAGAGTATTGTAGCCACTTTGCTTAAGGTTTTGTATCTTTTTATATTAAATAAAAATGAGCCAACGAGGGCATATTCGCGTGGTTTTTGGAAAAGGCTCGAAAAGTAAAAACGGGTGAGCGCAGTGGTAGTTGAATTCAATTACTGGGTGAGTGACACCAGAAGGCGATGGTAGAAAGGTTTATTGCCCAAATAATCGAGAAGGTCAATGAACCCTAAATGATTGTGCGTGTCTGTGTGTGTGTGTGTGTGTGTGTGTGTGTGTGTGTGTGAAGGGGTGGGGCTGAGAGAGAGAGAGAGAGAGAGAGAGAGAGAGAGAGAGAGAGAGCGCGCGCGCGCGCTTGCGGCTTGATTAAGTTGACGTAGCTGACTCCCACAGGCAAGGAAGGGGGGGTGATGGGCAATGATTTTAAGCAGCGGGTCGCACTTAAAGATATGCAAATTTCGAATACCTATAATTACCTTATAGGTATTCGAAATTTGCCTTTGTTCGCATATACTACATAGTCATAGAAATAGCAACACATTAATAACTACATCATGATATTTACCCAGGACCCAGGCGTCTCTCATCCAAGTACTAATAGTACTCAACGTAGCTTAACTTCCGCGAGCGAAAGAGAGCGTGTAGATAATGAGAATAAGTATCTATAAAGTTTCGTATTTTTTTAACTACGAATGGAATATATTTAAAAGTGATTAATTTAAGAATCAGGTACTTATTTTTTTTAAATAATGAGATAAGATTAAAGGTATATTCATCATGACATGCAAAAATATTGCTATTTAGGGATTCATATATATTTTTTAACTTGATCGATGTATAACTGTTGTTTTCTTTTATAAGTGACAATGATTATTCGGCCTTTGCGCAACGAGATGAAAAGGAGTTAGACATTTCTCGGCATCAACTAGTTTTCCAACCTGATTAACCTCGGCAGCTTTGAATCATCTACTAATTCCTGATCTGATTACGCTCAGCAGCTTTAAATCATCTACTAATTCCTGATCTGATTAGGCTCTACAGCTTTAAATCATCTACTAATTTCTGATCTGATTAGCCTCGGCAGCTTTAAATCATCTACTAATTTCTGACCTGATTAGGCTCTGCAGCTTTAAATCATCTACTAATTTCTGACCCGATTAGCCTCTACAGCTTTAAATCAACTACTAAATTCTGACCTGATTAGCATCTGCAGCTTTAAATCATCTACTAATTCCTGACCTGATTAGCCTCGGCAGCTTTAAATCATCTACTAATTTCTGACCTGATTAGCCTCTACAGCTTTAAATCATCTACAAATTTTTGACCTGATTAGCCTCTACAGCTTTAAATCATCTTTTAATTCCTCACCTGATTAGCCTCGGCAGCTTTAAATCATCTACTAGATGTTGTTGTACCCATAAAAGACTTTCTTAATATCCGCAGGTACAAATTTTTCATAGTGCGCGAAACCCAAGCGACCCATGGCAAGGCATGCAGAATCCCCGCCCCTACACGTACAAAACTCCATAATCATGCAATACAGAGTACACACAAGAATCCCATCCCATCATAACCAGAACACCATTACACTAACATCATCCAACCACACAACAGAGGATAACATCCAATCTCTTGGTGCAAATCAACCTCATTCTACCGAATATTAACCCAGAACAAACTCCCACGTGACAAATGAATTACTTTGGTTAGGCGCCGATTCGATCACCACCAAGACCAACATAAATACCACACAGATCCAACTTATACACACTGCCCTCCGTAACCAGAAACATCTTAACATATGTTCTCAACATATCCGTCAATTGCACACCCAAGACAAAATCCTAAAGATACATGCAGCGGGAGATGTCTGGGAGAACCCTGTCCGGGTCGGGGATGAGGACCGTCGAGAGTCGAGTCATGGCCTAAGGGATGGACCTTAGCTGGCGGCAACTTAAGGAAGTAAAGTGACATAAGCATGAGTAAGAAAAGGAGGGGGGGGGAGGATAGTGATAATTCAAAGAAATAAGGTACTCTACTATTAATCCCAGTAGGGTACTTGCTACCACAAAAGGTAAATATGGAAGTTGCTAAGTTGGAAGTAGAGAATAAGTTTGACTACTTACCAACAGAAAAAGCTACCCTGTTCAATGTAACGGAGTGTAAGTTCTTCGACGAGCCACCACTCTTTAACTTGAGGCTCTTCTGCCTTAACCATTTCTACCAAATCGTTCGCTATGTCCAAGTGTTGGTAAACGTGGTACTGTTGATATAGGTCACATCGGTGAGTCTCCATCTGCAAAACAAACTTTGATTAACACATCGATCATACTCTAAAAAATCCCTCGGTGTTCACATTGATGACAAATTGAAGTTCTCAAGGGGGGGGATGGCGAAGCTTTTGTCACAAGTTGGGAAGGCTAAGGTTTTTACCCGTGTGGGAAGGCGAACGAAGTTTTTGCCCCAAGTGTGGGAGGGCGAAGTTTTATCCCCTGTAGGAGGGCGAACGAAGCTTAAATTTGAAGTCGGGAAGGCGAAGCTTTTTTTCCCGTGTGAGAGGACGAACAGAGCTTTTTGTCTCAAGTGCAGGAGGGCGAACGAAGTTTTTTTCGCGTGTAGGAGGACGAACATTTTTTTTTCCATTGTGGTAGCCTATCTGGCGACTGCCTACTTGGGCATAAGTCACCGTACACAACACAGCCTACTACTAGGCTATATTAAATAACAATATGTGTAATTAACAAATAATGATAGAAAAAGAACAAAGGCTAAAAAAACATTAACAACGAGAAAAAGCAAAAAGGCAAGATTTGTTTTTTATAGGAGCCAGTCTGGCGACTGCCGACTTGGGCATAAGTCGCCGGAATCAAGACAACCTAGCACTAGGCTCCTTTAAAATACAAATATGAAAACGATAAAAAAGGAAGATCACAAAAAACAGGAAGCAATCTCCGGCGTCGGGGGGAGGTCCCCCTACCCCCATCGCAGGAGCGTGCGACCTACAAAAAAACAAATAACAATAAAAAAAAACAGAAACAAAAAAAACTAGTTAAATACAAGGGAGAAGGCCGGCCTCCCCCCAAAAGTCAACAAGTCCACCAGTCAATGTGCCCGCACTCGTCCCGAATACAAAGGACAGGCGGTAGCAACCCCGCCCATCCCGGTACCGGGACAGGAAACGTGCGCGAAGATCACCTAGACTGGGACATTAGACAAGAATGTGCCGAACACTCTGGAGGAGGACGCAGTCGTCGCAATAGGGCGCAGGAAAGCGCTCAATCAAATAGCGATGCGTCACACGAGTGTGTCCGATTCGCAGACGACAGAAAACGACCTGAAGCGGTCGCGGCATTAGGGGATAGGTCCATGGGAACAGTCGCGGCGCAATGGCACGCAACATTAAGTTCCCTTCGACCGTCTCCCATCTTCTTTGCCAAGCAGTCCGAAGAGCTGCCCGTATTCCTGCCATGTAGTCGGTGTGAGGAAGAGCGAAACGCTGGTCCGGTCGCAGAGTCCTCGCGGACTCTTTGGCGCGCTCGTTCCCCACAATTCGTACATGGCCAAGAACCCAGCAGAAGATAATCTCGAAATCTGCCCGGCTCGCCAAAACCGTGGGTCACGGATATCGCGAACCAGTGGATGAGGAGATTCCAATGCCCCGAGAGCACTCAGGGCGCTTTGTGAGTCGCTATAGATCACAATCCGGTCTCAGGACCAGGCACGTCGCGTAATCTCCCGTACCGAGTGGTGTATTGCCACCAGCTCGGTTGTGAAGACAGACGCAGCGTCTGGCAGAGCTCCGCTGACTTCAAACAGAGGGGATACGGCGTGGAAGCAGACCCCCTCTTGTGACTTGGAGCCATCCGTATACACTGGGCGGTTCCAGCGTGAAACGAGGTGTGCTCCAAAAAGGTCAAACGCAATACTCCCGGCGCTGTACAAGCTTTGGGAGCAGAGGCGTGGCGACAAATAGCCAAATGTGGTACTCTCCAGGGTGGCATCCTGAGCAGAACCTAGGGCGCGACCGGATAGAGAGCTATACCTAGCTCTCGAAGGAGTTTCCTGGCCCTAACCCCAAAGGGCTTAGGGTATGACAGGCGTCGCTCGGTGGCATAGGCACCGTCGAGATCAGCTGCGGATGCAGTGAGAGCTGTTGGCGACTAAGGAAGGCGCCTGCTGTTCAGATCTCCAAGCAAGAGAAATGGCCTCGGCAACCGTGCCACGACGACGGAAGTCCCCCGCGTCGAAGTCAGCTGACGGTGGAATGTACGCAGAAAAGATAGTATACCTCCTATCCAGGTGAAGCTGCACAGCCACTGCCTGAAAGGAGGTATCTAAAGTGAAAGGAAGAATGGAGACATCATGCCGGGTGTAAACCGCGCATCCCGTGGTGGTGGGGTCGCAAGACCCTTATACCCCGGGAGGGCGGGCCGGGGGCCAGGTGCCTAGCATGGTCTCCTGCAGAAAAATGGGTAACGGGGAACGGGACGAGACGAGCCTCCGCAGCTCCTCCCAGCAGGCCCGGAGTCAACGGCAATTCGATGAAGGAATATGCCCTCCAGGCCTAGCTCGGAGGAGACGCGGGGGCCCCCTTCAAAGAGAAGACCCTCACGGGAATGACCGTACGCTTCCCGGAGGCAGAGAGGCAGAACCCCGGGGGCTGTTGGCCGAACAAAGCACTGGAGGTGCTGTCGCCTTCGAGGACTTATTGGGGAAAGTTGGGCTCACCATGCGAGTCTTTTCCTCCCTCCGCCTCGAAATCTTAGGTGGGCGTTGCAGGTTCGGAGGCGGGCGGTTATCTTTTCGAGGAACCACCGTCTCCGATCCTCTCAGCCCACCACTAGGCGTATGCGAAGGAGCCGAAGCTCTTTTCTTGCTGTCCTCCTTTCGCGGGACAGCTTTAGGAACCCCGGAAGATGGCCTGGCGACCAACTTCAGGGGTGTTGTCTCCTGTGAGTCTAACGACTCGGTGAAGGCGCGTGGCCGTTTCGCCTTACGGCAAACGGTCACACTGGGGTAGAGGAGGGGGGGAGCCCTGGTTTTAGCCGGGGCTGGGTATGAACCCTTTTTGCTGCCAGCTTTACCAGGGAAGCGCCTGGGTTGAGTAGAGCCCACAGAAGGGCTCCGAATGGGCGCGGAAACAAACGTGCTCGTTGGCCTAGGATGGGCCAGGAGCAGAGGGTGCCTTTCTAACTATTGAGGCATAAAACGTCCCAGGCAGAGCCGGGCGCGCGAGGACCAAGTCCTTAGCCTCGCGGAATGAGATTCGATCCTGGGCCTGAACGGCCAGGATTTCTTTCTCAAGGAGATATGCACCACATTGCTTCAAAGAAGTGGGGTGCGGCTCTCCGCAATTGACACACTTGGCCACACATGATTTAGACTTATCGTGTGCGGCCTTGGAGCAATTTACACAGACTTCGGGTGACGCCGATATTGCACGTCTACAAGATCGATTCGTAGGCCCGAAGCGGTAACAGTAATAGCACCGCCGCGGCAGTGACACGAATGCCTTCACGCGGTAGCGGTACAAACCGGCACGAACCGACTCAGGGAGCTTGCCACAGTCGAACGTAACGAAGAGTGTAGGGGTGGGTCTCGAGGCCCCTCCCTGTTTTCTTATCACACGTTCGACCTTGACCGCCCCATGGTCAGCCAGCTCTAAGGTGATGTCCTCAATGGAGTAGTCAACGAGTTCCCTCGCATAAACTACTCCTTTCACAAAGTTCATGGTAGAGTGCGGCGTCACACTCACCGGGGTACCGTGAAGTGTCCGAAGAGCACTTATCTTGGCCGCCTCTGCGGGATTCGCTGCATTCGCCAGAAGGCTCCCGTCCGAGAAACGGGTCACCTTCGGCTCTCTTCCAATTGCACTAGCTAATCCTCTCTTCTGATGGATCATGTTGCCCTTGGCCAACATGGTGCCATCAGTGGATCGAATAAAGAGGAAGCGTTTGAAGCCAGCGGGCTAGAAAAAGCCAGGTAACCTCTGAATCACGGGCCCCGATGTCATCGAGGCTCCACCCTGTGCACTCTTGGTCTTAGTTTTAGTTAGGGGTTTAGCACACGGCGGAGGATGGGGGGTCAGATGGGCCAGATGGGCCGATCTTGGCTTGGTCGCCTACCAAAGTGGCAGCAGACCCATCCGTCCCCGCAGCCCCCGCGGATGGAGAGGAGCCCTGAGTCTTCTTGGTCTTTTTAGTTTTTTTCTTTTTCTTTTTTTGGAGAGGGGGGCGGGGAATGAACCCCAGGCCAGATGGACCAGCCTCAGCCAGGTCCTTCTCCGAAATAGAGAAGGTCCTGGTAGTCGTAGGGGCACCTGTCGGAGGAGATCCCTCCCCTCCTTGTACTGCCTCAGAGACCCTAGCCGTTTGAGGAGGACCTTGCATAGGGGCGGATTCGGGTTCGGTGTTTGGCGCCGAGCCCGGTTCCCCCACATGGAAGGACCTACCGTCTGAGGCTTGGTTTCCTCAAGGACTATGTGTGTCACAAGAGGGGCCTCCAGTTGGCCATCCCCTCCCAAGACATCGCAGGTCCCGTTGGCTGTATTGTCACTAGACTTGTGTGGGAAGGCACAGGCCTTGACCCCGGCAAAGTTTAATATTCTTGCGAGCAGGTCTTTTGAGGGAAGCTACCGAATGGGCATGGCTTCCCTCTCCCCCCTAAGCCGTTTACACGAGGAGCGGTCGGCAATGGGCTGCCTGCTGGCTTTCTTGGCAGTCCCCTTGGAAAGAAAAGAGGGGACTGCCGCTGGAAAAAGGGAGGTGCCCGAAAGCACCTCCAGAGAAGGGGGTGAGGGCGAGTCCCCTTCACCCGTAGGCGAAGGAGAGGAGTAAGCCTCCTCTCTGGTTAGAGAAATATAGAGGGTCCCCTGCGCAAGCACAGGGAGGGGACCTCCATTTTTTCGGTAGAGCTGCTCGAGGGCGGCTCCGTCGTTGTTATAGATGGAATTAAGGGGAGATGTTTTAATTTTGCATCATTGGGCATGGTGACCCTTTGTTTTACGGGACGCAATCACTCACCACCTCTGGCAGTAGCCCACACTGCAAGAGGTGCTTACAGGCCTGGCAGAGCCAGGCGCCGCCATTTGCGACTACCCCTCCCGCCTGGTGGCCTGGAAGTTCATCGGCATGGCGGCTCCACCTTGAACACGGCGTAAAAAAGATAGATTTTGAAGACGAGAGGAAAAGGGATGTGAGGAAGGTATGGTTGGGGATGAAGCAGGTTGTTAAAAGCCAGCCACCCCAGACCGGAGCTCAGGGGTTAGGAAACATTGTCGCCTCCCCCCTCAGCCCCGATCCGGGGTGGTTGGCTTGAGAAGAAGGTCAGCATCTACCCTGTGAAATTAGAGGCTGACCAGAGAAAGCTGTGGGAGAGGTTGTTTGAAAAGCGACGAAGTAGGGGAGAAATACAGGCTATCTGAAGGAAGGAAGAGTGGCTAAGCTAGGGCCGGACTGAGCGCTGGATTCCGTCAGCACGGCGGCCAGGATGGCAAATCGCCGCGCCCCTTACGGGGGAGAAGGGGGTGAGGGGAAGTCCCCTGCACCCGTAGGCGAAGGAGAGGAGTAAGCCTCCTCTCCGGTTAGAGACATATGGAGGGTCCCCTGCGCAAGCACAGGGGGATACCTCCATTTTTCGGTGGAGCTGCCCGAGGGCGGCTCCGTTGGTGACAGGGGGAATTAAGGGGAGATTTTTATGTTTCTCATCATTGGGCATGGTGACCCTATTTGTTTCACGGGATGCAATTGCTCATCACCTCTCGCAGTTGCCGCACTGCAAGAGGTGCTTACAGGCCTGGCAGAGCCAGGCACAGCCATTTTGGACCACCCCTCCCGCCTGGTGGCATGGCAGTCCATCGGCATGGCGGCTTCTCCTTAGACGCGGCGTAAAAAGATAGATTGTGAAGAGGAGAGGAGAAGGGATGTGAGGCAGGTATGGGTGGGGATGAAGCAGGTTGTTAAAAAAAAACCCATCCCGAACCGGAGCTCAGGGGTTAGGGAATATTGTCCCCTCCCCCCTCAGCCCCGATCCTGGACGGTTGGTTGAGAAGGTCAGCATCTACTCTGTGAAATTAGAGGCTGACCAGAGAAAGTTGTGGGAGGTTGTATGAAAAGCGACGAAGTAAGTAAGAAATACACGCTGTCTGAAAGAAGGAGAAGAGGCTCAGCTGGGGTCGGACGGGGTGCTGATTCCCGTCAGCACGGCGGCCAGGATGGCAAATCGCCGCGCCTCTTACGGGGGGTTGACGAACAAAGCTTTGTTCCAACTGGAGGAGGGGGGGGGGGCGAATCCAGTGCTGGAGGGCGAACGAAGTTTTTCTCCCAAATGTAGGACAGTGAACGAAGCTTTTTTTCCCCGTGTGGAAAGGCCAACGAAGATTTTGTCCCAACTCTGGGAGGGCGAATGAAGCTTTTGTCCCAAGTTGGGCAGGCGAAGCTTTTTTTGTCCTTTGTGGAAGGACAAACGAAGCTTTTGTCTCAAGTGGGCAGGCGAAGCTTTTTTTTCCTTTGTGGGAGGACAAACGAAGCTTTTGTTTCCCGTGTGGGAGGACAAACGAAGCTTTTGTCCCAAGTTGGGCAGGCGAAGCTTTGTTTTCTCCGTGTGGGACGGCAAACGAACCTTGTGCCACAAGGGTGGGAGGGTGAACGAAGCTTTTGTCCCAACTGTGGCAGGGCGAAGCTTTATCCCGTGTTGGAGGGCGAACGAAGCTTTTGTCCCAAGTTGAGAAGGCGAAACTTTTTTTCCCCCGTGTGGGAGGGCGAACGAAGCTTAAGTCCGAAATGTGCAAGGGTGAACGAAGCTTTTTTTTTCCGTGTGGGAGGGCGAACGAAGCTTTTGTGCCCAGGTTGGGAGGGTGAACCAAACTTTTGTCCCAAGTTGCGAAGGCGAAGCTTTTTGGGGGAAGTGCGAAGCTTTTGGGCAGCTGAGTTTAGGTTGGCTTTTTAAGGCTAATGTTATTCGAAACGAAAACGATGCCATTCGTTTAACATATCCTCATCGGAGCCGTCGCTGCTCTCGCGGGTACGGCGTTGTTCTTGTGCGAGGTCGATCTCAGCGAGCGCGGAGACAAACCTTTCCGCGGCGTCGCAAGCTGCTCGCCCATGGGCGTATACATTGAAACCTACCTCTATGGGGGTAAGTAGCTTCATACGCGCCATGACGAACATAGCCAATCATCCTTCTATCATTTCCTTCACGTCTTCATAACATACCCATTCTCTCGTATGTTCCGGAACCATGCCTATGGAGTACCTACTCCAGCGAAAGTATGAGCGAACTAATAGCCATAGAGCCTGACGTAGAGTACTCTTGTGCCCTATGGGGATACTCATACCCAGATACCGCTGACGCGGAACCACAAGGGGTTCTACAGTCTCTGGTTAAAACATTACTACCTAACATCCTGGCCCCCTCCTCTAACGAGAATCGAGCCATAGTTCCTCCAGGCTCGTCAGCGATTTTCATTCTGATCTTTATGTGTATTTCATCAGGTCGGGGGACCTCGTCCCGACGCAACTTACGACATACCCGAATTACTCGGAAATAAGAATAAGAGTACAAAGAGCTTCCAAGAAAAAGGTTTTTAAGAGTATTTGTAACCCCTTCCTCACCCCCACCTCTCCTACATAACTAGAGAATGAAGAGCAACAAAGACTGTAGGCTCCATCCAAGACCAACCCTCAAGATAAAGTGAATGGATACAGTTTTTATAGAGAAACTGTAGAATATGAAATGATTAGTGTTGGTAGAAACCCTGGTTAAAATTCGGAAAATGCCCACCCTCGATTTTGTGGCCGCGTTCTTATAAAATTTTCCGAATAAGCAAGATTTTAAGGTACGCTTCGCAAGGTCGATCGGGACCATGAAAGAGAGAGAAATTAAAAAGGAATTCAAAGGACAAAGGAGAGTTGAGGTAAACACGCGGCGAATATACAATGTATAAATCTTTCATCGACGCAAAAGAATGATGAAATTAATCCAGCAAACCGCAAGAAACCGAAAAACAAGATAATTTTTCTTCGGAAATGTTATTTCCTAATTCGCCAAAATTCCGTACAGGGGTGGGATTCAAACCGTGCACACTGAGGCAGCGAACAACCGTTTTGATCTCAATTAAACCGTCCCTTAGATCACTCGGCTACGCGGAAGACAAAACTCTTCCGAATAAACAAGATTTTAAGGTATGCTTCGCAAGGTCGATCGGGACCATGAAAGAGAGATAAATTAATAGGAATTCAAAGAACAAAGGAGAGTTGAGGTAAACACGCGGGGAATATTTAATGTATAAATCTTTCATGAGCGCGAAAGAATGATGAAATGAAAGGCCTAATGACATGTGGCAATCGTCTTTTGAATTCGAATCTAATGCCAGTCTTTCGAATTATGAATACTACGAATTTATTTAATAATAGCCGGGGGTCTGAGGGGTGCAACCCCCTACAATTAAAGGAGGCTATGGAGGGCTTTTGTCCCCATTTAAAAATTACCTTAAAAATTATATAAATACAATATGATGCGATTGCAATAACCTAACAAAAAAACTACCTTTTGGGAATCTGCCCAAGAAAAAACACTCTAAATTAAAAAAAAACTTGTTTTTAAGCACCAAAAAATCGAGGGAGGGTGGGCATTTTCCGAAATTTAACCGATACCCTTAATACTCCGATGGGAGGGAGGTATCTCATAAGGTGAGCACAGTCAATATTTCAACCCCATTTTGGTATGCAAGAATGTTTTTAACATGGCGAAGTTCCGATTTTGTTTATGGTTGAGTTTTTAATTTCATATTTTGAGCTGTTTGATTTGCTAATTACATAGAAAGTTATTTAAAATAATCTTAAAGTGTTATAATTGCTTATGAAGCTATATTTTTTAATATCATGAAATGGTTTAATTCGAACTTAATTCACACATTTGCAACCTGGATGGGAAGCGCTTTTAACAGCGCTGCTTTCGGTTGTATCTAACGTTCGTTCAGGAGTCGTGTAGCTTTTGCGTATTTAATTTTTTAAGCTTTAATAAGACGTTTGATAATTCCTCGGTCAATTTTATAGACTTTTGTAGAGCTTATGGCGTCATTTTGAAAGAGAAACGTTGTGACAGGTGTGGGAACGAGGCGCAGCTTGATTATAATGTCCCCAGCACTAAATAGTAAGGTTAGTCTGTCTTTGGATTCGAACCTAATGCTATAATTGTTAATACTAGGTGTTTTAGATTAGCTTTCCTTGTGCTTTTTCCTGAGGCGCGAGCGGAGCAAGCGGGCAGGGTGTGGGGGCGGAGCGCCCCAAAATGGTAACCCATAGCACAGCTCGATAACGGCTTCCAGTAACCAAACGCATATACGAGTCTATAAATAAATAGTAAATACGTAAAAACAATACTAATGATGTTTTTAGGCATTTTAGGCATCATTTAAGGCTTCATTTTCGCGCGGAAGCAGTTATTTTTAAGATAGTATCACTGAAATAGAGCCGCACTCAGAGTGCTAGTATTTTAAAAATAAGTGCTGTACGTGCGTAACCGAAGCCGTAAATAACTACTATAAAGCCTAAAATCCCCATTAGTGTCTTTACTACAAAAAACACGGCATAGGTTTTATAAAGTTTCAATAATAATAATAATAATAATGCGGTAGGTGATAATCGATTTGATTGATGGCTTAGTTGAACCGAAAGTGAACTTTCGAGAAATTAAAATTTGAGAAGGAATCCATTAAATCCGTCTGAACTATCTGTCGCTTGAGCAAGTTATTTGCATAAATAAACTGTTTTTCCCCAATTGACGCTATGATCAGTGGAACTCGTGCGTTAAAATAAAACATTAGACTCGCTGCCGGTGTGTACATAAAATTTGTTTGTAAACCTTCTGAAAACTACGTACAGTTTGTCCTATGAACATTTCATCGCAATTTTTACAGAGAACTTTATACACATCTACTTAATTAGAGGTTTATTCAGTTCATTTTAAAGAGGATTTGGGAAGCTAAAGCCTATTTAGTTTAGGATTAGAATTTTTCAAATCACGTTTAAGGGAGGGGTTCTAAGAAAGAACAATAAGCTTAGATTGAGGGTCATTCCTACAATGGATTAATTTAAATTATTCCTAGTTTGTAAGTACGATAAAAGTTTTTTATGGCCTGCAAATGCGCTACTAAAAAAAAATGCAGAGAAACACGGTCGAGATGATTTCTTCATTGCATCATAATGACAGGAGCAAAACGTGTAGCAAACATTTCAACATTTGAATGAGCAGGTTTACGATAAACAGTAAATTGGATTTAGAAATGGTATTAAAATTGTCATTTTCTAGACCTAGTAAAAATAGGTCATCTCTTACGATCAGAAAAATAAAAAAGGCCTCTTAAATAACAGCTTTCATTTACATTGAAATATCAACGTGGACACTACACTAATACTAGCATATTTTGGAGAAATATTCTAAGGTTGAGTGTCGTCATGTCGCCTACTACTGTAGACAATAAAACTTCAATTAGCATTGAATCAGGTATAGAGGGTTTCATTATTTCACTTAGTATTTATGACGCAAAATAACATCTTACGCCCGGCGGGGTGGTAACCCTTTGAAGGGAGTATTTGCAAAATTAAGATTGCTTTAGTTTAACGGTTACATAAAAGATATGAGCTAAAATGAAAATAAGGACAATGTGAAATGAACACTATTGTATACTTACTGTGTGACGTGTTGGATTTATGTTGAACAGAGCGATAAGGGATTAATAGAACAAAATGCAAAACCACTAACCTTCTACAATTTAGAACAGAACTGAATGTTGGGTAATTCCAAAGTAGCCAAATCAAAATGTTGCTACAATCTCCAATGTTAAAGACGCTAAAATATGGCTACATTTTATTAAAGGTAGCTAGATGAATCCTGTTATGTATCAAATGGGAAAATAGTTTGTCGGTGAAGACAGCGGCTCAGCATTTTTGTTGACCGATATTTCTATTTTTCAAAATCACTTAACTTTTCCATTAACGAATATTTACAATACTTACAAAAGCCCTTCAAAGCATCATCAATTTCACTTTACCTAAAACAATCTTTAAACCTCACCCGAGAACCATAAATCGCGAAAATGTTGATTATGCATTTTACTCGAGGGCAGGGCTAGATTTAGATTTGAGGAAGCCCTAAGCTATTTGAGATAATAGGGCCCTTTATCAGCAACGCGCAACTCTCATGTGCAAGTGCTCTCTTTACTACTGCCCAATGTAAGCCTCCTCAGTTGGCTTCGTATACGCTCAAGGTCATTCGAGCGAACTTCGGTCAATATTGTTCGTTTGTTTTTACGGCGAACATCCCCACCAAGTCTACCCCCCTTTTAGCCGCTGAGACTCGCTGCTTTTTGTGTTTAATGTGCTATATGGTAATTTTTGGACCTAATAAATATCTAAGCCATTTTCACTTGACATAATATGTAATTTATCGAAGTAATTGTTGAATTGAAATACAATTAAGAAGAGGTATATTAATAATGAAATAATTATTAACTTCTAACTTAAAATTATTTTTATTCATAACAACTTAATAATGCAAACACTCTGGTCAAACAACAAAAGTTTTTTATAAACACAATTTACAGAGGCTTATAATCTAGTCTCTAGAAACTTGCTATAAGAACTAATTACATTAATGCATCTACCCAATACCCATTTGATCAAGATTTATTGTATACTGTGTATACAAACAGTACACAAACATATTCTAAACTAAAATACTTTCTTTCTTGCCTTTGCCAGAGCAAAGTCACTGATGATATCATCAAATGATAAACTGCGTAATTTGTCACTTTCTCTGCACCAGAGACTGAGGGAACGTAATTTATCTTGAGTCAGTGTTGTTCTAAGTTAATTCTTTATCCTCTTCAGCTTATAAAAGGATCTCCCTCCAGAGCAATTTGCAATTATCTCACTAAGGAACATTCTCATAATTGCTTCTACATTAGGAAATGTACACCCCGTTTTTTTTCTTTAATTTTTTTGGGGCCACAAGAATTTAGAAGTAAAGTAAGTAATCGGCAAAACTGTTGCACTATGTAGGTTTTATTTATTTTTTTATCGTATATTTTGGAGATGCTCACCCCTTTTTTTTCTTTAAATATTTTGGGGGGCCTCAAGAAAGTTGGGGCCCTAATCTATAGCTTATTTAGCTTATACGTAAATCCGGCACTGCTTGAGGGGATTATTAGAACAAGAACATCAGCTAGTTGACAGAAATGATTAGAAGACTGTTAAATCCATATCATTAAAAAAAAATTCAATTAAACAGAAATCAAACGTATTATTGAAGCTACTTAACAAAAAATAAAAGTATTACCCACATCTTAAAATTTAATTGTTGATAAGAAACTTCACAATTTAAATGAAAAAGGAATCTTTTTCGGAACAGGCCCAGAACAGCCCCTGGCCTTCGAGGCTCGTAGGTGTGAGTACATGTAGCCTGTAAGTTAGGAACGGCTTTTTAACACACACTCACACAAACTGAGTCGTCAAGCCTTTTCACAATGGGTGAATGAAATAAACAATTGTCTCAAAAGATAATTTTGGTTCTTCTAATTGTATTTTCCCAATCCAACGCTGAAATTGCATTCACGCTTATTACAGCGCCAACGGAAACGCAAAGATGCTCATGAAAGCTTCATAATAAGCCAATTTGTGCAAACTCGCCCTAACCTAACCTAACCTTAACATCGCGATAGCCTCGAACGCCTAATTCGCTGCCGGGAGTGTTTCGATAAAGACCCGAAAAAAATGTTAGGTAATCAATTCCACCAAGGCAAGATATTTAGTGAACAAGTTTGAAACATGTACGTATTGTTGAGGGTCAATGGCAGTATTGAGCATCATATTTCCGCCAGTACTATGTATTAATGGCGGAAAACGTAAAGCAAGCACAAAATTACATAAATATAGACCTCAAACCGTGCATGCGTGACTTAATAATCAAGCATTATTAACAATAGAATTTGTAAATTATTAATAGATGGATTTAAAAATTTGTCGCTAGATTTGTTCTTTAATCGCTAAAAAGAGCCATGCCACTGGATGCTTTGATATATCGCCAAGAAGGATTTAGTATAGCTGAAAAATTATCGATAAATCGATAAATTGGCAACTGACTCTTACCAATTGCTGCTTTGCCTGTCAAATAGATGGATCTAATGTTTATACTTTATTGATGCTGCGGCAAACAATATTATGGTTTGATTTTTGATTAAATGTTTTCTTTCCATATGTCCGACTCGGGACATCATGTGCGTTTTAAAATTTAATGTCCAAAAAAGGGCTTGAGAAATTGGATGTAGGGAATTATTACCTGATCTGAAGGCTAAATGAATGATCAAATCCAGTAAAATTCAAGTAAAACATACCCTCCGAATTTGATCAGAATCGGTAACCTACATTTTCTAAAGCACTTATTTTATTCATTACTAATAAAGTGTCTACGAGCTAGACTCTAAAGCTCTATTGTACACTATAAAATCATAAATGATTCGCGGCAAATGGTATCAATGTTGTCCCTTATTTTTATATCTATGTACATTATAATTTATAACTTTCACTTAATTATTCAGACGAAACTTAATCTCATGGGACATCGTTTGGGTTTAGGGTTAATTTCATTGGTGCGTTCACAATTTGGGGGTTCGAATCCCTCCTTTTTAGGCCGCGGAAAAGGTTTGTCATTTTGGATGGCAGGCTCGGAATTCTGACCTTTAGATCCCGAATGGGAAATGGAGATCTCTAAGTGGTACAGTAACTTTATGGGATATTGGATGATTTGACCAGATCACCAGTTTAATCCTTACCACTCGGACCCTATTGTCGAACTCTGGCACCAGTTCTATCACTCGTCCCTTTTGCCAGAAAGGCCTTGTTTTAGCGGGTCTTTGGACAAGCACCACTTCACCTACCTTAATCCTATGACAGGTACGGATCCAAGGGAGGGGGGGGGGTACTAGGAGGTTGAAGCCTCCCCCAAATTTAAGAACCATTTATGTTTATATTTCTTTTTTAAGCGACCCTTGTATTCTAACATTCAGAAAGTTATGTAATAATATAGAATATATATTAATACAGTTTTTTAAACCGTTGCGATTGAATGTACCTTATATAATACATGTCTAAAATACAAGTAAATCTCAAAATAATTATTAAATCTAGTATTATACCTTAACTGACGTCCCAAAACTACAATTCATAACTTTCTGATGTGTGGGAAAAAAATTCGGATCTGAGAGAGTTGGTGCTCACTCCTTTATGAGATGCTGTTATCAATGTTGTGTAAGATAACCCTTATTAATTAATTAATCATTAATGCCCTTTTTCTCAGAGGGAGGATTCAGGTTAGCCCCAATTTTTAACCTGGAACAACTGTCCGCAATGAGATTTGATATAAATCTTAGCTGTGCTCTTTTACACTAAATAAGTAGGATTCGAACCCATTATCGCGAAAAGTCTCGAATTTTTCCATGAGATGTTTAAAAGATTCATTTAACTCATCCTGGGAGTCAAATTCAGGAGTTCATAATGGATCATCCTTTTCAGAAATTTTAATTCCAATATTAAAGTTTGAATGTAATTCTATAAAAGAGTTGGGAATGAGAAGTAGTAAATCCATTTCTGAAGAACGGTATGTGACACGGTGAGAGTGGACAGCGTTTTGAATGGAAGAGATGGACGTGAGTAGAGAGCAAAGGAACATTTGTAGGTATGAAAAGGTGGTCAATATTGTTTGAAAGCATGTGATTTTTGGAACTAATTAGAAATTATGGTCCTTGTAGCCCTTAATGAAAGGGTTAGCATTGTCTAAGTATAAATAATCCAGAACACTGTTCTGGCACTAACTCGATGTGCACGGCCCTCACTCACGCTTAGACAAGTGAAAACCAAAATGTCAATTTTAATCGTTTTCTCGTTTGATTTTGATTAAAGAATTTCAATCGAAACTGAACTTTTGGCTGCATGGTCCAACAGGGCTGATATTAGACAAACACTTTTGGCTTCATCGTGAACTTAAATGTTTCACAACTAAGTGGGCAGTCCCAGATAGCCCTTTAAAAAAAAATAATAAATAAATGTTTCACAGAGTCCAGAAGGTACTCAGAAATAAACAAAAGTGATCGAATCACGAGCCATGTGATTAAATTGATTTTCAAACTTAGAAAGAAGCCCAAAGTAGATTTACAATTCGCTACAGCTTTATTGGCTTTCTATAATGAAACGTGAATCATTCACTACCAAAAACGATTTCCTTGAAAATGCGCCCAAGCATTAGAGACCTTGATTTATTAGTTGAGGGGTCGGCAAATACTTTCGGCCGTTACCCAAATTTGCTTCGTCTGGAGTCCTCGTTACTCTATAACTAAAATATTGCTTCATCTGAGTTTTTTTCATTTGAAATAGTAATGCAAAATTTTGGTCCATTTTTTCAAAGGAATAATACTTTTTATGCACTTTCCCTACAGCTATAAGATAGTTGGTGGTAATTAATTAAGTAATAAATAAAAATGCTAAGGCAATACACTACCCCTAAAAAATGATAACGCTTCATTGCCCCCATAATTTCATCAATACGTGGTGTTTTTGAGGTCAGAGCTATCTACAGGTCGTTTGCTGGCGCCAAGTGATTTCTGCATGCTGTTTTTATATTTGCAAGGGCAGAAAATCCTTGCTCACACAGGTATGTTGTAGCAAACGGAAGCAAGGGGAAACGCTTTCACTGATCTTGGCATCAAAATTCTTGTAATGTCTTTTTTAAATTATATGCAATTTGAGCTTCCTTGCAAGCCCGAAGTTCCAAAACTTCTTCCACCAATTATTCCGGCTCCTCTGGTGTGTCAGCACTCATACAAGGGAAAGGATTCACGACCCAACTCACAGCCTTTTTATCAACATCATGAAAATACTCTGACATACGAGCCCTTATTTTTGCAAGGTGACTTGTTACAATCAATTTAACATCACCGAACACAACGTCAGAATCTTCCAAAAACTCTTCCAAGATTGGGAAATCAGATATTTTCATTTGTTTAGCCTTCTGGAGCCACAGCTCAAGTTTTGACTTGAATGCAGTGATTTTTCCGCTTGCTGAGATGATGTAAATTTGTTTCCCTTGCAAGTCCTTGTTCAGAGAACTCACATGTTCGAAGATGTCGACCAAGCAAGCAAAATGTGCAAGCCATTTGGAATCACGAAAATGATGTACAAGACTTTCTTTGTTCTCAAGAAGAAAGCTCTGAATTTCGTCTTTTAGAATCCATATTCGTTTGAGAACATTTCCACGGGATAGCCACCTAGCCTCTGAATGAAACAACAGGGTGGAAAATTGCGACTCTAAACCTTCACAGAAGTCACGGAATAGTCGAGTGTTCAATGCTTTGACCACTTGATTTAATACCTCTTTAAGTTGGGGCTCAAGCCGTTTCACAACCAAAGCTTGGCGATAAATCATACTAGTGAGTAATCACTATATTTGAATTCTGCTTTTTCACGAGCGCAACAGAACCATTTAAGCGCCCGAGCATTGCCGGAGCTCCATCCACAGAAACCCAAACACAATTATTCCATTTCAAGCCAACCTCGGCAATATTCAAAAACGAATTCACTTTTTTAAAGGTATTCACTACGTGAGTTCGCAGCTCAAGAGAAGCGTTCAGTAGCATTTCCTCGATTGTTCCTTCACCCCGGTATCTGGCATATACCATCATCTGGGCGTCGTTAATTGTATCAGTTGTCTCATCCAACTGAATGGCGAAGTCTCCACTCATTTTTATTACAGAAATTATTTGTTTTCAGATGTCTTCGGCCAACATAGAAATTCGATCTTTCTTACGTTTTGCGGATAAAGCAACTGCGTCAATTCGCTTGGATTACCTTGCCACTCATAGTTTCCACAAGTTTCAGCGCAGGGGGCTTGACTAATTCCTCTGCGATTGTATGAGGCTTCTTACTTCTCGCAACTAGCCAAGCCACCTGCAAGGCTTACTCGTACTGTTGACCTTTGATCAAAAGTACAATTCGTCATGTTTTCCAGCCGCTGCTTTTACACACCTAATTCCAAGTTCTCAAAGTAAGGCAGAGGTTTGGACGAGAGATAGAAATGAACATTGTCCAAGTGCTTTTTCAACTGATTTTCTTTCAAAGACTTAACTCCTAGTACCTTCTTGCACACAACGCATTGTGGATTCTGCTGTCCTCGATGACTTATTTCCGTGAACCCATATTTCAAGAACTCAGCTTAATAAGTTCTTTTTCTGTTCGAGTTTAGTAATATCCGGAAAAAATGTACTAAAAACTGATGATGGTTTTACATACTATTGAAGCATGAAACAGAACCAATGAGCAATAATGAGCAAATGTGGGTTCAATAGTCAAAATGTACACCTAAAATCAGCTAAGGCAGACAAAATAATGCTTCAAGAACGATTTAAAAAGAATAATGATAGTCACTAAGAAAATCCAGGTTCTGCGGAATTTTTTAGGACTTTGTAGACACCTTGTATAGACCCATGTAACAAAATGTACAGCACATCATCCCAAAGAATATTGAATTGACATGACTGTACATCGGCTGCTCAAAATTTCGAAAATTTTAAAATTTTAAATACAGAAGGAACTACAAAAATAATATTTTCTACCAGTTCGAAATAAAAATATAAAATAACATTTCAGAAAATCTTATACCCATCTCCCTCCAAAAATTCTATTTAATATTATAACACCAGCTGCCTCGTGGTAACTATCTATATTTAAAATTTTTAAATTCCTTAAAACACATGCGGCATCATTACTATGTGTACTGTGAAGACAATAAAAAAAAACAACATAAGCCTATTACAAAATTTCCTTACATTTTAAAGGGTAGTTCAAATATAAGCAAGATTTAATCTGTGGTGCTGGAACCACATTATAGAATTGTATCTGACTCAAACCACCGCAAAGATGAGCATTTTGAAGTCTTATAAAGTTCTATAATTGGAAGGCAGTTGGGGACGGCCGAGCATACGACTTCAAGCATCGTTGTTGTACTACGGATAAAGCATTTTTAAATTCCTTAAAACACATGCGGCATCATTGCTATGTGTACTGTGAAGACAATAAAAAAAAACAACATAAGCCTATTACAAAATTTCCTTACCTTTTAAAGGGTAGTTCAAATATAAGCAAGATTTAATCTGTGGTGCTGGAACCACATTATAGAATTGTATCTGACTCAAACCACCTCAAAGATGAGCATTTTGAAGTCTTATAAAGTTCTATAATTGGAAGGCAGTTGGGGACGGCCGAGCATACGACTTCAAGCATCGTTGCTGTACTACGGATAAAGCATTTTTGATTTGCTTTGGAACGGACATTGACCACCGCTGATGTAGAAAAAAAGCCTATTCTAGAAGTCTTTTGGTGAATTTCGCTTCACCTTTCAGAAAGAGATCAATATTTTTTTCGTCACCGAAGATTCGTAATTCATGATGGCTCAAGCACCTCACTGCTCCCGTCCATCGTCCTGCGTGGAAACCTGCCTCAGATGTCTGCCATTCATTAATTTCTTCTTAACTATGTCGGCCACTTGGACTGACATAATTAAAGGCTTATGTGAAAGCTGGTTTGAGGACTAGCCCACAGCGGAAGCATAAGTCAGAAAATTTCTCGAAATTGGGGATTAACTGTGAAGCACGGACTGAGGAGAGATCCTCATGGCCCGGAGGACCCGGCCAGCATCATAGAGGGAAGTAACACCCGTCTCTATGTAGTTGGAAGTGGTTTTGGCGTAAATACCCGGGAGGGGGGTGGCAAAACTTTAGCGGTCATTGATTCAACCGCTATTGCCATCAAGTCCACCTCTTGAGGTTCCCAATCGAGATCCATCCCATCCATCCATCACCCATCATCCTGGCAGCATCTGAGCGGGGAACCAACTGAAAAATGGACGGGAGCGTTCATCTCACGTTTCGTACTCACCTACCTAAACCGTTACCACGTTTACCTACCCATCAGTTTTTTTCATTTTTCATATACCAAAACACGATAATTACACTTTGTTTTCAGAAAGAAAATTAATACAAGAGGATCCAGTAGAAGGAAGTCGAAGACCATGGAGACCCTCACTAAGAGGGTCCCCCTCAGGACCATCCAAGGAACGGAAACTTTGCGAGACCCTCTACCTCGAACTGAGTTGGCCTGGTGAAACTCATCGAGGTGTCGGCAGGTTTCATTACAATCTGTGCCAAAACGAAGGATATGGACCTGCTCCTATCGGAAGAAGGAGCTAACGTATTGGAGACCATTGGACTCGAGGCTAAGACCCCACAACAAGTGGCAGCAAACCGAAGCATGATATGCCTCAAAATGGAGAGTTGGGTTGGCGAGAATTCGGCCGAAGATTTGAAAGAGGAAATTATGAGGAGCAACCAGTGGGCTAAAGTTCGCGAAGTGATTAAATTCCGCGAGCACACCCACGTGTTCAAGATTACTTTCTCGACCACCAACATGGCACGAAAAGTCGACGGACGGGCTCCTGGTTTTCAATATGAGGACACCAGGGAAGAACACCCAACACAACAGGGGAAATTCAGTAGCATACAAATGTGCTTTCTATGCTACAAGCTGTAATCACACACCACGACGACCTACCCGGACAAAGATAAGCTGTGGTGCAGCGAATGCGCCACAGACACGATAAGTGTGAGAGCACAAGGAAAAAGTGCCTCAATTGCAATGGGGACCATAGAGCCATGGCCCTGAACTGCCCGAAGCCCCGGGAGATTATTAAACGGAAAGAAGAAGAAGAGAAGAAAGCGAAATAACAAACATAAGGGAGCTCAGCGAAAAAAGTGAAGTAACACGAATGACGCTAAACGCAACTTGACATCTCAGGAGATCTTAGCACAAAGATTCTGATCTGCATTACTCACGCAAATGTGGCTAACGCAGGTACTGAATGCTTTGCTAAAGGCGAACAAACTACCTTCCATCATCGTGCCCACGGACTCTAAAGGCTTCAAAGCATTCAAGAAGTCCGTCATCAGGATTAATTCCACCATTAAATCTGGACTGGAGTCTGTAGTCGAAGCTCCCTCAGCAGAAGGATCTGAGGGGGACGAGGAAGACGAGCATAGAATATGAGGAAGGACATACATCTTCGGATAGTGACGAGGGCCCATGCACTCATACACGAGCGACGAAGAGCAAGTCCAAAACTCCGAGTCCCCTACCGAAGAGCGAAAGGCCTTGGCATACTAAAGCTGCCCCACAGGCCAAAAGGAAGAAGAACAAGGAAGTGGCACCGGTAAAAACATCCCTCCATGCATCTGAACGCACTAAAGATATTGGAAATTAACACCAATGGATGGACGACTAAAAGAACAGTTTATAGAAACGTGTTTAGAGAGATTGATGCAGACATTATAGTGATTTCAGAACACGGGATTGACATTCCTAATTCCGAAATGAAGATCTAGAATTACGACGTGCTGGTCACAAACTATGCGCAAGAGCAGTACGACGGTGCCGTTATTGCGATTAAAAAAGGGATCAAATAAAAACAAATAAGAAACCTAGAAGAATCTTATCACGCGATTGAGGTCAAGCTCGACTTAGGAAAGCTGGTTTTTGCTGCTGGGTGCCAGCATAGTACCATAGTCACAAACTATACGCAAGAGCGGCACGACGGTGCCGTTATTGCGATTAAAAAAGGGATCAAATAAAAGCAAATAAGAAACCTAGAAGAATCTTATCACACGATTGAGGTCGAGCTTGACTTAGGAAAGCTGGTTCTTGCTGCCGGGTACCAGCCGCCAAGGAGAGATGTTTTACCTATACACTCTCTCACTTGCCTATTTGGCCGGAGAGTCCCCAAGATATTAATGAGGGACCTAAATGCCAGATGCCAGACGTGCGGCTACAGGAGCCACAATGGAATAGGAAGAAGCCTGAACCTCCTGCTGGACATAAAAAATGTTCAGCGGATAGGGCCCGACTTCCAAACCTTCGTTAGAAGAGGTTGTGCCACAAAACCGGACATACTCGTATGTTTGGCTAATTGTCAGCTACAGTTTAACTATTATATGGAACCAATCCAGATTTCATGCAGTGACCATATAAAGATCAATGATGGCCATCAACAGGAACCCTATACAAGTCCCAGCTGCAGTCAGAAAAGACTACAGAAGAGCAGACTGAGAACGGTACGCGCGCCTCCTCGAGGTATACCATCCGCCCAACTTGGATGAAGCAATCCTTGAGGAGATAGACGAGGCACTCGAAGACCTCAACAACCATCCTATCAATGCGGATAATGCTTGTATCCCTAAAACCCGGTATAAGTCCATCTCCTCTTAGGGATGGACTGAATACATAAAGGAACTCTACCGTGACCTGATATTACTGTATGAAATTAACATCAGAAACGCATTATTATTCGACTCAATCCAAAGAAGCAACGTAATCAAGGAAGAACTCAACCAGTTATCCTCGAACAACAATGGAGGCGAGGGAACGATGCGATCGATAGCCTCGAACACGAAGCATAACCCAAAGATTTCTGGAATAAAAGCAGACGCCTCAAAGGATCGACTGGAATGAAGAAGAAGATTAAGCGACTAAAAGAAGACGGAAATATAGAGACAAAAGAGGAAAACATCGAAGAAACATTCCGAAGTTATTGGGAAAGAATCTTCAGTAAGCCTGAAGAAGAAAACGAGGACTACGACTTAGAGTTCGAAAGCAACATCATAAACGAGCTTAACGAACAAATACATAGGACGCTGCCTCACCACCAGGTGGACATACAGCAGTATAAGATCCTACGGCTAGGCCTAAGTAAAAATCTCTGAGACTATGTCATGGAGAGAGCGGTGTACGTCAGTTTAGGGTGTACGGACGGACCGAAGTTTCCACTCACTGCGGCCCCCCCGCAGGGGGCGGTGGGGTCTGTCTGCCACTTTCTACATGATTTACACGACAGATGTTCCAGACCCTGCCAACCCCTCTTGCCTCAATGTTCAATTCGCAGATGATTTCAGTCAGATAATCACTTGTCCATGGAAGAACGCGCCTATGAAAGCTCGTATGACAGCAGCAGAAGCTGAAAGACTAAACATCTACGAGTCACAATGAAAGATCCGAACGAGCAGCGAAAAGTTTAAAGTAGTCCCCATAGGTAGGAGGCTAGTAGCAAATGTCAAGGGGAGGGGGAAAACACGCTATCCATACACCACGGAATGCAATCTACTCGGAATGAGTACAGGAAACACGTCGAAGACAGAATCTCCAAGGCCTCAGCTGAAGTCAGAACTCTGCATATGTTCATAAATCTCTGTGAAAGCAACAAAAGAAAAATCTACAATGCATTTGTAAGGTCTAGGTTGCTGTACTCCGCCTCGCTCTCTCTTGTGTTTCGAAGGCACAAAAGAGGAAACTACAAGTAGGGCAGAAAAGATGCGTGTACCTAATCACGGGTACACATAGGAGGGAAAGAAGACGACAAGGAGAACTGCACTGGGAGGCGGAGCTAAGTCCCATTAATATTGTCATCGAAAACAGACAAGGAATATACAGGAGCTGGTTAGTCAGAAATTGAATGATGAAATCATTCAAATGATTAACCATAACAGAAGATGTCCAAGTCATGCCAGATTTCCGAGTTCCGCTAGCCAATTTGCTGGCGGAAACTAAGTGCCGTTCTACGCATGAAAAGGATTGATTGAGCCGAAAATTACGACAAAACCAAACCGACAAAGAGTATGATACCCAGAAGAAGGAAAAACACCGATTATTGACCATATAATTACCGAGAGACTTATTAACCACGATCAACAAAGAGCACGAAAATTCACATACTACAAAGAAACTAAGCACAACACTTAAATTAAAAGTAAGTTATTAAAACAATAGCATATGCACACTGCATACCAAATAGCATTAATTATATAGAAGATGGCTTAAAAGCCATGATAATATAAACTTTAACGATAACAACAGAGGAAACACATAACAAAATAAACAATTTGAAAGCGATAAGCCTGACCAGCAGGCTCTAGCATCTCTTTGCAAATCTTCAACACTACTTTATCTTTTTACCACTTGTCTATTTTCCCTAATCATCCACACACCCTTTTGTCCCCTACACACAACTATTCACTTAAACACTTGTCGAACTGAAGGCAGTTAGAGTTATTCCTTGTACATTACTTCAAGACAAGTCCACGCTCCCGCCGAATAAAGAAGTTGATATCCAGCTCTAAATTTCTTTTCACCTTAAAGAAGCGACGATCACACTGATTACCCAGCCTGCGGAACTACACAGAGAGAGACCCGTCTCACACACATAGCTGGTGGCCTTTATTCATCGGACAAGCAGTGTGATCAAACCATAAATTGATTCACAAGGCGAGCAACCAGCTTCTTGCTTTACCAACCTGGCGTAATCTGCCTCCATCGAGCCTTCCTTCTACAGACAAGCAGATTCAGTGCTTATTTTTTTAAGTGTAAATAGTGAAAATTCCAGTGCCCGTTAACGAGAATAATAGTGATTTTGTAATTTCGTGTAGGATATTAATATAAAGTTAACTCCATTCCGTGGAGAAAAGTGGTGTAGTGCCTATACACAAAGTAATGTACATAAAAAAGAGGTTTAGTTTGCGATGAGAAACTACAGCTAATACATGCGGAACGCATAATTAATGTTGTGTTGTGGGCGCTAACGCGAAGCTGTAGGTATGCATTAAAGAATGGTACAAAACCATCAGGAGCGCTTAAAAAAATAATTTATACTACAGCCAATAATGGGCATAATGAAATAGTGGCGAACGCACACACACACACACACACACACACACACACACACGCAAGCATATTTTGTTCGCATTTAAGAGTTGCAGTGCCTTCGCCCGAACACTCTAAATAACCTCTGCATACTTTGAATAACGAAAAAAATAGTACGAAAGAGGTATTATCAATGCACTCTGTGTTCTCGCGGCGAACTCCTGTGGTGCTGGAACCACATTATAGAATCGCATCTGATTCAAACCACCTCAAATATGAACATTTGGAAGTCTTATAAAGTTCTATAATTGGTTCACAGTAAAGAGGCACCTCTTTACTTTGAACCAATTATAGAACTTTATAAGACTTCACAGTTCTTTACTGAGCAAAGGCGTTTTTCGTATATATCCCTAAACCGTTACCTATTTTACCCGGTAGCGAGATGTAAATAGCAAATGTATTTATTGTGTCTAAGAATTCCGTGTCTAAAAAGAATGAGTTTGGAAGAGAGGGTGGAGGGTAATAGTGGGAAAATGAAAGAAGTTTTAGTCAGATATGTATGTATTGGTGCCCGGTAAACGCGCCATCTCCCTTAGTTCTTTTGTTTTCTTTTATTTCTTTTCTACCTTGTTAATTTTGTCCCACTGCTGGGTCTTTTATTTAGTTTTAGTTGTTGTTTATCTTTCTAGTTTGTCCCACTGCGGGATCTTTTTGATTTATTTCGTTCTTCTTTTTTTAATTAACTGACTCTTGTTATTTTGCTATTTTTCACTTACTTCTTAGTTGTATGTTGGTACTGGTTCCGTTGTCCTGGTGTTGGGGAGTCATATTTTGTATCTACCTCCATCTGCCTCTGGGTCAAGAGCCGCTAGAGTCTCCATGGGGAGATAGCCTCTAGTCTTGCTCAGATGTCTTTACCTTTTTATAGAGATAGGTGTTCAATGGTTCTAGACCTGGTTCTTAATGGAGGCTCCTCGAGGTCCAATACTTATACCACCAAGAGTTGGTAATAAACCAGAGGCCTCGATTTTGCACTCTCTGGAGTCTCGACTTGTTTTTTTCTTCACGCCGCGTTGAGCGATATAGCGGGGTACACCAGGTTTGATATGACTAAACTGGTGCACAATTTATTTTTATTCGATGTACTGAGGTTTCTAAATCGAAGGAGTTTATCTTGTTCACTGTTAGCGTATCCAATATTGAAGCTGACGTGTCTGTTCATGCCAGTACTGGCAAGATTATAACCGAGGACTGACACGTGCGACGAGTATTCTATTTCGGAGTCTTCAAGATTGAGAGGGACGGAACGACGTCTCCCTATTGCGGCTACTGAGAATTAGGATACGTTAGTCTGTATTTTCCAGCGTTTATCGAACTTGGAAATTCGCTAGGCCTTTGCTGCCGTGGCTCTGTCCATCATCCTCGCAGAATTTATTCTCCGAACCACAACTTGGGTGACATCGTCCGCGTATTGTATGTTGAGAGTTCTTCCATCGATCGGTTTAGGGATGTCTCTCGTAAAGATGTTGAAGAGAGTGGGGATGAGGCTTCCTCCTTGAGGGACGCAGGACAGGAGCTCGAAGGCTTCCCCTGTTACTTCTCGAAGGCGATGACAGCTTGCCTGTTAGTCAAGGGGAGGGGGGGAGTCTCAGTCGCGAGATTTTGTATTTCATGCCTTCAATCCAAACGTTGTCGAATTCCTTCTTTACGTCTCTGCTAACAATGTCGACCCAACACCCCCTAGCCCACCCTGCCACTGCGTGTTGATGCATGTGAGCTATGGCTGTTTCCGTGCCTCGGTGTCTACTTAATCCATGCTGTTCGTCGTTCAACAGAGAGTGCTCTGACAGGCGTTTTGATAGTCTGCTGTTGAGAATTTTCTCAAAAACCTTCCCAATGTTCTCTAGCAATGAGATAGGTCTGAAATCCGACTTTATTCGCTGGCTTGACAGGCTTTGGGATGAAAATCATTTTCGAGGTTTTTAGGCCATCTGGGAAATATCCCATTGTTAGGGACGAATTGAGCAGGTTCAGCAGCCTAGTCCAAAATCTCTCGGATGCTTCTTTCAAGTGCCTGATGGTAATTTGGCTGAGGCCTTGGGACTCCACGGAAAAGCCTCTCCTTCTCACTGGCAGTGGTTCCTTTTTCTTTAAGTTGCCCCTTCAAACATTTGTCTTCCATTTATTCTTGACTTAGATATTCTTGTTGGCTGGGTTAGTCCTTAATCTTTGTTTTTCTTTCTTGATGTATCTTCATTTTATTGCATTTATCTTGGTCTTCTTGATTCTAGTTGAGTTACTCTTTGAAGCGTTTTCCTTGATTTCCGTTTCCTTGATTTCCGTTTTCTTCATAAAAGGTTGTGGACTTTTGAGTTTCGAACGCGGTACCGGTAGATTTAAACGCCAACACTCTACCCATTACGCCACGGCTCAGTCCGTGGCGTCTATTTATATTATCGAGTTTGAAGGAATTTTTCTCTGATACATTTTCGCACCCCTACAGTACCTTCGTGCAAAATTGAGGTTGGGCCATGGGTGCGGGAGTTCTTCTTTAGTCTGTTGACTGTTGCCCCGAAAGATTTTGGATTCCTTTCAGTGTCTAAATTTTCAATTAGACGGTTCCACCTCTCCCTCGTTCAACACCCATGAGGTGTTGAACGAGAGGGAAATACATGGGCCTAGTGTAACCCATGTCAAGGATGCGGTTGTAGACGTCAGTGAAGTGTTGTTGGAGCACCACTCTCTCTTGTGTAGAGGTTGTTGGCAATGTGATTTTATGAGAAGTTGTCGGGATAACAATTGCGTCTGCGTTTGAAATGCAGATATTAATAGCATAAAGTTCATCGTCGAGGTGTACCTCGGATGCGTCATCCAGGTCAGGGAGGTCCAATGGAAACGCCGTCCTGTATGCTTCTCAGTCAGCCTTGGACAAGTCTTTCCTCGGAGCGACGGAAATTGAAAAAGAAGCAGCTGCTATGGTGATCAACATGGGGATGTGGTCGCTAGGCGCCAGTGGTCCTGGTCTGACGAGCTGGTGCAAGAGGAATCCGGGATTCGTGAGAACGATATCAGGCTTGGTGACGACCATAAATACATGAATGTAGGAAAGGCCGGCTTGATGCACTCAGCGATATCCCTTCTTAGCAAGAGGTCAAAGTTCCTTCATCTTGCGTTTGTCCTTGCGTAGCCCGCTGCTCTGTTCCTAGTGTTCATGTCCCCGGCGAATAATACTGGGTGCTCTTTCTTGAAAATGGTATACTGGTCATGGTAGGGCAAATATGAACGGCGGGGAGGTTGGTAACCCGCGCCCAATTCGATGTTCCTCAGTATGATCGACATAAACAATTCGTCCATTGGGTTCCCTGGTCTGTACTCTGGATCTTTCTTGACCGCTATTATAGTTCCGTCGAACCTATCTCCTGTGACGTTCTTTTGTAGAATGTTGTATCCAAAGATCTTCTGCTTGTCGTCGTCCCTGACTCCAGTTACAGAGAACAGAAGAATCTGGATCCAGTTCTCGGTAGACGTTGTACAGCTGGTGTTTGTTAATCTGCCACCCATGCAAGTTTTGTGCTAAAATAGTTCGCCTATTTCTAGTTGCCATCTTGTGTTTCTGAGCTGATCGAGGGCTTTTGGCTGGTTGGTCTGCTCGATTTAAGCTTCTTGTAGAAGGATGGCTCGTAGAGCTTTACTTTTCCTTTCATTAAGGCTGTCTTGACCGTCTCTTCGTCTACGGGTGAGTCATAGCATTACTTGAAGTGGCCTCTTTTGACTCCTGCGGCCATCTCCTCGATGGATATCTCTCTTTGTTGAGTTGAGTGCGCGTTGAGGGCGATGGTGAGTTTAATTTACGTTCCGTGGAGCTCATGTTCTCCCTGCTGTGGCAGCTGTTCAGAGCCCTCCTCCTGTTTTTTTTTCTGTTCTTCTTTGGTTCTCTTTTTTTTATTTCTGTCTGGGCGAGGCAGGCAGTGGTGCTTGGTCGCCTGCAGGCTCTTGTCCAGTAGCTGTGGGTTCCTCCTCATGAGTTTTTGCTTCTTTTGCTGGATTGGTTGGTTCTACCGGTGCTCTCTTGTTGCATGTTGCCAAGAGAACTTTGTCTGACTGTGGGTTGTCCGGCATTGAATGAACTCGGGCAGTCTAAGTTCACCACATGAGCGTGGAGAATGTATGCTAGCATTTTAGGAGGGGTCGCATCGGAGAGCTGCAGGATAATTTGGGGTTGTGCCGGTCTTGTGTAGGATTTGTGGTGGGGTATTGGCGGCTGTAGCATAAGAGATATTCAGCTGTCAGCGGCATTTCTCTTCTTTTTTAGGTGTTCATTCCTGACTGGGCACTGTATGCTCAGGGGTCCGGTGGGGGCCTGCGCAGTTAATGCACATCTTCGTGTCACTGACGCAGTGCATCCAATTGTGGCCTGTTTGTGCGCACTCGGAGCAGATCTTAACGTTCTCCTTGTCTGGGCAGGCACTGGTGGTGTGTTCTTATACCTTGTAGTAAGAAAAGCAAGTTAGAAGCTCGAAGAATCTATCCCTTCAAATCTGCTTTGGAGAGATTATCATGGAGAATAGCTTGAATACTACTTCCTTCGCCTTGGCCGCCATCTCCATTTCTCTGAACACGATTTTAAACACGTGTGTGAGGTTTCGAAATTTTATCATTTCGGCCACCTCAGCCCATTCCTGATTTCTCTCTATTTCTTGCTTGATGTCTTCAGCTGATCGTTCGCTTACCCACGGGTCAACTCGCATGCACATGATGGCCTTCCTTGCCGCAAGGGCTGGGGAAGGTTTGGGCTCTAGTCATATGGCGCTTAGTTTTCTTGTGCCGGCTGTTGAGGTCATTCACCAGGTCCGCCTGTGTGTGGCAGATCGCGGCGTATCCTTTGTTGACCTCGATTAGTCTTTTTATTCTGATCTCCAGTTTCCCAAAGATAGTCCTAAAGACCTTCGTTTAGTCGGGTTTCTCATTCCAGACGAGCCGCAGTGGGACCCCAAAGTCCAGAGACTCTCCCGCTCCGTTCATGGCGGGGACGTCCATTCATTGGTGGGGGGTGGCCCACTCTGATCCCGTAGAGCAGCACTTTCCTTCCCCACAGGCGAGATAGAAACAGGAGTTATCTCCAATCGGTCTATCTCAACCTGTGAGAGATTTTTCACATACATCATATGTGGCAGCTGGAACGCACTTCAGTAGAAGTTGTCAACAGCAATTCTGTTGATCAGTTCAAGTCAAGACTGGATCAAGTCTTGAAAAGTGGCCGTTTGGGCACGTAAGCCGTTGAGCAGAACTGTGCTTGCTCGACTGTTAGTCCAAAGGTACCCTATCTGAATGGACCGTAAGGTCTTCTAGGCTACTTCTTGTCCTTGTAGCTCCAATCAGTCTGACGACCCTTTGTCCAAGTCCCGAGGGAAAGGGCTGAAAGAGACCTCGGTGCCCGAACGCCGCCTCTCCCCCAAGCCAGGTAGAAACACGAGAGATCTCCAATCAGTCTACCTGAGCCTGGTAACGCCCAGCTAAGATCTACAGAAACAGGAGGTATCTCCAATCAGACTGCCGCTCGATAGCAGGGGAAGGTGGAAAAAGCAGCCCCAAAGTCTCCCCGATCTCCTTCCGCAGCTAATGAATCAGAGTAGAGCTGGATTTTCGCTGAGTATTGAATCAGCAGCGTCTTAGGGTGGGGTTTAGTAGGAGTCCGGCGGGGGGCTCCGGTTAAACGGACTTCGCTGGGGATCTGGCTAGGCGAAGCCTGTGGTGTCTTTACTGGGTCTCTTGGGAGGCCGTGAACTCGTAGATAAGGAGGGAGATTTTTCGGGGGTCTCCAGTCACCCCTTGTGGGGTACGGGGAATTGGGAGTCCACTCAGGAAGTGTCTGACGTTGTCGCTATACCATCGTATAGTTTGGAACATGTTAAACGTTAACGTTGGAAATGCTCTTTCACTTGGCTTTGCCTCCTTTGCCGGGTTGATGTTCCTCTTGAAGCGGCGCTCCAATCTTCCTTAATGAATGAAAAAATTCAAGCTAATGGAAGTGATAGGGATAATATAAGAGGTGAAAGTGTAGAGAGAGATAGGAAAGGTAGATATATTGTGTTTGGTGTGTGTGTATTGATGAGATGTTTATGAAAGTAGGGTGATATATGGAGATGATATGGTGAAGATGTAATGAGTTATGAATTGTGCCAAGTTGCCTGGCAAACGCTATTGTTTTTTATTTATAATCTGCCTTTTTTTGTAGTCTTAAATTTTATATTTGTATTCTTAGCCTTCAAGCCTTTGTTCTCGTTTGATCATTGTATATTTTGCTTTTTTATTTTATTTTTTTTTACTTTTGCTTTGTTATATATATATATATATATATATATATATATATATATATATATATATATATATATATATATATATATATATATATTCGTTGGGTTCTCCTTTTAGTCATTTTCTTTATATTCTCTTCAGTTTGTCAATTTTGGTTATTCCTTACGGTTTTCCGTTTCATATTCTGTTGTCATTATCGGTAGTCATATTGGTTTTTGGTTTTATTTATTTGTATATTAGATTTATATTTCGCAATGTATTCTTTCCTCTTACGTCAAATCGTTGCGTATATCTGATATGACGGATCTCGTTGCCCGGTACGGTTATTTTGTCTATATCTTCCTGGGAGTGTCTCGTTTAATTTTGCCCATAGGTCTTTGGCACGTTTATAGAGTATGTTGTTTATTGGTCCAGTTCAGTTATTTGGTGCAGATCTTCCCAAGTTATTCGGTCTTGTCTTCTTTTATTTTCTATAAATCTAGTGGCTCAGTTTTTTACTTTCTTGGCCTTTTTCATTTGAGTCTTGCTCATTGTGTGATTGGGAATTATGGGGTATGTCATTCTGGGTCGGACGAGGGCTGTATATAGTTTTTTCTTATTTTTGCTCGAGAGGTTGCGGAATCTTTGTAGCGATGTTAGTGTGGTCTTTGCTTCCGTAACCTTATATGTCCAATGTGATGTGGATCCATTTGTCGTGATTTGAGGCCGCGGACTTTCTCTTCCTTGTTATAGGGGTATGCTTCGCCTTCGACCCTTACAGTTGCGTGTTTTTTTTCCGATTTATTGGGTATTAATTTGATGGTGTTCATGTTCGTTTTGATTTTGTTCCTTTCTTCGTAGTCATTTACATTTTTAATATCTCTCGCTGTTTTCTGAGCGATGTCTCTTGGGGTTTTTTCTGTCGCTGGTTATGATTTGTGTGATGTCATCCGCTAGTTGGATATACATCGCACATTCGTCTATTGGCTTGGGTAAGTCGTGGATATATATTGTATATAGGGTTGTAGAGAGACACCCTCCTTGAGGAACACCCGCCGGTAATGCGAATGTCTCTCTCATTTGGCCGTTTATTTGTAGGATCGATTTTCTACCTTCCAGGTAGTGTCATAATATTTTGCACGGGTTCAGTTCGATAGGTTGCTGATTTAGGCTCGGAGTTTGGTTATTCACACCTTGTCGAAAGCTTTGGCAACATCGCGGAGTATGACATCCACTCTGTTGCCGCGCCCTGTTTCATTGGCGATATTTTCCGTGATAAATGTCAGCGCGGTTTCCGTACCGCGCTTACTTCTGAACCTGTGCTGTTGTGCGTTGTATAGATTGTTTTTCTCGAGGATTTTTTTTAGCCTCTCATTTAGAAGTTTCTCGAGGAGTTTACTAAGAAATTCCAACAGCGATATGAGACAGAAGCTTTCAATTTGGTGCTTCTATTTGCCCGGTTTTGGTAGGAGAATCATCTTTGCCATTTTGAATGCCAGGGGAAAGTACCTGTCATTCAAGCATGCATTGAAGACCTTCAGAATTGATTCATGTACGTTATTTGGTGCAGTGATAAAATGTGCTCTGGTTATGCCACTTAATCCTGATGCCCTTTGCCTGAATGATTTGGCTGCTGCCAAGTACTCCTCCATTGTAAAGGGCATTGCTTCTTCTGGGTTCTTTTCGTCGACTTTTTCGTATGGTTTTATATTTTCTTGTTGGGTTTGTAGCATTTGCATCACTTCCTCTTCATATTCTCTATCGTTTTCTTCTAGAGAGATTGTGAATATTCGGATCCAGTGTATTCTGAAGTGTTCTTGAAGTTCGTCGTTTCGTTGCAGTTCCACGTTTTGTACTTTAATTTTTATTTTCTCTTTACGTTGTGTTCCCCGTAGTCTTTTGTATTGTTGCCAGAATTTTTTGGGGTCACCTTCTATGTCCATCTGTTCGATTATGTTGTCCCAGACCAGTTTAGCCTTGTCTTTTATTAATCCTCCTACCTGCCTTCTAACCGTTTTTAGTCTGTTGTACCTTTCCCTTTAATTGCCCGGTTACATTATCTCTTCTGTGAGTCTTTTGAAATCTTCCATTTTTTCTTTAATACCATTGTCCCACTGCAGTGCTAGTAGGGTTCTGTGTTCAATTGTCGGTGTGTACTTTTTGTCTGCTTCAGTTATTTTACGGTTATTGTTTGTACTTCTGCTTCTATTTCATCAACTTCTTGATTAATTAGTGATTTGGTTTCAATGGGGCTTAGGAATTCTTTGTATTTGTCCAAGTATGTTTTGCTGGGCGCTTTTCTTTGGGGAATCTTTATTTGGATGGGGAGGTAGATATGGTGGTGACCATACTTAGATAGTCAGATGGGGTTGCGGGTCTAGGTTCCGTGTGAAGATTGAGGTTGAAGTTCGGGTTGATGAGGAGATGATGTCTGGCGTGATGGAGGCTCTATTGGTTAGGAATGTTGGAAAATCCGGTCCTTCTCTGTGTACCAAGTTTCTTTTCATCAATATTTGGAGGGTTCTACCTGTGCCGTTCATGTGGGCCGTGTACCCTGCTTCTCTGCACCTAGCGTTAAGATCTTAGATTAGTATTGTTGACGCTAGTCGGCGGAAGAGCTTAATGAAATTCAGGACTGGGAGGTACGAGCGTCTTGGGGGCTGGTAGGCCCCGGCTATTATAAGGTCTCCGGTTGTCATTTGAATTTTGATTGCAGTGTACGATTCTTCTAAGTTTAAGACTTTGATGTAATGAATCCTCTTTTTGACGCCGATCATTACACCATCGTACCTGGTCTAGGTGTCATTTGCACATATAATTTTGTAGTTTGGTATTTTCATTCTTCCTGTTTCCATTTTGATTCCGTGTTCTGTTAAGATAATTATGTCTGGATCTTGTCTGATTATGTTTGAGTAGATAAGTCTTTTGTCTGACCAACCGTTCACGTTGAGCGTAAATATTTGTGTTTAATTCTTGCCTGTTTTGATTTTGTCTGTTCTTGCTTGGGGAACGGGCACGAACAGTTCGCTTTTTTCTAAACTGGTCATTTGGTAAATTGTAGCATGATTATGGGAGAATGAAAATCATTCTTTGTTTTAGGGCATTGTGTACTTCTGTTTCATCGACGTCTGCATCGTAATCATATTTGTATCTTCCTTTAACTAGTCCGTCCGCGATGTCTTTTTGTTTGTAGATTTTGGGAAGGGGAGACGTGTGAGATCCGTATATTTTAATGCTTAGTTCTTGTGTATTTATTTTAGGCCTTTGTTTTGCTTTTCTTTCTCTATTTTTTTGCATTTTTTTTGGTTGATTTTGTAATTTCTTCGCTGGAGGTTTTTTCTTCGAATTCTTGGTCGGTGTCCATTTGGTTTTGTTCTTGATTAACTATCTGTCTTGTTCCTTGTGCAGCTGGTTTCATGTTGATTTTGTATATTTCGGTAGAGGGTGGGTTCTCGGGGAACCACATTTTCTTCAGGCCATTTTGATCAAACATTGTGTTTAGCTCCGTAACATATGTTCCGGGTTTTGCGATGTTTACGAAATGTGCGTGCATAATACAGAGTATGAGGTCTGCGCGCATGTTTCCTTCAATGTTTACTGTAGTAGTTTGCGGTGTCGTAGTCTTTGTCGTTCCTCCTACTGCTGCAATGGCATACGAAGTAATTTTTTTTATTTCCTTTTCTTCGGATATTTCTACTTTATTTTGGTTTATTAGTTGTTTTTTTAATTGGGCACGACATTGCCAATGTTTTGTGTCCATTCTCGCAATTTAGACACTTTTTTTCACTGTTTTTGCATTGGTCCCAGGAGTGGTCTGTGCTGGCGCATTCGGAACAAGCTTTTCCTTTGTAGGTGCATTCTTTTGTTTTGTGTTGTTCTAGGGCGTAGCAAGTGAAACACCTGGACAGAGACGAAGGTTTCTCTTTCAATTTAATCTGGATATATCTTCGTATATAATGCAAGAAAGCCGTGTTCAGCAGCTTATGTTTCCATTTCAGTGGTTCGGAAAATTACCTTAATCACATGTGTATATTCCTCTTCATTCTGGTTTCTAAACTTAACTACGTCTTCGATAGTGGCCCAGTTTGTTCTTTTTCGAGTTCATTCTTGGTTTCAGTTGCTGAATGTGCCCCGACTCATGGGTCGAGATGTCGGTAGATTACCGATCTCTTCGTAGTCACGTTCTCGGATGTTTGAGGTGCCAGTCCGATTTTGGCCAGTCTTTGGCTGCATCCTCACTTAAGAGGAGATATAAATCCTTCTTTGTGTCGCAAAGTGCGACATATCTGTTGTATTGATCTTTTTAGCTCAGTAGTATGACTCCGATGTCAGCGTATATTGTTTGCAGGGTTTTCTCCCTCGAAGGTTTATCGTTCCCGGGGAGGATACAAAGAGGAACCCTCTTCGCACCCAAGTAATCTTCCATGTTGGCTCGTGGGGAGCCTCTTTCTTGGCGGTGCGTTCCTTGTACCTGTGTATGTTTTGCCTGGATATAAGAAATATAGTTTATGAAAATGGACCCTCCGCTCCCACAGTCTTTAGCACAGCCGGTGTAACTGCCTGGATGTGAATGATGGATGAATGGGATGATGGTCCCGGGGACGCCCTCCAGAAGGATGACTTATGGCGGACTTGATGATGGATGGTGATCGAATCAACTATCACCACCCGGGCTGCCCTCCCTCCTGGGGTTTGGCTATCGAGGCTGCTTCCACGTACATAAAGACGGTTGTATGTCCCTCTATGGTCCTGGCTGGGCCGCTAGGGATAGAGGTAACTCTTACCAAGCGGTTGCAGCATCGCCTTTTTTCCGAGATGCCTATGACGGAAGGTTCCACAGTGAGCTAGTCATCAAACCTGGTTTCCCAACCGCCTCGAATTATGCCTTGTCACATGCCAAGCATAGTTCGAAGTAGGTTGTGAATGTCAATGCACACGGCTACGCGTTAGAAGGCGGGAGCGGCGGGGGTGATGAATTTAGGCAACCATGAATAAATTATGACAGCCTAGCAAAATAATCTCTTTCTTAGTCCCCCGTGGGGGAAAGAAGGATGGTGCTGGAGAATTGTGTTCACAGACAAGCTCGATTTAGCGAAAAATACCCTTTATACTTTGCTGGTCATCGAATTTTTCTTTTCCAAAAAAGCAGGCAGCTACAAAAGTGCAAAAGAAGCGTACAAAAGTTCCTTTGGTTGTGAGAGCTCAAATTATGGGCGTCTGTACGGTCTAGGAGCGTGCAGTCAATGAAAGTGATGAAATGTGTGGCATGTTTTTATAGGTGTGAAGTTGTTTTCTAGTTGCTCTGGTGTTGAGGGCATCACTAGCATTTTTCTCTTTTTTATTTTTAGCTTTTTATGTCTATTTCTTCTATAGTTTTGATGACAGCCCATGATAGTCATGTTCTCCCATATGTTTAAATGTTTTAATAACTCTTAAGTAGGTTTCTCCGTCGTGATTTTAAAGACTTTCAACTCATATTTTGCTAACTGGTTGTCTCTTCGTATATTTTTGTTTTTGTTTGTTATTTTATCGTTGGGCATTTCACCTCTTTTATTTAAGTTTTTTATCTGTGTTGTTCCTTTATTCTTTATCTTATTTTAGTTTAAATTTTAATTTGGGCACTTTGCCTCTTTTTATCTATGTTGTTTATTATTTGTATTATTTACTGTTGGGGATGCAGCCTCTTTTATCATTTTTTTTAATTTTTGTTATTTGATTATTCTTTTTCTTATTTTTAGTTTAAAATTTAAACTTAAATTTGGGCACTTCGCCTTTTTTTTATCTATGCTTTTAACTTTTGTTGTTTATTTATATTTTATTTACAATTTAACTTGGGCACTTCGCTTCTTTTTATTAATGATTATCAACTTCTGTTGTTTGTTTATCTTATTTCCTTTTTTTGTGTCATATTAACTTGGAAACTTTGCCTCTTTTTAATTATCCTCATTGTCTCTCGTTGTTTATATTCACTTTCTCTTTTTTATTTATTTATTTTTGAGTTTCCATTCTTAGGTAGAGATCGATCTTAATTCTTCCCTCGCACAGTTTCCTCCGCTGGGGAACAGAGCAGCTGTTCTTTCAACTTTGTGTTGTTTGTGTTGACGTATGTCGACATTATTGTTGATATTCGGGAGTATTTCTTCCTCCACCTTATCCCATCTCTTTTTCCATAGCCTCTGGATCTCCATATTAATTGGTTTGAGTCCCAATCTTTCGTGTAGGACTGTCTGCTTAACACGGTCGATCCTTCTTGCGCCGTCAATAAGGAGTGTGGCTTTATTCTGCTCCCTCTGCATCGTCCTTCCTGAGTGCGAAATGAAATAAAAGGGAAAGGGGGAGAAAAAGACTTAGATCCCTTTGCCCCTCCCCACCCCCGACCAGCTCTCCCGGAGGAGGGACCCGGTCAGGGAGGCGGGGCGAGGCCCGGTTCCCCCGAGTTTCCCCGGCGTCCTCCTCCCTTCGGACCTGAAGGCACCGAGGGAAAAGAGCTCCAAAGAGGGGAAGAGAGGGATTGGAAGAAGAAATAAGGTAAAGATAGGACAGACTGAAATAAAGTCAAAGGCTTGAAAGTTGACTAAGTTGGCCTGTGGACCTGCTTAACGTGGGACCCGGACCCCGGTGTTTTTATGTTTTCCTAGCTTTTAATTGTTACGATTTGCTGTACCTCTCCCTGGTGTTAGTGTCTGGCCCATCTTTGGATAGCGGTGAAGGAGGAAGATGATTGAGGCGGAAGGAAGTTGGAGGTTTGCAGAGAGGTGCAAGTTGCGTAGAGGTCACGCTAATCTCTGTGCTATAAACTATTTTTAAAGTTAAGTTCGAAATAAATTAGAATGAAAGTGTGTCTGTTTGTTTATTTATGTGGTTGTTTTGTTATTATGTTAAGTGTGTATGAGATAGGCGTTCAAACCGTTGTTGGCGTTATTTGCTTTCTTGCTATGTTAATAACTCGAGTTTCTATGATTTTTGTAGCATAATTTCCGTACCTGTATCTGTTGTGTGGGCTCATGGCCCTTGGTTATTTATTTGTTTATTTTCTCTTCTTTATTCATGTTGTTTTTCCTTTTACGGTGAGTTTGTCATTATTCGGGAAATTTTTGTCACAATCGAGTTTCCTTATTTGGTTTACACGTAAATCTCCTCCTCTTTCCCTTTAGTCCGCTTTGGTTTTAGTATTAGGAAACAGCATATGCTGTCTCCATCCTGCCCCTCGTGCTATTTGATTATTTAGTTCCTTTCCTATTTCTTCTCGTGTTTTTTTCTATGATTTTTTTACTCTTTTTCTTAATTATTTTGTTTAATTTTTATATTTTCGCTTCGATGTGTAAGTCTCTTTGTTTTTTCTTCTTTAATCGTCGCGTGTTCGTAATTATGTATACTGCCTTATTCTGTATACGTTGCATTCTTATTAGTTTGCTTCTTGAAACCGTATACATGGCAATTGTTGGATATATCAAGGTAGGCTGCATCATGGCCTAGTAGATCTTATACTTATTTTTCATGTTGAGATTTCTTAATCTGTAGAGTAAAGTTAGCATGGCTCGTGCTTTGTTTATTCTTTTGGTCACGTGTTTCTTGTAACCATTTTTGGTAATAGTTAGGCCTAAAATCTTGCCTTAACCGTTATACCTGTATCGCTCTCTATCTACGTAAACGTGGGATAGTTTTCTGCGATAAATAGGTATAATTTTAAATTTATCTTTATTCGTTTTAATTTTCCATTTGCATTCATACTCGTTTAGATTTTCTATTTCTGTTGTCGTTACCCTGGCCTGCATCTGAGGGTTCCGATAAATAGAGGTAATTAATTGAGTGAATTCATCTGCGTATTGTATGTTCACACAGCCCACGTTCCTGGGTGGGGGAATGTCCGAGGTATACAGAGTATAGCGAAGGACTTAAACGCCCTTCCTGAGCGAGGCCCGCATTAAGCTTGAATCTTTCACCCTGGTAATTCCCCGTATCTACGTATGCATATCTTTCTATGACGTAGTCGCATAAAATTCTTTCCAAATAGTTGTTCATTTCCAGATTTAGAATTTTATGTTGTATGCCTCTTTGGCACACTTTATCGAATGACTTTGCTACGTCCCGGCATACAATGTCCAAACTACATTTCTCTCCTTTCACTTTGCTTATTTTTTCTGTAATCACGCTGAAGGCCATCTCCGCATTCCTGTTCTTTCTGAAGCCCAATGGTGAATTGTTCCAGAGATTGTTTTCTGTGAGATATTCATTTAATCTTGTGTTCAGGATTTTTTCAAACACGTTCCCGATGAAGTCGAGAAAGGATATGGGTCGGAAGTTTTTGACCTCCGAAGGTGGTTTTCCCGGCTTCGGTATAAATATCATTCTGGCTATCTTTAACTCATCGGGGAAGTATCCCGTGTTTATACAGTCGTTAAACACGTTCCTTATCCCTTTGAGTATATTATCCGGTGCTTCTATATAGATTTTTTCTGGTGAGGCCCGATTTTCCAGGGGCCTTTTGTTTAAAATTTGAGATGGTATTCTTTAATTCCTCGAATGTGATTTTGGCGTTAAATCCATCGTTTTCATACCGTTCCTCTTCTACGTAGTGATATGGAAAAGTCCTCTCAATCCGTTCATTTAGTACGTCAATTATTTGATTTTAGAAGTCTATATCGAAATTTTCGTTTTCCTCTTCGCCGATGTTGAACACTCCTTTCCAGTGTTCCCTGAACAATTTTTCAATCTCGCGTTCATCTTCGATTAATTTCCCGTTTCTGTCCTTAATCTTTATTTTCTCTTTACCTTTAGTATTTCACATTCTTTTTATCTTTTTCCAAAATTCTCGGGGCAATAGCTCGTTGTTAATATTTTGAACGGCTATCTCCCAGTATTCTCTTTGCTTGTCCGTTATTGCGCTTAGTAGTTCCTTCTTCTTCGTTCTCAGATTGCGGTATTTTCCCCTTGACGTTCCGTTTATTATTATGTCTTCGTTTATCGCTTTTATTTCTGCATTCTTAGGTGAACATGATATTTCAGGAAAATATATTGAATATGTTTGAACATTACTCTAAGAAAACGGACCAATCAACTAACCCGAAAAATACATGGAGAGATTTATGTCAAAGCGCCGAGATGCGTTCGGGAAGGAATACTTAACATCTTCAATGATTGGTTAAATGTAGGCTACTTTCCCGACGCATACCAAACGGCTAAGATGATCTTCATAGCCAAACCTGGAAAACCTCCGACGAGAAAGGAGAGCTATCGCCCAATATCCCTTCTGGAAATTGGGAGAAAACTCTTCGATAAAATCTTAAATAGAAGACTCATCGATCACTTGGAAGAGAACTCGCTTTATAACAAACAGCAGTATGGCTTCAGAAAGAAGAGAAGCACTGAGATGGCAATAGATGTCATCACGGAGAAAATTGCACAAGCGAAAAAGGATCGGAGCATTTTATAAAGTCTGGATAAGGGGTATGTAATATAAAATCTTACAACTGGGTCTAAACCCAAGGCTCGAGAAGATCCTCTGTGACTACGTCATGGAGAGATCAGCATATATCAGTATAGGAAACACGGACGGTCCCCACTTTCCGTTGCGGGCAGGATTGTCCCAAGGCGGGTGCCTCTCACCGACCTTATACTCGATATATACATCCGATATGCCCAACGATACATCCGATTCGCAGATGATATAAGTCAAATCATCGTTAGTGGATATCGCAATGCGCCTATGCAAGCTCGCATGACTGCCGAGGAAATAAGAAACGTCAACGAATATGAAAAGAAATGGAAGATCCGAACCAATGGTGATAAATTTAAAGTTGTCCCGCTGTATAGAACGAAATTAGCAGATGTGAGAGTGGGAGATACACGTTATCCCTACACGGATGAGTGCAATGTACTCGGGATGAAAATTACTTCTAACGGATACAGGAAGCACGTCTCAGATCGGGTCCAAAAAGCGAAATTGGTAGCCAGACAACCCTCTACATTTTAGAAATCTAACCACGAAGAATAAAACGAAGATATACATGGTTCTTTTAAGATCAACTCTAATTTACTCTTCAGCAACTTTCTTAATTGTCTCAAATACGGCACGAAAAGATTTGCAAAGAATACAGAACAAATGCGTGTATATCATCACAAACACACGCAGAAGGTAAATGAAAAGAGTTGAAGACCTACATAGAGCGGTAGAGATCACTCCTTTCAACTCTACTAAAATCAAGAGCAGAAGCCATAAAAGAAAAAATATCATCCAATACCACCGACGAGATCAGAGCACTCCTAGAAGAAAACCAAACGAAATCCATCCCATGCTAGATTTTCAAGCAGCGCCAGCAAGCTTGGAACCGAAGTTATCTCGTTTTATGCATAAGATAAATCCAATCTCGACCAAAATGTCTACCGGCAATGAAAATAACTACCTGAACTAGAATAAAACCGCCCGAAAAAGATAAACTTAACCCAATAAGACTACAAAAATAAACAAGAGGAAACAAGAAGAAGAAAATCAACAAGAAGATAGTACGTAAGTACGAAGAACATAACAAACATACATAAGAAACGATAACAAACACAACCCCATCAACACAAAGCAGTATAATGAAAACAAAAATAACAAATAACTAAAAAAACATAGAAACGAAAGGAATACTCTAACAACAGAAAACAAACACTTAACCAAGAATACGCCAAGAACATAAAAAGAGAATACAATAAACGAATTCAAAGTTTTGAACGCCAAATTATGCATATAATACGAGGGGTGGTCAATAAGTTTTGCAATTCGGATATAAGGAAACGAAATATGAGAAAAAGTGTTTTATTATTTTTCAATATAACTACCCTCGACTTCAGTGCACTGGCGCCACTTGTCCCTGAGGCTTCAAATTCCCGACAACCAGAAATATCCCGACTGCTTTTCAATCCACTCCTGGGCGGCGAGCTGGACATCTTCATCGTCCCTAAACCGGCGTTTACGCAGTGCAGCCTTGAGCTGGCGGAATAAAAAGTAGTCGCTAGGGGCCAGATCTGGACTGTAGTGGAGATGGTTGAGCTCCTCAAATCCGCACTCGCGCAGGGCAGCTTGTGTAACTCTGGCCTTGTGGACAGGGGCATTGTTGTGGAGAGCAGGACACCGCGTGTCAACTTGCCACGCCGCTTCTGACGGATGCACTTCTTCAACCCAGCCAGTTCCTCGGCGTAATATTGGCCTGTGATGGTCCTTCCACGAGGTGCATAGTCCACCATCAACACTCACTCAGAATCTCAGAAGATGGTGGCTATGATCTTCCCGGCTGAGGGTTGGGCCCGGAACTTGATGGGGGTCGGAGAGCCCCTGTGCTTCCAGGCCATGCTTTTGAAGTTGGTCTCGGGATCCCAGGGATGGACCCACGCTTCATCACCTGTCACTATGCGTGACTCGAATCCCGCCGGGTCTTGGTTGTACAGGAGCAGCAGCTCCTCCGAACTTTGACGACGTTGAAGTCGATCATGGTGCGTGAGGTTTCGTGAGGTTCCTAGGGACCCAACGGGCAGAGACCTTGGTTATGGCCAAATTGTCATGGATCATGTTGATAACACTCCATGTGATATTCCAAGTTCTCGCTCGATTTCTTCGACTTTCACCCGTCGATTTTCGCGGATCATCCTCTCTCACGGGCCACATTGTCTTCGTTGGTCACGTCTGACGGGCGTCCTGGACGGGGGTCATCTTCAAGGGACTCACGACCATGGCGGAACTCCTTATTCCAGTGAGCAATGGTTGCCTAGGAAGGGGCAGTGTCAGTGTAAACTGCAACCATGCGTTCATGGATCGCTTTTGCATTCTTGCTTTCCTTCGTCAAAAATTTGATCACTGCGCGGTGTTCAACCTTCTCCATTGTTGAAAAAATTGTGACTGACGATCTGCGATCAGCTACTGCTTTTTAAATAGACGAGGGAGGAGCGTGCGGCTGCAGGTCCTGACTTGTCATAACTTTTCCTAACACCCCCACAAAGAGCCATCCCCCTTCCTCTATTTTGCCCTACCTATTCGCAAAACATATTGACCGCCCCTCGTATGTATGTATATGTGCAAATGTAAATATATGTAATAACACTAAAACAACTATGCAATTCTTCCAACTCTTATACTTCCTTCTTTCACCACTATTCCCAACCTCACTATTCTTTTACACCACTATCTCTCACACTCACATACTCACCACTTCTCCCATAATACAATATAAATGAAGGTAGTTAGAGTTATTCCTTGTACAAGACAAGTCTACGCTCCTGCCGAATAAAGAAGTTAATATCCAGCTCTAAATTTCCTTTCACCTTGAGGAAGCCCTGATCACACTGACTACCGAGCCTACCAAACCACAAGAGAGAGATACCATTCTCATACATAAATCTTCCCATGCAATGCAACTTTAAATAGGCCTATTTTTTAGATAATGTCACTAAATGTTTTCGCAAATTAAAACTACGAGTTTGTTAACCAAAATCACAAAACCAAGTATTAATTTCGAATTAAAACCATGAGCTTTTTATCGAAAACCACGTGATCACAAAATTGATCTTAATTAAAAACACCACAATATTGTGGTAAACCATTAATAGCGACAACGTTGCGTAGAACTATAACAGGACTTTCAGTCTGGACATAATGCGTGTGGCTCTAGTCTTAATCTAGGATTGCCAGATGTTTCTTCTCCTTTTTTCTCGTTACAATGTGAAATTACATAAATTGATAGTAACAAAAATATTTCATACGGAAATGCGGTATTTTCCTGATCAATTCCAAATTGCTCCAGTACCCCTAAAATTTCCATTTTACCCCGGCGGGGGTAATTTACCCCTATTTGCCGACCCCTGTATTAGTTGATCAAAAAGGGTTTAATGGAAACAAGTTGAGGCTTTCTAAATCAAGTTTGTTTTATGATTATAAAGTCAGAAAATCAATTTTGTTGGGTGACAATCATTACTAACACGCTTAATAATTTTTGTCAATTAAAATTCACACATCTTAGCATCAATTTGGCTATAAGGATGCTCAAGTTTGGCTTTTTGGAGCACTTCACACCGTTAAACGATCAAAAGAACCCTAAACAAGTTCAGTATATGCAAAAAATTCATTCTTTCGCATTTGCTTATCCAAAACTGACAAATTTCAGCAGATATTAAATGGATTTTGTAAAACCCTTCAACCACATCTCGCGTGTAAGCAAATTAGCAGGGTTATCTATCTAGTGTGAATGGTTATCTACCTAGTGTGATTACGTAATTGTATGAAATGTTTATTTTCTACTTAGTTTTTGACGAATACTGACTTAATTTTGGTTACGGCATTAACTGCGGCGAAGCAAGCAGGGTTATGGGTCATGTAAATCTCGTGTTGCGTTCATCTTCTGTCCGCAACGAGTCGCTGACTATATGTACCCAGCTAAAACCAATGCTACCAAAGGTAATTGAAGTCACTGAAACCAAATACGAAACAAACAAAAAAGAAGCAAAAACACAACACCAAGCAAAACGCAAAAACACCCCCAAAAGCAAAAGCTAAACACCAAACACAAACGCAAAAAACAAATGTAACACAAAAAGGCCAAACCAACCATCAAACAAAAAAAGGAAGCAAATATCAACCAAAAACAACAAGTCTAAACTTTACTCAAAACCCCCAAAACCAAACGCTAAACAAAAAACAAGAACCAAACCCATAAAAGAAGCAAAAACCAAACATAAATAGACGCAAAAAACAAATATTAAAAAAAACAACAACCAAACTTTAAACAAAAAAGCAAAAACAAACACCAAACAAAAGCCAAACATCTAACGAAAAAAAACCCCTAACAAAAAACAATAAAAATGAAGAAAAAGGAATCATGCTTCGGCATCGGGAGAACCACTCCTCCCTCCCTACGCGGGAGGATGCGACCAACACCAAAGAGAGTGAAATAAAATAGAGGAGGCCAGCCTCCTCCAAGAAGTCAAATAGTCCACAGGTCTGTAGCTACCCTTTTCATCCCATTACCGGAAGAGATACTGGTGAAAGTAGTGGGGTTAGGGGAAGTGAAACTGTGTGAAAGTGGTGAAGTAAGGGGTAGTGAAAATGCGTGTAAGTGGTGAAGTAAGGGATAGTGAAGGTGTATAGATCGTTATTATTCGAATAGGAGAGAGAGGACTCTACTCTCGGTCCTCGGAACAAGGTGCCCAATCCCCGCACGTAGGGCGCCTTAGGATCGTTGAGTCCCGGCGAGCTCGCCCTCGTCCAGAGGACAGGACCTTTCATACATGGCTGAAATAACAGACCCACTGGACAAAGAAGACAGGGAGTGGAGAAACCAAGAAGGAGATGGATAAACAAAAACAAAAGTAGATGTGAAGTAGAAGGAGGAGGGAGCATAGACGGAGGTGGAGGAGTAGAAAAGATGATTAAGAAGCAAAGTAGGAGGATAAGTTGGAAAGAAGCGCGAATGTTAAGTAGAGAATGAAGAAGCAAAGAAAGAGGAGGAGTTGAAAAGAAAAGTGGATGCAAAGCAGAAGGAGGAAAGAGCAAAGAAAGAGGTATAGTTAATAAGAAAAGTAGGTGTGAAGCAGAAGGGAGAATGAACAAAGACAGAGGTAGAGGAGTAGAAACGAAACATGATCGAGAAGAAGCAGATGATTAAGAAGTAAAAGAGGCGGAGAAGTGAAAAAGAAGTGTGCATGTTAAGTAGAGAATGAAGTAAAGAAAGAGGTCGAGTTGAGAAGAAAAGTGGATAATAAGCAGAGGGTGAAGAAGTAAAGAAAGTGGGGAAGGAGGTGAACAAAAATGTTGAAGAGGAAGAGAATGAAGATGCAAAGAAGAAGGTGGAGCTGGAAAGAAATGTGAGTCAAGAGGAAAGAATGAGGAAGCAAAGGAGCAGGAGAGTCAGTTGAAAAGAAACGTGGATGAGAACTTCATATTCCAAGATTAGTTAAATATTTTCCCCTCTTTACTAATTCACTCTTATCAACATCCTCAATTAACCGAAGTGCGTGAGAGAATCCGGATTCTTTCCAAAATTGGATGCTTTCCTCCCTACTGCAAAATTTCACTCCCCATTACCGATTACAATAGTAAACGAAATAACACTTCATCAAATACACCCATACTACCTAGCAATATTCTATTTAACCCTGTGGCGGATCCAGGCCCAAATTTAGAGAGGGGGGGGCTAACCTGAATTCCTCCCTTAAACTAATCTGAGAAAGGGGTGGTGATGATTGATTAATAAGAGTTTTCTTACACAACAGTGATAATAAATAACATCTCATAAAGGAGTCAGCACTGCCTCTCTAAGATCCGATTTTTTTTCCACACAATCAGAAAATTATTAATTATGGTTTATTGTAGTTTTTGGACTTCAGCTAACGTATAATACTGAATTTAATAATTATTTTTGAGATTTACCTCTATTTTAGACATGTATCATATAAGATAGATTCGATCGCAAGGGTTGAAGTCGAAGATATGATTAAGTAAATCACTTATTAATTGAACCTTTTCCAAAGCCTCAAGTGGTGGAAGGAATTGAATGTTCCACTGATTCCAAAAGCGATGGCGTCGGGAGGTACAAACTCCCTGCATGGTCACCCAAGGCGGTAAGGTCGTGGATGAGGTTCCAGACTAAATACAACCAATAGCAAGACCCCAACGGCGGACCAAGCAGACTTGGGCCATATAAGATACCTACGTCTGGCTCCGGCGGGAGAGGGAAGCGCCCAGCGGACTGGCGCGACAAAGGCGGGCCTTGAGTGACCAAGAACCCGGTAGCCCGATGCAACCAGCCTCGCCGAAACCGCAGGTCAATGTTTTGAGCCGCAGTGGACGCGTTACTGGACAAGTGCGCGCGCGTGGCCGTCGCGTAGCCACGATCGCCCCAAACAAATATCTCAGCGACTGGCATTCGTCTTTGTTTTCTTTCCCGGACTGGACCCTCTCCCTTCAACCGGTGCAAACATCAGCCGAGGAGACCGGATAACTGACGACTGAACCGATGCTCGTTCACGAGCTGGAGCCACCGACGAGTACGACGATATTCGATATTATTACATAACTCTTTCTGAATAGCAGAATACAAGAATGGCTTAAAAAAAGAAATATAAGCATAAACGGGACTGATTTGAGGGCAGGGGGGGGGGGAGATTCAGCCCATATTCCCCCACCCTTCTGGATCCGCGCCTGATTCAAACTTAAATTTGATGCACAAACGCGTGAGATACTGGCGATAGATACTCGTACGATCACGTTTTCCTTTAATAAGCCAACCAAGAAAACGAATTTAGTTTTCAGCGGAAATTTGTATATTCCGACGTCAGAATGACGTATTGATTTATATTGGTGACGTCATTCTAGATGTGACAAAATTGTGATTCCCAGTGGAAATACCATTCAAAATGTAACAGTCATGTTGTTTTAATGTCTTTTGTAGCAGTTCTTGTCCTTTATATTTGGATAGCTTTCTTCTCTCTCCATCCCTCTTGTTCGTGTTTTTCTTTATGGGAACGAGTTATGTGTACTCCTGTGACCGGGCTTTTATAACCTTACTCTCATAAATTTTCCCCGCCATTATTGGTTTTTCGTTTCCTAGTTTGTTAGTGCTCGGATGAAGGCCCAGATTCATGTGGCTTTTGCTCGGCTCTGATGCGTAATAACCGGGAGTTCGAACCCTACGTTAAATTGTCCACTAAGATAGACACTGAATAGTGCGAATAAATTAAAAAAAAAAACAACAACAGCAAACTTATTCTAGGTATTGAAAACGAACACTGGATCGATTACACTGGTCTGCGTCAAAAATGTACCTTAGGTTTTCTATAGTGTTTCTTAATAAAATTGACCTCCTAAATCCGAATCTGTCATCCGTTTTTCTCTATCACCTCCAGTTTTTGCGATACAGGGGGTGATAATAATTTTATAGTTTATACATCTCCTATATTACATCAAATTTCAATAGTTTTTGCACTGCTCTATTCGCAGTAAATTTTGTGTACATTTTAAGTAATTATGCAAATAGGTTTATATTTTGCAGGTTAAAAATTGCTTAGCATTATAATAATAAGAATAATAATAATAATAGTGGTTGAGTTAAAAATGAACAGAAAATGTAAGAATAGCTCCGACAGATTTTGCTATGTTTGCGGCAAAGTGACTTTTTCCGAGCAGCAAAGTACAATCCCTCCTGTAATTAAATCTTTGTATCATGCATATTTTGGAGTAAGGCTAAGAGATCAAGATAAAAGTTTCGCACCACATATCTGCTGCAAGGGATGCTACATAAGTTTAAGACGCTGGAGTCAGGGCGAACAGAAGTCCCTCTCTTTTGGTGTTCCCATGGTGTGGAGAGATGGCAAGGACCACACTACGGACTGCTATTTTTGCATGACAAATCTTAAAGGTGAGCATTGTATCAAGTATTTAAGCTTTCTGTATTATACTGGCTCTTGAAAATGTCATTATTATGCAAAGACTTAGCATAAAATTAAAAACTAGCATAGTTCACTTCAGCATGAACATATCCTTTACTAAACATTTATGTACTATCTGCAACTCCAAATCAATTCCTTTATGTAATATGCAATTATATTTTCCACAGGTATAAATAAGAAGAATAAACATAGTGTGGCATATCCGGATGTTCCTTCTGCCATCAAACCCCTGCCCCATGGCCCAGGAATTCCTATACCTTCTCCCCCTGAACATATAGAGGTACATGAAAAGATTAATATGGAAGTTGATCAAGATTATGATAAATCTGAGTCTTATCAGGTTTCCACACATGATATGGTCGCAAGACCATTCACTCAAATTCAGTTAAATGACCTGACCAGGGATCTGGGAGTTTCAAAGGCGAATACACAACTTCTTGGCTCTCGACTTCGTGAAAGTAATCTTCTCGCTTAAGAAACAACATTTAGGGGGGTACAGAAATAGAGAACAAGAGTTTCGAAGCTATTTTTTACAGCATTCTTCCAGCTCTTTAGTATACTGCGCAAATATTAAAGGACTTGTTGAGGCCCTTGGAATTCCCTACAACCCATTAGAATGGAGACTGTTCATAGATTCCTCCAGTAGAAGTTTAAAAGCTGTGTTACTGAATATTGGTAACAAGATAGCTTCCGTTCCTATAGACCATTCAATCCAACTTACTGAAAGTTATGAAAATATGAAAAAATTGCTGGATGCAATAAATTACTCTAGCTATAAGTGGAGGATATGTGGTGACTTAAAGGTAAGATCATTTTACACTTGGCATTTCTAAGCTTTTTGATATTGACATTTTCATTTTTAATTGTTAATACTTGTATACACCTTTTGGTCAACTTACATTTTACAGGAATGCAAATCTGGAAATCATGAGTCATTTTTGAGTTATATTTTTTGTTGAAGTGTGACCCTATAGGTTAATGCATCCTATTGGGTTAATGGGGAACTTATCCTAATTGAGAAGGTATACAACACAACTCAATAAACTCAAAATAAGATGTACATATATCCAATTAGTTCCAATACGATGATTTAATGCATCGGCATACAGGATTTTTCAGTACATATTCATATTCTTATTGTTTTAAGAAATATTACTTTGAATTTGTTTTTAGAAATATTACACTAAATTTACATACCGTGCTAAATTTTTTTCAGGTAGTGTCTCTTACGCTTGGGACGCAAACAGGCTACACGAAGCATCCCTCTTTCCTATGTTTATGGGACAGTCGTGCAGATAGTATGCACTATTAGAAGAAGGTTTGGCCTCCACGTGAAGCATTTAGAATTAGATCAAAAAAATACTCCTCCCTCCACTGCATATAAAGCTTGGCATAATGAAAAATTATGTCAAAACCCTTAATAAAGTAGGCCAAGCTTTTAAATTTCTTCTTCAAAAATTTCCACAAATCAGTGACGCTAAGCTCCATGGGGGAATTTTTGATGGACTTCAAATCAGGAACTTGATCAGCAATTTGATGCATCAATGAAAGACATAGAAAAAGATGCCTGGAAAGCTTTCAAAGCTCTAGTTAACAATTTTCTAGGCAATAAAAGAAGCCTAGAAGAATATGTTGCCCTGGTCAATCAGCTCTTAACAAGTCTCAAACATTTGGGAGCTCGAAGGTCTATAAAGATACACTTTTTACAGTCCCATCTGGATTATTTTCCCGACAACTGCGGGGATTACAGTAAAGAACAGGGGCAAAGATTCCACCAGGACATAAAAACAATGGAATCCAGGTACCAGTGTAAATGGAACGGAAACATGCTTGCTGACTACTGTTGGTGTTTGAAGCGTGATGCACCAGATGACAGGCACAAACGAAAATCGTCAAGGGGGGCTGTTCTTCGAAACTATAATTATTTTCTTTATTATGTTGCATTCTTTTATTTTTTGTTTATTAAAAGAATTATAGTTTACATACGTGTATTCCTGTTTATATGATATAACAGTAATAATGCATTATTAGATAGAGAAAGTTTTTTTTTTTTAAAATTCAGAAAAAATGAGGTAATCTCAATGAAAATGGTGTATGCTGTACTGAGAAAATCTGACCTGATTGAACAAATATACATTCATTTTTGAGCTCAGGAGGTTGGATTCATTAAGAAACCACAAAGAAATCCTGGGGAACATAAAAAAAAAATTCAAACGCAGGCCTGTGTTATTTTCCGTGGCAAAGATGCCTTCGTTCATTTTCTATTCTTTGTCTTAAGTAAATAGATATTTGCGCAAAATTACTTAGGCTCATTCCGTCTCAGTTGGGTGGAGGCATAAAGCCTTAAATCTGCTCCCTGAAGGGGACCCATGAAGGATCTAGATATATCTGAACGAAGCCGAACCCCAATCGGAAAACTCCTCTCAGGAAAGTTATTTCTCTCGAACGCTTTCGGACAAGTTATATTTTTAATCCAAGGTTTCATTTCGTCGAGGCGGAAATCAACGGGGGAATCTCTTTTTACAAGATTTCGAAACAATGTTTGCGGTGAAAATGGTAAAATGGGGCGAAGTGAAAATATGTTTAAGGTACGTAACCTGAAAAGAGGAGAAATTTGAGGAATTTAAAAGAGATAGGAGCAAGCAATTCTCCTGAAATGCCAGATGCAGACACCCTTTTTACGCCGGACTCACCCTAATAATCCACGTGTAGAGTGTCCTGGAGATGTCATCTTACCAAGGTGGGATCGATGTGGAGGACTCAAAAATCGGTGTCCGGACCGGGTCCAGATTGGCTCCCAACTCACCTCTACTCTCCAAACCTTTTTCCCAAAGGGAAACGAGATCACTCGAGACTATGCCATAGTAAATCACTCCAATACAATAACTGTATAGTAGTATTAATTATAATTATGTAAAAATATTAATAGTGTATAATTTTAGTTTTGTTAACCAATTCACTATGTTCAAAATATAATAATGTTTTTGTAACTTTCTTGGAAAAAACATTTATTATTATTGTTTGTTATTATTTTTTATTATTATTTTGATTGTTATTATTATTAGGCGACCTTGCCACCATCACACTCCTCCTACCTGCTGGCGAGCTCGAAGCCAACCTTGGTCTCCCCACTTACACATGCACCTCATGCCATCACAACACATACCAGAACTCCATAAAATACAATTCGTGCTACAAATAGACACACCAACGCTACACCAGAGCCTGGTAATACGAGCACTGCCTCCTCGCCCCCCCAAAATCTCCCACAACAAACACAAAAACAACATACTACAACTGAATATACACCCCATCATCAACAAACACACTAGACTAGAAAACTTCCTACATAAGCACAACATACACATAGCCATCATCCAGGAAAACACAACACCGCAACAAAAACCACCCCAATTTACCAATATACCATACAAAGACTCGACACCACACCAAAGCCCACGGACTCATAACATTCATACACAACACAATACCATTCACAAACACCACCACTCACACCAAAACACTTCTTCCCAACGTTGCAAATGTAAGAATGCAATCCATCAAAGTTAAAATTATTAACACAGAATACAACCTAGTAAACTTATGCACTTCACCCAAATGCAAAAGGATCCCATAAACCAGTGGTTCCCAAACGTTTTTTGATTGAGTACCAATTGGAGGTTCCGTACCATCACCGCGTACTACCTGCTTCCAGAAAAACACATTTCGACCAGATATCAATTTATTCATAATTATATAGCACAAATGAACCAACAACATAGAACACAAATCATTCATTAAGTGTTAATGTGAGGGATGCAAATGCTTCTTCTTAACCAACTGATCGATGCCCGGACGCAGCTAGACGGTTCCGGGTCTTTGAGTTGATGTTTATTGTGACTAAGAACCCCTGGTCGCACTCCCACAGAAAGGGGAAGACCAGAAGCTGGGGAATAGTACGATGGGCTAGTGTTGGGTATGAGGAAGCTATGCTCATCCAGAAGTTTATAGGGCAGCATTCCTCGTGCTTCGTCTTTGCTGTCTCATCAGGCTGGATATCTATGAGCTCCTCTTGTTACCCGGTCCTGACAGCCAGATCGGCTGGATCAACGGAGAATGGATTGGCGATGTAGGCACAACATGTCACCTGTTGGAAGTAATGCTTCAATTCAATCTTGAGCAGTGAGAGGTGATGGACGATTTCTTGGGAAAATTCATCAGTGGCCTCGCTCTCAAGGGTAGTCAGGAGTTCGAACATTCCGTAGCCACGTTTGCTGTCAACGTTCTTCATATAGAGGTCTAACTTTCTGACAAACGCTCCCAGCTTCGATATAAACGCTGAGACCTTGCAGTTTGACCTTTGAAACAACAGGTTTACTTGGTTGAGAGCACCAAATATTTTCGACAGATAGGACAGCCTTGAAATAAACTCCTCGTCCTCCAGATCCTTTTTAAAATGATGTTATTTTTTCCTGAAGAAAACGAGGAGTTCATTACTCAGTGCAAAGAGACGCCTCGTTGTTTTTGCCCGGGCGAGCCAGCGAACCTTGTATCGCTACACTGGCTGTGGCTGCGTGTACCAGTAGCAACTTTTAAAGTTTAGGTTGCCAACAAATGAATATCACACATAACTCCAAAAATGCTCACATAACACCACTAAGGCCCTCGCGAACTACTAGTGGTACGCGTACCACAGTTTGGGAACCACTGCCATAAGCTATAAATCTACTCGAGAAACACTCACATAAATTCAAACTTATTCATCTGTGGCAATTTTAATGCACATCACACAACCTGCTTCCAAACATGGCATGGTTAATTTAGGAAAAAGTAACGAAATTGTCATACTTGGTATCAAAGGCTCTCAATTTCGTGTTTTTTTAGTACAGGGTGACCCCCGCAAAAGGGTACCAACTTTCGATAAGCTTTATTTCTTAATTTAGAAATAAAAAAATTAATTTAAATTACATTGAAAATAGGCTATGGTGGGATAGGATATGCTTTCATGACTTTCTCAAAATTAAATGAAACTCACACTATTGTTTTTTATTCATTTTTGTCAAATTAAGAACTGAAGCCTATCGAAATTTGTGCTCCATTTTGGGAGGTCAGCTTGTAACAACGCTGTTGGCAGATATTGAATAAATTGTGATTAAGTGAAGGAATCGTATCTTGGGAGAGAACACCTTTCTTCAATACCTAAAAGCTTTCCTAAAAAGAAAATTCGAGGGACATGATCTAGTGGACCTGCGGCGAAAATGGCTGATTTAGCACCTCTAGTCACTAGGTTACGCCACCTGGTGGTTAACTTAAATCATATTTGAACTCAGTGACCTTAATTACCTTTGGTGGCATTGGTTTTAGCTGGCTACATTGAGCTAGTGACTCGTTGCGGACAGAAGATGAACACAACACACGAGATTTGCATGACCCATAGATCTGCTTCGCTGCAGTTAATAACAAAGGGGAAAAAATGGTACAGATCTAAACTCGTTTTGAAGCTTTTGATTTTTTAAGTAGGGACATATTAATTAACGGGGAACCGAGGCACGGGGATATACAACGTATGACGACAGCTGTGAAGTCGACGCGGATCGCGACTGCATGGAACTAAACATACCTGAGGAGGCCCACTTGGCTATTTATTCCTCAGTCGAAAAGAAAGAAGAAACAAAATAGGAGAGGAATTATAGGGTCTTATCCTGATAAGAAAATGGGATGAATAGATAGAAGCAACCCAAATATATATATTTTAACAATGATATATATATATATATATATATATATATATATATATATATATATATATATATATATATATATATACAGGGATTGGACAAAATAATGGAAACATTAACTAATACACCCATTCACAACAAAAAGGTTTTAAAACATTTTAAAATGCCTGAAAATGACGTTGAACACATGTTGGTCTCCATAATTCACAGATCTTGCCATAATCAAGTTTTTTTGTGTAAATTGGAGCAAAAACTATGGGATATAGTCCCTCTAAAAAGCGTTTACGAAGGAGCTAAAGCAGGTTTCACTCGAAAACAGTTAAATTCGTATAGATACAGCCCCAAACTGTATGAATCGATTGGTCTGTGTATTGAATCTATTTATACTGATAAGGAGGAGGGGACTCAATGTCAGCAGTAATTTAATTAATGTTTCCATTATTTTGTCCAACCCCTGTATATATATATATATATATATATATATATATATATATATATATATATATATATATATATATATATTTATATATATAAAACCACTGTGGAGGAACGTAGTATTTATTATCTCGAGACCAGTTTCGGCATGGAGTTTGTCATGCCAGCCTCAGTCGAACACTAAGAATACATGCAGTCACACCAAGCAACAATATATATATATATATATATATATATAGTTGACAGAGATCCAATTGGAGTTCCTAATCAGGGGGCGTGAATTTAAGTTCATTAAGGATATCTTTTAAGATTAGATCTTTGACGTACTAAAGTACAAATTATAAGTAAAATAAATAATACTATTCAATAATTTTGAATTCATAACTAAACCTCACTTGACCTAACCCAACCTAATCTAGAATAGGTTAGGTCAGTTTGTATAGCTGAACTTTATACCTGAAAGTTGAGACGAAAATTTTCTGAATTAAGTATTTACATCGACTTTTTTTCTCATATTGCTTTATTCTTTCAATTTTAAAGATGTTATCCCTTAGATTTCGAATAAAGAAAACGTAATTTTTCTAACACTAACAAGGATAACTAAATATAATTTCAACTGCCTGAGAATCGTGACATATGTAATTATGTATGCATGTGCATTATACTTTCAATAGAGAAATACCCAATTTGAACCTTTCGGACGGGCAATTTAAATCTAGCCCCTTTGTACAAAATATAATTCTTAATGATAGTTTTAATGAGATTAGACTCACTCGCCCATATTAGTGACATTGTTCCGTTTGGTATATTTATGTGTAGATGTCTGTCTTCTCTCAGGATATATATATATATATATATATATATATATATATATATATATATATATATATATATATATATATATATATATATATATATATATATATATATATATTTATATATATATATATATATTTATATATATATATATATATATATATATATATATATATATATATATATATATATATATATATATATATATATATATATATATATTTATATATATATATATATTTATATATATATATATATATATATATATATATATATATATATATATATATATATATATATATATATATATATATATATATATATATTCCAACTGTGACTTTATTCAAAGAAATATTGTTGAATGCTCATTCATTAATTCCTGGTTTTTTTAAACTAGACCCTGTAATTAAAAAATTAAAAGGCTTATTTATAACGAAATTGTCTTGGAATTTCCCGGAAGAAAATCTTATCTATTTGGTTTTATTCACATCCGTCTTTGATATTATTTTTCCATTTTAGGTCCTTTCGTTGTACATGGGCGTGGCATTGCCCTTCTGTTTCACATATACATATATACCACCTTTGTCCCAATTTTTCGTTATTCTTTGATAATGGACTAAACAAGTACGAAAGTACTTGGAATCCGCCTTTCATTTTTCTGTGGGATTTTTTCATATATATATATATATATATATATATATATATATATATATATATATATATATAAACTGTGTATCACGCTTTATTGCAGGTCAATTTGGGGGCTGATATTTTGAATATTAAACATTGTACAATCGTGAAACTTGATCCACTGAAATATCCTAGGTAGGTCGGTACGCAGTTGACATTTCCCTGATACGGTAGTTTGATACTGTTTCGCTTGATTTCATACCTATAACGATCACCCCCGAATGCAATTTAATATTTTGATATTTTCTTTAAAATTGGTTATTATTAAAAGTATTTATTATATTTTAGTTCGGAAATAAATTCCCTCCAAAATGATATATAATACACAATGATGCGATTCCTAATAACAACATGATGATTTTAGGTTAGACTAGACAAGGCCTTGAACGAGTAAAATTACTGTCAAATCATGTAGGTACACAATTATAGAGCATCTTAATTATAAAAGAAATATTTTGAATTATGTACAAAATTATAGCATCTTAATTAGAAAAGAAATATTTTAAGTGTTTAATAAAAAAATAAAAACAAACTAAACTACATAAACTTTTACGGAACCGATTAATTAAAACAATATATAACTGACAAGATGGAGAAAATGGCGGCCAATCTATTTTTTGCCATAACCTCATATTTAGAAATTTGCCCAAATTAAGTAGTACAAATGCTTAGAGCTAAGTAAAAGTAAGCATTTGCGTATTTTTTTTTTAAATAGAAATATTTACAACAAAGCGCCCACAAAATTCGAGGCCAATCAGTTTTATCCAACACGACAACCTTTCCTTTATTAGGCTTACAAATGAATAAATCCTTAAGTTTACGATGGTGACGTAATTCTTTGTTACAAAATATTACAAATTTAACGGATCGAAAGTTTATTGTGGGACAATTTAATTATAAATAATAATAATAAGCATAATAAAATAATAATAATGAAATAAAAATAAATAATAATAATAATAAAATAACAATAAAATAATAATAATAAAGAATAATAATAATAAATAATATAATAATAAAAATAATAATAATATAACAGAAACGAAGCCATGTGGCTGAGAATTGGAGCAGAGCCAAAAAAAACAAAAAAGATCTTTGATTCGTAACAACAAGAAGTAACAACAAGGAAAGAAGGTACCCTAGGAGACCTTACGGTCCATTCAAGGAGGGTACCTTTGGACTAGCAATCGAGCGGGCACATGGCTGCTCAATTGTTTTGCGTCCCTAAACGGCCACTTTTCAAGACCTTGTCTAGTCTTGACTTGAACTGGTCAACAGATTCACTGTTGACAACTTCCACTGGAAGTGCGTTCTACTTACCGCAGATACTGTAGGTGAAAAAATTTCCACACAGATTGCAGTTGTAACGCTTCAGTTCAAGTTTGAAGCCGTGATTGCGCGTTCTGTTTTCACTCAGTGTGAAAATATCCCGGTAGTCAACATTGTCGAACCCTCGAAGTATTTTGAAAACTTCGATGAGCTGACCACGCAGTCTACGGGTTTCCAGCGAGAACAGATTTAATTCCCTTAGTCTATCCTCGTAACTTTTATGTCGGATGGAGGGAATCAGCTTGGTTGCCCTGGCTTGTACGCGTTCCAACCTTGCGATATCCTTTCGAAATGAAGGACTCCAAAATTGTACGGCATACTCCAGGTGCGGCCGAACGAGGGAGTTGTACAGACAAAGTACTATCTCCTTGTTACGGTATCCAAACTGGCGCTTTATGTAGCCTAACATCCTTTGGGCCTTTTTCTCTGCCTCAATGCACTGTTTCGAGAACTTGAGGTCACTAGTGATTGTTACACCCAAGTCCTTCTCAGTGTCAGTGGATTTTAATAGCAGTGCCCTTAAGGATATACTGAGATTGGGGGTTTCTGTGGCCGATATGCATCACTTTGCATTTGTTAACGTTAAAAGGCATTTGCCACGTGTCCGACCACTCCCCAATCTTCCCAAGATCTTCCTGCAGGCGGGCAGTATTTCCATCCTTTGCAACGGCAAATTTGGAAATCTTGGCAACCATGTCACCGTCCATGTCGTTGACGTAGATGATGAATAGTAGTGGTCCCAGGACAGAACCTTGAGGCACCCCGCTGGTAACGGGCACCCACTCAGAAGACTGTCCATTCACCATCACCCGTTGCCATCTGCCACTTAGCCAGTTCCCGATAATCCGTGTCGGATAAAACTGATTATATTACAAAAAATAATAATTTGTTCTCGGATCAGACCAAGTTCACCAAATTACACACTAATCCCTTTAAACTTATTTAAAGCTTCGTGACAAAATTAACAATTTTCTTTTATCTTTCCCAACTAACAACATTTTGAAAGATTATTATCATTCACCTTTTGCTTCTGGTATCAGACCTGGAATTGTATATGGACTTACAAAAGTACATGAGACATCGGCTCCTCTTTGACTTATTCTTTCATTAATAAGCATATCTAATTAGAATTTGGGAAATTTTCTACTTCTTGTGATTGGCCTCAGCAAGAATGAAATCACTTCATGTAATTCATTTCAATTTGTTGATTGCATTTCTCAATTTCTAAATTTAATACTACTTTCGATCCACTTCGACAAGTGGGAAAATCGTTGTTTGCTCAACTTTTGGACTCGTCTGTCAAGGAAAGTGAATTTTTCTATCATGAGGAACTCTCTATTCGGCATGAAAGCATGGCGATGAGTTCTTCCATAGGACCTTCCTTTTCTAATTTTCCTGACCGGCAATCAGCACGCTTGGGTTCGATTACCGTCTAGGAAAATTTAAACTTTTCCACTGGCGTAAATTCTCTCTTCTCATTGAGGATTGCCTGTATTGTGCCGTCCTTTTCTCTCCTTAATTCTTATGTCTTCCAATGTCCCTTTCTCTTACCTTTAAAAACTCTTGTTTCTTGTCTCATTGCTCATTTACGTCAAATTTATCTTCTCTTGTACTATATATACATTACCAAGCATAAAAGAGAACGATTTGACTTTATGAAAATATTTTCAAAAATATGAGTGGGTAAATGAAATTTTCATGTTACATAGAGGCAGGCATTTAGTATATTTTATGAAGATTTCATAAGTTACAATTGTATATTCAATAAAGTATACTAAATAAAGTTAAAAAAAAAAATATTGACACGTGTAAAATAAGAGAACGACTTTTTTCAGGAATATTCTAGAAGTTTCTTTCTTGCCATCATCTGGCAACATTTTGCTCAGTAGGTACGAACTGTATAACCACAAATGTCGTTGTGCTCACTCTGCAGAGCAGAGATGCCTCCACAAGAAAAAAAAGTGACTCCTGAGCTCCGTCAGAAAATTGTTTCCTTGAAGACTTCGGAGGGGGACTCCTACTGCAACTTCAAGAGAGGTAGGAAGGTTCAAGAGTGTGATTTCGCACGTTCTGAAGTTATACAATAAAACAAAAACCATGAATATCTTGCACCGCCCGAGAAGAGAGAGCTATTAGGCACTTTTCTATAAAGGATCCCTTCGAGACTATAGCAGGAATTTCTCAGAAAATTAAGAACAGTAGTGGCAAAGATGTGAGCTGTTTCACAATGTCCCGTCGCTTCAATGCATCTTGTTTAAAAGCTTGTTTTCCATCAACCAAACCAATCATCAGTGAAAAGAACCAGAAGGCGAGGCTAGAATATTCTGAAACTCCTGTTGTTTGGAGGGATGAAGATTGGGAGAGATTTCATTTGAGTGAGCCGGTAGTAACTTGACCAGGCTGAACTTAGTGTTAAATACCGGCTGACGATGGGGTGAAATCGCCTTCGGCCACGTAGGATATTCTCCCAATGTAAACACAAAGCTGGGGGATGGACGTCTTCCAGTCAGGAATTTACAATAACAGATATCCTTCCTCGCTCTCGCATTCTTCCAAATGGTAGGCGAGAGGCAAGATTGACTCAAGGCTTGGAGGGGGGGGGGGTAACCTCCATGGGCAAACACAGCTGCGTTCCGAAAGCCTCTTCGCTTGGTTCTCGGGTCTGTTTCTCTCGTCCTTTGATATCGTGTTAGATAGCCACGTGGGGCTCCTTGACTATATTCTTTCACAATATTGAAGTAATGAATTGGCCTGCTGAGAACCCGTACCTGGACCCAATTGAGAACCTATGGAAGATCATTGGAGACAAAGTTTGAGACCAGTAGCCTACAACTGTGTCGGATTTATGGACGAAAACTGAGCACGAATAGAACTAAATAACATTAAAATTTTACAAGGAACTGCTGAGGTCCTTTGGTCGTCGGTGGGCCGAATAAAATAGTAAACAAAGGCTTTAACACCTCATATTAAGTGTCATCGTTGTCAAATCTTGCTTTGTTTCTAGTGCATTTACTAGCTAAGCAATTATGTGAATGGTCGTCGTCTTATTTTGCACGAGTCAATATTTTATTTATTAAATATATTTCTTGAATATATGATTGCGTCATATAAAATATTCCTCAAATATATTAAATGAATGCCTATGTACCATGGAAATTTCATTTACCTACTCATCATATTTTTGAAAATATTTTAATAAAGGAAAATCGTTCTCTTATACACACACATTTATATATATATATATATATATATATATATATATATATATATATATATATATATATAGTATGTGTGTGTGTTTTTACAATATAACGGCTGTTCTCGTGATTGATAGCAGCGGTAGTTGACAATTACATCCAAATCACAACGTGATGCAATCATTAATTTCCGCTAGGATATTACACGTTTCCTCCCCGGAGTCATTTCGCTCTCTTTGTGTTCATCTGCATTCGAAAAGACTCAGTGGCGCACTCCGGTTGAGGAGAACTTAATTTCAAACTTAAAGAGTCGTATTCTTTCGCTCCACGAATAACCATGAACTGATATGCATCGCAAGTTTCCTATTTCCACCATTCTTCGATACCACACAGCCTTGGCTTTGAGGTCTCTTTTTTGGGGTTAATTTTCATTTTTCGTGAACTTTTTTTCATTCCATTCGTATTGGACAAAGTGGCTGTAAAGACCGAAGACTCACAAATACAGACATGGTAAAAATTATAACCTTACAGCGACGACAAAGGGCCTAGGCTCTGGCCTGGACAACTACGTGACCGCCGGGAAGGCGGGCTTTCCTTTGGTACCTGGGCATAACGGTGTGGTTTAAATCTTTTTTTAGTCTATCTTTTTTTCGTTTTGGCTTTTGGGTGTTTATTTGATTTTTTTAATAGCTTAATAATAGGCTAAGTGTGAGTAGTCACCAAATGAACTTTTTATATTAAAAAAACAATAACAACTAAACGCTGCATTAAATCTACAAACATTGATAAATCTACGCTTGAAAGTAGATGGGTAATGTATTGGATCTTGTAAAGATGAGCCATCCCAAGTATTTTTCAACCAGAATATAACCGAACTTAACCTAATCTAACCTAACCCAGCTTAGGGTAACTTAGGTTGGGTTAAGTTAAGTAGAGTTAGGTTAGGTTTTATTAGCATCTAAAACACAATGAGATGCATCATGTTTACAAGAGCCAATTTATTTCCAAATAGTCTCCTTACTCGATACACTCGTATCAATATCCCCCAAGTAACTCGAAGAATCTATCATTCGGAGGTTTTTGTAGGACAACCGCGATTGAAAAAGTGGCCAGAGAAAATGAGGCCAGTGATCATCTTCCTAATCTTCTCTTTTATTAATAACTTCAATAGGTCTTGTGTCTAAATATCTTCATGACCAGCTCCATCAGTTTAATATAATCATGTAGATAAAAAACAAGGTATGCTGACCAAAAAGTCCCGTGCTCTCACTTATTCTGATTTATGACCGTACGACCTTCAACAAAACTTTCAAAATTCCCAGACTAACTTTGGGAGGACCTTGGTAATTATATCACTCGAAAGAGAATGTAAAACAACATAAGAGTTTCACATTTCGTTATAATCGGCTGAATAGTTACAATGATAATAAAATAAAAGAAGCAAAACGGGAACCGATCGACCGACTGACATAGTGAAATGTAGATTTGCTCTCGACTAGACTCGCACGCGACTAAAAACATACCATACAACCAGACCTTATTCTGCTCATCTCTTCTTTGAAGCGTGGACGGTAGAGTCCGATCGCGAAGATGAAGATGTATTAAAAATAATAATTCATTAGTCAACAATGATTTTGCTACTTGAGTATTAGCTTGTGATTTATACTATATCGAGTATGCTGATTCCGTATCTGTAATCAGAATTGTTCTAGCACGTAAGGTTCCTGAGTTACACGCATACTCTTTAGTTACACATATGGTCAGTGTTGTTTCGGCTACCGTAGTGAGAGGATGTGTTGTGTGTGTTTGATTCCTGCGTTATACTCCTGCTTTATCACGTTGTCAAATTTAGCCATTATAGTAGTGGTGTTGAAACGGTATTTACATACAGTGATTAATTGCATTTTTCTTTCAGATTTATCTCTCAATTAATTTGTAAATGAAATAAGATTATGGAAAAGTATATAACAGGATATATACAAACTAAGTTGAAAACATGAATCGGCGAGGATGTATAAATAGCCCATACAACTGTTTTTTATATCTGTGGAAGATATACTCTAAGCAGCCAGCGGAAAAACTTAGCTAAAAGAGTGAAAGCTGCATACAGTTATTATTTTTGATGTAAAGTTGGTGACCAAGACAAGCCCTGGGCACCTCAAAAATCTTGTACTGTGTGTTATATGGGGCTCAAATAGTGGTTAAATGACAAACGGAAGGGTATGCCTTTTGCTGTACCAATGGTGTGGCGTAAGCCAACAAATCATGTTTTGGATTGCTACTTTTGTATGACAAATATTGTGGGATTCTCAAATAAGAAAAAGTAAAAAATTGTATATCCAGATTGTAAGTCAGCTATAAAACCAGTCCCCCATAATATGAAGAAGCCAATCCCAGTTCCTTCATCAGCTAGTGCAGTTAAAGAAGATGATTCATCGCCTGAAGAGGAGGATAACAATGACGATGAAATGTATGAGGATGATTCTAAGGAAAAGAAGATTCAGTTGATAAATCAAGGAAGATTGAATGATTTGGTGAGGGATTTGTCATTGTCAAAGTAGAACGCAGAACTGTTGGGCTCCAGACTACAGCAATGGAATCTTCTAGAGGATGGTGCAAAAATATTTACTTTCCGTAAACGCCATGAGGCCTTAACTGCATTCTATAAAGAATAAGATGGTGCTTGTTTCTGTACTGATGTTAATGACCTCATGAATCAGCTAGGAAAGAGCATTTACCTGATGAATGGAGACTATTCATCGATGAAAGCACTGCTAGCCTCAAAGCTGTGTTGTTACACAATGGTAACAAAAAACGATCAATTCCTGTCGCACTTATTGTTGGGATGATAGAGACATATGACTCAATGAAATTTATTTTGGAAGGTATTCATTACTCGCATCATAAGTGGAATATCTGTGGTGATCTAAAGGTAATTTCTTTACTTCTTGGACTGCAGCTAGGATATACAAAGAATATGTGCTTCTTATTCCTATGAACAGCCGTGACGATAGGAATCATTATATTGTCAAAATTGGCCTGAAAGAGAAGAACACATAGTTGGCCGATACTATGTGAAGCACATGCCTTTGGTACATCCACAGAAGATATACCTTTCATCACTTCATATCAAATTTGGCCTTATCACGAATTTTGTTTAAGCAATGGCCCATGATTCTGCTGGATTCCAGAATCTCAAAGAGAAATTTGGTGCAAATAAAACCGATGCTAAACTTAAAGCTGGCATTTTTGTAGGGCCGCAGATCAGAGAATTGATACGTGACAGGGAGTTCAGAAATAAACTAACTCCACTTGAATTGGCAACATGAGATTCATTTGTCCATGTAGTGCAGAACTTCCTTGGTAATCATAGGGCTGAAAACTATGAAGAACTAGTGGACAACATGCTAAAGGCCTATCAACGATTGGGGTGTCAGATGTCTCTTAAGATGCATTTCTTGCATTCGCATCTAGATTTCTTTCGATCTTATATGGGCGATATTAGCGACGAACATGGGGAAAGGTTCCACCGAGATATCGCAATGATGGAAAGCAGGTATCAAGTCCGCTTCACGAAGACATGATGGGTGACTACTGCTGGTTCCTACAATGGGAGGATCCTATATCCACGTTCAAACGCAAGGGCAAGAGTCTCGGACATCTTTGAGGAAAGTTACAGTTAGGTGAGTACTACCTCTTTTATATGTAATACATAGCTTGTCTAAGTCTGCAAAAGGATGTACATAATGTGAAATAGGGTGCCCCGATTCCAAACCTTTGCCCACAAACGTCACATTCTTCTCAAACTCGTAATAATTATATCATTAATTGATCCAAGGTGACAAAGTGAGCCATAGAGCCTAGTTGCATAACTCAGGAACCTTACGTGCTAGGACAAATCTAAGCACATATTTGGAATCAGCGCACCAATATTAGTTAAGTACAACAACATTTACTCACGGAGCAGAAACAAAGTTAAAATTTGTTGGGTAGTGATATAATTGGCGTTTTCATCTCTCCTCGGTTGCGCCGAGTGGAGGGTCGTAAGGGGCTTCGGTGCTCTTACTTTTGTAGAATCGTTCTCCTTCTATTTTTCCTTTTCCTCTTTCTTCTTCATTTTTTATTTTTCGTCTTCTTCTCTTCTTTTTTTCTTTCTCTTCTTGTTCTTGCTCGTCTACTCCTTTTCTTTTCATTTTCTTCTTCTGTTTCCTCTTCTTCTTTTTCTTCTTCTCCTCCTCCTTCTTCTTCTTATTCGTCTTCTTCTTTTTCTTCTCCTTCTTCTTCGTCTTCTTCTTTTTCTTCTCCACCTTCTTCTTCTTCCTCTCCATTTTCTTCTTCTTCTTCTTCTTCTTCACTCGTCCCACCGACTCTCTACTGAAAAGACGTGCTCGCTCTGTCCTCCCGCTAATTTCACTGTGCTCAGAATTTATCGTGCCTCTGCTACTGAATACTTTTATATATATCTACTGTGCCTATTCAATATTCGTCGCCGTATTATAAAGTTCGATCCTTCAATAACCGTATACAGTATATTAGCTTGTGCAGCTTGTTTTCTAAATTAGTGTGAATTAAAAAAAAAAACCCCGACAATGCCCGTTATAAAGATCGAATGCTCAAGGTGCGCTGCTTCATTTAATAAGGAAATTTACGTTCCCTCGAACCTTGAGCAAATTAGAATATGTCGATTTTGTATGTTGAACGAAGCGTTTGAACGCAAGTTGTCAAGTGCGATCAGCGAGATCAAACTTGAATTAAATACCGCTGCAAGGGATGTGATCTCGACTAACCGTAAAGTCGATGACTTAAATTCCAAACTAGATTCTGCTATTCACGACATGCGCGGGAGGGAAAATAGTAATAGAGATAGGTGGCCTGCAAATTCGAATCATCAGGTAATTGTTGACGAGCAACAACGAATTTTAAACTCGTTTAGGCCTCAGGATTCGCAATTTCGAAGTGTTAGAAATGGGGCTAGACCAACGAGGGATCAGAACTTCGTTTTACCCTGTTCGAACCCTTTCGCGTTGCTAACTCCTATCGAGGGGGAAGAGGAAACCGTTTTAATGGGGGACTCCTTAATTAGAAGGCAGGATCAGGAGTTTGCTGCGCGTAACCCTTCTAAGCGTAAGCGCTTTTGCTATCCCGGTGGCCGCATTAACAACGTGGCCGCCGAGATCGAGAAATTGGAAGATACGCGTGGTGAACGAACGATCATCACGATGGTAGGGGGCAACGACGTCCATAGGTATGACAGCACCCCGGAAGATATAGTTTATCGTGCCAGAACCATGATAGATACGGCGAAATCCAAAGCAACCAACGTGGGAATTATTGGTGTTCTCCCCCGACTTAAATCCACGTTGCGCCTCCAATCTAGAGCGATCTATACTAACGAATGTCTTAAGCGGTTGTGTCGAGAAACTGGTGTTAGCTTTTTTAACGTATGGGATTCATTCCAGGACCAACCGTCACTTTTCCAAAAGGACGGAATTCACCTAAGCGATGTGGGTAATAGTCGGCTGGGTAGGATCTTAGACGAGTCCGTACGTAGCATTTTAGGTAGGAGAGTTGCGCGGCCACGTGATGCCGATGCGCCGGTCCGGCCCACGCGTGAAGGGGGCACTATCGACGGGGTGCAGGGAAACGGAACGGATCTGAGTGTTATAGAAGAGTTAACGTAAAGCGCAAACTGAGATGCATATATGCGAATGTTCGTAGCATAAAAAATAAAATTGCCGAAATAAAAGCCGTTATTCTAGAGGGTGATTTCGACCTCGTATTCCTAAGTGAAACATGGTTAGACACTCATACGGGGATCAGTGTTTGCGAGTTCGATATAGCGGGGTACAAAATTCATTACAGAAATAGACAAACCGGTAGAGGAGGGGGCGTATTAATGTACATAAAAGAGGATCTAAACGCCATAACGATGGACTCGTCTAAGGATGATATGCGAAGTGATGCTTTATTAGTCCAGCTAAGTTTAGATGCTATAAATAAAATTAACTTAGTCGTGGTTTATCGTCCGCCTTGCCAATTGGAAAGAGAAGATGCTGCACTCTTCGATACGCTTACGTCTTGGATTAGAAAAGGGACCACATTAGTCTGCGGCGATTTTAATTTACCTAATGTTAACTTTAGCAACCTTACTTCTGATAAACCGGGTGAGAGGCTATTAAACTTTATGTTGGAGAATTTTCTCGTACAAAAAGTGGAAGAGCCTACTCGTGATAGCAATATTCTTGATTTAATCATGGCAACCGATGAGTCATTGTTAGAAAACGTACGTGTGGGTGAACATTTAGCTTCCAGCGACCATAATGCGATTAGATTCGATCTAAACACCTGCGTAGAAGTTAGAATGAGCTCGCAGCTCATCCCTCGTTTTGGTAGCTGTGATTTCGATATTTTTCGCGAAAGGATTAAGGATATAGACTGGGGAATACGATTCGAGAACAGGTCGGTAGGAGAGATGTACGCAGAACTTCGATGTACGCTGCTTCGTGTGAATTCTGATTTGGTTAAGTATGTGCGTAAGAGCGGGAAGTCGGTGAGAGCTCCGTGGCTTAGTCCGTTAATACTACGCTTAATCCGGGACCGAAATAGAAAATTTAAAATTCATAAAAACAATGGGTCAGTTATAAGCCGGCAAAATTACATAGATTCTCGTAGGGAAGTTAAACGTGCGGTCAGAGATGCGAAGAGGAAGTATGAAATAAACCTCGCTAAGGATTCAAAGAATGAACCGAAACGGTTTTATGGGTACGTAAATAATAGGAAACCCGTAAAAGGATCGATAGGGCCGATCAAAGATAAGGATGGTCGTTTGACTGAACTTCCGACAGAAATGTCTAAAATTTTAAATGAGCATTTTACGAGCGTGTTTACTGTGGAAGATTCTTCCGAATTGGAATCGTTAATTGGGGAAGTTCGTGGTGCTGATAAATGCATATCCGATGTAAGTATAAAGGACGAGGAAATTCTTAAATTTATTAAGCTAATGAAAAAGTCGAAATCTCCGGGCCCCGATGGGGTATATCCAATTCATTTAAAGGAGCTTCAAAATGAACTCGTTAAGCCATTGCGTGAAATTTTCAATCGCTCATTAGAGGATGGCGTAGTTCCGTTGGATTTCAAGCGAGCAAACGTTACACCTATATTTAAGAAGGGGAATAGATTTGAAGCAACGAATTTTCGGCCTATTAGTCTAACTTCGGTAGTTGGGAAGCTTTTAGAATCTGTAATTAAAGATAGAATAGTGAGCCACCTCGAGGCAAATAAGCTGATTAACGATACCCAGCATGGATTTAGGCGTGCGAGATCGTGCTTGACTAACTTGCTCGAATTCTTCCACAAAATGATTTGCGTGTACGATGAAAGCAAAGCTGTAGACGTAATATATTTAGACTTTAAAAAGGCGTTCGACACCGTCCCCCACCAAAGGTTATTAATGAAAGTTAAAGCGATTGGGGTGACTGGTAAGATTTTAAACTGGATTAGAAATTGGCTGAAAGATCGCTCGCAGCGGGTAGTAATAAATGGGGAATGTTCAGATTGGGCCAGCGTTAGTAGTGGGGTACCGCAGGGCTCTATTTTAGGCCCTTTATTGTTTTTAATTTATATTAACGATTTAGATAAAGGCATACTTAGTCGGATTTCGAAATTTGCGGACGACACGAAGCTGGGTAATCGTGCCTATGTAAGATCGGATGTCGATAAATTGCAGGGGGACCTAAACTCGATTGCCAATTGGGCGGACAAGTGGCAAATGGAATTTAATTTAAGCAAATGCAAGGTAATGCACTTGGGTTGCCATAATTTAAGAGTAGATTATACCATGAAAGGCCAAGTCCTCGACGCGGTTAAATTAGAAAAAAACTTGGGAGTATTAGTCTCAGACGATTTTAAATTCTCGAAGCAATGCGCGGATGCGTGTAAAAAAGCAAATCGCGTTTTGGGTTATATCGCGCGCAATTTCATCTTCAAATCTAAGGATGTAATTTTACCTTTATATAAATCCCTTGTGCGGCCACTTCTCGAATACGCTGTTCAATTTTGGGCTCCATATTTAATGAAAGATATTGCGCAATTAGAAAGAGTGCAGCGTAGGGCTACGAAATTAATTCCAGAGCTGAGGAATAGATCATACGAGGAAAGGCTCAGGGCTTTAGATTTGCCATCGCTAGAAAGCAGAAGATTACGTGGCCAGCTAATAGAAGTATTTAAAATACTAAAGGGTTTCTCAAACGTGGACTTTCGCAATCTGTTCGAACTGGATCATAGGGGAAATACTCGTCAGCACGGGTTAAAATTAGTGAACAAGCGTTTTAACACTAGTATAGCCCAAAACTATTTTACATTTAAAGTTACTCAAAATTGGAATCGGCTGCCCACCCACGTAGTAGATAGCACTTCGGTTAATATGTTAAAAAATCGTCTCGACGTGCATTTGAATAGTTTAAATATAACGTAGTTGAGCACTGTGAATTTAAACGTCCTTGCAGAGAGAGAGTTTGGAGCGGAGGTTTAAGGATATGAAATTATGATGACTAAAAATGATGCCGGCGATTCTCTGCATGTGTAGCTTAGATGTCCCATTTCTTTTCCGCCTATCCTATAAGTAGTCTCTATCCCTAAATTAGCTTTTCACCACTAGCAGTCGAGTGGCTGCGGAAGATGAGAAGAAAAACTTTCTATCTCCCCCGACCCCTAGTTTGATTAGTTAAAATTGCACGATAATGTACACATGTAGATAAGTGTGTACAGTAGATAGTATTAAAAAAAAAAAAAATAGCATGTTAGAGATACACTCGTAGATAAGGGTGTATCGTAGTTTTTGATTTAGTGTAGCGGACTAGCCTCGAGCGGACCTTAGGGTCTTTGCTGGTCCTAGATTCTGTAGTTCTGTAGTTCTTCTTCTTCTCTATTAATTCCAGAGCTGAGGAATCGATCATACGAGGAAAGGCTCAGGGCTTTAGATTTGCCATCGCTAGAACGCAGAAGATTACGTGGCCAGCTAATAGAAGTATTTAAAATACTAAAGGGTTTCTCAAACGTTGACTTTCGCAATCTGTTCGAACTGGATCATAGGGGAAATACTCGTCAGCACGGGTTAAAATTAGTGAACAAGCGTTTTAACACTAGTATAGCCCAAAACTATTTTACATTTAAAGTTACTCAAAATTGGAATCGGCTGCCCACCCACGTAGTAGATAGCACTTCGGTTAATATGTTAAAAAATCGTCTCGACGTGCATTTGAATAGTTTAAATATAACGTAGTTGAGCACTGTGAATTTAAACGTCCTTGCAGAGAGAGAGTTTGGAGCGGAGGTTTAAGGATATGAAATTATGATGACTAAAAATGATGCCGGCGATTCTCTGCATGTGTAGCTTAGATGTCCCATTTCTATCGTATCGTATACGTGTATAGAAAGAACAGAGAGGGACTGCTGTAACACGGCAGTCGGGTAGTCAGAGAGGAGCGTTGCGGAAAATAATTAAGAAAGGGACAGCGAGAATAGATAGGTCGGTGGCTATACACCGAAGCGAGGTGTTGTAGTGAGGGTGTGGGTTATGAGGTACTTGACTGGGCGAGGGATGGGGGCAAGTCAGGGGGGGAGGCTGACAGTCCATCCGGAAACGCGTTATTCATGATGCCTTATTGGGTTATGCGAAGAATGGTACGGGTGGCAGGTGTTCGTGGGCCGCGGGATATCGCGGCGCCATCGCGTACCTTCTTACATGTAGCGAGGTGTAAAGTGGGTCTGTTGTGAGTTTTTCAAGTTGTTTGGTAAGTCTGGTGTGAGCGTAGGTGTTGAGAGGAGTTAGTTTGTTGTTGTTGTGTAGTGCGTCCATTCTCGAGTACAGCGGCGAACGGCAAGCGCGCTTCAGAGCAGAGTTCTGAATGCGCTGAGCCTTTCGCTTCCAGGTGTCGCTCGAGGCTACGAGTGACAGTGGAACGTACGTGAGAATGGGATGCACGAGTGCTTTATATAGGTGTAGTTTTAGTTTCTTGCTCGCTGAGTAGAACCTACCCAGCGATGTGTTTGTACGTGAGGCTCTTGCTTGTATTATGTAGGTTGAACCTGAGGGATTTGTCGAATGTTACCCCCAGGATTTTGGTGCGCTGTGTATATGCGAGCCTTGTTGGGTTTTGGTGGATCATGTTTGGTGTGTGTGAGTAGATTTGTAGGTTGTGCATGAAGTGATCTCTAGCGCCGTAGAGTGTCATCTGTGTCTTCTGAGGATTCGTGGCAATCAGCCATTTGTCCTCGTAGTCTGTCTTCTCGTCAAGTATTCTTTGTGCATGGAGCGCGATTACTTCGGGGGCCCGACCGCTGACGAGAATGGTCTCGTCGTCGGCGTAGGCCACTATGTAGGTGTGAACGCAGTTTTCTGGTGGGCGTGGGGTGTCGTTTGTGAACATGATGTAGAGTGTGGGTGCCAGAACGCTTCCTTGGGGAACGCCTGAGCGTGGTGTGAAGGGTCTTGATAGGGTGTTGTTATATCTTATGTGGCATCGCCGTCCAGTGAGGTAGTGTGAGAGGAGCCTTCTGGTGCAGAGAGGTAACTCCGTGTTGTTGGCGAGTTTCCAACGGAGTCCCTCGTGCCACACCTTGTCAAAGGCCTTCTCCACGTCCTTACTGACGGAGAGAGTCTTTTGGTGTATCTGTCGTTTCTTTTGTATTCTGTCGTGTACGATGGTCACGGCCGCCTGAGTGGACCTGCCTCTCCTGAACCCGTATTGATGGGGGGAGAACCAGTCCCTCTCTTCCAGGAACTCCCGTAGGCGGCAGTTGACCATTCGTTCGAGTATTTTGCCTAGGTGCTCTAATAGAGCAATAGGCCTGTAATTGTTTGGGTGTTTTGGGTCTTTGTGTTGTTTATGAAGGAGTATATTGTGAGAGACTTTGAATATTTTGGGAAAGTGGCCTGAGGCTAGAGAGGCATTGAATAGGTGTGTGAGTGTGGGGTATATGTCTGCGGGGAGGTTATGTATCAGTGTGGCCGGTAGGCCGGAGGGGCCGGGGGCGCGTTTTGGTGTCGATTTTATGTAGTGTTTTGTTTCCTCGACGGTGATTGGAGTGGTAAGTGTAGACGTGTAGTCGAGCACCTCCATGCGTATCAGGGGGGCAGGCCTCAGCTCGTGAGCATGAGTCCGGCACCATTCCTGAATGTCTTGGAAGTGCTCCTGCGCATGTGGTTTCGGTGGGTTGTGGATGTGTACTGTGTCCCAGTGGGACCTGAATGCGTCGAGGATGTCGTTGTTGTCTGTGAGTGTGTGGTTGTTTATTTTTAGTGTTATTGGTTTGTGTGGTTCCGTACCCAGCATCCTTTTCACGTGCCGCCAGAAGAAGGAAGGGTCCATGCAGCGGGTGTCGTCCGCAATGCGGACGACCTCACGCCACTGCCGGTTCCTATCTAGCTGCACGCATTGAAGGATGTGGGCACGTAGCTGGTTGATGTTCTGTTGTCGTGGGCCTCTGGTGTAGTGGTTGTTGTACTGTGTGATAAGTCTCTGTGTGTGTATTGAAAAGGTGAAGTGTTTTAGGCAGGTGTAGTTTTTGTGTGGTGAGTGTAGGTTACGTGCGGTGGTGATGGTGTCTAACAGTGAGCACCAGTGGTGGTCTATTTGTCCTGGATTGGTGTTCTCCAGGTCGAGGTTGTGTGGTGTGTTTGTGGATATGTGGCTTCTAAATTCAGCCCAGTTTGTATTCTTGTAGTCGTATAGAGGTGATGTGGGGATGAGTATGGGGGATGTGGATATGAGAAGGCATATCGGTATGTGGTCTGATAGTACGTGGGGACCGGGTGCAATGTGTGTGTAGAAACGTGTGGCATGGTCGTTACGAAAGACCACATCCGGGGATGTGGTGCCTCCGTGCGTGCCAAAGAACGTGGGGAAGGCAGGGCCGATGTGCTCGCAGCGGTGACGCTGCAAGGCACCGGCCAATTAACTGCCCGCATCGTTCGTGTTGTTAGAAAGGAGTGTCGGGTGAAAAGCGTTGAGGTCCCCCGCGAAGAAGATGGGTAGATTGTGGTTGGAAAGGGCCCGGAGTGGGACTTCTAAGTTTAGTTGTAATCGTGGTGGTCTGTAATGGGTGGCCACTATTATGGGACCAGAGGTTGTGTCGATTTTGCAGGCTAGAAAGGAGGTGTCGCGTGTGTTGACGAGGGAGTGGTGTATGTTGCGCTTTACTAGGATTGCAGATCCTAGGTGCCGCGCCTGTGGGGATAAGTATGTGTGGTAGCCTGCAATGCGGAGTTTGTTGTTGGGAGGGTGTAAGCTGGTGGAGTTTAGTAGTATGATGTCGGGTCTTTGTGTGTTGAGTACCCAGTTGGCGACCGTATGACGAATACCGTGCCAACTGCGTACGTTTAGTTGTATAACACTAGTGCGACCTATTGTCGTGGTCTAAGTGCGCGGGAGGCTGATTTGCCAGGAATCGTCCCTTTCTCCTTGGTCATAGCCCAGGAGGCGTGAGGGGCGAGTACCTTGACACGTGTAGATGTTTGTTTGTGGGGCCCCATTTCTTTTCCGCCTATCCTATAAGTAGTCTCTATCCCTAAATTAGCTTTTCACCACTAGCAGTCGAGTGGCTGCGGAAGATGAGAAGAAAAACTTTCTATCTCCCCCGACCCCTAGTTTGATTAGTTAAAATTGCACGATAATGTACACATGTAGATAAGTGTGTACAGTAGATAGTATTAAAAAAAAAAAAAAAAAAATAGCATGTTAGAGATACACTCGTAGATAAGGGTGTATCGTAGTTTTTGATTTAGTGTAGCGGACTAGCCTCGAGCGGACCTTAGGGTCTTTGCTGGTCCTAGATTCTGTAGTTCTGTAGTTCTGTAGTTCTTCTTCTTCTTCTTCTTCTTCTTCTTCTTTTTCTTCTTCTTCTTCTTCTTCCTCTTCTTCTTCTTCTTCTTATTCTGCTTCTTCTTATTCTGCTTCTTCTTCTTCTTCTTCCTCTTCTTCTTCTTCTTCTTCTTCTTCTTCTTCTTGGGCAACCGTGCCTACGATGGGCAACCGTGCCTACGTAAGATCGGATGTAGAAAAATTACAAAAGGACCTAAACTTGATTGTCAGATGGGCGGATAAGTGGCAAATGCAGTTTAATTTAAGTAAATGTAAGGTGATGCATTTGGGTTGCCATAATTTGAGGGTAGAGTATACAATGAAAGGCCAGGTCCTCAAAGTGGTTAAATTGGAAAAAGACCTGGGAGTTTTAGTCTCGGATGACTTCAAAGTCACGAAACAATGCGCGGATGCATGTAAAAAAGCAAATCGTGTGCTGGGTTATATCGCGCGTAATTTCACGTTCAAATCCAAAGAGATAATTTTACCATTGTATAAATCACTTGTGCGTCCACTGCTCGAATATGCGGTTCAATTTTGGGCTCCATACTTAAACAAAGATATCGCGCAATTAGAAAGAGTGCAGCGTAGGGCTACAAAATTAATTCCCGAGCTGAGAAACAGGCCCTATGAGGAAAGACTCAGGGCATTAGATTTGCCATCTCTCGAAGGCAGAAGATTACGTGGCCAGCTAATTGAAGTATTTAAAATATTGAAAGGATTTTCAAACGTTGATTATAGGAATTTGTTCGAATTGGATCATAGGGGAAATACTCGGCAACACGGATTAAAATTAGTGAACAAGCGATTTAACACTAGTATAGCCCAAAACTATTTTACGTTTAAAATTACTCAAATTTGGAATAGGCTACCCACCCACGTAGTGGATAGTAGGTCGGTAAATATGTTTAAAAACCGTCTCGACGCGCACTTAAATAGTATAAATATAACGTAGTCTGAGCACAGTAAATAATAAAGTCTTTGCAAAAGGAGTTTGGAGCGGAGGAACAACGAGAGTAAAAATGATGCCAGCGATTTCTCTTGCATGTGTAGTTTAGATATCCATTTTCTTTTCCGCCTATCCTATAACTAGATTTTCACCACTAGCAGTCGAGGGCTGCGGAAGTTGAGAAGAAAAACTTTCTATCACCCCCCCCTAGGTTGAAGTAGTTAATATGCCTGAAATTGTACATATGTAGATAAGTGTGTACAGTAGATTATATATTTAAAAAAAAAAAAAAAAATATAGCATGTTAGAGATACACTCGTAGATAAGTGTGTATCGTAGTTTCGGATGTAGTGTAGCGGACTAGCCTCGAGCGGACCTTAGGGTCCTTGTTGGTCCTAGATTCTGTAGTTCTGTAGTTCTGTAGTTCTTCTTCTTCTTCTTCTTGTCTTCCTTCTTCCTCTCCATCTTCTTCCTCTCCTTCTTCTGCTTCTTCTTCTTCTCTTCCTTCTTTCCTCTCCATCTTCTTCTTCCTCTCCTTCTTTTTCTTCTCTTCCTTCTTCTTCTTCTTCTCATCTTCTCCCTCAATTCAATCAAATCCGTTCTTGCAAGTCACACTTCATGGCTCCAGTCCTTCATAGAGAAGATGGGTCTTCAAGCTACCCTTTTACGCCACAAGGGAGGTGCGGGGGGTAGAAGGCAGATCATTCCACATTCTAAGAGCAAATATGAGGAAGGCACAATCACCCTTGAAGCACATACGACTACAAGGAACCAACAAGGAGAGATAAGGAAATTGGTGAAGTTGAAGGAAGTGAAAAATGCGTGGAAGACAGAGCTGCAAATACTCCTGTATGTATTGGGGTGGGGTGGGAACGCATTTACCTGTGTTATGGCAGATAGGGAACTCATTTACAGGCGTTGGAGTGGGAGTGGACGCTCCTGCGGGTGTTGTAGTTAGGAAGCCAGGAATCCTTCAGATGCCAGCTGCATCGTGATTCCCATGCAACATATGACATACCCCTGTAGGGAGTAGTAATAGAGATTAAAGTTGGGGGCATTAGAATGGAAAAGAGGTGGGGGATAAAGCAGATATGTTAAATATCCCCATCTACTCCCCGCCTGGACAAGAGACGAATGGACGAAAGCTGGTCGGCGAATATCGTACAAATATGAACGGCTGCCAAGAAAGTAGAGATAAATATGGAAATTGGAGGAGTCCAGAAGGAAAAAACAATGCCAGGTACTTTCAATCTTCTTTTTTTTTAGACTACAGGGTACATTGGGACCGGGGAGGCGACCGCTCCTCCACATGGCGGATGCAACAACGACACACAAGCAGTAAAGGGCAGAGCCGAAACGTAGGGCTCTCGAACACGGGGTTAAGATCAGCGAAGAAGACAAGTAGGAAAGGATTGCGGGGCGTTTAAGAGCATATAGGTAAGAAGGTGATTCTATATCGAATGGGTATCGAGTGCAGTTCATAGCGATCAGAGAAAAACAGGGGTTGTGAAGAGGTTGCAGAGGCTGGAGAGTGGGAGGGACGAAAGGAGGCATGGCAATCTCATAACTAGTGTGATCCAGCCGGGGATGGGGGCGGATGTGACTAAGATTACGGGAAGAGCGGATGTGGCTAAGATTACGGGAAGAGCGGATGTGGCTAAGATTACGAGAAGAGCGGATGCGGCTAAGATTACGGGAAGAGCGGATGCGGCTAAGATTACGGGAAGAGCGGATGCGGCTAAGATTACGGGAAGAGCGGATGTGGCTAAGATTACGGGAAGAGCGGATGTGGCTAAGATTACGGGAAGAGCGGATGCGCTAAGATTACGGGAAGAGCGGATGCGGCTAAGATTACGGGAAGAGCGGATGCGGCTAAGATTACGGGAAGAGCGGATGCGGCTAAGATTACGGGAAGAGCGGATGCGCTAAGATTACCGGAAGAGCGGATGCGGCTAAGATTACGGGAAGAGCGGATGCGGCTAAGATCAAGGGGAACTCAGAAAGAATTTCGATATATTAACACACGAGCTTTAACTGATAAATGCCTATCAAAAGTGACTCGCAGATTCTTAACAGGTGGTGAAAAGGCAACCGGGGAGCCACCAAGGTTAAACAAAAATGAACCCTAGTGTTTCTGCGATCCGCAACCGAACAAGTATTCACTAGTAACAATTCAGTTTTGTCATGATTGATTACAGAAGGTGAACTTGGTCATTCACATAAAAAAAAAAAAAAAATTTAAAGGACGCAGGAAGTAATAATAATAAAAAATGATTCCAGGCATAGAGCAACTACATAAATAATTTCCCCATGCTTTTCGATCTTCTTCACTAGTGTTTCTTTTTCATCCTCAACAATGGGGAGGGGGCTGAGGGGCCTTTTAGAATCTTTCCTATTTCGTGAGACAGATTTGTGATTAGTTACGCAAACACAAGCTGTTTGAATTTTTAGTACCCTTGTATATAAGTGTGCCCCAGTAGTCGTAGACGTAAATTATTATTATTATTATTATTATTATTATTATTATTATTGGCACAGGTAGATTGGCTGGGGTGGTAGAGAGAAGAGACTGGGGAATGGTTTTTGTTATCAGAATGGATTCGGAAAGTGTGAACTACACAAACGGATGCAAAAATGGGGCAGCAGGAGTGAATGGCATGGGTACATAAGTGAGAGTGAATTTCATTTTATGGAGTAAAGTTTTTAAATTTAATTAATTTAAATTTTTAACATAACCAAGTAAATAATAATAATAATTATTATTATTACTACTTAAATATTACCGTCATTTTTGACGGTATGGCTACACTACTATTATAATAAATTGCATAACTCATCGAAACATGGAGATAATTCCAAACCAGTACCTCTGTAAAAATAAATAGATAAAAATAGAAAAATGTCGGACAGTTCTTATTTAAATACCATCACATATTTTTCTCACCTGTAAAATACAGGTGATGATGTACATCAAATAGGGGGTCACGCATTTATGTATGCGTGACAGAACCGCCTTTGTCGAAATTAATCTGGTGAATTTGGAGATGAGTGTCGAGGCTTTTATTTCTTGCTTTCGAAGAGAAAAGGAACAGCGTCACTTTCTCCGAGAACGCTTCTTTCTCCCGATGCAATTTACATTTGAAACTATTTCCGACTTTGTATCTCAAACTTTTATGAACGCGATGCAAGATGTCTTTTTACATATTTTCTTGGAATATACCTCGAATAAAGTTTAACTTATTTCAAGGCAAGGTTTTAAAGCGTTTTCAAATTTATATATATATATATATATATATATATATATATATATATATATATATATATATATATATATATATATATATATATATGTTGTGCTCATGAACGACGGCCGGATCCCCAAAGACCTTCTGTGCGGCGAGCTTACGCAAGGAAACAGCCCACAGGAAGACCAAAACTGCGCTACGAAGGCATTTCTAAAAAAACACCTGACGGCCCTGAACATCGACACAAATTCTTAGGAAGGCTCAGCCTCAGAGAGAAGGACCTGGAGGCAAGTGATATGCAAAGGTCTATCCAACTTTGAAGAGACACTGGTCCAACAGAATGAATCAGAGAAACAGAAAATAAAGGCTTCCAACCAGACAAATAGACTTTCATCATCATTCATCTGTTTGTGGTGCCAGAGGGACTGCCATACCCGCATCAGACTGGCAGCCATCCTCGACGCTGTTCCCAACCTGGATTGACATCCTAGAATGCAGATCCATAGTCTTTCTAGACTGAGAGATGCCTACTATATATATATATATATATATATATATATATATATATATATATATATATATATATATATAAATATATAAATATATATATATATATATATATATATATATATATATATATATATATATATATATATATATATATATATATATATATATATGTATATATATATATATATATATATATATATATATATGGCTTCTAGTTTAGAGATAATTAGAATGCCTAGACCCCTAAGCTAAGAAAATGGTGTTTGTTTTCCACTTGAACTGTATGAAGGACAACGTGGCATGTTTGATCCTACAAAACGGCGTGGAAGCCGACCCCATATCCGGACTTAAGGCTATCCTTTTACACTAGAACGGATCCAGTGGGACAGGAAGTGTACTCCACAAATATCGCATGCAATACTTCCGGTACTTTAGAGGCTTTAAAAACAAACGCAGCGACAAATTGTCAATGGTCGTAACCTCCAGGCTGTCGATTTGGGCAGAACCAGAAGTGACCGACCAAAGAGCTACATCGAGCTCTCGAAAGTGTTTCCTAGCCCTAAACTCGAAGAGATTATGTTATGGTTGGCGTCTCTCGGAGGCATAGGTACCGTCGAAATCGGCAGCAGAGGTAATGATAGCCGTTAGCGACTGAGGGAGACGTCGGGCTCGCGCGAATAAGTACCTTATGCAGTGGTTACGGTGCAAGGTAGTGGCATCTCTTCTGCATCAACAAGCAGGGTCTGAATAGCGGATGTGCGGACGGCACCGGTCGCTAGGCAGGGACCGGTGTGATGGATCGAGTCTACCTTCAACAATTCACGGTCGGTTTCGAATGCGTAAAATTCGAATCCCTAGTCAACTTTGAGCGAACAAAGAAACGATAAAATAAGGCGATGACCCTTTCAGTACCCCGAGTCCTGAACATTACGAGCGAACAATGTCCATGGCGGGGGTACAAAAGAACCTAAGGCTGCACATATGGTCGTCATAAGATAAGCTCCAGTCGAAAGTAAAAACAAGGAACCAGTACGAATTTACCACTTCCAGACGAATCCCGTTTAGCACCAAGTCCGGGTCGGGGTGGAGCCACGGTTGGCGGTAGAAGTGCACCACCTTAGTTTTGGCCAGAGAAAATCGAAGCCTTTGCGATTCAGCATAGTGAAAGATGCGGTTCACTGGCTGTTAGATTCAACGCTCTAAAGATATATAGGCGTTATCAAAAGAGATGGAAAGGTTTCCTACGTAGAGCCATCACATAAGTTATTCCCTCGAGTCTGTGAAGATATCTTCTGTCAAGATCCTGTTGAACAAATCTAACAAAAATGTCATGCCTCGCTCAACTAGGTTTAGGAATCATAGCATACAGGACATCATCCGGATCAGGGGGATGTCCGCACATGAAGCGAGCACAGAACGCAACTCTCCTAGCCTAAACGTGTCGTTGAAGGGTATTCCTCTTTGAAGGTAAAGTCCAGTCGGCGGCCTTCAACGACATGCATTGAATGATGGTGGGCAGCATCTTGGCTAGAGAGTGTGAAGAAAGCGGTCGCGAAAGACTTCGCCAAGGACGTGTGGTTCGAGTTTGCGTGCCCGTTTTCTTCGAGAACGAGAAGAGGTTATCCTGCGAGAATTTGTCCAGAATCCTTTTTAATAGCTTCTACACCTCTGCAAGAAATAGAAAATCTATTAAATGAACGTGGAAGCGGTCTTGGTTGTACGAGTGGAAGGCCATAGAAGGAGGGTGCCAGTTTAACGTTTCAGGGATAAGGTGTCCCAGGTTGAATAGGACGCGATAGAACCAAATCCTTAGCTTCGAAAAAATAGTCACCCTGCAGCCTGAACGGCCATGACCTACTTCTCCATGAGATACATGCCACGCAATTTAAACACTTGGCCGTGCACAATAAGGGTGTATCGTGTACGGTTTTAGAGCAATTCATACAGACTTTGAGTAGAATCAACTTTGCACTGCTACATGAACGATTTGTGTAGTGAAGCGGTGTCAGTACTAACTAACACATTCGCGACAGTGGCAGGAATACCTTGATGGTATAATCATATCAACCGGCACGCGCCGACTCAGGAAACCTGTCACGGTCGAACGTGATGAAGAGTGAAGCGGCCTCATCCCCTGTTTTCTCATCACACATTCGATCTTGACTGCTTCTTGGCCGGTAAGCTAGTCGATGAGTTTTTCTAAGGGGTAGTCCATGAGTTCCCACTAATAAACCACCCCTTTTACGAATTACATGTTAGAATGCGGTGTCACATGAACAGGCGATTCATTGAGTGTCCGAAGATCATCTATAATGGCCCCCTCGGAAGGGTCCACCGCATTCGCCAGAAGGCTCTCGTCCGAGAAACGGGTGACTTTTGGCTATCTACCAATAAACCTAGTTAAATCCACTCTCTGAAGGAATATGTGGATTTGGCCAACATGCTACATGTGGTGGACTAGGTGGAATATATCACCAGGAAGCGTTTGAAATCATTGGGCTAAAAAATGACAGGCAGTGTCTCGATGAGGGATCCGAAGTCATCGAGACTCCACGCACCTTATCTGAAACTTTTGTATCTTTAGTCTGGGTCTCCCCCCCCCCCATCCAAGGCGATACGGGTCTTTTCGTGCTGGTCTTGCTCTGGTATCCTGCCGAAACCGCACGGGCTCCGTACCTCCCCGGAGCCCCACCCCCGGAAGGAGAGGAATCCTTTATTCTCTTGGTATTCTCCTTATTCTAATTCTTTTTAGGATAGGAGAGCGAAGGGTAAACCGTCTTCTCAACACCCCAAGAAGAGGACTCAATGGCAGACGATCCAGCTTCAGCCATGTCTTTCTCCAAAATGGAGAAGTCCATAGCTGGCAACGGGCCAGCACTGGGAAAGGGGGATCTTCCTCTCCTTGTGTATTTTAGGGGCCCGTGCCGCCTCAGGATTTTTTAGTGAGGCGAACTTTGGCTCTGGAGTCTTTCCACCGACAGTTGCGGTATTTCGGGATCATTCCCAACTCTGGAGGGGCCTCCAAGTTGCCATCCCCCAAGGTGCCGGGTATCTCGACCCAGGAATCATTTTTCCTATAGCACGCCAAAAAACTAATTGAGGCCGAGATGCGACTTCCATTGAGAAAGATGGAGGCGGGCGTGGCATACTCTCATCAAGGTTACATATCTCGAATCTACGAGGTGTCTCGGCAAGGCCGAGGGGACGACGCTGCTTCTTACTCTTCTGATGGGGTTGAAGCGATTCACCTGCTTCCAGGGACCGACGAGGCGCGTCCTCTGTCTCGCCGAGTTCTTGAAGGCACTCTGAGAAAGCAAAAGGGAAACCGCTGCTAGAAAATAGTCGCAACTAGAAAATAGTTGCAATAGAGGTAACTCTACAGAAGGGATTGAGGGTGAAACCATCAAACCCGTAGCAATTGGAGAGTAGGAATCAGTTTATCTACTAGGATATATTTGGAGGAGCCCCTGATAAATCACTGGGGTGGAGGGGGCCACCTCCTCAAAAGTAGGTTTGAATATGATGAAACACCCGCTTAATTGGTTTTAGTTTTCCTTAAAATAGGCTTAAGTTTCCTGAAAAATGTCTTCAAATTCTTTGAGGCCTATTGTTTTTCTTTCCTATCAGAGCCATCCACCGATAATTCATAGACGCCATGACAAATGTCAGTTAATTTTAATCATCTTTCACCCTCCTCTCACTTACAAGGTCGCACGTCTATATTTGTACACGATAGAGTCAAATTTACTAGGATTGCTTCCTTCCTGATGTTTTTTTAGGAGAAATGTTCCTGTACTGATTGTTCTTTCTGAAAATACAATGCTTAACTGACCACATCAAACATTTACAACATTTTATGATTCTGCACTTTACAATAATACCATTTTTCTCTGTCATCAAATTCTCTAGTCAATTTCGTCTACCAGGGCTGACTCGCTTATAATATGACCACTTGCAGGGCATTTAATGCTTATAACAGCTATCTAATCGATGCAAAATATATGTCATATGCAATTTGTAGACTGAAAAGGCCTTTGATTCAGTAAACACGGATCTAGCTCGAAGAACACTAGAGAATTTTTCTTTTTAGTGTCCATCTGGCGACTGCTATTAGGGTATAAGTTGCCTCAATTCAAATTTCAGCCTTTTACTACGCTACTTTAAAATTGACGAATACCCCCCCCCCCCCTAAAACACAAAAAACAAACAACAGCTACCCCCCCCAACAAAAAAAGAAGAAGAAGAAACAGAACAAAGGCAAGGAGAAGAAGGAAGCTCCGGCGTCTGGCGCCGGGTCATGCGACCAAGACCAAAGAGAATATAATAAAAGGGAGGGAGCCAGCATCGCCCCAAAGTCAAATAATCCACACATCTGTGTGCCTGAACTCGTCCAGAGTTTAAGGGACAGCGAAGAGCACTATATAAAACAAGAGAATAGCCAGATCTACAAGGATCTATACACTTCTACATCACGCAAGAGGACCCATTTGGGGTGTACGAGCGGTAATAAGCGGGACCATTAAAATCGTCCCTAATTAATTGCAGTATTAATAAGGTTATTGCAGCATCATTAAGACTATTGCAATATTAATAAGATAATTACAGCATTAATAAGATTATTGCAGCATTATTAAGACTAATGCAGCATTAATAAGACTATTACAGCATTAATAAGACTATTGCAGCAGTAATAAGAGAAAAAGAGAAAAGAAAGAAACGAGAAAGAGAAAGCAAAAAAGAGACAAAAAGAGATATAGAAAGAGAAGAGAGAGAGAAAAAGAAACATAGAGATTCAGACAGACAAACAAACACATACAGAAAAATATATAGAAAGAGAGAAAAAGAGGAAGAGAGAGGAGAGAAAGAGAAAAATAGAGATAAGAGAGAGAGATGAGAGAAAGAGAGATGAAAGAAAGAGAGAGAGAGAAAGAAAGAAAGAGAGAAATATAGAGAGTACGATAGAGAGAAAAAGAGAGAGAAAGAAAGATAAAGAGAGAGAGAGAGAGAGACCAGACGCGGGCCTTAATTAGATAAAGGCGTTTGTATAATGATTATTGGCTTCTCTCGAATGTTTTCGAGAGATGAGCAAATAAAGATAGGACAGCTTCCACCCCACCCCTCCCCACCACACCCTCCATCCTTGGTGGGTGCCAATAGTGAAGGGTTTCCCTTCATCTAAATCTAATTCTCTCCGCGCCACTGCCAAGATGAGGGGCTCATGGAGAGGGTCATCTAAGTGCCACCTGAATGCTCAATAGAGACAGCTGTGTGAAACTACATAAAGGCGTTGGTTCCGATGGAGGGCCAGGCAATAGGCTTCCCGTGAGGTTGAGGCTGTACGGACGGTGAATAGGCTTATGGTCAAACAGAGACGACAACCCTCTAGAATCTAGATGATTAAACATACTACTATTACGAGACCCGCCTTTTATTATTAGCCATTATCATTTTCATTATTAAATCATTAACATCAGTACTATTATCTAGTTATAACATCTCGCCTTTCACGTCCACATTAAGATACACATGCGTGCTTACGTCAATGTGCGATTGAGGGAAATTAAAGCTAACCACGGGCGGACGTGGCACCGTAGAAGAGCGAACCTTTAAAACTACTCGGAGCTGTCCGCGCTCGGCCGCCCAAACACAAAAGGTATCCGCCCTTCGTTCGATTCGATGGCGACGGGTTGTGACGAATTTCGTTCTCTCGCTTGCAGTAACTTCCCCTTCTGTGAATGGGAGAAGTTGAAGAGGGGCTGATAGGGGTGGGGCGAAGGGGTAAGGGGCTTGAGGGGAATATGGGGTGTTCCATCTTAACTTTGATTCCTTAGGGAAAACTTCAGGTTTTCTTTTAGGAAGGTTTTTTCCTTCTTCTTCTTTTGGGCGTAGGAATAGATTGGCGCGTCACTCTCATGTTAAGCAGAGGGAAAGGTTTTGAGGGTTTTTTTTATTGTTTTTGTTCTTATTTATTCTACTAAAGTCTGACTGCGTTGATCCAATTACCTCAACGAATTTAAACACGAATCACTTAAACCTTGTGCACGATTTTAAAGCATTTCATTGCAGATTCGAAGGACAGTTTAAAAGGGACTAATGTCACGGATTTCTTCAAAAGAGGAGATAAATAGAGTTCTCGAAACTATCGACCAATTAGCTTGACCTCTTGGGAAAAAATAAACTAATAATACTTATGGTGAATTTTTGTCAATTTTACAAAAATTAGAATAAATATTAAAAACCAGATTAAAATATAACATAGTTAATTGGAAAAAAATAAGAGGAAAAAGTACAAAAACAAAGGCAAGCATACAAAAAATAATTAAGTAAATTAATGAGAATTGGAAAATTGGCTTACCAGGCAAAGGTCATTGTATAGAATGGTGTTCCTGAGCAGACTGGTGAATGTGGGGTAAATTAGACTGAATTAACTATTCGTGGCATGTTAGTTGGTTGAGTAAAACTGAAGAAATTAGTGCCAAGTAGTGTGGTGGTAGGTTTGCGGTATATAGACGTGGATAAATGATTATTAATGCGGGTATTGTGTACGTCCCAAAATGAACATTCTTCTTTGGACTCATGTTCAACAGTGAAATTTATGTTCGGATGTTCACTGTTTAAATAATTATAGAACTGAACGACATGCTCTTTTTCTCTAAAGAGGACAAAACAATCGTCGACATACCGTTTATAAATGATGGGTTTAAATGATTCTGGGCAGTTTTCCATCCAGCGTTTTTCATGATAACATAAAAAAGCGTTGGCAAAAGTAGGGCCTAGAAGGGACCCCATAGCCATGCCGTCTGTTGGTTTATACAAGGTGTTAATAAAAAGGAAAATGGTATCTCCTACCGCAAGTTCGAGTTAATCTAGGAACTGCTATCGGTCTAACCCTTCAAAGTTGTTCTGATTAGAAATTAAACCATTAACAATAAGTTCAAGTTTCAATAACTGGTACATTGGTTAATAATGATTCACCATCAAAACTTGTGATATAATACTGAGGTAAGTGAGAAGAACCATCATTATTAAGTCAGCAAATTAAAAAGAATCATGTAAAGGATAATTATTGATCGTAAGAGATTCAAGAAGTTATATGTGGTTATGCGAATAGCTGATAAGATTGGTTTAATTGTTAATCCAGGCTTGTATATTTTAGGGAGACCATAGAGGATACTTGGGGGCTGCACCAGATGCATGCGATCTCTAATAAGTAAGGATGTTTAAGTTTTCACAAGAATCTATTAAATTTATCTTCCGATTTAATCATTAATTTAAAAGGTTCATTTCTAAGTTTAAGAAATATTTTTGAGTCTCCCATTATGGTCAGAATTTTGTTAATATAATAATCTCTATCTAATAAAACAACACCTCTGCCTTTGTCAGGTTTACATATAACTAAATTAGGAAGACACAAACTTTTCAGAATTTTTATATCGTTAAAAGATAAAATAGTATTAATATTTTTAAAGGAATTTAACTTACGAAAGTGGGTGTAAGAAATTGATTTAATATCAGTAAGGACGGAAGAAAGGTCACACTGCCAAGCGGGTTAGCTTTTGAGATAAGTTGCTATTCGTTCAAACTCAAGAAAATACTTGATAGAGCTAAGTTGAAACAAGGTAATTTAAAATCAAGTCCAAAAGCTAAAATTCGCTTTTGGTTATCAGTAAGCGAGACGCTCCTAAAATTAAATAGTACATTATCTGGATGGGATGAGAGATAAGGTTCAAGTCCAGAGTGACGAAGTTGGTGCTCCTGCCGCCCTATGAGAAAAGTATATAAAATCAACTTGAGCCCAATGAACAATGAAACTTAGCGATAAGAAGTTTTTCTAAATTAATTTCAGATGATAACAAATCAAGGCTCCAAGCCTTATTCCTAGCATGAGTCATCAGTTCTTTACGCTAGAGCTTAAAACGCATGAACTTAGGGACATAACTATAAAAAAAACACTTGTAGGAAACGAAGGTCAAGTCTGACCTTACAAAGTTTCTGCGCTTGCACTTCCCGAGGAATCGGCCCCTTAGCTCGATTGTAAGATCACGCTACAATGAAGACACTCTTAGACGGTTTCGCTGCTTGAGTCCTACCTTTGGACCCAAACAGCGGACCCATCTGATATGGGAAAACATGTGTAACGGTGGAGGCTGAGATCTCTACCTCTAATCATTCATTCGAATGACCAAAGTTAGACTCTCAAGAAAGATTCTGGAACGCTTCCGAGTTCAGATTGACATGGGAACAAGGAGCTTGTATCATTATACTTCACCATCACGCTAATAATAATAATAATGATGATCCCTGTCCCTCTTAATTATCCTGTGCCCATTATAAAGTAACGATTTTAAGCTGTCTTAAGAAAAAATCATTTCAATATACCTTTTGTACCTTAAGTAGTCTCAAAAGACTATATTTCAATGTACCTTTTGTGTTTAGGAAATTCTATTTCTTATAAGTATGTTTGTATAAATATAAACCTTTGATAATGACAGAGGTGTGCTAAATAAACTAGGTTCCTGCTCTCGTTCGTTACTACTATTCTCAAGATCAAAATCGAAATATAAGATAAATCAGAGACTCGAAAAGATGGTATTTAATAATATATATATATATATATATATATATATATATATATATATATATATATATATATATATATATATATATATATATATATACGAGAGGAGCAACTTGGCCCCTACTCCTTACAGAAGGAGCTTGCGCTTCGCTGACAGACTTTCGGTCTCTGGCCTACGGTCTATCATGATCTTTTTTTTCTCTATCTAAATTTGCTCTAATAATTTCCATGCAAAAATTTTAATAAATTTTCTGCACTTCACCATTTGTAATTCTTTTAGTTTTAAAAATTTCACAAAAATTCGATACTTATATTTATTTCTGAACTTCATCATTTTATTTTTTCTATTATAAACGAATTATTAGAAATAACTTTGATAAAAATTTAAATATACTTACATAGTCTAGGTAATGGCTTCGCCACCCTCATCCCCTACAGGGGAAAGCTTGCGCTTCGCTACTAAGATTAAAATTCAAAACAAAAAAAAAACAGCCATGGTTAAATTTTAATACATTTTCTGAACTCCGCCAATTGTAATTCATTTTCTTTTAAAACATTGGATAATCATATTTATTTTTTCTGAACTAAACTATTGTGTTTTTCAAACTCTAAAGAAATTCTTAGAAATTACCTTGATAAAAATTTAAAATATACTCGTACTTTAGTCATAATACTCCAAAAAATCCCGTTCTTAAATTATAGAGTTAGTAATGATGATGATCACGATGATGACAACCAAATTAAAAGAAAAAATCTTATTCCAACCTTCATTCTTAAAATATAGGGTTAATGGCTAATGATATATATATATATATATATATATATATATATATATATATATATATATACACACACGAGTATATATGAATAGGTCTTTTAGAATAAACACAAATGCCCTCGGAATCGTTGTTCCATTTTCCTTGTAGGTGTTATTTATCATAATTCTGACTCACGTGCAATTTGTGAGTTTTTTTCATATATATATATATATATATATATATATATATATATATATATATATATATATATATATATATATATATATATATATATATAAAGGGTTTTCCATTAAGAAGGATCGAAGTTAGTAGTAAATAAAAGTGTTATTGGTGAAAATTTATTGATTTCACTATTGGATCATGTTATTTGAGTCATGGCAATTATGTGTGAAAATAATATCGCCTAAATGTCCGCCAAGGCTTCGGCGGCACACCTCCATTCGATGGTCAAAATTTTTGATGACGTCTTTGCATAGTTGCTTCTCGATCTCACCAATATGCCTTATTATCTCATCCTTCAGCTGTTGAATTGTTGTTGGCTTGTTGCCATAGACCTTACTTTTGAGATGACCCCAAAGGAAGAAATCTAAAGAAGTCAAGTCACACGATCGTGGTGGCCAATTGACCTCGCTGTTTCGAGAGATGATGCGACCTGGGAACTTCTCAATCAATAAAGCCATTGCTGCATTGGCTATGTGGCATGTGGCGCCGTTCTGTTGAAACCACAAATCTTCGACACCTATAGAATTCAATTCAGGCCATAAAAAGTTGGTTATCATGGCACGGTATCGCTCGCCTGTCACCGTAACAGAATTCCCGGCATCATTTTAGAAGAAATACGGCCCAATGATTCCGCTAGCAAAAAATGCACACCAAACAGTGACCTTTTGTGGATGCAGTGGCTCATATATATATATATATATATATATATATATATATATATATATATATATATATATATATATATATATATATATATATATATATGAATATATATATATGAATATATATATATATATGATAGTGAAACCACTGTATAGGATCCAAGAGTTTAATTTACGAGACTAGTCTCAGTATGTAGTTTATCATACCCTCTTCATTCGTATACTGATATATATATATATATATATATATATATATATATATATATATATATATATATATATATATATATATATATATATATATATATATATATATATATATATATATATTTATTTATTTATTTAATGGTAGTTTCTTAACACCAATAAGTATTTTCACACATATGATTTTTTTATTATATCTAATCATATGTATAATTTAAAAAAATAATGCTAAACAACTTAATAGACCCCCCCCAAAAAAAATATATATTTACACCTGAAAATTATTCACTTCGTTTTAATTTGGTACATGGCAAAAGTATTCGAACTAATACCTATTTTTCTAACATTGGTACTTGGTTGCGAAGTCTGTATTTGCTGTAAGAGCTCGTAAGCGATTAATGTATGATGTGATCACTTTCTAACAATGTTTTGATTCAATATTAGCCCATTCATCTTCAGGGCTTGAATATTTTGTGGTTGCCTTTGACGCACTTTATCTTTTAGGATTGTCCACAAGTTCTCGATCGGATTTTAGTCTGCGTACTCTTGCGAGGCCACTCGAGGACGCTTTTTTTCTTCTTCTCAAGCCAGTTAAGAGTCAAATTTGCTGTTTTTTATCATTATCTATGTTGAAAGATCCATTTGCGTCTGTCGTAAAAATTTTCTTGCCGATGAAACAAAAAACTTCACCAAAATCTCACGAGACTTGGCCCCATCCATCTCGTCAATAATTTCAAGAGAACAAGTGCCACCATGAGTGAAGCACACCCAAACTAAGTGTGCTAAGTGTGCTTCCAGTTGGTAAGGTTGTGTTTTTTGGATACGCGGTTCATGCTTTTCTCCAAATAAGGCGGGAGGAATTTCAACCCAAAAGCTTAATTTTATTTCCATCTCACAATACTCAACTTTGCCAGACACTTTCTCATAGAAATTTGTTGAAAATCTACTCACGAGTTCAGATGCTGATGACTATTTGCTCAGAAACCTATGGATTTAATAGGCGGGACTAAGTTATAAGGGTAGTAGAAACTGAGGAAAGCCTTTACCAACTCACTGTGTGTGATGTTTGAATAATAATATCCTATAATATCATATAATATCAAAAAATATCATACAATATACTCACAATGCCTAAATGTTCCTCTGCGCACGGCCGGGAGTTTATGCGCCACGAGCGTCTTATAAATTCCGATAAAAGTTATATTAATTTTTCCCCAAATATAATTTCATCCATAATTCTTTTACATAACCATTACAAAGTACCCTATTTCTCATTTAATCTCCCGAAAATGATTTAATAATTTAAAAATATCAGAGGCCTTTTAAGTAAATTTAGAATAGGGCAAATTGAAATCAGCATTGGTCTGCAATTTCCGGGAAATAGCGAGAACTTAAAATAAGATGAAAGGACACACCTTATTACACCTGCGAACACTGCAAAACAAAGAAAACAAAAAAACAACACTAAAAGGTGAAATGAACAAGTGTTGTTTACTTTAATAATAGAATTTTATATTAGTTTTTTTTTTAGTTTGGAATTAAAAAAAATATACGAGTATATATATAGTTTTTATTTGTTTTTAATTTTGAAAAACAAACAAGCAAACGTATTATCAATTAACAAACTTTCAAAAACTCATTGAAAAGTAAAATGGTTACCATCCGACCGACCGACGGACCGACATAGTAACTTATAGAGTCGCGGCGACTAAAAAATATAACATGAAATATTGTGTCAAAACCTCTTACACATTAGTCATAGGTGAAATAATTTTATTTTTTTTATAATAATTTTCTTTTACAGGATGTTCGAGTGAGTAAAAGAGAGACATGAGGTTCGTTATCCCAAGAATTTGACGAGAATCCGCTCACTACTAGAGCAATTGCTACTTCTGCATGGCGGACCCCTCGAAACGTTGGCTGTCAAGAATGAAGCTACTCTCATGTATCCGGACTTTTCAGCATCCACCTTCCTGGTGCCACAATGCCCTGAGAACAGAAGGTCAAAGAGGAGGAATGCCCTGAGAACAGCAGGTCAAAGAGGAGGAATAAATGCCCTGAGAACAGCAGATCAAAGGAGGAGGAATGCCCTGAGAACAGCAGATCAAAGGAGGGGAAATGCCCTGAGAACAGCAGATCAAAGAGGAGGAATAAATGTCCTGAGAACAGCAGATCAAAGGAGGAGGAATGCCCTGAGAACAGTAGATCAAAGGAGGAGGAATGCCCTGAGAACAGCAGGTCAAAGAGGAGAAATGAATGCCCTGAGAACAGCAGATCAAAGGAGGAGGAATGCCCTGAGAACAGTAGATCAAAGGAGGGGGAATGCCCTGAGAACAGCAGGTCAAAGAGGAGGAATGCCCTGAGAACAACAGGCCAAAGGAGGAGGAATGCCCTGGGAACAGTAGGTCAAAGGAAGAGGAATGCCCTGAGAACAGAAGGTCAAAGGAGGAGGAAGTTGTAGTCCAAGCGCTGCTGAGAAGAGAAGCACATACTTCGCCAACCATATATATAATAGCTCTATGACTTGATCAGAGATCTTGGCCGTACAAAATCCAATGCTAAGCTTTTGAGATCTAGGCTCAAGAAGTATATCTTGTTCGATAAAAATGTGCCATTGCAAATTAGAGAAATCGTCATCAAGCTTTTTCGAGCTTTTTCACCAACCGAGGGGGGGCTCTGTTTCTGCTACATTTAGATTAGGCTCTTCGAGGTAATCCGAAATGTCTGTAACCCGAACGAACGTCGCTTCCTTATTGACACCTAATTCAAGAGTTTCACAGTCGTGCTACTTCATACTGGGAGAAAGTATCCGTATTTCCCCCTGTCTCAATCGCTGCACATCAAAGAGGAATACAGCAGCGTCAACACCTTACCTGACGCCGTGAGTTATGATGAGTATGGCTGGGAGGTTATCGGAGACTTCAAAAAGGACGCGATCATGACGGGTCTCCAAGTTTCCTTTCTTCTTTGCCTATGGGATAGCAAAGTAGCGATAACACAATGAATCACTATTTTATATTTATATTTATTTTTATTATTATATTTATATTTATTTTTGTTACTTATGGTTGTTACTGTATATAGTTTGTGTACTTAGTATTTATAAGCTTTGACGATTTATTTTATTGTTGCAAATAGATGAATAATAGTAATAAACAAAATAATATTTGCGGGGGGTGGGGAACAGTTATAGGGGGGCGCCAAACTTTCAGATTTTGCTTCTCACTCCATCAAAGACCAACGTTGATCTAAGCTTTGTAAGGTTAAGTTAGGTTAGGACAGCGACTTTGCAAAAATGGATAAATGAAACTTTAATATTTTTATACTGAATTAAATTAGCCAACCTTCCACCAAATATTAATAATTATGAATTATGTAGTCCAATACATATAGATACAATAAAAATTCGGCCCAGATTATAATTTAACTAACCAATTTTCAACAGTTTTAGTTTACAAAATTATAAGTTTTAAATTTTATGTAATTTTATACATTTTCTTATCACCTATGAGTGGGGGATATCGCTAAGATTGAATACCCCTCATGATGAAAAGGAGAGGGCTGAGCATTGAGCCTTAAGGAACGTTGCTAGTGACCGCTAAGTGGTCTGTGGGTCAACCACACAACACAATATTCCGTCGCTTGTCCGACTCTTTATCCATTTTGCCACTTTATCTCTGATCTCGAACAAGCGCACTTTATCCATAAGCATTCTATGGAATTATTTATCGAACGCCCTATGGAAGTTCAAAAGAGAGAAATGAAGGCGAACTGCGTGGCGTGGGCTGATTGGAGAGAAAGAAAGAGGGATGGCGATTACTCAGGGATCAATTCTATTCCAGTTTATCTCCCCTGAGGAAGCGTTTCTCCCCGCCGTCTCTATCACAGGTAATCTTCCTGAAATTAGGTGTTTTAAGAAAGACTTTAAATGGGTAAGTTTAAGCAATTACAAAGGAAATAAATTTGCGCCCGTATCAGGAAGGTCCATTTTTCAATTTGATTGGGTCTGTGGTCCATTAGTTCCCTTCTTAGATGGCTCCTATTTGCACCCAGGTTCCTTACGATCCCTTCCGAGCTAGAACTGTCCCGGGTAGGATTATGAGCTTCCAGGAGATGGAGGGGGATTGGCTCCCAAATTTGGGAATGAAGGAGGAGAGCCTCGAAGGTGGCCAAGTCGAGGAGATAAAAGGTTGGATGGTATTTATAAAGGAAACATTTTTTTCTCGAATTTGGCCGTTAAGGGAAAGTATTTTCTTGGATTCTGGCTTGACAACTGTATCGGGGACTAAACATGTTATTTACAGTAAGTTACTGTACTTTTATTGACTCATTCGAGCAGAAGGTGGTTGTGATTTTTGTGATTTATCCATAGTTTTACTTCGCCAAATGTTAATTGTGTGATTGATGCACGCCGACTTCCCTTTTTCAAGAGAGTGTTGAGGTGATATTAATTAGGTGGCGGTGAGATCTTAAGTTCCCGCAAGGAATATTACTCTCGCCTTCTCATCATTAAATAAAAGGTCGTTATTTTTAAGCATTTTATTTTTTAGGTGCCTTTTTTATCACAAAAGGTACATTAAAGGAAAGAAAAATTAAGAGTAGATATTAACAAATATGTTATGAATGCCTAAAGTGATACAATCGCGTGAACCTTACTTATGGGCGGAGCCTAAACTTGAGTTGCCAATTTGCCTAATAAAGAAATAGATATGAGTGCAAACTCACCGTATTAATCGAGATATTTGTACTGCAGTTATAAAATCTTTGTGTGGTCCTCGATGTTATTGCGCTTTTCGATGTAGACCCAACCGAAGACTGAGTTGGCGGATTCTTTATTTTCGATGGAGAATTCGCCAGACTTTTTCTTCTACTCCAATCTTCGAGGAGTCACCGGTCATTGAGCCTACCTCCTTGGAAAGGAGCACCCCATAACCGGCGACAAGGCCTACCTCTTCAGGACTTCTTAATGGTTAGGGCTGGAGGCAGGACGACGGGAAGCTAATAATAATAAAAGACTTAAGGGCGGATGCTATACTTGTGTCTATCTGACCAAAAGGACTAAACTAATTTCTCTCATAATGTTTACGTTGCTTAAGGGGCGCGACCTCTTTTTTTTAAGGCGCGGGGCGGAGCTAATGATCAGAAATATATTTGTTAGACTCTTCGTTGACCGTTGGGCGGAGTTACCAGAGGTGTGTGCGTTCCTATAGTAACTGTACACAATTTCAGACCCGGCTGGCAAACCCTATCAAGATACGACACTTTATTTTTCGTTAGTTCTCTTACGAGAACTCAACCGGTCAAAGCATATATCACTCTGTATTTACTCGGCTCCCCTTGTTATCAAGCATCGGTATCTTTTCGTTCCGTAGCTGCTCCTTTGTGTGTATATGTATGTGTGTGTCCACGTGGGAAACTAATTATTCACTTGCCTCTCTTATGCTTTTCCTAATAAATGTACAGTTGTGATATAAGTATTCCTCTATTTTACATTGGCTTACTAGTTATTACATGACATATTACCTAATTAATTAATGTGTGTACTCACTTTCAGGATTTCATAGATTCACTGAGCCCCTATTTATGGAGGTTTTTCACTGGGCCTACCTATCCTGCAACTTGGGTGCCACAGGCCTACTTTCCTTGCAATCTGAGTGCCACAATTGATTTGGGACCAACCAGGAAGGACGTGTTGGTTGTTTGCTACTCTACATCTGTTGAATACTAAACAGGTTTCGGATCTTTTGGGAAACAGGGCCGGCAGTGAATTAGGCGTTCGAGGTTATCAGGAGTTAACCCTTTAAAGGCTAAGGTGCCATGTGTAACCATATAATTTCAAGCCACTTTGACTCTTAATATATATTGATTTAAGGATTATAATATTTTTTATGTATGATTTCCTCTAGGCATCAAAGGGTTAAGATTAGTCTAAGTTTAGGATCACAACTTTGCAAAAATGGACATATGAAACTTTCATGAGCATCTTCGCGTTTCCAGTGGCGCTGTAATAAGCGTGAATACAATTTCAGTATTCAATTGCGAAAATACACATAGAAGAATAAAAATTATCTTTTGAGACAATCGTTTATTTCATTCACCCATGGTGCAAAGGGTTGACAACTAGTGTTTTTGTGTTAAAGAGATTAAAATGTCCACAGAATTCATAATTGATTAGGAAAATCTTTCTGCGAGAAAGTTGCACAGTTCCTTGCTCCAAATCTTAACCTAACCTAACCTAAATTAACCTAATTACGGGCTGTTCTCACACTACAAACCTAGAGCGCGATAACCTAACCTTAACCTCAAGATTGCCTCAAACCCCTAATTCACTGCCGGCCCTGTTGCAAATAAGACCCAGGTTTTTCTATGCAAAGAAAAAATAAATAAATAAACACGTTTTTCAATGATTAAAACCAAACCGTTATCCTATCCGAGTTCGCTTGAAGCCACCTCCCCTCCGTTAAATTTAAAAATCTAAACAATGTACGCTATAGACTGCACGGCTGAATGTGCGGATGTAAAATGAATGGATTACACCAAATTACTTTGGGGTAGGAGTGACAGAACGAGGAAATTGGTCTCAGGAGAAAGCCATTTTTTATTTGCTGACTTCCTTCCCTCTCCTTCCATTAGTCAGAGCGTGGAGCCAGGCGTGAATTAGGAGGGTGGGAGGGCAGCGAAAGGACCCAATCCCAGCTTTCCTTTCCACCTCATTAAAGACCCTCCGAATAAGGTCTCCAAAGTGCTAAAATAACGGCCACCTCTTCATGGATAAGGAAACTAGGTTTCTGGCTTCGCGGTTATAGATGGAACCCATTTTACAGGAATAAGGTATATATATATATATATATATATATATATATATATATATATATATATATATATATATATATATATATATATATATATATATGGTACGGTTAATGTAGTGGCATTTTTAGACAACTGCTCTACTTCAGGTCCAGCGTGACATCCTTTCGTCCTTCCAGTTCGAAGACGAAAGGATGTCACGCTGGACTTGAAGTAGAAGATCAGTTGTCTAATAATGCCACGACATTAACCGTACCAATTTGTCTTGGATCTTTTTCCATATATATATATATATATATATATATATATATATATATATATATATATATTATATATGAATGCAATGTCCCGCAAGAAAAAGGAAAAGGTACTTCCGAGTGCTTTCGAACTTTATTCAGTTCGTTCTCAGGGAAAACTACGAGAATGAACTGAATAAAGCTCGAAAGTACTCGGAAGCACCCTTTCATTTTTCCTGTGGGATATTGCATTCATTTCGAACCTCACGTGCTATATATATATATATATATATATATATATATATATATATATATATATATATATATATATATATATATATATATATATATATATATATATATATATATATATATATATATATATATATATATATATATATGAATGCAATGTCCGGCAGGAAAAAATTAAATGGTGTTTCCAAGTACTTTCTAACTTTATTAAGTTCCTTATCAAGGATAACTACAAGAAATAATATTATATTAGAGGTATATATACGAAAGAAAAGTATGAAAGTACGAAAGACGCCCTATTATAACTTCTGTTGGGTCTGTTTCCTATTCCCTGTCTAAATGGCTTACTTCATTTCTTACTCCATTAGTTGGTTCCATTTCTCATTCTCATGTCACTAATAGTTACGACCTTATTTCTAAACTTAATGCTATTCATTATTTTAATGATTTTACTCTTGTTAGTTTTGATGTTTGTTCATTATATACCAAAGTACCCGTTGAAGATCTTTTCAATTTCCTTAATGATCATTTGCAAAATTATGACTTGCCGGTATCCATTACTACTTTCATGAACCTCATTTTCCTTTGTACCCCAAACTGTAAGTTCGTTCGAAAGCAAATATTTCCTCCAAAAATTCACCTGTCCTTTCTAACTTATTTTATATGGAGTTTTTTGAAACAAAACTTCTCCCTACTATCCTTGACGCCCCGATCGTTTGGTACAGGTAAATTAATGATGTCATTTGCTTCTGGCCTAATCCCAAAAATGTTAGTGTTTTTCTTACCAGACTCATAACATAACATAACATAACATAATTTCACGGATGACAAAAGCCACAAGGGCTTATCAAAGGTCATCCGCATCCGTCAAAACCCACCCACAAAAAGCACCATCACCAGGGGAAGACAAAATCAAAGTCCCCCACAATATAATATAACAGATGACAAAAGCCACAAGGGCTCATCATAGGTCATCCGAGTCAAACGGACTCTTTTTTAAGGCACCCAAACTCCCAAGAAAACTACATACAGAGGATTGCGTCTAGAAACAAGGGTATCACCAATCAAGGCTTGTCAAGAACTAAATCATGCAGCTATAGATATATACAAACAATATTAATATATATACTTAGGAACCATCACAACCTTCCGTCCCCATAAACTCATCCAACCTACTCTTCAATACATTTAAATTTGGACTACCTACTACCCTCCGCGGTAATTTGTTCCAGAAGTCTACCACTCTATTGGTGAAAAAATATTTTCGTAAATCCAACCTACACCCTTGCTTTTTAATTTTCAAGTGGTGACCTCTAGTCCGATTTCCATCATCTAACTCAAAAAACTTGCTAACATCCAATTTATCTATCCCAGAAAATTTTTTTAAAGAGCTCAATCATATCCCCTCTCACACACCTCCTTTCAAACGAGAACATATTTAATACCCTCAGTCTATCTATATATTCAAGGTGCCTCAGGGAAGGAATAATATTTGTTGCCCTCCGTTGCACTGACTCGAGAAGGTTAATATCGTGTCTAAAATGTGGGGACCATGCCTGTATACAGTACTCTAGATGTGGCCTAACATAAGAGTTATAGAGTTTAAGAATAACCTCCTTACTTTCGTAACTGACATTTCTCTTAATGAAACCCAGCACTCTATTTGCCCTATTTCTTGCTTCAATTCACTGCTTAGAAAACCTTAATGACTTATCTATTACTACTCCTAGATCTTTCTCATCCTCTACTGAGCTCAGCCAATGCCCATCCATTTAATAGTTAAATTCTCTATTATCTTTTCCCATGTTAATAACTTTGCACTTATCAAGGTTGAAAGTCATTTGCAACTTATGTGCCCAGGATAACAATTTATTTAAATCCTCCTGCACTTTAAAATTATCATCAATATCTTCAACTACAGCTGCTAATTTGGTATCATCCGCAAAAAATGACACTTTATTATTAACTGCCTCCCCAAGATCGTTTATATAGATGACAAATAATAATGGACCGAGAACTGATCCCTGAGGAACCCCACTGATAACATCCCTCCACTCTGACTTTACACCATTTAGCACTACCCTTTGCTTCCTATCTTTCAGCCACTCCGCTATCTAATTTGAAACACCCCCACATATCCCAATCATTTTTAATTTATGAACTAGTCTCCTATGTGGTACCTTATCAAATGCTTTACTAAAATCCAAGTAAATTACCTCTACATTCTCTCCCTTATCTACTTGATTTATTACAAACTCCAGAAAGTCTAGTAAATTAGTCAAACATAATCTACCTGATCTAAACCCATGCTGAGCATCGCTGATTAACCCCTCCCTCTCTAGATGTTGGCAAATCCCTTTTTTAGCTATTTTCTCAAGAATTTTACAAACTACAGGAGTTAGGCTAACCTGTCTAAAGTTATTTACTACCCTTCTTGAAAATGAGGACTACATTCGCTCTCTTCCAATCATTGGGTATTTCTCCCTATTCCAGTGACCTAGTATACAACTTCTCCATAGCTATTGAGATACTTTCTACCCCTTCTTTAAGTATCCTAGAATGAATATTATCAGGGCCGGAGGCCTTGGTAGCATCTAACTCACCTATTAGTCCTTTTATCGTCCTCCAATCCACACTAATGGTGGTAAACATCTCTTTCCCTGACCCATGAGTACTATACATAAGACTATTTAGTTTCTCCTTTGTAAATACTGATGCAAAATGACCATTTAGTATCTCAACTATTTCCTCATCAGTTTCTCTCACAACCCCTTCATATTTGATAGGTCCTATTTTAACTCTGCCAGACTTGTTATTAATTTCATAGTAACTAAAGAATTTTCCAGGATCTTTGTTGCTATCCTGAGCTAATTTAATTTCTGACACCCTTTTGTTCTTCTTTATAATCTTATTTAACTTATTCCTAGCCATTCTATAATCCCTTGAATTTTGAATATTATTTTCTACCTGTAATTTTTTGTATGCCCTTTTCTTCTCTGAAATTTTTCTAGCTATCTCCTGATTCCACCATAATGGTTTCCTACTTTTGTTCCTAATGGCCTTCATTGGGATACATTGTTCTTGGATTAAATTTATTATATGCTTGAAAGTATCCCACATCCCATAAGAATTTTTACCTCTGAATTCTACATGCCAGTCTACCAAATTTAGCAAGCTTCGAAGTTTTACATAATCTCCCTTATGAAAATTTGGAACTTTTCCAGCATTCTCGGTTATTTTACCCTTCTCAATTCCTAAGTTAAAACGAACTATCTGATGGTCACTATTTCCCAATGCTTTCCCAACAGTCAATTCTTGAACTAAATGATAACTGTTAGAAAGTACTAAATCTAATATATTGTACCCCCTCGTTGGCTCATTAAAAAATTGATTCAAAAAATTATCCTCAAAGCATTCTATGAACCTGCCACTTGTTCTATCTTTACCTATTATATTTTCCCAGTCCACAGAGTTTAAGTTGAAGTCCCCAATAATACCTGCATCTGTTTCAAATCCCTTACTTATTTCCCTTCTCATTAATTCATCTATATCATCAGTCTATGGTCTGTAAAAAGCTCCCAAATGCACCATTCTATTTTTACTGAACTTAATATCTATCCAAAGTTACAACTCCATCCTGCTTTATTGAAGTATTTAAACTTGAAAAAATGTTTTTTTTATATAGATAATTATTCCTCCACCAATCCTACCTGTCTTTTGATTAATGTACATATTATAACCCTGTAAATCAAATTCACTTATAGTGTCACTAAATTCTATTTCATTAAGCCATGATTCAGTAACACATAATATATCTATATTCTCATCGCTAATATAACTAAATAGCTCATCCTTCTTGTTTCTAAGACTACGAGCATTTGTATAGAAACAATTTAACCCCCCTATCCCTGAAGCACCTCTTCCAACCTGATTGACCTCACCTCAATCGCCTTGGAACCTATTTCTGTTATCTGCCAAGTCCATTCTACTTTCAGTACTATAATGTCCTCTCATAATTCCCTGACCACTATTTGTATCTAGTTTTCCGCCCGCAAAGACCTAATAACACGATCATACTCCTCCCACAACACATCTACCCCCCTCCTACTCAAATGCAGACCATCCATCGCATACATTTCTTTCATTCTAACAAACCTATCCCACACATTCACAAACATGACACCTTCCATCTCACAAATAATTATTCAGCCCAATCGCACGAGACATCCATTCTACCCCAACATCCATTCTTGGAAGCACACCTGTCACAACACCTTTCATTCTACTTTCTTTCACCTTTTCAATCAACCTCTTGTACCTCTCACGTAACTCACATGCACCCAATTTCTTCACATTATTCACTCCTACATGTGTAATCACAACCGCATCCCCTGCACAGCCAGACACCAGCTCCTCATACCTATCAGACAGATCTCTCACTCCAGCACCCGGCAAAAACACCCTCAAACCATTCAATCTACTTGCATTCAACTTCCTATCTAAATATCAAACTCGCGAATCACCCATCACAAGCACTTCAGTCAGACTCCTATTCCTAACCCCCACAGACCTAACTCCATCCCCACTCCTATTCCCATTCAAACTACCAGTCACTCGAACTCCACCCCCACCCCAATTAGTCATATCACTTCCATTTACTTCCCTTCTTAGGGCACTGAATCTATTAGTCAAGCTAATAGGTTCTGTGTACCTCTGACTCACACACCTATTCTCCCCCTGGCTAACCACCTCGACAGAAGCAACCCTATTCTCACAAAGAACAGGAGAAGCCTCCCTAGCTACACGTTTCCTAACCACTCTCCACTGTCCCCCATCCTCACTAGGCCTATTTCTAACTAATCTAAGGGGGCTAACTTCACTATCCCTAGAACTATCATATCCTACCTCCTCGACCGGCCCTCTACCTTCACCTGAAACATCTATCTGGCCTACCTCACCACTTAACCTATTTCCCGCCCTAGGCCTAACACTAAGTTCCCTTGTGAGCTCAGAAACTAACCCCTCCAGCCTACATATCCTGTCTCAATCCTGCATTCTCATCACCTCTAAATCTACAATGTATTCACGCAGCTCACATACAAAAAATGTATACCCCTCACCAACTACACCACAACCAATGCATACATTTCGACACTCATGCTCACTTTCATCCCCGAACTCCATCACTTATTCAAACAAAGAAAGAACTTAAGTAGTAATAAGAAAAAAAGAGCAACTTAGCTTTCGTTGATTCTGTGGTGAAAAACTGTAGAAAAATCCGAAAAATAAATCAACAGACCGAAACGAGATTTAAGGCACAACACAAGTCCAAATCAGTCGCTAATTAAACCGCCAACCTAGAAACGAGGTTTCAAAACACTAATTTAATTTATCTACTACGCACTTTCCCGCGCAAAATAATGTAAACAAAAGAACCTGGCCGAAAAATTAACAATACTATACAACTTCGTTATATTAACCAAATATACGATCTAATAACTTAATATTTATGTTTACTATGTCACTAGACTATACGTAATACTATTTTGCGTAAAAACTTCTAGCAAACACCAAAGTATAGCAAATAATCGGAATATTCCGAGAGCTCTACGAAACACGTGCTGCCTGTTCGAACCTCAGTCGTCCCTTCAATTAAATTTACCCACGAGATGGAAAATAATAGAACCCTTTCCTTTCTTGATCTTCTTATTCATATAACCCATACAGGTTTTAAATACTCTATCTTTCGTAAGCCTACTAATTCAAATTCTTATATTCATTTTTACTCTTCTCACAGCCCTAAAGTTAAACGTTCTGTTTTTTCTTCTATGTTTCTACGGGCATTACGAGTTGTGAGCCCGGAATATATGGATTTGGAATTTTCCAATATCTTTGAAATTGGCCATAAACTTTGTTACCCTTACCCGTTTCTTCAAAACTGTCTTTCTTCTGCTAAAAAGACATTTTATCAAACTGTCCCTACTCTCCCTTTTAATAGTAATAACATTTTAGTTCTACCTTTTTCTCTTTGTTTTAGTGATCTTCCCCGTCTTTTGAATAGCTTTAACATTTCTGTTGCTTTTAAATGTGAGACGACCATTAAGAATTCATTAGTACATAATAATTGTAATAGTTTGGGGATGGGAGTTTATTCAATTGAGTGTACTGGTTGCCTAGGTGAATATTATGGACAAACAGGTAAACAACTTTCTGTTCGCATAAATCAACATAAATATAATGTCCGAAGAGGGGAAGATAACAGTGCTTTCTTTGTCCACATGTCAGATAAGGACCATCTAATTAACTAGAACTCGGAAAAATTTATTTATCGTTCCTATGACCCTATAAAAAGGAATATCATTGAATGTGCTTTTATAAGCCAATGTCATAATTTTAACCTTTCCCCTAGCTTATATAAAATAGATGCTATAATTAAAAGATTAATACTTAGTTATGTGGTCCCAATTTTATTTTTATTTTTTAAATTTTTTTTAATTGTCATTGCTCTGTTATGTACATTGTAATTTCCCCAATTTTCGCTCCTCGTGTCTTATAATCTCTCTCGTTAGGCTATCTCCATTTCTTTTAATCTGTTACCCTTTCCGTCCTTTCAGTTTTACCTTACTACCTGCTTCTGGTAATTCTTAATGTGAATCTTTACCTTAATCTTAACTTCCAATAAAATATCTCCTCTTCTCAACCTAAATTGCATTTTAACATCCATTATATTTTCTTTCCATCTCTATTTCCATCGCATTTTATATTCAGTTCGACATCCTTTCCATTTTCTTTCTCTTCTCAACAGCCATTGCATTAGCTAGTCATCTCGATATCCTTTCAAATTTCTACTTTTTTAACATTTATTTGCACTATTTTACATCTCAACATCCATTACATTTTCTAGTTATCTCGACTTACATTCAATTTCTATTATTGCCAACATATTTTGCATGGTCTTACTCATCTGAACATCCATTCTGTTTTATTAACATTTCAAATTCCTTACATTTTCTACTCATCTCGACTTCCACTCCATTTTTAAGTCGTTTCGATTTTCACTTCATTTTTCTACCTTACTCAATTCCATTATATTTTGTACTCATTTAATCAGTCATGTCATTTTATTTATATTTTAACATTCATAAAATTTTACACTCATCTCTACTTCCATTTCACTTTTTATAACCGAAAATCCATCACATTTTCTATTCATTTGACCATCTATTGAATTTTTTTTTTACATCTCAAAATCAATTCCATTTTTTACTCATCTAGACTTCTATTAAATTTTCTACTCTTTCCATCATCGAATGCATTTTGTACTCATCTGAACATCCATTGCCTTTTATTTATACTCTTCTCAAAATCCTTTGCATTTTCTACGCATCTCAACTTTTATTGCATTTTTTACTCATCTCGACTTCCACTCAACTTTCTACTTTTCTCAACATTCATTGAATTTTTCACTTATCTGAACATTCATTGCATTTTCCACACACCTAAACATTCATTACATTTTCTTTGCACCTTAACATCCATTGTATTTTCTAGTCATCTTGTTTCCAATTAGATCTTTTACTCATCCTACTATTCATTACATTTCATTTGCATCACATCATTCATTACATTTTTTACTCATTTCGACTTGCAAATCATCACTCTCAATAAGAGACCTAGACCAAGGCCAAACATATATGTTGTGATTGAGGGGAATAATCAGAAATTAAGATAAAGAGCGAATGTATAGAAATTGCCTGAGACCCTCCCCCCCACCCTCCCTAACAAAATAAAACCAACCAACCAATTGCCATAGCAGTGATCAGCATAATACCCTGCTGGTCTGAGGGTGAAATGTTACCTTCATTTTTGACTGCATGGATGTACTAATATGTGAATAATAACACCCATGATTAAATAAATTATTATTAAATTAACTACTCACTTATTAATAAATGAATGATGACACCAATTATTAAATTATGTTGTTAAATTTGACGTCATTGAAGTCCATTAAATGAATAAATCTAACATAATTTGGTCTCTGCCTGAAATCAAGCGGTCCGGATTTGACGCAAGTCGATCTCTAAAAGACCAGAAAAATAGTCCTAACGATGTCTGTAAAATACTACCACTATTGCCTTTCAAGAGGCATTGCCTTGTGACAAGGTGCGCCACCATGCTGAAAAATACAGTTATCATTCCAAAATTGGTCCTGAACTGTTAGGAAAATATGGTGATTAAGCACGTTGCGGTACCATTTTAGTTCAGAGCAGTGATCGATCTTGGATAAAACTGTGAGTGGTCTCTGATAGCTGAGTTAAACCAGAACTACAGAGCATCTATCATAGGCCCAGTAAGAAAACTTTAGTAAACTACAACTGAAGAAAGTTTACAAATGTATTTCTTATGAAATTTGACAGTTTTATAAGGGAATATAGGGATAACCCCCTAAAAACGGGCCCTAACCTTAAATAGGTTTTATTTCTTAATGTTTTGTCGAATTAAGAAATGAAGCCTATCGAAATTGGGCCAGGTGTTTGGGGGTCACCCTGTAATTATTACAAATTTGCTGAGTTTCATATTTATTTTCTCAAGTTAAAATTCTAGCAAAGACGATATTTTAATATCGAATCATACACAATGTTCAATAGATAATAATATTATATATACTCATTAAAAATATTAAAGTGCGGCCCTCGTAGGCTTTTCATATGGACCGCATTTCATTTCAGAATTCGACAAAATATTAAAAATTAATTAAACGCGAATTCTGTCAAATTTTGGAACGCCTTTGAAATGTTAATGGTTTGCGTTCCCCAACAAAATTACTTCATATAGACATAGTTTTATATTTTGGGGAATTATTTAAGTTTGTCCATATTGCGTTAATAATTAATTGTAAATTGTGGTTCGGATTCCACGTTGATCTGTAAGTCCCCACTCAGATATAAGTGTGGAAACAGTTCAAAAGAGGTGGCAAAACTATGCCAAAAAATTACCTTTAGTTATTAATGTGTGTCTATATCTTTAACTATATAGTATATGTAAACAAATGCATAAAGGTAATTGCAGTTAACTTATATGTATTCGAAATTTGAAATCTTGCGGCCCGCAAAGCTTTACGTAAGCTTGAATGTGGCCCACTGCTTAAAATTAATTCCCAGCCATGGCCTAGATATTATCCAGACTTATTTCATAAAATAGTAATTAAGTTTCAAATCTTAATTAAGGATAGAATGGCTTCTAAAACATGTCAGAAGGTGGAAAATAAGGCTGTTGGGCCCTGAAGAAGAACGTCCTGAAGCTGATTTACCAACATCACATGATGTCAGATATATTTACAAACTAGAACCAAATACTCCATCGATAGATAACTCTGGTATTGTTAATCATGTAACAAAGTTTAATTAACATTTGATAAAGGGTAATTCCTAGACTTGTCCATCCGAAGGAAAAAATAAAAGTTAAATTTTTAAGAACTTGATCAAGGTAAGGAAATTTCTCGGGAAAGAACAACAAAAATATTTAAAAAATGCCGTCGAGAAGGATTTGGACACTATGTGTTTTTCTATCATAGGATGAATGTAGAGATTTAAGAAATTCGGAAGAAGAAATCTTACAGGGAAGATTAGTGTCAAAAAATTGGCTCCAGGAAAAATGACACGAGAAAATATCAAAAGGAAAAGCAATATTAGAAAATAATGTGTTAAAAATATTCCTACGAATATAATATTTGCGCGTGTTTTTGCAAACTAGAAGAGGTTGAAGGCACACATAAAAGTTTTCAAAAGAAGGCTGTAGGCTGTAAAGAGCCCTATTTGTGCAGTTGTCCCCAAGGAATCTTGGTGATATCTTATTCTTTTTACTAATCAAAAAAGATTTATCTTATATTATAAGTAAGATATTAATTAATGTGACCAAATAATTTTGTGTCATAGGATGAATATAGAGTTTTAAGAAATTCGGAAAATATAAAGATTAACCCTTGCCTTTTCAAATCCCGATGGGAGAAATCTTACAAGAAAGACCAGTGTCAAAAAATTGGCTCCAGGAAAAATGAGACAAGAAAATATCAAAAGGAAAAGCAATATTAGAAAAGAATGTATTAAAAATATTCCTAGGAATTTTTATTTCTTTCATATCTATTTTAAGCTTTTTCAAATGTCAAATATAAAATATTTTTTACCTAGCATGATATATCTACGCTCTATAATTCTAGGTATCATTATTTGAAGAGGAAGAAATAATTCAAAGTAATTACAGAAAATTGGACAACTTTGCTCTTGAATGTATTTGGTAAGATTAAAATCTCATTTATAATAAAAATGTATGCATAAAATTCTAAAAGTATATTTGAATGTACAAAACTTTGTAGTTTCTTCAATCATTGTTATTATTACACTTTGATATATTTGTCATGAAACAGTACTGAAATTTGTTGGAAATTAAATGTAAATCTCCTTTATTTGTCGAGGTAAGAGATGACGTCCTTGTACTAGAACACAAAGATAGATCATTCTCAGTTTATTGGAAAATACAAAGATTTCTACCCTTCTTTTTTACTTCCTTTCACTGCAGACAAATTTTTTTCACCGAGGGAACCTTGTTACTGCGGAGGAACTTTCGGATATCTGATTCTCTTTTATTTTGTCTTAAATCCCGTAAATCTATTCTAGCACTGATGTAAACAGTTTTAAGGAGCTGGCATCCCCCCCTGTATCACTATTTTTTATTTGTATTTTATTACTGACCGAGCGAAGCCGAGATGACGATGTTGCATGACTCTTAGAGAATATGTCACTGTAGGTTTTGTCAATTCCTTGTTACTGTAGTGCTCTTAGAACTAAATAGATCTTTATTGAATCAAATTTACGCATTGGCGGGGCCGCATTTAGTCTTCTTTTACAACGTATGTACATTTAACACTACATTGTGAGCAATCCGCCTCACACACAACAGAGAAATGAGAAGCATATTACTAACAACAACAAAAACAACTTCCAGCTGAAACCTCGACTTTCATATAACTTTCACCCAATCAATAGGGGGTGGAGGGGAAAATGATTCGAACTTCGTCCCCTTTAATTAAACTCTGGCACGAGGTGTAGCAGCAGCGCGGTTGTGGCGAACCCAAACTTAACTCATTACACGAAATGATGAATTCAGAGCGCCGAGGCGCTTCGTTTGTTAAACAACCAGAGTAATGCAACTTAGATTGGGAGGGTCGGGGCGAGCGGGTGTTGTAAAGGTCGAGAGGCATAATTCATTTACATTTCCAAACAACAAATTGGTTGTTCCAATTTCCGAGGAGGAGAGAGAAAGAAAAGGAAAGAAGGATGAAGGAATGAAGAAAGGCAAGTGGGAAAAAGAAAAGAATAGAAGAGATAACTCACACCGTAACATTTATCTACGTGTCCTAACATCTGTACAATAATAACAAGGAGAAAGACGACCCCACCCTCTCTTTCTCCCATAGTGGGGGTGCGGGGGGGGGAGGCCAGCGTAGATATACCATGGGAAAGACATTGTTGAAAAGGAAACTTGCCATACCTACACTTATTTCCCGTACTCTGTCATGCAGAGAAGAAAAAGGCACGGCAACAGGCAAACAAGTCGAAGCACAACACTTAAACTAATTCATGCGTTTTTTTAACGACATTAGAAAAAAAATTTGTTCGTTATAGGTCGAGGAGAAAAACAACAACAGCCATAGAGAGTGAAGAAGGATAGGAGTACCTCAAAAGACATTGCTATCCATACCCAGGAAGTACAGCTTGAGTAAAAGCATAGTTCAGATGAAGGGTCTCTCCTAACCTAACCTAACCTAAACTAATTTTAATATATAAAAATTATATCGGATTATTTTTATATTTACCCATTTGAACAATCGAGGAGCCAGCTTAAATCATTTGAAGAACAGCGGCCTCTGGGTTAATTGGGACGGCTTTTCTTGAATTTACAAAATAATAAGAATAAAGTATCTATATGCAAATTATTGTGCACTGAAGACCATTTGATCAGTTCTATACTTAAATTGTTTACGTTGTAAGTAGCTCGTTTCATGACTGGTCTATTCTATACGTGGAATAGTTGTCGACCAGGAGGTTCTGAACCACGGAACTTCAAAGCTTCCAGCCATCGCTCCTAGGCCTTTTCTGGCTTAGGCAAAACACCTTCTGGTGATCAATCGCCTCGAAGGATTTTGAGCAGCTCTTCGTGCCGTCTTCTAGACTCAAGCGGAAAGATATTTATATATATATATATATATATATATATATATATATATATATATATATATATATATATATATATATATATATTAAGGGAAAGAAAATGCACGACTGAGCTTCGACGAGGATTTAATATGAGCTTTCAAACCCAAGTTAGGGCCCTTCTTCAGAGAAGCGAGCAGAGCGGAGTCCAAACTCGGAATGGTTTAGGTTGAATCTAATCGATGTATATACAAAGAACAGAGAGGGATCACTGTGTAACACAGGACATCAGGTAGTCGTAGAGGAAAAAGGTACGGACATAACTTGAAGGGAGATAGGAAAAGTTGATAGATTGGTGGCTAGACACCGATGCGTGGTGTAATTGGGTGTGTTTCAGGGTGTTCGTGACTGGACAACGGTTAGGGGGTGGGCAGGAAGGAGATCGTGTCTGCATAGTCCGAAACGCGTTATTCATATACACCGCACTACACGCAAGACTGTATGTTGCGATGGCACTGCGATACCCCGCAGCCCATGACCAGCCGCAACCCATAGCGTTCTACACATAAGTTAAGAGCATCATGAATAACGCGTTTCGGACTATGCAGACACGATCTCCTTCCTGCCCACCCCCTAACCGTTGTCCAGTCACGAACACCCTGAAACACACCCAATTACACCACGCATCGGTGTCTAGCCACCAATCTATCAACTTTTCCTATCTCCCTTCAAGTTATGTCCGTACCTTTTTCCTCTACGACTACCTGATGTCCTGTGTTACACAGTGATCCCTCTCTGTTCTTTGTATATACATCGATTAGATTCAACCTAAACCATTCCGAGTTTGGACTCCGCTCTGCTCGCTTCTCTGAAGAAGGGCCCTAACTTGGGTTTGAAAGCTCATATTAAATCCTCGTCGAAGCTCAGTCGTGCATTTTCTTTCCCTCAACATCTTTCCTGCGCTAAAAATCTTCCGTGATATATATATATATATATATATATATATATATATATGAATGCAATGTCCCGCAGGAAAAATCAAAAAGGTGCTCCCAAGTACTTTTGAACTTTATTCAGTTCATTCTCAAAGATAACTATAAGAGAAAATAGTATAATAAGGATATATATATATATATATATATATATATATATATATATATATATATATATATAGAGAGAGAGAGAGAGAGAGAAACTACCTTAAATTTATAGCAGTGCAATTTTTGCCATCGTTATTACTAATAATATGGTCGTATGAAAGTTTTTGGCAAAGTAATTATGAGCAAATTCTACTAACAACTTTTCAAAGGCAAATTAATGCCATCTTTCTCAATCTTCAACTCTAATTTCAGGGGACTTTATAGAGCATTTGAAGCTCGCGATACATTTTTTCATTGAGAAAATAAATGACACTGCTTAGCTAATGAAGCCATTTATACCAAACCCTAAGAATATGGAAAGAGACGAATCGAAGTAAAAAATGTAGCGAATAAAATTTAAGAACAAGACAGCAAGTATTGAGTTCGTGTTGAGGTGTTATCTCCAGCAACAAGTATGTATAAAAACAGTCAAAAGTCCGACCGCGAACACATTGAGGGGTAGATTTCTATTCAATTAACGATAAAATAGTAATAAAATTGTGATACCAATATTATATATAATTTGGCTCGTTGTTCGGACCCCACGAAAGAGTACCTCTTCCTTTGAAATGTGCCTTGGACAAAATAGGTCCGGAAGTATTGGATGTTAAAAAAAAAATTAAAAAATCCTCAAACAAACAAAAATAGTCCAAGAATATTTTTCCAGTCGTTTGAATTTCTCATGTTGTTAATGAATGTTATGAAACAAAATCGATGTCTGTTTTTTTTTTTTTTACATCCGCATGCATATATACGCGCTTTTATACATATTTACTAAACTCATGTATATATATATTGATTAAACTGTTTTGACTAGCCTCTTATACAGGACCAAAGAAAATGAAGAAACTAACCAAAGAAAACGTATTTTCTATACGCATTTCAAGGAGTAACATCTATAAAGTTGTTCCTTCCGATTTGCTGATATATTAAAATATAAAGTTAAATTTAAAAAAAAGATAATTGATATGAATTATCTATTAAATTTTATCAATAAATTTTTATTTACTTTTTATATTTTAAAGTCTTTAAAATTTACTCAATCACTGCATGCAAACAGTTTGGGGAAAATGTGCTTCCTTTTCTCATTCACTCCTATTTATTTAGGCCATCCATTTTCTGCTCGTAGTAGTAACTTATATATTCTTTCTCGGTAAAATATTTACTCGTGTTGAAACAAATTTCCACGTCGTTAATATTAATGAAGCTTTTTTCTGAGAGTGAATATTTAGTACTTCTGAAAGTGTGGAAGCAGCGTGTATTTAATATATTTGGGGATGTTTCAGCACATAAAAACTCAAACCAAGCAATTTTTCTCATACACATACAACTTTCCGAATGACCGTTTAGTTTTCTCATGACTGAGGGCAACCTACAATACTGGCGGAATTATTATAGATTTTTAAAAAAAAATGAAAATTTACTACAAAAATGCTAATAAAACTAATTTTATTTATTGCAAATATATTTATTTTAAAACATTGGCACAATGTTAAGTCTTCTACGTTCATTAGTAAACAGTTTGGCCACCCTTAGCATCCATAAGAGCTCTAACATGTCTTGGCATGGCATTGATCAAGTTTTGCACATTTCCTGGATTTGATTAGATCTGAAGCAAACTTCAATGAGACGGCATATGAGTTGCTGTTTGGTCGTAATGGGCTCTGTGTGTATTTCATCTTTCAACACACACACCATAAACTCTCAATCGAATTCATGTCCGGGGAATTTCTGGGTCAGTGAAGCAGCTGAACTCCATTTTGTGCACACCATGCCTTCACTGATTTTGCTGTATGACATGTGGCCGAGTCTTGTTGGATATCCAAGGTCTGTCGCCATACCATTTTCCCTATTTGAGGCAGTAAACGACCTTTAAGAACTTCTATATACTTTTCTTGGTTCATAGTTTTCTTAACAATGTGCAAACGACTTGTTCCATTCACCGAAATGGTTCCCAACACCATGATTTTCGTTGGAAATTTTACTGTTTTTCTCTGACATTCAGCCATAAATTCTTCTCCAGGCCGCCTTCTTACACTCTGCACGCAGTCATCTAGCACTGCAATGGTTGATTAGTCAGAGAAAACTATCTGCAATAGTAGAAAATACAACATAATTAGTTGAACAGCCATAGAAGTATTGGAAAAGCCATTGAAATAATGAATCATCAAATATACTTTATGGTTTGAAAATTTTGGAGCCATTACAAAAATGTGACACAGTTAAAGTTAGTAGGCATTAATGCTTTTTGATGAATTACAGGTAACTGGTTAGCTAGATGTGTGATTCTTACCTTTATCCATTGTTCTAAAGTCCACTCAATGTGATTCTTTGCCCAGGAATAGCGTGCCTTAATCATTGTTTCCGTGAGTCGAGGCTTCTTTCTTGAGCGATATGATTTCAATCTAGCTTCCAAAAGCCTGTCATTCACTATTCTTTGAGCAAGGCTAACACCCTCCGCTACCAGCTTAATAGAAACTGCAAGATGTTCTTGTGTTTTTAAGAGCCTGTTGTATTAATTTTTTATTTGTTCTTGGAGTTGTTTTTCGTTTTCGACCACATTTTCAAACCCTTTTGTTAAATCTTGACTGTTATAATTTTTTTCTTAATATCATTGATGGTTTGAGTTAAAAAACTTAGTTTCTTTTGCTATTTCTTTCTGTTTTAATTTAGTTTCTTTCAGTAAAATGTTTATTTGTCCAATTTTTCGAGGACTCAAATCATTCTGTTTATCCATTTTGGTTTAATTCATACATAGCTAAAAAACTCTCTGAAACACACAAAATGAAACTATTAAAATAACTAATAAACTATTTAAAAACACAAAAACACTATTGTTAACAATCACAGGTTAATATAATAACAGAAAACATCCTATTTGCACTCTAAAGCCAAGATACCAACTGACTCACACAACTGGCTGTGTCTTCATTGAAATGGTACAATGCAGTGTTGTTCCTTCAATGTTACCAATTATACTTACAAATTAACCTAAACTCTTGAAAATAAAATTTAAATAGTTTCTCGGGTTGGTATATAAAATTAATCCACTTGCAATAAATGAAATTGGTTTCACTGGCTTTTTTTTAGAAAAAAAGTCAAATTTTGGAAAAATCCATAATAATTCGCCAGTCTGTAAATGACGATGGTGCCAGATTACATATGTAGTAGACTATGTCTATGAAGGTTTTAATGATGCTTTGATTCTATAATGATCTTAGACCTGCTTGTTTGTTTAGTGAATCGAATGACATGTTAGGGGTAACTTGCATTTATTGGTTCGCCCATTAATTGGTGAAGTCTCTATATTGAACCATCCATCTTTTTCTCCTATTTTTTTCTCTCTCTTTTCAGGGTCCACTTTTGTCTCGACTAAGAAAACGCACACACACACACACCCTCTCTTACACACACATATATACAGATACACTGCATTATCCTCTCACACCCATAACTCAAAAACGGGTCTTTAGGGCCGCTTCCCACGACTGCAATCAGAGATTTCACCCGCATTTCTTTTGCACCGCAGGGTCGGCGAGCGATCCGAAATGTTGCAACTCCTTGTGGACAATGAAGGGGAATTCCGAGCATTATTCCAATGATAATTTAATCAGGATGTCTTTGCCCAAGATCCGACCATGAGGGTCGCTATGTGGTCGTAAATCATGTTGCAGATGGTTGCAAATTGAACTAGGGGCTTCGTGAATTGCAACCTCATCGGCTTAATTAATCCCTCGTTATTAAAAAATAGAGGGATTAATTTAAACGGAACCAACAAGTGCATTTCCCTTAACGGAGAAAGAATGAGAGGATGAACAATGGACGATGGAATAAAAATAAATACTAAAATAAGAAACAGAAGAATAGGGGTAATGACAGATGGGAGCAGACTTTTTCTTCAACATTCTTCTTTATTTTCAAAAATGACGAAAACCAACGAGGTCATTAACAAAAGTTTTATTAAAGAGGTCCATCGTAAAAGTGGTGAAATTACGGGGTGAGTGTGAGTACAGGGTACCAAAGCTCAGCTAACCATAAAAAGAGCCTGGTAAGGAGTAGTAGGGCTTTAAGTTTCCTGAACCTGTATATATATATATATATATATATATATATATATATATATATATATATATATATATATATATATATATATATATATATATATATATATATATATATATATATATATATATATATATATATATATATATATATATATATATATAATAGTAAAACCACTGTATAGGAGCCAAAAGTTTAATTTACGAGACTAGTTTCGGTATGTAGTTTATCATACCCTCTTCAATCGTATACTGAGAATACGATTGTTACAAAAGTCTATAAATAGCGTACAGATCAGAAAAAAGAAGAAAAAACACAAAATTGGGGAGAAAGGTCATTAATCAGGGGGTGTGAGTCTAAGATTGTTGATTAAGCTGTTTACGATGAGGTTACGGGAATGGAGGCTGCATTTCAATTGCCCATCTGACAAATCAAAATTGCGAATTTCTCCTATTAATATATGTAGATTCTACTATTTTTATTTTACGGAAATCTTTACAATTATATATGATTTGTGCCTTTGAATAGTCAATTTGGTGGTTGAAATTGTTAATATGATTAAAAATAGTGGCTTTGGTATTGCCTTGTCTGACATCACCTTTATGTTCATAAATTCCTTTTGTTAAGGGATTAAATATACACCTGCTTCATTTAGCTGATCTACGGACTTGGTCGAAGGAAAAGACTTAAGGATAGAAAAAGGGTATTTAAATATGGTGAGGCCTGAAGAAATAACTTTGTTCACTCCTTTGAGGAGGGGAGAAAAAGGGAGGGATAGACACTTCGTATTACTAAATTTGTTTTTACCCTTGGGATGGTAATGAGTAGATTTTGCTTTTGATAAACTTTCATTGATCACGTGGAGGGGATAATTTAATTCAATGGAACTGCAGGTTATATATGTAATCTCGTCTTCTAGAAAGCAAGGGTCACATATCCTAAGTGCTCTCAAGAACATAACTGATGCAACATACCTGATGAGAAAAGAAATGGATATACGAGTTAGAATGGGTTGGTTTTCGGTACACAGTGAAGCTAATTTTGTTAATGACTCTAACAATTTTTACATTAAGAAAGGATATACAATTATCTTTTACCCTCTCTACTTTAAAATTGATAGTACGATGGAGATCGTTAAGATTTTTAAGGAAATTGTCAAATTAGTTTAAACTATTTATAGGCCAAATCGATATGACATCATCTACATACCTATACCATACAAAATTATGATGGGGAATCACAGAAGGGAGTAAGTAATGATACTTTGAAATGTTCCATAAAAAGGTTACATAATATGGGCGATAAAGGATTACCCATGCTAAGACCATATTTTTGACTGAAAAAACCCATATCGCTGATAAATACATTATCAGTAACACAAAGTTTAACAAGATTTATAATTTTATTTTTGCCTAGAGAGAGGTTTAATTTTTGATTACCTAATACCTTAGATAGAACATTAAAAGCTTCGTTGACTGGGACTTTAGCGAACAGGATGTCTACATCAAAACTTACTAAGCGGCTTCCTTTAATGTTGATTTTCGTAAATTGTTCAATGAAATCAGAGGAATGGATTATGTGTGAAGGTGAGGTCAATTCAACAGCGTCAGCAAGAAGGAAGGCTAATCTCTTCGGTCGGAGTGGTGTTCCTCTTTTGTGGGTTTTTAGCAGATGGGTTGGTAGGTTTTAAAACAATGAAGACGGTTTGAGTTAGATCGTTTGAGCAATTTTGTGATAGTTTTGTTGAAGATCTCGGTTTTATTTTTCAATGGGTTGGAAGATAATTTCTCGCAAATGTTCATATCATTGAGTAAATCTTGTAATTTTTTCTTATAAGAATTATTGTCTAACACCACGATTTTACTAGTTTTGCCTGATTTTGTTAGAACGATATTTTTGTTAGAATTAAGTAATTTGAGGGGAGTCATGAGGCGCCTGTGGATCTCTAAGCATAATATGTGTGTGTATTCATATGTATGCATATATGTACATATGTCTGTATGTGTATACATATGTATATATGCGTGTGTATTCATATGTATGCATATATGTACATATGTTTGTATATGAATGTGTATTTCTATCAATGTATGCGTGTGTACTCATATCAATGCATATTGTACATATGTCTGTATGGGTATGTGCATGAATATTTATGTATGCATGTATGTGCGTATATGTGTATGACCTTTACCTATTTTGTTCTTTTAATTATATTTGTTGTTTTTTACATCTCTTTTCGATCCCTCCTCTCTGCCATTTTCACCCCATGTGACCTTTTCGGAGTGGGCTTAGCGTCATCTTTCTCCCATAGTTGGGTTCTTCGAGCAAGTGGAAGCTGGGGCCGGTAGCGTGCACTGGAACCCCCTCCTTCCCCAGGAGCAAGTTTCTTCCATATACTTAAAATTGCCTAAAAATGCACGAAGTCCCCTCAACTTTTAAAAATAGTTTTTAGTCAAAGTTTGAACTAAATATTTTAGCGATGAAGCCTGCTGCGGTAGTTAAACCACATTAGGTTTGTTTAGTTATCGGAAAGAGCCACGATCCACGTCTATTTTACGCGAATGGCACATAATAACTGGTGGGTTTGGTCCTAGCTTCAACCGTGGTCCCCCAATGAGACCTAAAAAAAAAATCACTATATCCAAATCGGGTATTAAAATCCAGAGCGAAAACAAAATCCGAAGAAAACACAACCTTAAGCGATACTATTTTCTTTCACCATTCGCCCGCCCATACAGTAGTGAAAAAGTCTTGCACGATCACCCCAAATTCACCCTAAAAAACCGCAAACACCTCCTTTGAAAAAACTCAGCTATCAACAATCACATATCTTCCATCCGCTTGCGCGCCTGGGTAGAAGAGAAAAGAAGGCTCTGGAAGACTCCGCCCCTTAATATTTAAAGTATGCTAACCCCGAACCATTTACAAACGGCGGGGGAGGGGGGAAAGTATAATGACAGTGATATATGAAGCTTTCTATCCCCTAATATACCCTACCTATATATCCTTCCCCTCTGCGTCTATCCAAGCAAGTCTCCTGTAATAGTTTCTGACCAGTTTTCCTAAATCCTCAAAAATCCTTCTCTACGCTGACAGGTGCCAAGGATTACTGTCCAGAAAGCAGAGAGGATAAAAAGGATTTCCCGAAAATTGGAAGGGGAACGAAGAAGAGACATTGAGGGAGAACGCAAATGGTAAAAGCGATGTAGCGTGCGAAGAAAATAGGAGAAAACTCGATTAAATTAACGTAAATGGAATAAAAAAGGTGAACGAAGAATTAAGATCGTAAGTAATCATGATTACAAATAAAAAAGAGGATCCCTGGATTAAAGAGCTTTGCTCTGTATTGGTTGGTACGCGTTAGGGAGAATTAGAAGCGAGGGGGGAACTTAAAAAACCAGCATTTTTCGTTTTATTTTCAAAACGGACATTTTCTATTTCTGGAACCAATCCTCTGTTGTGAGATAACATCTTCCTGTTTTCTTCTAAACTTGATCCAGGGATACAGAAGCGATTGTAAGCTTCTGTCAGAAGTGTAAGATCTGAATGTGCGGCTGTATACGTGGTAGAACCGGGGACAGATTGAATTAATTGAAGGAAATTACCTTTGTTGTAAAAATAAGGACATCCTTGTTAGAGACCGGTCCAGTGTGTTAGGAACTATAAACTGGTTCAGCGTGTTAGGAATTAGACACTGGTTCGGTGTGTTAGGAATTAGAGGCCAGTTCGGCGTGCTAGGAAATAGAGACTGCTTGTAAAAATAAGGATATCCGTGTTAGAGACCGGTTCAACATGTTAGAAGTTAGACGCTGGCTCGGCTGGTTAGGAATTAAACACTAGTTCGGTGTGTTAGGAATTAGAGACTGGTTGTAAAAATAGTGACACCCCTGTTAGAGACCGGTTCAACGTGTTCGGAAATAGACAAATTAGAAGCTCTTAGGTGTCCCACAAAAGTCGGGGTGTTTTTGTACTCTTTCAGTTAAGAATCGCAAATACATTGACTCCTTTACATTACCATGTATGGTAATCATTTTCAGATCCATGGACACTACATAGATTATTATATAACATATAACCGTTACAAGAGGAGGTTGGTAGGACATATTAAGCCAAAACTATTTTCTCACACAAAAGTCAGTTGTGAAAGCGTCATCTGACAGGTTTATGTAAGCCCAGACTCAAACACAACAAACGTCCGCAGGATACATGTACTAGACAGGGATGAAGTTTGTATTGGATAATATACATCCCGTCATGCAAACTATAATATAAATTATTAAAATCCTTGAATAATAATCTTTATTATGAATTAGTGGTTTATTTATCCACTATCTTAATTACTGATTAAATTGTTGACGCCGATTCGTGACTCTTCTTCTAGCCTTGTAACTATGGCAATAACGCCAATGACCCTCCTTCGGTAGATGGGGTACAAATTCATGGAGATCAGGCAGTCGGCGCAACGGAATCCCACGTGTTGAGAAATGGCTGCCTGTAGTATGGTACACGGTGCAATCTGACGCTAAATGATGATTCTTGCGAGGGGTTCGATCGTGGAAGAGAGCGCCTGATCCTCAGTGATCACAGTAATTCAACGTAATTTGCTTGCCCGTCTTCGAAACCCGGTACGACGGAGTGGCTGAGCAAAAGGAGCTGCATGACTTTAGCTTTATTCAAAGTACAAAATAGGATTAAAATGCCTTAATCTAAAGCGTACAAGGGTTTTTATATAGGGAAGGAGGGGGCTCGTCTCCAAAGGGTTTTACCAATAGGGTATTACTTAAGGAGGAGCTATGGGCTAGGTTAATGGAAATCTTCCAATCCTACATTATGTGGGAGGAGTTTTCACAAGTTTTTTAAGTGGATCTACTAATGTTAACTTAGGGGGGGGCAGGTTCCTATCCAACTATGCCTGTTTATTTGCTAATTATTTATGACCAGTAGGCGCGCTTATAACTGATCTTAGAAGTGGGTGGCACCGTGAATAGAAAAGGATTTTTTTATAGTATAACAGATTCCTAAGCATTTTTCTCAGCAGTGTTTCGTTAATTTTGTTTACATGATTCTTGTAGCAATACCATCGAAAGTTGGAAAGGTTAATTAAAAAAAATGGTTAAACCTGAGAGTGGAGTATTGAGAACATCTGAGCTCTTAGGCAGTGTTTGGGTTATGGCACGGTAGATGGCAAAAATTTCCTGTTGCATCGTCTATGGTCAAAAGATCAATTTCCAAGTTGGGTTATACACGAAAGACTGGGATAAACACAGCTGAGCATTTAAAACAAAATGTAACCTTTAGGAACTGTTAAAAGTTCCATTCGTATCCATCTATCTATTATCTATCAATCTATCTGACTATTGAATTATATGAAAATATGCTCTTTTTTTCCTAATTATGGAAGTGAGAGGCGGGCTTTCTGTTTCATCTAATTATACTATAGTTACTTTCCTTTGTTAAGGCACTTAACAATAATTCGCTATCCTCCTTGTTTTGTACGGTTGGCCAACGAATTTGTTTGATCTATGTGTAGATTATGTCGGGGGGAAAATTCGCCCTGGGTTTTTATTGTTCGCCTTGAATTCAACTCGTGTGGTTCACTGTAATTATTTTTCTCTGGCTGCGAGGACTGTGTTTTCTCTCGAAATTTCTCCTCAGTCATATTCCTCTGGCGTTAATACTTGGATTGTCAGTTTGGTACGTGTTAAGGGTTTAAGTGTACAGGATATCCGTAAGGTGTATTTGTATATATATATATATATATATATATATATATATATATATATATATATATATATATATATTGAGTGCAATGGTTACAATCTTTCATCTCCATCCCCGTAACGCTGCTATTCGTAGCTTTATGGCAGAGATCTGTTCGCTTGGTGAGAAAAATAAGGTGTTAAACTACTCTTAAGAAAGTTTTATTTACATTTGGAGACAAGTGAGTACATTAATTAATTATATGACGAAGTGTCATTTTAAGTTAATACCGACTATAAAACAGTGTTGTTAAGTCACTTGTTGAAAATTTCCTAATCGTATCCTTATGCCAGGATTTAAGCAAGGTATGGTGACCAAAGTCACATACTCTCACTTATTCTGATTTATGACCTTCAAAACTTTCAATAATTCTCGGACTAACCTTGGGAGGACCTTAGCAATTATATCATTCGAAAGTGAATGTAAAACAACATAAGGGTTTCAAATTGCGTTAGAATCGGTGGAATAGTTATGATGTTATTGTCAAAACAAAATAATTCTCAGGCCACCTTAGGACGACCTTGACAATTATATCACGCGAAAGAGAACGTAAAAGAACATAAGGGTTTCAAATTTTGTTAGAATCGGCCGAGTAGTTATTGGGCTGAGGAATAAGATCTTGCGGTTTTATCAAATTTATTCATTACCATTAACAATTTTAGAAAAACTTCATTTTTAATTAATAACATTATGCATTTTAATCAATAACGTATTCTACGTTGTTATTTACGACTTCTTCCCAACGTTCAACTAGTTTATTGATGCCTCTGCAATAGAAATCTTTGGATTTTGCTTATGTTGACATAAGCACACCACTTTTCGTCGCCAGTGATGATGCAGTGAAGAAATATGTCCTTATATCCACGAATAGCCTTGTGACGAGTAAGCAAACCTGCGGCAATCGTGGAGCGTTGAAGTTTGTTGCTTTCACTCAAAGCGTGCGGAACCCATGCACCGAGTTTTTGAACTTTCCCCATCGAATGAAGGTGATTCACTACAATTTTCTGATCACACGACAATTGTACAGCCAATTCTCTAGTCGATTGACGAGGATTTTCATGAAAAAGGTCGTTCAATCGATCTTCATCCAACTTAATGGGGCGACCAGAACGTTCTTCGTCATTAAGATTGAAATGACCGTTTGTGAAACGTGAAAACCACCATTGAGCTGTCCTTTTTGATAAAGCATTTTCTCCGTACACAGCACAAATATCGCGACGAGCTTTGGCTGCGTTTGCATTGTTCCCGTCTCGATTGAAAATGAATAACAACAAGGGTCGAAATGCGCCTTTCTTTCAACTTGACATTCCATTTTGAGGGTACAGAACAAAAATTAAATTAACACAACTTTTAAATAAACTGCAATGACTTATTACTCAATTTCAAGACGTAGCCTAAGCAAAAACCTAATAGTCTACGCTGTTAAGAGACGTAGCCTAACCTTTGCAAATTTTGCTCTCATTATTTATTATTGTCTCTTAATATGTGCACAAATCATGTTAACAAAACATAAATCAACACAACATTAAAAAAACCCGTAAGAACTTATTCCTCAACCTAATACAATGTTATTACCAAAACAATAAAACAAACAAAACGGGGACCGACTGAGCGACATACTGAGATGTAGTCTCCCGCGACTACTAATGAGGGGTGGGAGTTAACCTGAATTCCTCTATCTGAGTAGTCTGATAAAAGAGCATTGATGATTAATAATGGTTATCTTACACATCATTGGTAATAAATAACAGTAATTCAGACAGGAGTGAGCACTAACTCTCTCAGATCCGATTTTTTTTTCTCCACACATTAGAAAATTATGAATTGTAGGTTTTGCACGTCAGCTAAGGTATAATACTGAATTTAATATACATTTTTTTAAGTTTTCCTATATTTTAGACATGCATCATATAAGAAACCTTCGATCGCAACGGTTTAAAAAATACCGAAATATATATATATATATATATGAATGCAATGTCCCGCAGGAAAAATGAAAGATGCTTTCAAGTACTTTCGAACTTTATTCAGTTCATTTTCAAGGATAACTACAAGAGAAAATAATATAATATGGGTATATATATAAACTAGTAAAAGATAAAGGACCGCCTCTAAGAAAGAAATCACCAATGAGGAAGTAAGAGAAGGATAGGTAAATTCACATAAGATTTAGCTATAACAGGTAGCAAGGTCAAACCGAGAGGCAAGAAAGAGTCAAGAACAGAGCCAAAAGGGTTAAAACGATTAATGGATAAAGCGATAGTCTAAAGAGAGAAATTAGGAGAGACACAAAAAGTAAATTGAAACGAAAGGGAGAGGGACAAGGAGAGAGGAAGAGAAAAAAATACTGTTAATACAAAATCAATGCAATAATTAAATTGACACATCGGGTTCCCATAAAAATGAAAATTGCAAAAAAATTAGGAATATAAGTCAAAGCTAATTTCTTTAACAATGAGTTTTTTCATGACAATATCAATTTTAAATAAACCAGGGGAAATATTAAAGTTATTAAATTGGCTTATACATGAACATTCAACAAGGTTTCTTTTAATTGAGTAATTTGAGCGAAAAATAAATTTTGCTGAATTCCAATTAATTAAGTGGTTATTTTCTGACATATGCACAAAAAACGCACTGTTATTTACAGCTTTCCTAACATTGTATTTATGCTGATTAATACGGACAGATAATTGCTTTCCTGTCTGTCTAAAATATTTACTTGGACAAACAGAACATTCGACCGAATAGACTTGCCCAATATTATTACAATTATTGTGAACTAGAATGTTTTTATAGCTGACTCGTATTTGAAAGAAACTGAAATGTTAAAGTTTTTAAAAGACAGGGAAGGTCAATGAAACAAACAGAGAAGGGTAAAACCAAAGTGTTTTTAACATTAAAAGGAATAACATGAGCTGTATTATAGAACGTCTTTTATTGCAGAGGAAAGACAGTTTAGAAGAAAGGGATAAGGATAACATAGTTTATGGACAATTCCAAAGATATTGGAGAATTCAGAATCCATATAATCAGGATTAACAACTTGTAAAGCCTGTAAAAACAGAGGAAAAAACGGAACGTTTGACTTTGGGACTATGCGCAGAGTAAAACTGAATATAAGAGTTTGAATTAGTAGGTTTGCGATAGATGGAGTATTGAAAACAAGTCGGTGTCCTATGAATAAGAAGATGGAGAAAGGGAAGGGTTCTATTTTTTTCAACTTCATGGGTAAATTGAATGGAAGGGACGAGTGAATTAAGTTTGGTAAGAAAGCTGTTAACATTTTTAGAATTAGGCCACAGGCAAATGACATCATCAATATAGCTGTACCAAACAATAGGGAAGTCAAGGATAGTAGGGAGGAGTCTTGTTTCAAAGAACTCCATATATAAGTTAGAGAGGACAGGTGAAAGGCTAATCCAAACTTTTGAAGAAAATATTTGCCATCGAACGAAAACTTACAATTTGGGGTACAAAGTGAAATGAGTTTGATAAAAATAGTAGCAGGTACGGGAAGAACAATATTTTGCAATTTATCATTAAGGAAATTGAAAACATCTTCTACTTGAGCCTTGGTAAATAATGAGCAGACATCGAAACTAACAAGGGTAAAATTATTCAAATACTGAATGGCATTGAGTTTAGAAATAAGGTCGTAGCTATTGGTAACATGTGAATGAGAAATGGTCCCAACTAGAGGAGTAAGAAAAGAAGTAATCCATTTAGAGAGAGCATAAGAAACAGAACTTATAATAGGGCGTAAAAATAATTTTGGTTTGTGCGTTTTTACAAGTGCATAGCATTGGTCACAGTATTTCACATGAACATCAATGGACAAATACATTGATTACATGCACTGCATTCTAACATCAATTTGCTTGTGAACATAAATCAGCGCCAGGCCGTTGAGTCGTTCAGTCAATTGGGGGGGGGGGGGGAGAAATAAGAGTTGCCTCGTCAATGATACTTCCCGATATTAAAGAATTATGTGATACTCATCACCTAAAATTTACCATTAAACTTTTAAAGTTAAGATTTATTTATTTTCAATCGTGGTTAATTTTGAAGTGCTAAGAATTTATACGTAAATTAATTTATATTGGGGTGCCGCGGCCGCTCCTAGTCTCTAGATAGCAATTAGGGTGCCACTATCAAATAGAAGTTGAAAACCACTGGTCTATTGTTAATAAATATAGAACAATTTTAGTCTTTACATATAAAATTATGTTAAATATAATAAATATTACCTGTCTTTATGTGCCCGGATAGCTCAGTCGGTAGAGCGTTAGGCTTTTAACCTAACGGTCTAGGGTTCGAGTCCCTATTCGGGCGATATTTTTTGTACAATTTTCATTTTTATTTTTTATCGCAAATTCATTTCTTTTTATTTCATTCATTTTGATTTTAACCACAATTTCTGTATTCTCACATATTTTCGGCAGAATTTTACAAATATTTATCAATTTGACTAAATTCTTTCTCCGAAGAGAATCATAATAAATATATATATATATATATATAGTTCTGGCTAAAGGTTTGAGATTAATATATATTTTTATTGTTTGCATTCGTTTTGTTTTTTTTATTTACGTACCAAGAATAATTATTTAAATATTTAAATGATGGCAGGTTTATTAAAAAGTTATCATTTCCAAAATAAAAAAAATCCACCGCTTCGCTGAAACTAAATTCGTGCTCTGGTCCTGACTTTCAGCTCCAGGAGTTTTGTTATTCGATCAAAAGGGTAAAATTTCCTAATATTTGTTGGTAAAATAAATGATTTAATCTTTTTCAATTTCAGAAATGGTTACTGCCAAAGGAAAGCGAGCTACTACCGTTGCTCTACACCAAAGTGGCCTGAAATGCAATGGTAGGGTTGGATGGGGGAACACCGACTTATTAGTAGAAAAACCTGCCTAAAAATTCCATTTTGTACCTGAGCGAGTGCAAACTGTGCCCAAAACAAACTTCACAACATGGCCCACCTATGGTATACTCATAAAAGCTCAACTCAGAAAATAAGTGGTATTTTTGGCACTTCAAAAAGTTTTGGGACCTCGGTCAGTGTTCCCCTACCGCAGGGGAACATCGACCGAGGTGTGGGGAAACATCGACCCTTATTTTTGAAGCTCATAAAACAAAAGACATTGTTTTTGTTTGCCTGAAATCAACATATATGATAACCCTAGCTACCACCCCCATCATTATTAATAAAATTAACTCTGGCAGACAAAAATCAGTTTTTGAATTTTTATGAAATTTTATGAATTATTAACAACTCTTTGAACCAGAGAGGAAAGTTAAGACACCTTAAAGTATATAAGTATATTTGAGAAACTTATGGCCTAATTACATACAAATAGAGGGAATTCAAGACATAAAACTATATACAAATAAATACCTTAGCCTGTAGGCTACTACAGGCTCAGAAGTGGATGTTGAAGGCAATCAGAGGGGGGTACACCTTAACCAGGTCGGCCTGCCTCTTGGTGGCACCTTTGGTGGTTACGAGGACACCCTTACACTGTTCTGGCTCGACCGACGCTTCGTTCAAGATGGTTGGGAAGGTAAAGGTGTCCTTGGAGAAAACTGACTTCATGCGGAGGAAAGAAAGATTAAACTTCCCATCCTCCATGATGGCCAAGACCTGGGCAACATAGCACACCAATGTGCCCACGTTCCTTCCCTCTTCTAACTTCAGCTCAACCAGAACAAAGTCCCCCACCTGAAAAAGAGTTTAAAACTGAGATAAAACAAAACAAAAAATCAATATATATGCCAGATTAGGCTAGACCTGATAATGAATTATGATAATTGATCAATTTTGGCTGCAAGAATATAAATTCCCTCACCTCTGGCGCCTTCTCAGCCAAAGGATATGAAAATTCTGTCCAATTGTCCTCCTCCTCCACCTCATCTCAGTACTCTGAGGAGTCATCGAACTGCATAGGAACATCATCAACGTCTTCCTCCTCACTATTTTGCTCTACAAGGACAGACTTCCTGCGCCTTACACACTTTTCTTCTCTCCTAATGCCTTCTTTTCAGCCACTGCCTTCTTTTTCTCCTCTATCTTCTTTCTCTTCTCTGCCTTCATCCTCAGATCTGTGATGGCATCCTCATTCTCAGTCAGAATGCAGCCCCGTAACCTCTTACGTCCCTTTCCATAAGGATGAGGAGCAGCCTTGGGGAACGGCCTGACACTCTCTGGGGTGATCTTTGGGGAACCAAGGTTTGAGTTGTTAGGGCTGGGGTCGCGGGGTCAGCAGTGCTAGGGCCCGGGATGGCAGGATCAGCAGTGCTAGGGCCTGTGGTGGCAGCGTCAGCAGTGCTAGGGCCCGGGATGGCAGGGTTAGCAGTGCTAAGGCTTGGGGTGGCATGGCCAGCAGTACTAGGGTCCGGGATAGCAGGGTCCGTAGTGCTAGGACCTGGGGTGGCAGGGTCAGTAGTGCTAGGGACTGGGGTGGCAAGGGTCACTGGAGGTGTCAGGGTCCCCATAGGAGCAGGGTTCTATTATCACATCAGCGGGGGACAGTCATCATCTGGATGCATGGGAGACTGATCAGGAAGGTCTACTTCTGAGTTATGGCCTTCAGTTAGTCCTTCCTTTCCATCAGAAGAAGTTGGAGTAACTTCTACTGCAGAATTCACAGGTGGTGCTGGTCACTCTGTTACCTGTGCTCCTACAAAGGCATCATCTGGGAAAATGTTGCGATTGATAGGCCAGATACCAGTCGACCTTAAACCATCGATAATGTTGGAGGGGTTACTGGCTTTAATCTAAGCCTCAGAGGCAAACTCTGGCATGAGAGAGTGATCGTTTAGTAGGCCACGCAGAAACGTCTTGAAGGGACCAAACACACTCACATTCAATGGCTGAAGTTTGTTTGTCGTATGGGGAGGCAAGGTAACAATGACGATACCATGCTTGATCGCAAACTCCACAACATGAATGTTTATGTGACATTCAGCATTGTCCACGATAAGAATAATCTTGTTCTCCTCAGAAGAACCGGACTTTTCATGAAGATGCTGAAGTGTCTGCACGAAGCATTCACCGTTCATCCAGCCATTAGAATGCAATATGCCTTTGGAACCGAAGATCGTGTTCCTCATGAAAGCTGGGTTCCATCTGCATCTAGGAATTATAAACACTGGAGGGATGGAATGCCCCACAGCATTTATAACACCCACAAACGTCATGGTGTCCCCTCTTTCCCGAGTTACCTGCGTGGCTACTGGCTGACCCCTCGCGCACACAACATTAACAGGTTTCATAACTGTGAACAAAGAACTCTCATCCAAATTGTATATCCGGTCCGGAGGGAATTCGTACTTCTCCATAGCTAATATATAAACCTTAAAGAAGGTTTCCACATTAACTTTGTTGAAGGCCACAATCGTGGCAATTGGCATGCCTTCCGGGGCCTTCAACACAAGGTTTGGGTGACGGTCCATGAACGAGTAGTACTAGTCTCAAGTTGCCATTCTGTCCTTCTCCCAGGCATCAGGGATGGTCTGGCTCCCACAAGCTTTGGCATACTGGTATACAATCCTTCACACCTCGTTCATGGGCAGGCCGTAGAACATCTTGGCAGCTTAGATGGTATATTCCACTATGTGCAGCTCCTGTTGTGGAATTAAAATCCTATTAGTATGTGGCTGCACAGGCCCATAAGTGACCCCGTTAGACAACTTCTTGGACCGATTGAAGTCATCCGGCAACAAAAGAAATGAATTAGGACTTAGAAGGCCCTAGCTAAAAAAATGAAAAAAATAAAATATATAAATCTAGGCTACGAAATAAAGTAAAAAAAATGAAATATGGTTCCGAAAATGCTGGTAGACTTGCCTCTTAAAAGAGGAAATATTAAACGAGTCTGGAAATACAGACTGAGGAAATTAATTCCAGACCTTTGATGGAGCCTGAATGGGATGAATGAATTTTTAAACTTGCCACAAGAGTTGTTTTCTTGACCCCAAATTCCTCAGCGGCCGCTTTGATGCTGCAATTGGTTGCAACCCGGTGCTTGAATGCAGCCTCCAAGTTGGTGCGGTCGGACTGCTTGTCACTTTTCCTGACATACTTGCGAGGCATGATGATCAGGCTTACAAGAAGGCAGTAGGCTAGATCTGAAAGAGTTAATGACATTAGACATATGAATAGGTAAAGTTGAACCCCCCAAAAAACAAATTTACTGTTTTTAGTTTAAGAATTATTAGTCTTGTGTATTTCATATTAGCAATTAGCAATATATTACAGTATTTTTTACAGTATTTAAAACCCTTATTAGTATTTTAAATAATTTTTTCAAAAATCGTAGTGATGTGGGGGTACACCGACCGCCATGCCTCGAATACATCCGGTGGTAAAAATCTTTTTTTGAAAATTGAATATTAATCTTAGTCATTCTAATAACCTAAGTCACTTATATAATAGTTATTTCATGTGCTTATAGCATAATGACACTGATATCGCATCATAATTCACTAAAAATCCCCTTCAACTTTACACATAAAAAACACTTCCACTTCATTTAAATGCACTAGTTCACCACACCATTTATTTTGATGCTAATATACATAATCAGTCACTTTTGGTTATATTTTTACAAGTATTTCAAAGTATATCGAATTTTCAAAATTTCCCGCATCGGTGTTTCCTCACATGTTGGCGGTCGATGTTCTCCCGCACCACCATTTTTTTTTACAACAATGCCATGGTGGCCACTTCGAAAGGACGCACTTTATTTCACTCGATAACATGTCAAAATGGCTAAATATCGTAATGAAACAGAACTAAAAACAAGCACGCCATATTCACCTATTCACCGACGTGAGACACTATATGAGAACCGTGAAAAATAACAACAGACATCCGAAAAATCAATTTTCTTACCTGGTAAACACAGACGTCGTGATGGCGGAAACCTGTTGCTCGCGTGTTGTTCACTAAGGATGGGTGCTGTGTTGGTGATGAGTGGCGGCAGGCAATTTGAAATAGTTAGCGTACCAGAGCATTCGCTCGGTGTTCCCCCTCGGTTGGCATTCCCCCTCCTCGCCCTAATGCATCACGGATAACCATCTTTAGGATCATCAATGGCTTTAGAAATACTTGTACACTATTGTGATGAGTGGCGGCAGGCAATTTGAAATAGTTAGCGTACCAGAGCATTCGCTCGGTGTTCCCCCTCGGTTGGCATTCCCCCTCCTCGCCCTAATGCATCACGGATAACCATCTTTAGGATCATCAATGGCTTTAGAAATACTTGTACACTATTGTGGAGAAGTCTTCTGTACACCCGAGATCTTCACTTGAACGCAGAGATCGGCTCCTGGTAAGGTCCAAGCTCAAGGATCCGGTTGCTTTCAGTGCCAAGCTTGTTCACGATTAGAAAGAGGTAGGTGTGAACTCTTTTGCTAACACATTAAAGCGGACACTTTCCTAGGAGGAGTGTAAGCAATAAGAGTGCTGAAGTCATTCTAAAACTGTATCTGGCGCTAGTTAGGCCTCATCTAGACTATGCAGTACAATTTTGGTCACCATATTATAGGAAGGATATTGATTTGCTTGAGTCTGTGCAGAGAAGGATGACAAAGATGATTGGTGGGCTAAGGAACTTACCTTATGGTGAAAGGCTCAGAAAACTAAATCTACATACATTGGAAAGGAGAAGAGTCAGAGGGGAATTGATTAAAGTCTTCAAATGGGTAAAAGGATATAATAAAGGGGATCTGGGTAAGGTTCTTATACTTAGTGAACATGACAGGACACGTAGCAATGGGTTTAAGCTTGATAAGTATAGGTTTAGGAAGGAGATTGGGAGGAATTGGTTTACAAATCGTGTGGTAGATGAATGGAATAGGCTCACTAGACATGTGATAGAAGCCTCCTCTCTGGGTAGTTTTAAGAATAGATTAGATAAATATATGAATGAAGCTGCTAGATGGGACTGACTTTTTTTTATGTACATATGTATATATTTTTCTAAGGAGTGGGGAGATTATATTTTGCGGTTGCATGAATGGACATAATCCTCTGGATGCATTTTATGTATATTGTAGATTAGATCTGACGAACTCCTGTAAAGGGTGACAATGTTGATGACTTTTCTCTGGTAAGAAATCTTTTGTATGTTGAATGGAACAGGAGCTGCCAAGTGTAGGCCATGAATGGTCTTTTGCAGTCTCCTTCTTTTCTTATGTTCTTGTGTTCTTATAAAGGTTTCAAGTCAATAAAGACTGCAATTAAGCCGTATCTCACCAAGAAGCATCTTACGCATTAGGCTCCACTTTTGTAGCAAATATAAATAATGGACTGTTAAAGACTTGGGCAAAGTGATATTCTCTGATTAAATTCCCTTCCGTTTGCTTGGAGATTCTTGAAGATCCATCGTTAGGAGGAGAAAATGGGAAGACTATCACGACTCTTATGTCGTCCCTGCGGTGAAGCCTCCGGATACTCTCCATCTCTGGGGCTGCTTCTCATTTATGGGAACTGGATCACTAACAATTTTACCCAAGAACCCTGCTATGTACTCAAAATGGCACCAAAATGTGATTTATCAGTAACTATTTCCAACAGTTCATGACCAATTTGGGGATGATAACTGTATTTTAAAGCATGATAGCACGCATTGTCACAAAAAAAACAATAAAAAAATTATTGCCTTAAAATAGCATGAACTTGTAAGACCTTGGCTTTGGAATTCGCCAATTTTGGAACCAATAGTGAATTTGTAGGTGATAATCAAACTGGCGGTTGATTATAATTAGAAGTTATCCAATTGTGCGCAGTTGTGGTGCCTTTTGAATAAAAATGGATCAATATCAGTCAAGATATCACAAAAATTGGTCTCCAGAATGCCAAAACGAATTGAAACATCCCTGAAGAACAAAGGACATCATTGTAATTATCGATCGACTTGCGCATCAATTGACTATATTTATTAATAAAATGGATTTTGGCTCTAATATTTGTATATTTCACCTTCGAGCTATGATACACACATACTGAAACAAAATGCAACGTTTGATTAGTTCTCTTAATTTACTTATATGAAAAAATATAGTTGTCTCAAAACTTTGGACCATGACTGTTTATATAGCCTGAATTCAGATCCATATATATATACACACTTTGAGGTTATTTTGCCTTAGTGACATCTCCTGTCGATCTGACTCGAATGTGGTCTTGATGAAAGACACCAGGCGACCTCGGAACCGGCCACAGTCCTTCATCACTATCTCCCGTTTTAGGCTCTGAAGGCCATGGTAATCCTCTCCCTCACCTAGACCTTCGTGTTGCAGCTAGAATGATTGGTCTCTCGCTTCCCTACGCTCCGCACAAAGAAGTCGAGGACGTTGAAGTCCAGAGAGTTTGGAGGCCAAGTGTTAGGGGCTGTGTGATCGAAGAAATTCTCCAACAGCAAGGCATGTGTCTTCCTGGCTGGTGTGGCAGGGCGCAGAGTCTTGGTGCTACGCGTAAGGCCTCGTAGCTACCCGGTCTATCCAGTACTTCACTACCTTGCCCAGAACACGGGTGTAGCTGTCGGTATTCAGCTTGAGGCACTCAGGAAAGAAGTGAGGTGGCGTGACGTCACCTTCACTGCTGACAACGCAGGAGACCAGGGTTGTCGCTGGAAATTTTATCTATATGACTCCGAGCAGGACCTTGGGTGCGACTGAGAGCCAACTGTTGCTCTGGGAGTTGATCTTCTGGTCTTGAGAGAGATTCTTCTCGTCGGAGAAGAACCACAACATGTCTGGCTCCATCGGGGGTTTCAACTTGTTTACCAGCTTCTTGGTGTGCTTGAGTCGCTTTTCCTGCCTCGCTTCATCTCGTATTAAATGTAGCGAATGTCCTTATGCACTTTCAGTCTGATAAGCTTTTTATCTACACATTTATCTCTTGCAATCGCACCCATTGACTTTCTGGATTCCTTATTGATGATCTGGATTTCATCGACGAATTCTGGCGTTCTGATGTTGTCAGATCGTCGACCATGGGTTTTCGTCTCTTCCCTTGCTCGTATTCGAATCCTGAATCTTCTAGCTCCTTTCTGACATTTTTCACCATCCTTCTGCAGACGTTAAGGAAGTCTGAAATCTCCTTATTTGTCTTTCACGCGTGATTCCAAGGCCTCCGTGCCTGCACCACAAATTAAGTGGTTCATAATTTCAATAATTAATTATTTTGCAAACAAAAATAACAAAAAGGTTATGGTTTGTAGGAATAAAAAGAACAACAAAGAAGAAAAACAAAATATGCGTCGAATTAGCAGTTAAAAATTGGGAACGAATATATATATATATATATATATATATATATATATATATATATATATATATATATATATATATATATATATATATATATATATATATATATATATATATATTCAGTAAGAAGGACAAAACAAAGAAGGCGGGTCCCATCTTTAATTCCAACGTTTCGGGTTATTACAAAACCCATCTTCAGGAGCTAAAAACAAATTCTAAATGAGTAATCTAAGCCTAAAAACATAAATAACAGCACAAGTTCAAAGTTAAAAACCACAGATCAGAAAAAATCACAAAAACAACGTTAAAAATATAAAGTGAACGTTACGTTAATCAACAAACAAAATAGTGAGGTAAAGAACAGCAATAAATTTGTAAAGAGATACTATCAATTATTTTGTTTGTTCATTAACGTAACGTTCATTTTATATTTTTTAACGTCGTTTTTGTGATTTTCTCTGATCTGTGGTCTTTAACTTTGAACTTGTGCTGTTATTTATGTTTTTAGGCTTAGATTACTCATTTAGAATTTGTTTTTAGCTCCTGAAGATGGGTTTTGTAATAACCCGAAACGTTGGAATTAAAGATGGGACCCACCTTCTTCGTTTTGTCCTTCTTACTGAATATAAGACTCAAGCTTTGTAGAATAAATCTAGGTGAATATATATATATATATATATATATATATATATATATATATATATATATATATATATATATATATATATATATATATATATATATATATATATATATCATCACTAACTCTATAATTTAAGAAGGGGATTTTTTGAGTATTTGAATAATAATTTCATGTTAGTTTGGCTATAACATGTTTTTTTATCAAAGTATTTCTAATAATTCTTTTATAATATAAAAAAACAAAATGGTGAAGTTCAGAAATAAATATAAAAACTGAAAATTTGTTAATTTTTAAAAACCCAAAGAATTACAAATGGTGAAGTTCAGAAAAGTTATTTTCATATATCTTCTTCTATAACTATATTTTAGCAACGTGATATTTTGAAAGGGGAAAAATTTAGTTTACAGTTCCTTTTTAAAATTACTATAATTAGCGAAGTTCAGAAAATTTATAAAAATCCCAGCATGGCTGCTTTTTTTTAGATTTTAAATTTTAATCTTAATAGCGAAGCGCAAGCTCCACCCGTAGTGGAGAGTAGCGAAGCCATTGCCTGGTATATATATATATATATATATATATATATATATATATATATATATATATATATATATATATATATATATATATTGTAGTATAAAAGATAAGGCCATCAGCGACATACTTATTTATTGTAAACAACGGTTCAGCTTACCTAAGCCATCTTCAGGCTAAAGGGATAACTCTATAGCGTTTGTACTACTAATACCAAGTGTTGTGTTATAGCTCCAGCAATAGTATACTGAGAATATTGATATAGCAAAGTATTAACATAGCAAGCGTACTCCTATAGCAGAGTATTTATATATCAAGAGTATTAATATAGAGAGAGTACTGTTATACAAGAGAGTTGATATAACGAATACTAATATACAATGACTAGTAATTTAGAATAAATATTCCTAGAGCTGGGCCCCCCCAATTGATTGAAACTCAGAATCATCATAAATATTTTTGTTAACCTTTACCGGAATATTCATGTGCGTTTGAGTCGTCGGACATCAAACCCCAACCTCAGCCCTATTCACCTGCTGAATATATTTGAAATATTGCTGACGCTATTTAAAAAAAAAAAAATGTCCAAAACTAAACTAACGAAAAACGCTGTTTACCTTACGACATTTTTGGTTAAATCATTCACTTCTGTAAGCGTTAGAACCTTATTCTATAAACAATTAGGGAATTGATTGAAGTCTTCAAATGGGTAAAAGGATATAATAAAGGGGATCTGGGTAAGGTTCTTATACTTAGTGAACATGACAGGACACGTAGCAATGGGTTTAAGCTTGATAAGTATAGGTTTAGGTAGGAGATTGGGAGGAATTGGTTTACAAATCGTGTGGTAGATGAGTTGAATAGGCTCACTAGACATGTGATAGAAGCCTCCTCTCTGGGTAGTTTTAAGAATAGATTAGATAAATATATGGATGAAGCTTCTAGATGGGACTGACTTTTTTTATGTACATATGTATATATTTTTCTAAGGAGTGGGAAAATTATATTTTGCGGCTGCATGAATGGACATAATCCTCTGGATGCATTTTATGTATATTGTAGATTAGATCTGACGAACTCCTGTAAAGGGTGACAATGTTGATGACTTTTCTCTGGTAAGAAATCTTTTGTGTGTTGACTGGAACAGGAGCTGCCAAGTGTAGGCCATGAATGGTCTTTTGCAGTCTCCTTCTTTTCTTATGTTCTTAAGTTCTTATTTTAAAAGCCCAACCCAACTTTTTATTAATTTTAAAATATTACAGTAATTTTTCATATTTCTATCAAATTTTCAAAATTTATTTCTGCCCTTTATGATAATTATATAATTTTTTTACTAAAATAAACAGGTCGTAAGCACGTCTCTAATACGAGAGTTGTTGTGAATGAATGTTTTGGCATAACTCCAAATTACTTGTCTGGAACTTGATTTTCTGAGTCTCATAAGATTGCGTTCACAGACTGAAATAAATATGGTTTATAATAGATTGGCAATACTTTGATAAAGAACAAAGAATTTTGAAGCAAAAAAATTGAAAATGGAATTCTCGCATTTGTAAATTTACTGATATCTTCAATAAATATTTTGCCTTTTAAAAGTCAATATTTTATTCAGAGTAGTATGAAGAAATATTCAAATAATTAGATATCAACTTTTGAAAAATAAAATAACAATATATATTAAAAAACAATCATTCATTTTTTAGTTGATTTGATACTTTTGGATTATTTTTACGGTTTTCTGCTTTCCCCTTGCCTGGGTTATCTCAGTGTCAGTCAGCTTTCTCAAAAAGTGTTTTTTTTTCGTCAATTCTGTCAATATTCTGAAGTTGTTAAAGGTGCGATAATTCTTTTATGAACGAAAGAATTATAACCCGTAAATAATGACTAGGAATGAAAAGGAGATGTTCGGGATGTAGTAGAAGTGAGAAGTTATGAAGAGTCAAGTGTTAAATAGGGTATTTCTGAACAAAATAAAGCCCCATTTTTCGGTCTTTGCAAGAATCAATTTTTGCTTATATATTAAGTGACATTTCGAAAGCAATCATCAAAGTTTGGTCTCAGTTATAAATGAGGAAAGGAGGAAACTATTCAGAGAAAAGTTAAACAACTAGATCAATAATGTATCAGTTATAAAAGGATGTTGAAGACAATCAACAATATTTCATCAACTAGTTTTCAATTATCATCTACTAGCTATTCATCAACACGAAAAGTAATTTTTGATAGTAATTATTTAAAAGAAACCTTTATAACCCGCTCAGATTTTTAACTTCGAATTAAAATATTAGCAACATCAGATTTCTCACTAAAAATATTAGTCAGAAAATAAGGGACCCATTTATGATTTAAAAAAATAAAGAGTAACAAAATTGACCCATCAATTAAAATGGTTCGCAAACCCTGTACCAGGTCTACTCAAGGACAGTCTAAGACAAAAAATAAAAGAGATGAAAAGCTCCAGCAAAGTAAACTGCATAATTAGATTACTCAAATTATGTATGTAACAATTACAGCTCATTAACTCTAATGTTATTATGAGAACTTCTGATATACATCTATCTATATATGTACCAAAACTAAACACGTTTTCATGGATTCTTTCATGCTAGGACTACGGATATACATTATACATATCTATGGTTCACACGGGTTTAGTGGAACTGAGTCAATTGAACTATCTCTACAAAACACCATGACTACATAGGAAAGAATAAAAAAGATCCTCTTCCCGTATACCGTCGGTTTTGGGTCGGATCTAGGTCGGTTCTGGGTCGGTTCTAGGTCGGTTCTGGGTCGGATCTAGGTCAGTTCTGGGTCGGTTTTTGGTCGGTTCTGGGCCGGTTCTAGGTCGGTTCTGGATCGGTTCTAGGTTGGTTCTGGGTTCGATCTAGGTTTGTTCTGGGTCGGTTCTGGGTCGAATCTAGGTCGGTTCTAGGTCGGTTCTGGGTCAGTTCTAGGTCAGTTCTAGGTCAATTCTCGGTCGGTTCTAGGTCGGTTCTGGGTCGGTTCTAGTTCGGTTCTGGGTCGGTTCTAGGTCAGTTCTAGGTCGGTTCTGGGTCGATTCTAGTTCTTTTCTGGGTCGGTTCTAGGTCAGTTCTAGGTCGGTTCTAGGTTGGATTTTGCTATTATCCCTTTTTATCGTGTGTATATATTCGACTTACACGTTAAAATTTCACTCTCTTGGTTTGCTCAATAATCGCTTATTATTTAAGCTCTCTCGTTCAGTCTTCGATTATTTGTTCAAATAATTTCCGAATGAATTCAAGTAAGGAAATATGGCGATAATTTTTTTACTTGCGTTGGTGATTTTCCAGGTTTAGGAACGAAAATCATCCTCGCAACTTTAACGCATCTGTAAAATAATTAGTATTTACACAGTCATTAAATACATTTGTAACTCCATCTGGATTTACCTGATGTTCTTTGCTGAAAACTGAAGATGGCGTCTTTTGATTCCCAGGTGGTAGTTATGGTATCAAACTACTCTTTGGTGTTTCTTCTTCATCGACATGGGATATGTTTTCTCAATTTCCTCATTTATTGATTCGATAATTTGATGAACAAATTCTAAATATCCTTTGGATCTCTACTTCGTCTTCTACGATATGGCCTTTTCTTTTTACCTTTATTTTCCCAATTCCTGGTTTTCCTTTCATTTGGTCGATATCTTCAACAACTCTTCGAGTGATGCTTCATTATCTTCCTTTTGAATAGCTTTATTCCATTTATCATTTTTTTAATAGTTACTTTATATTAATAATTCTCTCTTTTTTCTTCTGAGAGCTGGGTCATCTTTCATCTTCCGTCCATATTTTTGGGTGTCCCCAGATACTTGTTATTTTTTTATGTTTCATTTTCAAGTTCCATCTGAAATATTGCAAAATCTTATAGGATCTTCTAAGGATTGATTCTGGGTCAGACGTTTGAATGAATTCCTAATTGTATCCAATTCTTCATCGATTCCCGCTAGTGTTATCTCTCTCAGAAGATTTGGACCGCAAAATCATTTTGTATTTTTTCCACTGGCCTTTGTGGTACGCCTTCATTTCTTTACAAGAATCTGGAATGGTTGTTGATTAGTTTGGAGTAATGTAACTGTGAGATCACTATACGGAAAATATATAGGTTCCATGAGATAGTTAAAGGAAGATTGAAATTGTTTAAGCGCATATCCTGTTTTCTTGTATAGGTATTCGAGAGGTATTTTGGAAAACTTGATCCTAATCGCTGTAAAATTCCTTGTCTTAGAAAATTTTGTAACGGATTCTGGCCCTGTTTTTCTGTATTCATTTGCTGTGAAACTAGTGTTTAAATCTCCCATGAATATAAGTGGGTTTCTTATTTAAAGATTTGGGTGAAGTTTGTTATTGGAAGAAAAGTTCGCCAGGTAGTGAGTTCTATATTAATTTCTATTGAGACAATATTCTATTAATCCTAGGTATCTTCTATAATTCAGAACTTTTTCATGGCAATTAAAGCTCCATTGTGTTGTTCCTTGGTTGGATTTACGCCGATATTATAATTCCGAACTTTAATTAGTCCTTCGTTTAGATTAATCCCGGGTTCTGAAATTAAAATTACATCTGGATATATTTCTATATTTTCTGTTTATTCTTCTAGCCATTTATATTTATTTGTAGTATGTTCGGAATTCTTCTTTTCATTAGGATCGTGTAATCGTTTGTTTATTTTTATTTTGTCCTTTTATCGGTTAAGCGATGCGTATTATCGGTACTTTTGTATCTCTATTCTTTCCTCTGTTCCCTTTTTGTGGATATTTATCTTCTTCATTTTCTGGTGATTTGGGCAAGAGAGGATAAGGTTTCTTCTCTTGGCGATGGATGTTGTTTGTCTCTTTGTGTTTCTGCTTCTTCCTTCTGGTTGCGCAGGTCTCTTCTTGAATTGAGTCATAGAGATATTTTTCGGTTCAGTTTTTTCAGTGGGTTCTGTTTAGGGTTTGATTTTTCGGTGTTTCCTTTGCTTCTTCCACCAAGGCCTTAGTTCTCGGTTCGGAGATATCTATCTTAAAACTGGCTGATGAGTCTACTTCTTTGAGAAACTTTATAGGTTCTAAACTCTTTTCTTTGAACATTTCATTGAGGGTAGTCGCGTAATATCCAGGGTTTGTTAAGATCATTGTAAAGAGAGGCAAGGAAGAGATCAAATTCCCCTTCAGGTTCTGGATAGAAAATAGAATTGTCGGAAAGAAAGAAGCTATATTCTGGAAACGCTGAAAAGATGTCTCCCGTTTCTCTCCTGGTGAACATGAAGCCTTGAACATAACTCGTAGCCCAGGTAGTTATTTAACTATACAAAACATGCAAGAAATAGTCTCCTACTACACCTCTTCGACAGAAAATTCTAGGATAGACACGCTGAAGAGTGGATGCCACTAGACATCAAGATCCTCGCACAGGGAACAAAACAGAAGGCGCCTGGGTAATCGGGCATATCCAGACAAAATCTATTTAAAGCTCTAGATAGATTTTTAAATATGATAAGAGCAACGTGGAAAGCTTGGTAAAGCTTCAAAACATAGAAGACGAGAGAAAAGGAGGAAGACCTGCATTACCAGATAGAGTTCAACTCTCTCAACCAAATAATGGCACAAAATATCATAAGATATATGGAAAGAACTCGAAGGTTTCCTTACTGATGGCGACAAGAGGGAAATTGAACTACTCCTCAGATACAGAGAACTTCACCAAGGCAACTTAAGAATCGAGCGACCAAATACGGATGAGGTCTTCTCTTCCGTATACTTAACAGCGAATTGGACGAACATTACCCGAATTAAGAATACCAACCTCTATGCATATATAAGTTACATATCAAATTTATTATTTAATTTCTATATTTCAATATATCTATGACGTATTAGAGTCCTTAATTTATCATAATCAATATAATAAGTTAGATTAGAATAGTTAGCTACATTGCAAAATAGAGAAATAAACATTATTATTGCATAAATTATAATTTCATTGACAGCAGTCCATAAGTAAAGTTGTTAACATTTTTGGACCTTTTAAACATAAACAATTGCAAAACAACCAAGACCTTAAGATCCACTGGAGATTATATAAAACAAGATCTGCTGACCAAAGTCGCGTGTTGTTCCTTATTTTGATTTATGTCTTAAGACCTTCAAAACTTTAAATAATTCCCGGACTAACCTTGGGAAGACTTTGGCAATTATATAATTCGAAAGAGTATGTAAAACTACATAAAGATTTAAATTTCGTTAGAATCGGCCAAATAGTTATTGTCGTAGAATAGGCTCCCGACGATATACCATATATAACTATTCGTTAAGGGAATTATTCTATATTTCGAGTGCGTGGTAATCTGATTGACCGAGGTTAGTTCAAAAAGGGGGGGGGGGGCTGGAGAGGCTTACAATATGCTTAAGAAGTGGAACGGGGCACAAGGATAAATAATATGGCTACCATTAATAAAATAGAGTTTTATTAATTAAACTATCAACAACACAAAAAAAATGTTTACATAAACGGGGAATGAAAAGGGTCGTGGGAATATCTGACTAATCTGAGGATTAAGATTTGGAGAGATTTAAAACGATAAACAAACAAAAAATAAAGGGAGGCGAATGGTTCGCTAAACTATTTAAAGCACATGGTTGCGTTGACAAAAGGTTAAATGATTAAAGGTAATGCTCAGCTTCCGTAATTACAAAGTTGTTGTGCAGAGGAAGACGATGCAAAGGAATCTTCGGTCCAACTGGCGATTTCCAGCAGAAGGGTTCTTCGGGGGGTTGTCGTTAATAAGGGAAGGACAGTCTTCGAGGAGTGAGAGCGAAGTGGGGCTCGGAAGTACGAGCTTTCTTTGTGACATTAAATCGGAGATGTTCTAGATGAACAATGGAGGTTATTGTTGAAACAAAGCGTTCTCTTGAAGAACGTTAAAAAGGGGGGAATTAAATTATCCGGACGTGATGTCTTGGGAACGAGAACCGTTTCTTGACGAACGGGCTTGAAGAACAATGACTGTTCTAACGTTGTTCTCTTTCTGAACAACAGAGGAGGGGGTGAGAACCGTTTCTTGTCAAACGGGCTCAAATAACAATGGCTGTTCTAACGTTGTTCTCTTTCTGAACAACAGGGGGGCCTTGTTGACTTGGCGTCTCGAAGGGCACGAACCTTGGCACCCATGGGATATTGTCCTCTTCTGGACAATAAGGGGTTTCTCGGCAGAGTTCCTAGGTGCACAAGGGAGACCGGATCGGCTTGATGCCTCGCGAAGATAATCTGGATCTGCTTCAATTGGGAAAAGCTATGGTATAAATAGCCAGAGCCATCTCAATGGCGTAGGGGATAATTGAGTAGTGGACTTCGCGGAAATGTCCCGGTGGCGCCTGGGTAAATACCTTATCTGCTCATAACCCTAATTCAATCTGGCGAGATTGACGTATGGAGGATAAACGGGGGAGTGAACCTCCTTGATTAAACATTGGCTATCATGGGAGATAACGCGCTTCTGCTTCCTCTCGCAGGATACACGTGGGTAAGCATGGTTAACATGTGATAGAGGCTGAATTAAAGCGGTCTCAGCCTGTTTATCACACCCCTCCATTCCAGGGGAAGTTGTCACTTCGAAAAAAAGAGAGAAGGGACAACCATAGAGCTCCGTTTTGGAGAACTGACTTTCTTGCACCGACCGTACCTTTATGCACCTAGTTAGTATTTTCCCAATACATATAATTATGTTGATCATTTGATTATAGGAGAAACTAACCTTTAATACAAGCTTAACCATAAAAGAGAAATGCAACAATAAAATAATATAAAATTAGTACATTTGGGACATAAGAATTCATACGTAAATTAATGGGTACAAAAATATATACACATACGAAAAAAAAATAGACATTAAGCCACAAAATTCAGACATATACATTAACTAATTATATTACAGGAGAATCTAATTTAAGTCGTACAAGACGGTATATACATACATGGAGATCCTAATCCTACGAATTACAACTTAATCTACACTATTTGGTAACGCATTTCTACTGAGTGCGTCAGCGACCTGATTATCGGAACCTTTTATGTAATTTATCTTAAATGGGTACTCTTGCAAGAGTAGACTCCAGCACATAATTCGGCCGTTGGAGTGTCGTACATTCCGAATATAGGCCAACGGGCGGTGGTCAGTTCCTATCAGAAATTATTTTCCTATCAAATACATCTTAAACTTGTCAATAACCCAAATAATAGCTAGAGCTTCCTTCTCTATAGTGGCATATCTCTTTTCGCGGGGTAATAACTGGCAACTAGCATATGCAACTGGATGACTCGTTCCGTCATCCTCATATTGAAGGAGTACGCCTCCAATGCCCTCGTTGCTCGCGTCGGTCTTAATCCCAAAGGATTTTTCCGGGTTGGGCAACTTTAAAATGGGGACAGAAATGAGCTTACTCTTGAGCTGATTAAAATGAGAAACAGCGACATAATTCCAACGTAGTCGATCGGGGGAATTCTTTTTTAAAAGGGTGCTGAGGGGCGCCGAAATTGCAACGAAATTCGGGACAAATGGCCTATAGTAAGAAGCTGATCCTAGGAATGATCTTAATCGCTTCTTAGTATTCAGGAGGGTCATGTCGGCGATTGCCTTAATCTTGTCCTCCTGTGGACCTAACTGGCTTTGTCCTATTTTGAAACCCAAGTATTTTATGGTTTCGTGGGCAAAATGGCATTTGCCGGAGCCAATGGTGAGGCCATTTTCGCGCAGTCGCTCGAAGAGAGCTAATAGGGTGGTTAAAGAATGACTCCATTCACGAGTAGCGACGTAGACGTTATCGAAATAAAAGGATACATTGGGAAGTCCATCTAACAACCTTCTTATTAGACGGTTTTAGTTACTACAAGCGGTCACGAGGCCAAAAGGAACGCGCTTAAATTGCATTAAGCCTTTCTCAGTTGTAAAGGCGGTATATGCTTTCACATCGGGCCGGAGAGGAATTTGGTAATACGCCTTGCACAAATCAAGTTCTGAGATGAACTTGGCGTCTTCAAAAAGGTGGAGGTTTTGATCTACCAACGGGCTCGGCGTCGAACAGGATACACGTGGGTAAGCATGTGGGCAAGCATGGTTAACATGCGATAGAGGCTGAATTAAAGCGGCTTCAGACCGTTCTATCACAGTTATGATGTTATTTCCAAATAATTCCACGATTAAACTTAGGAAGACTTTGGCAATTATATTATTCGAAACAGAATGTAAAACAACATAAGGATATTAAATTTCGTTAAAATCTGCTGAATAGTTACAATGTTATTATTAAAACAGAATAATTCTCGGGCCACCTTGGGACGACCTTGACAATTATATCATTCCAAAGAGAATGTAAAACAACATAAGAGATTCAAATTTTGTTAGAATTGGCTTAATAGTTACAATGTTATTACCCCCCCCCCCTAAAAAAAAATAAATAAAAGCAAACCGGGGACCGACGGACCGACGAACGAACTGACCGACCGACATAGTGAGATATAGAGTCGCACGCGACTAAAAATAGAAGAAAGATGCAAGTAAAAGGAAGAAGAGATATATGGATAAAGAATTAGTTGGGCAACTGTTATTTCTGCGAGGCCATATTTTAAACGATATTCTTATACAAGACAATCCTACTATGTGTAAAATAAGAAAATAAATTTTGTTTTAGCTCTGTCAAATCCTTTGTTTATTAGTTTGAAACCGTTATTTCTAGTGGCCGCTCAGCTAGCTAGCTCAAATTTTGGGTCATAATATATATTATTGAACCCGTTTAGCATTTAAATGCTTGAATAAATTGGTCGCGCTGATGGCGATCTTTCAGTGCAAGTTAATTGAGGTGTCTCTGCCTTTCTTCGTATGATCTATCTCTAAGTTCGGGAATTAATTTCGTTGTTCAACGCTTTACGCGTTCCAATATTACAATGTTCTTATCCATGTATGAGGACCAGAACTGTACCTCATCTTCCAAATTAGGTCTTACAGGCCCTTTCTATAAGGGAAGACATATGCGAGGGGCAGTCAATGAGTTTTGCAATTCGGATATAAGGAAACGAGATATGAGGAAAAGTGTTTTATTATTTTTCAATATAACTACTTTCGACTTCAATGCACTTGCGCCACTTGTCCCTGGGGCTTCGAATTCCCGACAACCAGAAATCTTCCGACTGCTGTTCAATCCACTCCTGGGCGGCGAGCTGGACATCTCCATCGCCCCCAAACCGGCGTCCACGCAGTGCAGCCTTGAGCTGGTGGAATAAAAAGTAGTCGCTAGGGGCCAGATCTGGACTGTAGGGGAATATGGTTGAGCTCCTCGAATCCGCACACGCGCAGGGTAGCTTGTGCAACTCTGGCCTTGTGGACTTTGACGACGTTGAAGTCAATCATGGGGCGTGAGGTTTCTAGGGACCCAACGAACCGAGACCTCGGTCATGGCCACATTGTCGTGGATGATGTTGATAACACTACCATGTGCAATTCCAAGTTCTCGCTCGATTTATTCGACCTTCACCCGTCGATTTTCGAGGATCATGCTCTCCACACGGGCCACATTGTCCTCGTTGGTCACGTCTGACGGGCTTCCTCGACGGGAGTCATCTTCAAGGGACTCACAACTATGCTGGAGCTCCCTATTCCAGCGAGCAATGGTTGCATAGGAAGGGGCGGTGTCGGTGTACACTGCAACCATGCGTTCATGGATCTCTTTTGCATTCTGGCCTTCCTTGGTCAAAAGTTTGATCACTGCGCGGTGCTCAACCTTCTCCACTGTTGAAATATTTGTGAGTGACGATCTGCGATCAGCTACTGCTTATTAAATAGACGAGGCAGGAGCGTGCGGCTGCAGGTCCTGACTTGTCATAACTTGTCCTAACACCCCCACAAACAGCCATCCCCTTTCCTCCGTTTTGCCCTACCGATTCGCAAAACTTATTGACCGCCCTTCGTATATTTCGATCTAAGTGCAAAATGTCTATTCTTGTATCTTAGAACTTATTGTATCTTGTTTTGTTAAGCCTTCCCTTGTCTTGTCTTCTCTTGTCTTTTCTTTTCTTTTTCCTTTTCCTTTTACTGTTTCTTTTTTCTTTTTCGTGTTTCTTCTTTTTTCTTGTATTTTTTCTTGTCTTTTATCTTGTTTTTTTCCCTTGCCTTGTCTTTTCTTGTCTTTTTTTTCTTGTCTTGTCTTGTATCTTAGAACTTAATGGCATTTTGTGACGCTACAATCCATTGTTCCGAAAATTTTAGCACATTCGAGATTAAGACACTTAAATCATTTTTCGCGTTAACCTTGTTTAAAATTTGACCTCCCATCTTATGATCTATTCGAGGAGTATCATGACCTGTAAATGTTGAATTCATCTGGCATCTTGCCGATCATTTTAATACTTGATCTAATTATTTTGCAAGTTTTGGATGAAAAGCCTTAAATTTGTATTTAACATCAAATTATGGCAATCGTTATACCAAGAATCAGCAGCAACTTATATGTCGGATCGATTTCAATTTTCACTGCTACATATGAAGATGAACAGATTTGCTTTATTACAAAGAAGTTAAGTATTCATTTAAAACAAGAAACGTAGAATTCACACTAATCTTCTGTGATAAATTACAATATCATCGTCATCATCATCACTAACTCTATATTTTAAGAAGGGGATTTTTTTGAGTATTTGAATAATAAATTCATCTTAGTTTGGTTATGACTTATGTTTTTTTATTAGTTATTTCTAATAATTCTTTTATAATATCAAATAACAAAATGGTGAAGTTCAGAAATAAATATAAGTATCGAAATTTTGTGAATTTTTTAAAACCATAAGAATTACAAATGGTGTAGTTTAGAAAATTTATTTTTATATATCTTCTATTCTCTAACTCTATATTTTAGCAACGTGATATTTTGAAAGGGAAGAAATTTAGTTTAGAGTTCCTTTTTAAAATTACTATAATTGGCGAAGTTCACGAAATTTATAAAAATTTAACCATAGCTGCATTTTTCTAGATTTTAATCTTAGTAGCGGACCGCAAGCTGCCCCCCCCCCATCAGGAGGGGGGAGTGGCGAAGCCATTGCCTGGTAGTATACATAAATATGTTAACAAAGAGACATGAGAGCCAATTATTACTTGGTCAGACGTTTGCTTCAGACTAATTAAAGTTGGGTATTTTCCTCAACTTTAGTTAAGTTGAGGTGGTCGGGTTTTATAAAGTGGTTGGTAATGCTTAAAGGGTTGTTTGAACAGCGAAAGCCACGGCGACTGTGATTAGTTGAGATAGGGCGCGGCCCATAAAAGGGCAAAACACCATATAAAGTTTTAATCACGTTCATGTTGAGAAACGGGAGGATATTGTCTAAGTCATATATATTGTCAATCTTCTTACACACATCATCGTGTTTTTTTTAGGATTTTTTCCGAGTTCTTTGTTGAATGATGATTTTTTTCAGATCACAGAGATTATTCATCAGAGTCCATGAGGAAAAATTGGCAGAATTCTTAATGCTAAAACATATATGAAATAAGTTTCTCCCTTAAAACTCTTCTTTTCCATAAATGTGTAGATTGTTTAAAGCTCATAAACCTAAGTCCCCCTAAAGCCATTAATTTTCTGCATTGGATCCAACAGTTACCGACTCTCGAAATAGTTGGCGCGCTTTCTTTCAGCATCTAGTGGATTCCATCTCAAAATTTCACATTCGATCGTCTTTAGAATGTTAACCTCCATGGCCGCACTCTCGTCAGCCTTGATGTCGCAAGTCTTTTCACCAATGTTCCGATACGAGATGTACTTCCTGTTATATTCCCCGCTTTTAAAAATCAACTTGTCAACATCCTTTTCACTACGAACTTAATATTCAGCACATTGATTTGTGCGTCTCAAACATCATCTTCCCCATCAATATCGACAAAAATACTCGTATGGTTAAGTATGGATGATCCCCTTTCTCCCCTCCTATGCAATCTTTCCATTGGATAAATTGAAATACGAGTCCTTCTCTACACTTATTTTCCTCAACCTATATACTTTGGTTCTGGCTACGTGGACGATGTCTTCTCAGCGTAGTAACAGGCTAAAAATAATTATGACGCCTTCCTCAATTGATTCAACTCTTACACCCAACTATCCTCTTCACAGTAGAATGGGAATCAGACAAAATCCACCCATTCGTCAAAGTGGTTGTGATTAGAACTTCGTATGGCCTAACCTTTACTGTCTAATCAAAACCTACACAACCATAATGGTACTTTCATTTCTTCTGATAATATCACTCATCCACCAAACGAAGGATTCTTCAGTCGCCTTTTCTCCGACCCTTACAGGACTTGTGATCTTATTCTACTTCAAGACGAATGAAATCTCCTTACTCCACGTTTATTTTCCTTCACCATCTTCCTTTGATTATTGAAGCCTCTACATGAAAACCAGGTCAACTTTCATTTCCCAAGCCAAGAAACTTCTACAGACTCACACCCAGCAATATATTTCCGAACCATGTCCTTCAAAATGAAAAACATCCCCAAATTTGTAAATCTTTTCAAGATTACATTTTCTTCTTTGACCTTTGCGTGATTTCTTCGTCATAAACTTGGTCCAATATCCAACCTGACCCCGTAGCAAACATTAAATATACTATATGGTGGTTGCCCTGACTTTTATGTCGGTGAAAATCGCCACTCGCCATCTCAATGAATCACAGAACACCGTATTGCTGTTCGGTGAGGAGACGACCTTTCAAGTATCGCTAACTAATCTATAAATCCTTCGCCCTTTGCTATAAAGGTTCTTGTGCCCAAGAGGAGAACTAGTCTCGCGAATGTAGTTTTTCAGAAGAACTGCGTCCCATTTTTTGATATAACAGAATTACGTATATAGTAGGACTACTGAAGTAGATGGAATACTAATATAGCAGGATTGCTGATATATGGGAAGTAATAATACATCAGGAGTATTGATATGATGAGAGTACTAGGAGATTATCAGTTGATAGAGAGAGACTACTGATATAGTTAGAGTGCTCATCGATAGAGACGAATGATAAAAACAGGACTACCGATTAGTGGGAGCACTATTATGCATATCAGAGTTACTGATATAGAGGGAGTACTGATATAGCAGGAGTGTTGATATATCAGAAGCAATAAAACAACAGGAGTATTGATATGATGGAAGTATTAGTAGAGTATCAGTTGATAGAGCGAGACTACTGATATAGCTAGAGTACTAATCGATAGAAACGACTGATACAACAGGACTACCCATTTGTAAGAGTACTAATATGTAAATCTGAATTACTGATAAAGCAAGAATACTGATATAGTAGGAGCACTGATATTATGGAAATACTATGATTAGTAGTGATTTAGCGAAAATACTTATATACATAGGACTACTTACCATACAAGCCCTAATACGACGGCGGGGAGTATATCAATATCCTGGAACAACTTATAATTAGTTAGTTTCCCATTAAAGGGGACACAAGAGGAAAGCCAATAGGGAGAACCAGGGGGGGGGGGGGGGGCAGACAGAAAAGGATAATGAAAAGGGGTATTAATAGCTTACAAGTATTATTATTATTATGATTATTACAATTATTTATGCCCCTTAATTCCTTATCAGTCGAAGAAAACTACACCGGAAATCCTGGGAACAATTGCACAAGGAAACAATTACACAAGGAAACTAACCTCACAACTCCCTATTTTTTTACTAAGAAACTAGTCTTATAATTCCATACTAGGTAGAACGGCTCGGAAGTCCATATACCCCACTAGGAAACTAGTCTCGGAAGTCCATATACCCTATTCGCAACTAGTCTCGGAAGTCTATAAACTTTACTAGGAAAATAGTCTCGGAAGTCCATATACTTTACTAGGAAACTATTCTTGGAAGTCCGTATTACGTAAAATACTTCGAAAATCAATAAACTTTACTAAGAAACTAGTCTCGGAGGTTTCTACCTGGTAAAGGTATCGGAAGTCCTTAATGGCATTTCGCAAGGCGATGCCAGGTAACATCTACCGGCCTCAACAATCGCAGTTTGCTTCTCTCTCGACCTTAATGCAGGCATGGAAATCACTTTATCTCTCTACATATATATATATATATATATATATATATATATATATATATATATATATATATATATATATATATATATATTCAGTAAGAAGGACAAAACAAAGAAGGCGGGTCCCATCTTTAATTCCAACGTTTCGGGTTATTACAAAACCCATCTTCAGGAGCTAAAAACAAATTCTAAATGAGTAATCTAAGACTAAAAACATAAATTACAACACAAATTCAAAGTTAAAAACCACAGATCAGAGAAAATCACAAAAATGACGTTGAAAATATAAAATGAACGTTACGTTAATGAACAAACAAAATAGTGAGGTAAAGAACAGCAAAATATTTGTAAAGAGATACTATTAATTAAGGACAAACAAAATTACAAAATTAAACAATTGAAATGGAAAAATAGAGAATTGGATACAAACAAAAGGCAAAACTAAAATATAGACACTGAAACATTACCTCACATGGTTGGATCACAATGACGAGTGAAAACAGGAAGGAATTCAAAGAATGAATACAGCTTAGTTAAGTTATAAACAGAGAAAAGAACACGTCATCCTTTCCTCTGTTTGTACCTTAACCAAGCTGTGCATTAGCTGGTCCTTAAAAAAAATCTAGCAGTGAGTCGTAGTCGCCACCGACTTTAGCCGAGTCCAACCAAAATTGGAGGTTTTTCTTCAGGATGAACCCGAACTGTCGATACGTCTGGCCTGGCTGGATCATAGCCGCTCGAAATTTTTGTCTGTAGCACTCGGGGTTTAAATTAATCTCGGATAAGAGTTCTGCTTTAAGAGATGAATAATCTATTGTCGCTTCTGTTGGGAGGGCAACGAAGATTTCTCTACACGATAATTGAGCAACGGGAGCAGAGGGCCTAGTCCTTCAGACTCAATGTCCCACCCAATGACTTCGAAGATCTTTTCGAAATGGGTTAAGTAAGTGCAAAGGTCCTCTTGATCACCATAAAGGGGGAGCTTTAATGCGGGGGCCTGAGGTTGATGACTTCTGGACCCGACGGAACTGACTTCTACTTGATCTTTACTTAACTCACGCTCGTGTTGACCTATTTTCTCCCTCTCTTACCTTTCTTCTTGTCTTCACCTCTCTTCTTCTTGTCTTCCTTGTTCTTCTCTTTTTCCTCACGTTCATTCCTTTGTTCGTTCTGAACGTATTCGATCAATTCCTTGCCCGAAAGACCCCAAACTTGTCCCTGTTTATGGAACATCTCAAATGAGGAGGAAGACATCTTGGATACGCTGTCGGATCCGCTGATTCACGAAAGAGCTTTTTCGACTTAACCCAGATTATACGGCGGTGACAAATAATATACACAATAATAATAATAAAAAAAAATGAAAATACAAATAGTTACTATGCTAGGTGAGATGTGCCAGCAAAGGTTATCGAGGATGACCTAACCCTTTGATATTGTATACCGACAATACAAAAAAAAAAAAAATGACAGGGGCTCAATTCTTATTTCACCAACAAAATATAAAATATCTTATTATTTGTTATATCTGACCTTGGGCGCTTGGCAATTACAAAAGGAAAATTTCAAAATTTACGGGTTCGAAACAAACCGCACACCTAATGAGACCAAAAATTAAATATGATATAATATATATACTATATGTTGAGGAATAGGCCGAGGGGTGGTTGGAGTTTTCCCCGACTCTTATATATATATATATATATATATATATATATATATATATATATATATATATATATATATATAATATATATATATATACACGAGGGGCGGTCAATAAGTTTTGCAATGCGGATATAAGGAAACGAGATATGAGGAAAAGTGTTTTATTATTTTTCAATATAGCTACCCTCGACTTAAATGCACTTGCGCCACTTGTCCCTGAGCCTTCGAATTCCCGACACCAGAAATCTCCCGATTGCTGTTCAATCCACTCCTGGACGGAGAGCTGGACATCTTCATCGTCCCCAAACCGGCGTCCACGCAGTGCAGCCTTGAACTGGCGGAATAAAAAGTAGTCGCTAGGGGCCAGATCTGGACTGTATGGGGGATGGTTAAGCTCCTCGAATCCGCACTCGCGCAGGGCAGCTTGTGCAACTCTGGCTTTGTGGACTTTGACGACGTTGAAGTCGATCATGGGGCGTGAGGTTTCTAAGGACCCAACGGGCAGAGACCTCGGTCATGGCCACATTGTCGTGGATGATGTTGATAACACTACCATGTGCAATTCCAAGTTCTCGCTCGATTTATTCGACCTTCACCGGTCGATTTTCGAGGATCATGCTCTCCACACGGGCCACATTGTCCTCGTTGGTCACGTCTGACGGGCTTCCTCGACGGGAGTCATCTTCAAGGGACTCACAACTATGCTGGAGCTCCCTATTCCAGCGAGCAATGGTTGCATAGGAAGGGGCGGTGTCGGTGTACACTGCAACCATGCGTTCATGGATCTCTTTTGCATTCTGGCCTTCCTTGGTCAAAAGTTTGATCACTGCGCGGTGCTCAACCTTCTCCACTGTTGAAATATTTGTGAGTGACGATCTGCGATCAGCTACTGCTTATTAAATAGACGAGGCAGGAGCGTGCGGCTGCAGGTCCTGACTTGTCATAACTTGTCCTAACACCCCCACAAACAGCCATCCCCTTTCCTCTGTTTTGCCCTACCGATTCGCAAAACTTATCGACCGCCCATCGTATATATATATATATATATATATATATATATATATATATATATATATATATATCCTATTAATCCTATTATCCCAAATGCGAATGAGTCGTCGTACTACTCCTCATACTTCGTTCGGCCCTTGTCCTTAACTGAATGGGTTTATTAACTCAGAGTGCTTAGAGGTTGGCTACAGAGGGATTGGAATGAACTTTGCCAGCAAGCGACCCAAAGGAAGTTAGATACACAACAATATGAAAATAAAGTCTTAATGAACACTAAACAAGAATATATATATATATATATATATATATATATATATATATATATATATATATATATATATATATATATATATATATATATATATATACAAATAATGTGCTTTGAGAGATAAATTAATTAGTGAATCTCGGATATCTCACTTGGCTTGAAAATTACTATTCACCATAAAAAAATCCCTATACACTTGTAATGCTGGTAAGCTTCGCGGTGAAGTCGGGGAATGTGAAAGGAAACGGTTACCTTGGAACCTGATGTTCGGATGGCACTGGTGAGTGATGGTGGTGAGGTAAGGGGTGGAGACAATGAGGTAGGTTCTCCAGCGACCGACCTTATCCCACAATTCCGTCACGATTCTGCTGGAAGAAGGCGGTGACGGGAGCTTCTTGTTACAGAAGGCCCTACGCTCGTGAACTCCGAGGAATCTTTGGTGCCTCAGTGAGGGGGGGGGGGGGGGCGAAGTGACCTATCGGCGCGTAGGGTCACGGAGAAAAGCCGAGATGTAGTTTTCTCGCTTAGGCAACCAGAGTGAGGCTGTTTTTAGCTTCGGCTCTTACACGTGAGTACGAGCTTGGGCCCGCACTGACTTGCAGACCAACGGGGTAAGGAGCCTCCCTAACTGAGACCGATCTCCTCTCTGAAGACTTGATGCTTCGACGAATTACCATTACACCAATATATGGCAACTCTTTCCCCGCCAGACGCTGTGCAAGCTCTACTACTGAGCGTTAAAAGAATTCGTCTTTTATACTCGAAACTCGGGAGAGGTTCTCAGGGCGCCGGAAGTAGATTAGATGTTAAGCTACTCCATTTTGTCCTTTATCAACTTCCGGCAACTATCGGAAGCGAAGATGGGATCCCGTTTATCAATAAACACTCCGGGAAGGAACTCGGTGGTTAGCTGAAATGGCTGGCCGTTTCTTCCAGCTGAAGACCACCAGATATTGAGCCGGAATGGGAAGGGTTGATAAGCGGCCCGCCCGGAAGGGAGGTGGGCAAAACTTGGGAGCATTATGCTATTCTCCTACAAAGTACAATGGCAAGCATAAATGAACTTGAATATTTAGATTTAAATCTAATATGTAGTATAAATATATTTAATAACTTACCATGCTTTTTTGGAGTTGCTGGCAGAGGTGGATGGTGGGTGGTGGTGATGTCAACTACTTGGGTAGTGAGTCGCCCTCCATGAAAAAGAGGGGAAATCAGTTTATGGTGTTTCTTCTCTTGATCTCCTGCAAGATTTCTCTCTGGTTTCACTTTGCACATGAAACTTATTCAGAGTGGATTGTTTCTTTCTTTTATGTAAAAGTTTTCGGAAATAAGACATAACAATGTCGTTCATATTGCTTAACACTCTATTACTCCCATTTTGGTCGGAATGATGCTTTTCAATAAACATCTACAGTTTACCCCGCATGCAGTACATTTCTTGGACCTCAGCGTTAGAAACCCCTTCCATTTCATCTTCTAAAGAAAATTCCTGCTCTTCTTCCTTCATCTGTTCATTCTTTAGCTGAATAAGGCCTTATGTGTTGAGTTCTTCCTTGTAGTTCTGCACAAGCTCCCTTGCATCATTAAAATCGATATGCAATCACAAACCTTTATCAATGATCATTTCCTCATCCACTACTGCCTCTGCCATCTTTTCTGGTACCTCGCCAAAGCTTTCCAACTCTCTTTCAGGCACACAACTTGGCCAAAGTTTCTTCCAAGTAAACTGTAGTGTGCGTTTAGACGCCTCACTCCATGCCTTTCCAATGAGGTTTATGCAATGGAGGATATGAAAGTGGTCCTTCCAAAACTCTCTCAAGGTTAAGTCTGTGCCACTGGTAACTTGCTTGGAAACACCTTGAAAAAGATGCTTGGTGTATAACTTCTTGAAGTTGCAGATCACTTGCTGGTCCATTGGCTGCAGTAGAGGAATTGTGTTGGGTGGTAAGAATTTAACTTTGTTAGTATTTAGAACGGAAGGAGGGCATTTTCTAAACTTGTAGAATGTGCAGGAGCATTATCCATCATAAGAAGACAATTTAGTGGCAGATTGTTCTGCTCAAGATATTTTCTGACTGCTGAAGCAAACACATCTGTTAACCATTCACGAAAAAGAATTCTCGTCATCCAAGCCTTATAATTTGACCTTCACATTACTGGCAATGTAGACTTGTGCACATTGTTCCTCTTAAAAACCCGTGGGCTTTCTGAGTGGTAGACAAGAAGTGGTTTAATTTTGCAGTCCACACTCGCATTAGCACACATTAAAAGAGTCAATCTGTCTTTCTTTGGTTTGTGCCCAGGAAGTGTCTCTTCCTCCTGAGTGATGTTAGTTTATCTTGGCATTTTTTTTCAGAATAATCCGGTCTCATCACAATTAAAAAAATTGTTGTACTTCGCACATAAGCAGTAAACTCACCCACAAACATTTCAGAAGAATCTTTATCAGACCTTGCTACCTCACGATGCCTTACAACACTTTGTTTGCGGAACCAACCTCTGCTTGCTTTGAATTCTTGAGTGATAGATCACTTGTACTGGGTGTTTTAGTCACTGAATCACTGAGCAACTTATTAGCCTTTTCACATATTGTGGGCACAGTAACACTGTCTCCTATTAGTTGCATATCACTTATCCAAAATAAGAGCAAATGTTCTACTTTTCTAAAAGTTGTTGCCATTTAATTGATTTTCCAAACACTCCTTCAGCCACATCAGCGGCCTTTAGTGTCTTTATATATTTCATCAAAGTTTTAGACATGTAACACCCAAATTAGAAGGAAAGTAACCTTGTGACACCCAAATTGCAGGATAGGTAGGCACAGCGAGGAACCTCCACAAATGGCCGCCCTGCGGATCTATGAAATCCTGAAATTGGCTGCACGCATTAATTAATGAAATGATATGTCAATGCAAAATATAAAGAATACTATATCACAATCATCTATTTATTTAGAAAGTATAAATCGAGCAAAGTGGATAGCCAGAGTTCTCACGCGACCAGACAAACATACGCACGCTAGGAAACAGCTACCAAAGAAAAACGATTTCAATGATAGATAACAGGGACAACCTGAACAAATACAGGGTAATGTGTACTTTGACCAGTTAAACTTTTCGAGGTCCAATAAAATGCAAACAGTCTCTCTGATAGACCATATAGGCCCAACTTGGAAAAATATGTAGGTTCATCAGACGAGAGAATGCCCGAGACTGGGCGTCCTTTGTTGGCAAACGCTCGTTCGAGATGGGAGTGAGATCCTACACGGGAGGCGAAATTTTGCCGAAATTCTTTTCGACTTTGGAGGTACCACTATATATATATATATATATATATATATATATATATATATATATATATATATATATATATATATTAGTGATGGAGTCATTCCTTGGGAACCTTATTCGTAGAAGGAATATGAAGACATATGCGATGGTTACGAATATTTAATTTTCCGGACGTTTCGGTCATTAACAATGACCATCATCAGCAAATTCTTAAGAGGAATACAAGAAATTCACTATAAACCACAGCAAGAAAGAATAATAAGGGCAGGACGAACAATCCAAAATAAGTTAGATCAGTGGGTATGTAATCAAAGCGGATATTAATAGATGGAGCAAAGCAAGTGATTCAATAAAGTTGAATTTTAAGTGATTGAACATTAAATGAATACGGGTAGACTAAGGCACAAAGGTTTAAATATTAAATAATCAATAATGGAGGGGCCAAAGAGGACGATTAAATTAAGGAAAAGTCAATCATAAACTAGATCATTTGGATATAAATGGGACAAAGAAAACTATTAAGGGTGATGTGGTTGGTTGTACTTTTATTTATATAGTGAATAATTTGAGGGATGATGAATATTCATTGAGTTCCGAGGTTATTTGTATAATGTAAAGTGATTCAAAAATTTTTAAATCCAGAGAAGAAGAGGCAGAGTAGAGTATACTAAAGGAATCATGGTCAAGCGGGTGGTTATGTTTTAGTGAATGTTCTCGTATAGAGGAGTGTTCGGGTTTGGAGATAGGAATGTTGGTTCTGTATGATACTCTAATATGCTTAGCGATCCTACATCTTAATTGTAGACTTGTTTGGCCTACATAGTGACTTTGGCAGGTCGCACAAGTGAATTCATAAATGATGGAGGAACGCAGGCATAATGAGAGTGATTCTTTGTGTCGAAGAAAAGTATAGACATCAAGAGGATTAGAATTAATTAGGAGAAACTTGCATTGGGGAAAGTATTTATTAAGAGTCGAGAGTAAAGCTTTGTTGAATTTGGTGTCAAATGGAAGATAAGGCAGTTTTAAGAATATTTTTTGTTTAGGGACAGTTATTAGAGGGGTTTTGCGAGAGAACTTTTTAGATAAGAAATTGGAAGTGAGTCTGTCTACTTTATTAAAATTGTTCGTTGAAAATACAGTGTTCTTTTTTTAGTGAGATTTTGTACATTCAACAGGATGGAATGGCCATGGGCTCTCCATTGGGTCCCAGCTTCGCTAATGCTTTTTTATCCTACCAGGAAAAAAACTGGTTAAGGGACTGTCGCGTTGAATATAAACCGTTAGTGTTTAAAAGATTTATCGATGACTGCTTCCTTATTTTTAAACACAAAGACCATGCCCCATTATTTTTAAATTATTTAAATCAACAACACCCTAATATTAAATTTCTATGGAGACAGAATTATACATAAAATCTCTTTTCTGGATGTCACCGTTTCAAAAATTGGTTCTAAATTTAACACATCAGTTTACAGGAAACCCACTACTACCAAACTTAGCACCCACTTCTTTAATTGTACTCCTACTAATTTCAAACATTCCGCCATCATAAACAGTATACACAGAGCTTACAAAATGAGTTCAAATTGGTTTCACTTTCATTCCGAAATAGAATATCTTAGGAGCTTTTTTCATTTTAATTTTTTCCCACACCACCTTTTTGACAGACTTACTTCCAACCAAATATGTATACTTATTCACGTGTTAGCTCTCGTGATTTTTACCCATATATATATATATATATATATATATATATATATATATATATATATATATATATATATATATATATATATATACCGGGTGTCACAGAAAAAAGTTAACCGTACTTTGAATTAGCATAACTCCAAAACTATTGGAGATTTTTGGATCCTGCCAAAGGTGTTTTATTTAACAACTATTTATCTGTCGATTCTGGAAATTTCCTTAAATTCTCTTTCATGATATTGATACACTAATGGGTTTAGTGGAGGCTATCAAAAATATGTTTGCGCAAGGAAGTAAAATAATGAAACGAAGCCTAGGAAGGCTAGGCCACCGTGCACTTTCAAGAGAAGTGTAGGGACCCTAAGTAGCCTAGGTCACTGTGTTATTCTTCAAGTAAAGCCTACGCCATTTTACAGTAGTTTTTAAACCACGCTGTGGTATGGTCTAGTAATTATTGCTTACTAAGCAAATCAAAGCATTTCTGTGTAAAAGTTTACTTCCATAGAACCCTTTTAATCATGCATTTAACAAAAGATTAACGCGTATTTGTCGTCACAAACTTTATTAAGACTGGCAGTATTAAACAAGTACAAGATTCATTTGAACAACGTTTTCCAGGTAGGCACCCACCAAGCAGGCCCACAATTTGGAAAAATGTTCGCAAATACCAACATGAGGAAACATGCTTAAATCTAAATAAAGGACGTTCGGGTCATATGAGAACCATAAGAACAACATAAATAATATCGAAAATGTTCAGATGACACTTCTTCGAAATCCACATGTATCAGTCAAAGTCATCATTTAACCGCATTATTAAACTTGACTTAAAATGGCATCCCTATAAGATGCATGCAGGACACCAGCTTCTTGAAACTGATTTTCTTCGTCGTAGACAATTCGTCAAATGGCTTCTCCATAAACCTGCTCGTTTCTTGGAAAACATTGTGATTGGTGACGAGGTAGCCTTTTTCATGAATGGAAAGGTAAATAGCCATAACAATTGGCAATATGCGCCGCTGAACCTCCCCCGTAGCATTCAATTTTGACACACGTATTTGTCAGCAGAAAGTGTCTCTGTGGATCGGAATATGCGGAAATGGCTATTGTTTTACGAGAATAACTTGAATGGTGCTGCCTACCTGAGCATGATCAACGAAAGGAGCTTCTCGGAACTCCGCCAGAGTTACGGCAATCAATTCAATAGACTTTGGTGCATTCAGGACGGCGCACCAGCTCATAGACAGCTTGCTGTAAGAACAAAACTAAGAGAAACGTTTGACAACCGCATTGTCGCGCTAATCATGCAATTGAATGGACCCCAAGATCCCCTAACTAAACACCGTGCGATTATTTCTTTTGGGGATATCTAAAGAATTAAGTGTATTCTACTCCACCACAAAGCATCAACCAGTTAAGAGATAGTATCACACGTGAAGTCAATAAACTTAAGGAAAATCACAAGTTAATCAAAAAAGTTGTTCAATCAATGCGAGCAAAAGCGCAACTGTGCTTGGAAAAAAATGGAGGACATGCGGAAGGAAACGGTGTTTAGAAAATTAAAAAATGAATTTGTATTACCCATATGAAGAGGTGTTTTTGTTAAAAATGGATTTAAATATATTTGTTGATTTTAAACTTTGAAGTTTCATTATTTTACTTCCTTGCGCAAACATAATTTTGATCGCATCCACTAAATCCATTAGTTTATTAACATCGTACAAGGAAATTTAATGAAATTTCCAGAATCGACAGATAAATAGTTGGTAAATTTGTTTGTTTTGCAGAACTCAAAAATCTCTAATAGATCTTGAGTTATACTAATTCAAAGTACGGTTAACTTTTTTCTGGGACACCTTGTATATATATATATATATATATATATATATATATATATATATATATATATATATATATATATATATATATATATATATATATGGTTATACCACGTAGGAAAAAAGAAAGATTGATTGGAGCTAGTACTTTCGTGATCTTAACATTTTCAAACTCACAATGGCTTATAAAATAGAGATACACCGTATTTATACAAAGCAATGGAAAAGTAATGGAAAAAGATACAAAACAAATTGGTACGGTTAATGTAGGTGCATTATTAGACAACTGCTCTACTTCGGGTCCATCGTGACATCCTTTCGTCCTCGAACACTACATTTATAGGATTAGCTATCCTATAAAGGTAGTCTTCAAGTTCGAGGACGAAAGGATGTCAGTTCTGTAGGTTCTGTTGGTTATAAATTATCAAAATGGTTCGTTTCTTTACTGAGCCCTCTTTTAGGCAGCCTCTCCTCCGCTCATATTAAAAATCATTGTGATTTCATTGGTAAACTCAAGTCGCAGACGCTTAACTTCCAATTTAAAATTATTAGCTTCGATGTTGTCTCCTTATTTACAAAGGTCCCCGTGAATGATTTGCTCATGTAGCTACCGAAAGCACTTGAACTAATTTCTTTACCCATTCCTACACATGTTTGCATAGATGTAATCAAATTTTGCATCTGAAACTCTTCGTTTAGTTTTAATGATAAATGGTATCTCCAACGTTTCGGCTTGGCTATGGGAAACACTCTCTCCCTGTTGTTGAGTTGTTTGTATATGGAATTTGTTGAGTCTAAGTTACTAGCCCCCATCCTCGCCCAAAATGCTATTTGGTACCGTTATGTAGATGATGTATTTGGCCTATTGAGTGTAACGTAACTAATTTTCTTGTTGCCCTAAATAAGACACCATGGTACACCGTACGCCGCAAGGTTTTAAGTTCTCAGTTTTCTGGAAGCCAACTCATGTTTCGTCTTACATCCATTTTTATTCGAATCATCCGCAAAAAACTAAAAAATCGGCTTTTATTTCTTTGTATTTGCGTGCTTTTAGTGTATGTGACCCAGAATTTATCGATGAAGAGTTAGAAGCAATCAAAATCATTAGTAAAACGTTAAATTATCCATCTTATTTTCTAAATGATTTCCTGCGCAGAGCTAAGCACTCCTTTTATGGAAATAAAATTAAATACCCATTTACGCGAAATAATATTTTAACGCTCCCTTTTAATAAACATTTGTACCATGTTCCGAAATTATTAAAATATTTTAATGTTAATGTTGTATTCACTAATAATTCCACGTTAAAAAACTTAGTAATAAAAAATTCTCCCCCTAATAAAATAGCTGCATTTATAAAATTCCGTGCAAATCTTGTCTTGGTTTTTAAATAGGCCAGTCAACAAAAAGCCTAGATGTGAGAATTAAACAACATAAATACTGTTGTTGAACGGGGCAAACTTCAAATGCACTGTTTATTCATCAATCTACTTTGAGCCATCAAATAGATTGGTCTAATGCGAAATCCATTATTTAATGGAATCAGCCATGATCAAATTCTCCCATAACATTAATTTCAACCTAAGTGAGGGTCTTTTTAAATTAGATAATTGGATCATGAATAATATATGTTTGCAATATAAATTTAATTTGTTTAATTGATTTGTATATTGTAGTTCTGCGGATGGGCTATTCATTTGTTCGTCAGTATGTTTGAATGACGTCACATTTCTCTGTTTATCAACTGTTTCTTTATCCCATTGTTCTTCTGCCCCAGATAATGTAATCATGAAAGCGCTTGAGCTTATTTTGTGTATTATTTTCCTTTGGGATATTTTAAGCATCTTAGATTACGTGTTTTGGGGTGATTATATATATATATATATATATATATATATATATATATATATATATATATATATATATATATATATATATATATATATATATATATATATATGGAGGGATTTGATTAGCCGAGTGGTGTGGAATAGGGCGAAAGGACGCTCAGTTGACCTCTCCTCGGCTCCGTTACCAGATGATGAGGTTAAGGCCCAGTGGTGCACAACTCCAGGCCCACGGGCCACATATGCTCCGCGAAGCCCGGATCAGTCTATTTTTGTTTTTCGTAAAAAGAAATTATTAAACCGCGATTTCAGCAACACTAACAATTTGTTTGTTTACATTTTCTGAGCGGGATTTCATTGTTGATACATTGACGAAGGCGATGTTGTCTTAAGCTGATTCCGGGATTCCTGTTAGAAATTCGAGCCAATTGCTGTTATTTCAATCATTGAATCTTTGGTCTAACTTTTGGAGGCTTAGAGATATGATGTATTATTACCTCCGTCAAGGAGATTATGTTTTCGGTAGCGTTTGTTTGTCTGTATGTTAGCAAAATAACTAAAAAAATTATGGACGGATTTTGTTAAAATTTTCAGAAAAAGTCCGAAATGGGACTAGGAATAATTGATTAGATTATGGAAATGATCTGGATTAAATCATGGATGCTGGATCGATCTTTTAATTAGTTATTGTTTTCTTTTAATTTAGTTATACTTATCTCAATTTTCTGTAATTGTGCTTTCCAAGTGCTTTCTAGTTTTTTTTAAAGCAAGTATTACTGAGGAAATTTAAATAGGTTCTTTTTAGCAAGTAAGAGATAGTTGAAGCAATATTTAGCTCATATTCCTTATCAGTGATGTTTGATAGAAAATTTATTCTAATATTGTTTGACCGGTTCAGTGTCAGCCTGTATGATTTTAGTTTCATACTGTTATCACTTTACTATAAATAAATTTTTGCATATCATTTAATGATGGTTTATTTCTTGTTTTTTTTTTCAGAATTTGATATGTTCAAAGATGAATACTAAGAGAAAGCGTGATGATGATCGGCTGTTCCAAGACGAGTGGACCCTAAAATATTTATTTGTTGAGTTCAAGGGAAAGCCATTGTGTCTCATCTGCAAAGAGTCTCTTACTGTATCAAAAACTTACAACGTGAAAAGGCATTACGATACGATACACAGTGATAAGTATTCCAATACTACAGGAAAGCTAAGAGAAGATTTGGTCAGCAAACTTCAGAAATCGTTATCTGCTAGGCAAAACTTGTTCAGGAAACCTGTTTAACACAAAGATACGGCGGTTACTACAAGCTACATTGTTGCGCAGAATATTCCTCGATCCTCGAGACCATTTAGAGATGGAAAATTCACCAGAGATTGCATGAAAGACGTAGCGAAGCTCATCGTTCCTGAAAAAGCACACCTGTTTGATCAAATCAGTTTATCAAGAATGACCATGTGAGAAAAATCGAAGAAATAGGAAAGAACATTACCGAACAATTGTCCTCAAAATCTAATGAGTTCATTTTCTTTTCCCTTGCTTTTGATGAGAGCAATGATATGATCGACACTGCCCAACTATTTAATATTCATGAACATTTTCTTGGTTTTATTGGTCTTCACGATCGTACATGTGGCATTGACATACAGAGGGCCATGCTGGTGTTGGTTCAGCTGAAGGTTCCCGTATTACAGTGGTCCAAGTTATCAGGGCTCACGACAGATGGTGCTCCGTCTATGACAGGGAGTGAGAACATGGCTGTAGCTCTCTTAAAGAACCACGTTCGCAACGAGAATCCCGAACAAGATTTTCTCACTATTCACTGCATCATACACCAGGAAGTCCTTTGTGGAAAAGCCTTGAAACTTGATCATGTGATTCACGCCGTGACAACATGCGTCAATGAGATTCGGAAGACAGGATCAACGCATCGCCAATTTCGATCCTTTTTGGAAGAAGTTGAATTAAAGTACATGGATCTAATTTTTCATTGTCCGATGTCTTACTAGAGGAAAGATTTTGGAACGCTTCTTCTATCTCCGCCAATAAGTGATAGTATTCTTGCAAGAGAAGAAACCGACATTGAAGACTAAAAATGGAGTAGTGGTGGTAGATTTTCTCTTTGATTCTACTTGGGTGCTTTATCTTGAATTTTTGGTCGATATTACCCAGCATCCTAATAATTTGAATCTCAAAATGCAAGGTCGTAATCAGCTCATTACAGATTTACTTCGTGATGTCCAAGCTTTCCGAAGCAAACTTGTTCTTTTACAGAAAGAGTTGTCTAAATGTATTGCAGTTTAAGACCATGAGTTCTATCCTTGATAATATGGATTTTGTTCCAGATTTCGAGCAATACACCAAACATTGTAAAGTTCTTGAGAATAATTTCGTGAAATGGTTCCAAGAAACAACTGGGAAGAAAAAAGAGCTTTCACTCTTTCAGCACCCATTCAGAGTAGATGCCGAAGAGCTCGTGGATCCAGCCACCCAACTTGGACTCCTGGATCTGCAAGCTGATTCATATTTGAAGACCTGCTTTGAAAATTACTCTCTCATCGAGTTCTATCGGCGTCTCAATACAAAATTATATCCCAAGCTGCTTACAAATGCTAAGTTTTGGGCTGTGCAGTTTGGGTCCACATATACTTGTAAGCAGTCGTTTTCGATCATGAATTTCAATAAATCGAAGCATCGATCCAAAATAACAGATGATCATCTTGACGCGGTGTTGAAAATCGCAATATCTTCATTGGAAGCAAACGTGGGGAAATTGATGGAACAACAACGGCTTCAGAAGAGTGGATTTGCGGCAAAGTAAAATACGGTTTAAAATGCAATTCAAACAATGGATTTATAAATATAAAGTGATGTGAGAATTGCTCGTTTTTATTTTCCAATTCGGCTCGCTAATAAATCATGGAAAATGAATTTGGCCCGCCACCCATTTTGAGTTGTGCACCACTGGGTTAAGCTGATGAGTACGCGGGAAAATAACAAAATGATTGCAGATTTGCCGTTAATTACTTAGCTATGGCTGAATGCTATTCTGGGCTATTTAAAAGAGTAGTATTAAAATAATATTTAATAACGCAACAAAATAAAGGATACATATTTACACAAATGAAATGAAATTTTAATATCCAAGACTATTGGGTACTCGATAGTCTGGCAAAAAGGGACAAGCTAATGAGCTTAAGGCAGGTAAATGACCAAACTCCGATTGAGTCTTCAAATGCTGCACTAAGCAGAAATACAAATAAATCTTTATGAGATGACCGGATTAAAAGAGATCCACACGCGTCGACGATTTGCAGAAGTTAATGCTTGGACGACGAAGAGAAGAGGCAATTCGAGGAGGAGAATTGCAGGAGGTTGAGATTTACCTCGGAATACTTTGACGAGGAGGGAGTACTTGCGCTTGTGAATGAGAACGTCCGTTGCGGGGAAATCGCCAATTGACCGGGACGGAGTACCGACGGGAGAGTTTCTTGCCTTTGCGCTCGTGTAGCCGAAAAGGGAGCCAAATCGAGAAGTGACGGGTCTCGTGCGTGATATCGGGCCGGTACTAACTTGACCCGGCTGAGCCTGGCGTTAAATACTGGCTGAGGATGGGATGAAATCGCCAAAGGCCACGGAGGGGATTCTCCTGAAGTAAACACGAAGCTGAGGGATGAACGTCTTCCAGCCAGAAATTTGCGATAAGAAATGTCCTTCTTCACTCTCGCATGCTTCAAGATGGTAGGCAGGAGTCAAGATTACCTCAAGGCTTGGTGGGAAACCTCCATGAGCAAACACAGCTGCGTTCCGAAAAACTCTTCGCTTGATTCTTAGGCCAGTTCTCTCGACCTTTGATCTCTTCTTTGAGAGCCACGTGGGTTTCTGGGGCCCACGTGGGGCTCCCTGACTCTATTTTTTTCACAAAGATTCAAAGCTTCCCTGGGCTGCCTCCACACATAAACTCGCCCTGCAGTGGGGAAAATAGAAAAACTGGACTCGTCAAGGAATATTACTTACTTCCATTGATATGCCGACCAGCCCTTGTGATCTCTGCACTAGTTCAACCTTTTCTTAATGTTTTGATGAGAAAGCAGAGGTTTCTTGATGGCAGCTCTTCCATGATATCCAGCTTTATTGAGCTTACGGTGAACATTTTTGTTCGAAATTTGGCTAGTGAAATGTTGATTTAACTCTGCAGTCACTTTAAAGGCAATTGTCTGGGGATTTTTCATCACAGTGCGTTTCAACACTCGTCGGTCTCTTTCAGCGAGCTTCGAAGTCTTGCTGGAATTACTCCTCCTGCTGGATGTTTTTTCCTGCTTCTTAAATTCTGTCAAGGTCCTTGATATGGTAGCTCTCGAAAAGCAAGGAGTTTAGCTGTTCTGGTGACGGAAGCTCCTGCAATTCGAGCTCCAACAATTTACCCTCTTTCGAACTCAGTGAAGAAATACAAATAATAATTAAAGTTGATAAATAAAACTATGCATGTATAATAAACCAAAACTCACATTTAAATTTGGTAGGATATTCGTAATATAATGTTAAATTCCTACTGTTCCGATTATTTTTTCCAACCCCTGTATATATGTATATATATATAACTTACAATTGGAACTCTATGGAAGTAAACGCCTACTTAGTCATGTAGTCAGGATCTATATACGTGTCCAATATAACTATGTACATTTGTAATATAGAGATATGTATATTATCTCGAGGCAAAGCGTTGTTATGATTCACAACTAAGTGGATAGACAAAAATACGCCCTCTTTACATAACATGTTAATCTCTGAAATCCAAATCCCCATTTAAAAAAAAAAGAGTTTATTTAAATTCTCTTCATAAATCCATCAAAGAATTAAAGTCGGGATAAAACATCAATGTATTTTTAAATATTTGCAAATTTAAACGGATAATTTCTCTTTAATTTGTGTTGAACGAGGGAGGGTTAACAGGCAGCTCATTCCACATCCTCGGGGCATATAGAGAAAGCAGGGTTACTTATGCAGAGCAAAAGACTAAGAGGAATAATCAGTAAGAGAGGCAGAGCTTAGGGTTACTTATGGGCTGAACTGCAACATTTTGAACAAGTTGGAGAGGTGGAAGAATAAAAGACTGTCATCCGGCGAGAAAGGAGATGCAGAAATAATGGCTGAAGGGGACAAAGACCTGAATAGCAATCACGCAGCTGTTCTGGTCAAAGTGGGAACGGATGCGGCTGAGATTACGGAGAAAGAAGAGAGAAGATTTGCGGATGAGTTTCGAGAGATAATTGATTATCACTGGTGACGTCTAAATTTTTAGTTATCGACAAAATGGGTATAGGAGGGGCCAAGATTAATATAGGAAGCAATATTATTGAAATGAGGGCCATCTGTCGGAGTGCCCACCAGTAATCCGTATTTTGCCATGGTTTAGTATCAGAAAGTTGTCCCAGAGCCATTATGTGCGGATGTTACAAACGGAGAGTAGGTTTAAAGAGTCTGAGCAAATCGGGCTGGATGAAAAGAGATAGATTTACGTGTCATTAGCATAGAATTGAAATGAATGACTAAGGCCACGCATAAGAGTACCAAGAAGCGGACTTAGAACCGACCCTTATAGCACATAAACACCCACATCGGTCGGTCGATGTATATCATTTCTAATGAGAATATATTATGTAAGAGATGAAAAATACGATCGGAACCAATTAATGGTAATTACAGAGGACCCCCCCCCCCCTCAAATCTACGATAGCGGTGAAGAACAAATGTCAACTCTTTCAAATGATGTCGAGAGGTTGAAAAGTAGCAGAATAGAATGCCGGCCAGCGCCATCCGCATGACGAAGGTGGTCTGTTACACGTATATAACGGATTAAGTTATGCGCCTTGCCTTAAAGCCGAACGGAAAACAGGAGAACAGGTGATATACTATCTGGGCTGACAACAAACAAGCCTTTGGGTGTATTTTGAATCGAAGGAGAGTTGAGAGATTGAGCAGTAGCTTGCCAGGTTGTTTGGGTAGAAGTTTTGTTTCTTTCGAGAGAATACAAATAACAGCGTATTTATAGTCAGCTGGTACTATTCTAGAGGAGAGGGGGCGGCACCTTCATCATAATGATTCACGCCGATTATCAAAATACCAACATCATCACTGGTGCTCAATGCTCTGTTAACACATTAAATGCTGTCAGATGTGATATGGACAGATACAAAGGAGATTACTAAGATCTGGCTTGCATCCGCAAGCCAGAATTCTTCCAACAACTGCAGGCAAGTTAATGGAACACCCGAGCAAGAGAATCCGGGCTTTGGCAAGAGAGATGAGTGTTGAAGTCACTGCCATGAAGCTGGCCCTGAATGAAGACCTTCTCTACCACTTCTACAAACGACACAGGGGACAAATTCTGACAGCAAGGCCAAGGAAACCCGCCTAACGAAGGCAAAGAAGGTTCTGAAATTGCTTAAACAACCTGTTGAGCTGGCGACAATCTGGTTCTTATCAGACGAAAAGAATTTTTTCCTGGACCAGTTGTACAAGACTCAGAGAAATAGGTGGCTTGCCTATAATCTACATGACGTTCCACGTATCAAGAAGACCAAGTTGCTCCAAATTGCGATAGTCTGTGTGTGTGTCTCCAATGAGAGTGACGCCATGTCGCCCCTTTATGTTAACTCAGACAGCTATGCTGAACTGCTGGGAATTTGAGTCAAATCCTGGCTGGGGAAGGAAGTTCATACTTTCGTAGAGTCAGAATTGGTTAACGGAGAATTTCTATGACTTCATCAGCTCCACTTTCTGGCCTCCTAGATCTGCTCAGTGTAATTCTATGAATTACTATATGTGGGACGCGGTTGAGAAAGACACCAAACGCTCTACCTGCAACCCCAAGATCAAAGAGGCGTTGTAAGATCTTTCCAGGGGCACAATGAGGAACGCATGCACTAGGTTCCGGAGCCGTCTTGAGGCAGTGGTCGAAGCTTAGGGCGGCTACTTTAAGTAAACTATCGCCCAGCTATAATCTAGTTAATATTTTTAATTTTTTTAAATATATTCATTTTTGGCTGAGATATTGCGGGTTTTTCTTGTATGTAAACCGTCAAATTTAGCCTAAACACCTATATGTGGAAGAGAGGTACTCAACTCTTCTGCCCTTTTCCTATCCCCCAACTGACCTCCCTCCTCGCTTCTAACTTTGTGAGTATTTTTCTACATATATCAACCATACAACTACTGTTCATAGTTTGGATCTTTATAAAAACCTTTTCTCTTCCCTAGACTTTCCCTTAACAAAGATAAACTAAATTACTTCAACCCAACACAAAATTTTTCAGTGAAATTAATCCTAAGTTTGAATTCCTACTTTTTTTCCCTTTTTTTTTACTTTGAGCAAATCAATAAAAAAAAAATCGGTTGTGGCAACTCGGCCGCCAGGGAAACAGGTCAAGGCAAGTTTATTATATAGTTACAAAAGAATAAATCCTTAAATAATCCTTACAATATAAATTCTTTATGAATAAAACCCCACGATTTGATTTAGAACTACACTTTTTTTTTACTTCGGTTGGTTCAATAAAATTGTTAAAACACCAAAATTCCGTTTTGCCAACTGGAGTCAACACAAAACACGAACCGAACACGTCGAGGTGATTACAAATTCACTTACGGTTGAATTAAACGACAAAACATAAATTCCCGATAAATAATGATCTAAAAATTGATTTCATACTCCGTTTGTTTTCAACAGTTAAATCAACAAAATTCTAAATAAAAAAGCCCTACAATTCAATTTTACACTTCACTTTTTAAAAATTTGGCCAAGTTATAAAAACTCTTAAACTTACTATAATTCCCTTTTCCCAACTCAGAAGCAAGAACCAAACACTTCGAGGCAGCTATACAATTCACTTGGCCACAGTGGGGCTCGCCGAAGCCAATATAAAACGCATCATGATGGAGGAAATGAAAAATCACACGGCATTTGAAATCCACAGAAGAACCTTTTACGTGATGCGAATATAAGCCTGCCATCATCCGCTGGCGGGCCGGACCGGGGCACCTTAAGGCCTCCATTTTGGCGCGGGCGATATATCAAAATTCAATTAGGAATCAGTTTATACGAGGCCTCGCCACGGTGGTGGAAGCATTGTGTGTGAGAGAGAGAGGAAGAAGAGAGATATAGCGGATGAAGGAGGGGGACCTTATATTTAGCTGATTCAAGTGTGTGTATGGGATATATATATATATATATATATATATATATATATATATATATATATATATATATATATATATATATGTATATATAGGGTCTTTCAAAAAGGTCGCTCGATTTTAAATGTAAATAAAACAAGTTGTGTGTGATATATGCACTCAAGTTATTTTAAATTTGAAAGTAAATTTCATGGCATTAAGTGTGGAATATGACGTCGTTCAAATGTCCGACGCGGCTTTGCTTGGTGGAACATATTCGGGAGGCCCAATTTTCGATGACTTTGTCGCATAAATCTGGTTGAATTTGCTGGATGGTGCTCGTTATGTTGACTTTGAGGACATCAACTGTTTGCAAATTATTCGCATAGACCTGCGATTTAAGGTAGCTCCAAAGAAAATAGTCTAATGGCGTTAAATCGCATGATCTCGGTGGCCAGTTGACGTCGCCACCACGCGAGATGACCCTGCCCTGAAATCGCTGGTGCAAAATTTCTATCGTGGAGTCCGCAGTGTGGCACGTAGCGCCGTCCTGTTGGAACCACATGTCGTCAGTATCCATATCAGGCATATAATCCAGTTGAGGCCACAAGAAGTTGCTTATCATCGATCTGTAGGTCTCGCCGTTGACGGTTATGGCAATTCCATCTTCGTTCTCAAAAAAATACGGACCGATGATTCCGTTAGACGAAAATCCGCACCAAACAGTGACTTTCTTGGGAGGCAATTGGTGCTGGTGTATCTCATGTGGATTGTTTTCGTCCCAAATCCGACAATTTTGCTTGTTCACAAATCCATTCATCCCAAAATGGGCCTCGTCGCTGTGGCGAGGATAGAAATCACGTAATGCGCGGAACGTTTGTCGAACGGAGCACTGATATTTATAATAACATTTGAGGATTTGCACACGCTGTTCAACGCTATAACCTTCCATCGTAACTTGGCAAGTACTACTGAACAGTTCACAGTGAGGTTGTCAGATGTCGCTTTAACAACATGGCCACTATCGCATGACAAAGCTCGAGCGTCCTTGTTGAAAGACCCTATATATATATATATATATATATATATATATATATATATATATATATATATATATATATATATATATATATATATATATATATATATATATTCTTCGTAGCATATTTTATTAAAGCCGACTGCGAGTTTAGCGTTAATTATTTTCTTTTCAAATCTCTCGATTTTTTTTATATTCCACTTTTGGTCGTGGAATATAAGTTCGCCAAAATTCATCAGAAAAATATTAACGAACGAAGGCAGGAAACTAATTTACTGAGCAAAACAAATAAATTTATTCGCCTGACACGTTTCGATACATACCTGGATCATTATCAAATGTTGATATTTATAACTTAAGCAATGGAAGATTGGGCTTTATATACATCGTTATTTAGTTAACAAATACTTATAGGGAATGGAAATTCTTAAATACAAAAGGTACATTGAAATGAGTTTTTTGAGACTGTTTAAACACAAATATTTACATTTAAATGAACTTTTTGTTAATATATATATATATATATATATATATATATATATATATATATATATATATATATATATATATATATATATATATATATATATATATATGAAAGACACAAAGTATCATGTGAGGGTAGCACATGAATGCAATGTCCCGCAGGAAAAAATGAAATGGTGTTTCCAAGTACTTTCTAACTTTATTAAGTTCCTTATCAAGGAAAACTACAAGAACTAATATTATAATAGAGCTATATATACCAAAGAAAAGTATGAAAGACCGCCTCAAAAACAAGAAATCACCAATGAGGAAGACGGAAGGGGGACGGTAAAGATTCACATTAAGAATTACAAGAAGCAGGTAGTAAGGTCAAACTGAGAAGATGGAAAGGGTAACAGATTAAAAGAAATGGAAATAGCCTAACAAGAGAGATTATAAGATACTAGGAGCGAAAGAGTGGGGAAAATACAATGAAAAAAAGGGCGCCACATAACTAAAGATTTTATATAAAACTAAAGACAAAAGTCAGAACTAATTTCTTTAACTATTAGTCTTTTAATTATAGCATCTATTTTATATAAGCCAGGGGAAAGGTTAAAATTATCACATTGGCTTATAAAAGCACATTCAATGATATTCCTTTTTATAGGGTCATTGGAACGAGAAATAAATTTTGCCGAGTTCCAGTAAATTAGATGGTCCTTATCTGACATGTGGACAAAGAAAGCGCTGTTATCTTTCCCTCTTCGGACATTATATTTATGTTGATTTATGCAAACAGAAAGTTGTTTACCTGTTTGTCCATAATATTTACTTAGGCAACCAGAACACTCAACTGAATAACCCCCCCTCCTTACTATTACAATTATTACGTACTAATAAATTCTTAATGGTCGTCTAATATTTAAAAGAAACAGAAATGTTAAAGTTATTCAAAAGACGGGGAAGATCACTAAAACAAAGAGAAAAAGGTAGAACTAAAATGTTATTACTATTAAAAGGGAGAGTAGGGACAGTTTGATAAAATGTCTTTTTAGCAGAAGAAAGACAGTTTTGAACAAACATTTCTGTTGCTTTCAAATATGAGACGATCATTAAGAATTTATTAGTACGTAATAATTGTAATAGTAAGGGCGGGGGGAGTTTATTCAGTTGAGTGTTCTGGTTGCCTAAGTAAATATTATGGACAAACAGGTAAACAACTTTCTGTTCATAAATATAATGTCCGAAGAGGGGAAAATAAGAGTGCTTTCTTTGTCCATATGTCAGATAAGGACCATTTAATTAACTGGAACTCGGCAAAATTTATTTCTCGTTCCAATGACCCCATAAAAAGGAATATCATTAAAAATGCTTTTATAAGCCAATGTGATAATTTTAACCTTTCCCCTGGCTTATATGAAATAGATGCTATAATTAAAAGACTAATAGTTAAAGAAATTAGTTCTGACTTTTGTCTTTAGTTTTATATAAAATCTTTAGTTATGTGGCGCCCTTTTTTTCATTGTATTTTCCCCACTCTTTCGCTCCTAGTATCTTATAATCTCTCTCGTTAGGCTATTTCCATTTCTTTTAATCTGTTACCCTTTCGTCTTCTCAGTTTGACCTTACTACCTGCTTCTTGTAATTCTTAATGTGAATCTTTACCGTCCCCCTTCCGTCTTCCTCATTGGTGATTTCTTGTTTTTGAGGCGGTCTTTCATACTTTTCTTTGGTATATATACCTCTATTATAATATTAGTTCTTGTAGTTTTCCTTGATAAGGAACTTAATAAAGTTAGAAAGTACTTGGGGAAACACCATTTCATTTTTTCCTGCGGGACATTGCATTCATATATATATATGCCGGGTATTGCATAAGTCCTGTTATACTCGTTACGACGCCCTCAACTAACGTCATAATGATAGTTTTGATGCAGTTTTATGTAAATAAATCACAACTCAAGGAACGATAATAATGTAATATATAGTACACCTTATTTGGATTGTAATTTATTCTATGTAGGCCAAACTTGTAAAATTATCTCTGTAAGAATGAAGCAACATCAAAATGCAGTATCTAAGGGATATACAAATAATGCTTTGGCCATCCACAGGCTTAAGATGGATCTCCAGATTAACTGGTCAAAATCAGATATAATAATACATATAAAGGATTTTATTAGCAGAATATCTTTGAATTATTCCTAATCTCCAGCACAAAGGAGAGAAATGTAAATATTAGGTCCCGTTTGTTTTCTTTAGATCCACTCCTATCTTTCTTTCTCAAATCAAACTTATCAGAGGTCATAAAAATAAATATGACCATCTGATCTTATAGGGAAAACATTGCTTTGTATAAATACAGCATCTCTCTATTTCATAAACAATTGTGAGTTCGAAAATGTTATGAAGATAATGAAAATGCCTGCCCCAATCAATTTTCCTTTTTCCTACGTGGTACAACCAAATATATATATATATATATATATATATATATATTAGAGAGGGGGAGAATATACAGCTTCTTACTGCGTGCATAATTATAGGTAACGTCAGAACCGAACTCTAAGATGCCTTCGTTGCTTTTTGTTCCTTAGTTTCAAGTAAATAACAAATAAATAATAATGATAACGAAGAAAACCAACCCACTACCCTCCCGCCTCTGGCCCGCAGAAAGAAAGGGAAATGAAGTTCTAATCGAAATCCGCGTGACTGTTACACACGGTGATTGTAAGCGGCCGAAAATGGAAAATGGAAAATGGATTCTCATTTATCCGCTCTAAACTGCCTTCCGTCTTTCCTTTATAATATGTAAATGGAGGAGATAAAAGAAAGCTGATCTATGGTAGTCATAAGCTTTTTATGGCGTATCGAACGAATATGGAAATAATGCAGATGGTGGGATAACAGTTGGTCTATCTTAGTAATATTGAATTTCTTTAAACACACACATGAACGACATATAATATATATATATATATATATATATATATATATATATATATATATATATATATATATATATATATATAAACAGATGAAATCATATAAGTAGAAATTACATTTTATCTAAGTATTTTTTATACGGTTAAATTTTTACAATTTATTGATTTTTTAAAAATTTCGTGAACGCCCTGTACAAGCGAATAATCTCCCAGCCATCATTTATTAATGGGAAAAATGAGGCAAAAAACTTAAAGCCAAATTAACCATTAAAAGTTGCGAAGCAACTTCGCGAAAATAGACTAATCAGATAAAGTAACGGAATATATTTTGCGAGAAAAAAAACAGTAATTTAAACTTATTTGCAAATCCCTTATCTCGCTCCACTGTCTGAAGTTCCAGAGAACCGCTATATTCCGTTAAACTGCGGTATAACTGTAAATTCAATAAACTGTGACATACCTGTAAGTAAATAAATAAGTAGACATATATAAACAAATAAATGAAAAAATATTCAGGGTGTAGTGCTATACCACACATCTCTACATCCATACCTCTATCGTTCCCGATTGGGTATATAATCCAACCAAATGCCACCACGAACCCAATACAGGTCGATACATATTCAAATATGGTCGACACTTGCATCATTTAAACAAATCTACAGATACACCCAGTGATGGATTTCTGGGAGATCCCTATCCAATTGGGGAGTTCATCGAGACCCCTGACTTAAGGGGGCGAACCCGACTCTGGGGAAATGAAACAAAAAATTGTTCTCTTGATTTTTCCAGGAATATTTTTCTCGAAGGTCGATGAGGTCAAGAGAATGAGATGACTTCGTTGCAATGGAGAATATTTTATGGCAGTTAGTTAATTGCAAACCGCGAAACCAACTATTTATTAGCTACTAGCGAAATCAGCTATTCATTAGCTACTAGCGAAATCAGCTATTCATTAGCTACTAGCTAAATCAGCTATTTAATGGTCATTTGAGATGTCAGCTATTTAATGAGTACCCAAGTAACAAGCTGTTTAATAAATATGAGCAAAAATCAATTATATTAATGGCTTCTTACGAAATAAGCTATTTAATGGCTACTCATAATATCAGTTATTTAATATCTGCTAGCAACATCAGCTATTCAATAGTTACTAGCGAAAATCAGCTTTTTCACGACTAATAGCAAAATTAACTATTTAATGGCTACTCTCGGAATAAACTATTATATAGTTACTTGCAAAGTCAGCTATTTAGAGGCTAGCCACGAAATCAGCTATTTAAAGGTTATCCACGAAATCAGCTATATAATAGCTACCAGTGAAATCATCTATTTAATGGCTACCAGAAAACAGCTATTTAACAACTACTATTGAAACCAGCTATTTATTGGCTCATCGATAAATCAACTATTATACTGCTACCCGCGAAACAGCTATTTAATGGCTATTCATGAATCTGGTATTTAATTGATATTCCCGATATCAGCTATTTAATGGTTGCTCATGAAATCACTAATTTAATGGCTTCCTGCGAAATTAGTTATTTAATGGCTACTCGCGATATCAACTATTTAATGGTTATGAATGAAAACTATTTAATGGCTATGCATGAAATCAGCTATTTAATGGCTACTCAGAATTAGCTATATAATGTCTACTAGCAAAATCAAGTATTTAATGGTTGCTACTTCGAAATATAATATAATTAGGTTGGAGATAAAGAGGTCATTTTAAGTAGACGAAATGAGTATTTTGCCAATGGAACTTTATGTACATATGTACATGTACTGCCAAGCTTGCGGGCGAGTTGTTTGGAGACGTACTGTTTCGCTAAGCGAGGTCATGTTGAAGCGAGTGCATGCCGTGTTCTTGCAGATCCGAGTGAACTGGCTGCTTGTGTCTTGCTTGATTTCTATGAGCGATTGCTTGAGTTGCTTGACTAATTGCCCGAGTTATTTAAGGATTGCTTGAGGTTCTTGATAGATTGCTTCAGTTGTTTATTTGATTGGTTTACTTGCTTGAGTTATTGATTGAATTGGTTGAAGGGGCTAGAGGAATCGCTTCTGTTTGTGTAAGTCGATGAATGCGTGATTGCAGGAGTGGAATTACCACTCGGAGAAAGTCGCAGAACCAAGTGAGAACGGGTTACGACAAGTAACCCTAAATAGTAATTACGTAACAGCGAGTCATGAAGGAGACGGTCTTCAGGCCTAACAGGATGAAGTCTCGGTGCAACAGAATGACGTCACGTTTTTCCGATCTTCCGTATTGGAGCTTAAGTTGAGCAGCTAAGAATGCATTTTCATAGCAACTGGAATATCGCCATCATAGCGGAGACGTTTGCGTACCGTGATTGCCCCATTAATGGGTTAGAGCAGTGGTTCTCAACTTTTTTTGCTAACGGCACACCAAGGAGCACATGAAAATATAGCGGCACACCTGGCTAAATATAATGAAAAATATTTGAATGTTGCAAAATAAAAACATAGCCTGTCATAGAGGGCATATAACCGTAGATTGCTTTTGTGCCACAACACAGACTAATCATAGAAACATAAAATGACTAAAACTAAATTAAGGAAAACACAGATATGAACTTACTTGATTGAAGTTTTTCGAAATCCATCAGTCAAATGGTCAGCTTCTTTAGTCAGAAATTAAGCTTGGCTTTTCTTCATAATTTCCTCAATGTTTGGTTGAATATGAGACAGTCAGATCCTCTTTTTTTCAGTTATACGTAATCTCTCACGCTTCTTGTTTTTAATGTTGTTTAATGTTGAGAAGCATAATTGCTAAAGTTGTTTTAGATAATGAGAGATACTTGTCTTGAATTGAAATCCAAAATCTATTAATGGGCAGAGTCGAATGTCTTACTTTTATCCCTCGATCACTAGAAAGGTTGGCCAATTCTTCTTCTTCATGTAACTCAAGTTCAATATAGGAAGAAAGATTAATGAAAGGATCTCTAATCTAATCATACTTTTCTGTCTTTAATGACGGAAAACAATTGTGGATGTTTTCGTCCAGTGTTGTCAGATGAGTAACCGCAATAGGGATCATTACTTTAATGCAAGTAGACCGCAATAAAGGGAACATATCAAAATTGGCGATGATTGCTCTATTTTTCTTCACAATTTTTTTTGAGGCCAACTAACTTGTTTGTTGAAGTGGGAATATTTTGGTTTTTACTTTGTATGCTACTGTTTGTTTTATTTAGTTCATTAAATATTTCTGCTAAGTATTCCATTTTGGACATCCAAAATTTTCAACTAAGGTTTTCATAGAGTTTCCCCTCTTTTTCCTGGACAAAAAATGATAGAAATTCTTTGTGCAATTCGTTAACACGATTTAATACTTTGCCTTTCGACAGCCAATCGAACCTCAGTATGCATTAATAATTTAATAGGCTCAGAGTCCATTTCTTTGCACAGTTATTCAAATAATTCTGACTTCAATGGCCTACTTATATAACTGACCATTTCAACAACTTTATGTAACACAACCTTTAAATCTTCCTGCGATATTTTTGAAACGAGAACTTCTCTATGTAGAAAGCAATGAGCATAAGGGAGATTGGGATTTTCTGTTTCTGCAAGAGATACAAATCCTTTAATACAGTCTGTCAGAAATGGGGCTCCATCGGTGCAAATGACAACGCAGGACTTCCAAGACAAATTCATTTCTTTGAGGTAGCCTGTTATCATATCGAAAATATCTTTATTTTTGGGGGTTGTGTATTTTTTTACAACACAAAAATTGATTGATTATTTCATTCCCGTCAATAAAACATACAAAATCAAAGCATTTTTTTTTTATTACTGATGGCAGTGGATTCATCCACGGTTAAAGCAAAATTATAATTCTTAAGCTTCTTCTGAACAGTATCTTCAATATTTTTCGATAAATCTCGGATTCTTCTACGTATTTGATCATTTGAAAGCAGAATATTGTTCAATTCTTTCTCAGCGTTTTCATCAAACATGGATTTTAACATCTCTTTTCAAGCTGGGAGGATGACTGACTCAGGAAGCGGGGGAGATTCATATTTTAATGCTATTATTTCAGCCATCTGTATTGACGTTAGTTGGGCTCGTTAATCCACTGTCATTATTTTTTCAGAATAACTTTGCTGTTTTGATTTCTGCTCGAGCAATCTTTCAAAATAATCAAGCTTTTTATTTTTCAGAGATGAATGTTTAGAAATAAAATCTCTTTCTAACTTACTTGGTACCATGGATTCCTTTGACATTGTTTCATAGCACACTGCACATGATGGAATTGGTTTATCAACGTCACCAGACCACTTAAATTCATATTTCAAATAATTATCACAATATTGTCGATTAATGTTTCTCTTTTTTGACACTGGAGGTTGATGGTTGTTCGCCTCTCGACCTAGACTCGTCACTAACATCTTTCCTTTTAAAATATTTATCCATTGTGAAAGAGATCATAAAATACCAACTACACTTACTGCTGTCTAATAATCCACTGACTCAAATTAAAGACGTTCTGAAATATTTACTTGTGTAGCCAAATACTTAGTTCAACCTTGTTGCCAATATAGGCAATCACAAATTTATTTATAAAGCAAATATATATTTTATGTTAAATTAATCTTGTTTTTTATATAATTTAGCAGTTAAATTATATACAAAACAAAATTAGTTAAGTTAAATTTTAACTTAAGACAAATATTGACCAATATCCAGTCACATGATCAATATTAATGACGAACAAAGCAATAAAAAATGTATAATTGTTAGCATTGCGACATTTGGAATAATTTTGCCCATCCTAAAATGAACAAAGTTAAGTAGTGGAACATGTTGCAGTTGAGATCACGTGGAGTTTTGCATTTTCTTAGTGTGCCGTTTAAAATTTCACGGCACACTTAAGAAGATCTCGCGGCACACTGGTTGAGAACCTTTGGGTTAGAGAGTTGGGTTAACTGGAATCTCACTAATTTGCTATGAAAGCAACTTATGTATGTGTCTGGTTCATCGTAGTCCTTTAGGATTTATACATCGCCCATAAATCTTTACTTTTCTTAATTTTATCACGAAACCGAAAAAAAATGGTAGAGATGCCACCACTGGATTTCACCCTATGAATAGACCAGGCAATGGCTTCGCTACTAAGATTAAAATTTAAAATCTAAAAAAAAATAGCCATGGTTAAATGGCTGCTTAAATTATAGAGTTAGTGAAGAAGGAGAAGATATATAAAAATAAATTGTCTGAACTTCACCATTTGTAATTCTTTGGGTTTAAAAAAAATTCACAAAATTTTGATACTTATATTTATTTCTGAACTTCAGCATTTTACTTTTTGATATTATAAAAGAATTATTAGAAATAAATTTGATAAAAAACATAATTCATAACCAAACTAAGATGAAATTATTATTCAAATATTCAAAAAATCCCCTTCTTAAATTATAGAGTTAGTGATGATGATGATGGTGAAGTGATAAGGCATGTAGGGAGATAATGATCATAATCTCCTGTCCTTTCTACTACCGGGTGTGTAACTCCAATTTCAGTCGCTCTTCACCCGCTCCCTTGGAAGAAATGAAATACAAAAAAATATCACCCCAAGTCTTTTTTCCCCAGGAAAGTAGCTCCGCCATCAAACTCCGAACGAGCTGCTTCGAGAAACGCAACAGAGTCGTAAACACATCTAGTTTTCCTTTTTGTGCAGCGTAGAATAAAACAATATTTTTTAAAAAGATTTTTAAAAATGAAGGACAATTAAGGTTAGGTTCACCCTTTTAAAATCATCAAACAGATGTGGAACAGAAATAATAGAGCTAAATTTAATATCCCTTTAGGGTCGATCCTTTTGAAAATTAAAAATTTATAGGAAAAATTAAATCATTGCCCCATACATTATTTTAATTAAGTCGTCGTGTGTGAAGCTTGCATAAAATATTTCCTCGTTCCTTTGGTGTATTGTTACTCGATTCTATCGATATTAACGAACTTTTTTTTATAATTTTCAACCGTCCAATGGTTTTTCAACCGTTTGGTTTGCAACGAGTGTAAATTCAGGTTTTTTGATCGATTTTCTTTTATTTCTTAAGCTCAGTTTCATTTGGTGACGCGGCACCGCGCATACTTAACCACTACAAAATGGTGGCAATGTTTGGAAATATCACACACTTACTTTAGCAAATTTGCTCCTTATTTCAGGTTCCAGAGGGGAAAAGGAAGCTCTTTTTCCAAATATTGTGTGCATAAGAAAATAATACTAAAGTTTATATATATGAGAAGTTAGCTAATATTTAATGACTGAGACGTAGAAAATTTTAAATAGGGCTTTCCTGAATATATATCGAGTTTTACTCTATCTTTTCTAAAGAAAAAGATCTTTTCTTTATTTTCCAATATCTCTACAAGACATGTTTAATAACAGAACTCCAATAATATCACATTTCATCTCCAAATATGGTTATAAAACTATGTTAAAAATATATATTTAGTAAAATTATGAATAAATGGAATTATGAGAGAATTTCTAAGTAATTAAATAGTTAATGTTGGGTTTATGCCCACCCTCGAATTTTTGGATAATATATATATATATATATATATATATATATATATATATGTAAACAATTGTTTTTTTTAATGTAGACAATGTTTTTTCTTGGGCAAATAGCTATTACAATCCCATCATATTTGTAATATATATAATTTTTACGGTAACTTCGAAATGGGGGTGTTACACCCCCACGCCTCCAAAATTGAAAAAACTCATAATATTCCTAATTCGAAAGCCTAACATTAGATTCTAATTTAAAAGGCGATTGCTAAATGTTGTTAGGCCTCTAACTTTTCTATCGCGTTCCTTGATTTCCAACATATATGCCTCACCTCACTCCCGAATGCTATTTAAATCAATCATATTTTCTTTAAAATTGATTAATATAAAATATCCATATCATATTTTAATTAAAAAAAAAATCACTCCCAAATTATATATAATAACATTATAATGTGATTCAAAATTCACAATGTGTCTCCTAAGATGGCAGCCAATCTATTTTTCGCCATAACATAATTAGAAATTTGCCCGCATTAATTAGTGAAGCAGCTATATAGAGTATATCGTACATAGATCTATTCTATATAACTGCTTCACTACTTAATGTGGGCAAATTTCTAATTTGCGTATTTTTTAAAAATAGGAATATTTATAACGAAGCGCCCACAAACTTCGAGTGTGGGCATAAACCCACCATTACCCAATTAATCTTTGTCTCACACAATTTTAAATATGATACCATTAATGGTCATGATCATCTCCTATAGTAGTAATATAAGAATGTTATATTAGAGATCACTATTAGTATCAGTCAGTATCAAATTCGAGGGATCTTTTCTCTTATTATGGCGCAATTTCTTCTCCTCAGCCAGATGGTTAAACGGCCGGTTACTCGAAGAGATGGGATTATTTTTATGTTATATTTATTTGGGTGGTTTGGTGGGGCGAATGGGAGGAAAGTAAAAAAAAAAGTTAAGGAAAGTAAAAAAAAGTAAAAGCTAAACATTATTTAGTAAAAAAAATAAAAGTTACGGAAAGTAAAATTAGTAAAACCCAACCATTATTAAATGGATAAAACTTTACAATGTCTTTGTTCCTTTATTTCGTTGCCTCCATAAAAATTCGCACAAAGAGGAGTCGATCAGAGAACGAGCGGTTCCACATTGTATTTTATTCCTCTTTTTCGCCTTGGCCCAAAGCGACTCTATTTGGTTTGTGTGGGCACTGGTTTCTGGATCTTTAAACTTCTTCGAGTGGTTGACAGTCAAATGTTTATACTGCGTCTTTGGCAAGGAATCAATTCCATTGTATGTACGCCACTTATCAGAAATAATTCTCGTGCCAGGCGATACACATTCTTTAATTATAAACAATAATGTTTCTGCCGATCTATCAGGAACTGCATACATGAAACACGAGCGCGCTTCCCTGCAAATCCCTCCGAAAACCCACCGCACTGTCCAAATCCTCCCGACATTATTCTATCCTCGTGAGAACGAGGATTCATCTATTTCTACTGTCAATCCATTTCCACTGATCTTTATAGGATTTAGGATCAATGAATTTGCGCACATTGCATGGGGATAGTTCTTCCAGTCCGTAATAGCATTGCATGACATTTTTAGTTATTCTTTACAAAAAAACACAGTACTTGTTAAGTTGTTGCACCATGCATGAACGAAAAATATGATTGTTTCCTTAGGTATTTTTGACCCTTCTAACCAGGTATCGCTTCTCAATCCGGATTTGCTCTTACACCCTTGTTTGTGACAGCGCCATACAGGTAGGTAATGGAACAACAAAAGTTTCATGCTGTGTCCATTTTAACAAATTCTCTGCTGATGCACAATATCTATTTCTTCCAAATACTTGATTGCTTGTTCGATATTTTACACCTAGCAAGTTCGTACGTTGTCATTTTTTAAGGGTGAAAACAATGCTTATGCTTCCAAACAAACCAAAGGATATCGTAAAACTAAAAATGCCACAGGTTACTTCAAATAACCGGCAGTTCAGCCATCTGGCTGGAGAGACGAAATTGCGCCATAATAAGAGAAAAGATCCAATTCGAGAAATTAATAAGTTACACAATATTGGTCTCAGAACAGAGTATTGGAGAGCATCAAAAGATGCGTGGGAGATATATTCTAAGTTTTTTTTTGTCGCCACAGTGAAATAAATACCACTCTTCCTCTCACTTTATCTTACTCTCTCTAAATTGGCTAAACACTACCGCTCGCTTCCCTTCATCCCATTTTCTAAAGGGGCTACTCTCTGTCCCTCTCTCTACCTCTAAATTTCCTTTATCTCACTCGCATTAAAGTGGACACTCCCTAGCTTTCTCGATTCCTTTTATCTCTTACTCTCTATATTGGCTAGTCCCCCTCCGCCTCGATTCCCTTTATTTCCCTCTAAAGTGCTACTTCCTATGTATCGCTTACTTTAATCTCTCTTTTTCTCTCTAAAGTGGCTACTCCCTCTCTCTCTGTTCCATTTATCCCTCTTTCTAAATTGGGTGTTCTCACTCTCCCTCGCTTCCTTTAATTTCTCTTTTCAAAGTGACTACTCTCTTTCCACGCTCGCTTCCCTTTCTCTCTCTCTCTCTCTCTTAAGAAGCTATTACCTCTCACTCACTACCAGTTATCTCTCTCTCTAAAGTAGCTACTTTCTCTCCCACATCGTTTCCATTTATCTAATTTTAAAGAGGCTACCCTTTTTTTCCCTTCTCGCTTCACTTTCTCTCTCTTTCTAAAGTGGCTACTCCCTGTCCCTGTCGCAACCCTTTAAGTTTCCATTTAAAGTGGCTACTTGTTCTGCCTCTCGCTTCCCTTTATCTCTCTCTTTCTCTCTCTAAAGAGGTTATTACCAATCCCTCTTGCTTCCCTTTATCTCTCTCTAAAGTGGTTATTACCAATCCCTCTTGCTCCGCTTTACTTTCTCTCTAAAGAGCCTACTCCCTCCCACTCTCGTTTCCTTTTATCTCTCTTTCTCTCTCTCTCTCTCAAGTTGGTACTGCCTCTCCTTATTGCTAGTCTTTATTTCTCTTTTTAAATTGGCTAATCCCTTTCCCTCGCACTTCTCTTTATTATCTATTTCTTTATATTGGCTATTCACTCTCCTTCTCACTTCCATTTATCTCTCTCCCTAAAGTGCACACTCCCTTTCCTTCTCACTTCTGCTTATATTTCTCCCTCTGTAATGTTGCCACTACATCTCGCTTCCTTTTATCTCTCTTGAAAGTGGCTAATCCTTCTGCCTCTTGTTTCATTTTATCTCTCTATCCAAGTGTATATTCCCTTTCCCTCTCGCTTCACTTTATTTCTCTCTCTAGATATTGCCACTCCCTCTCGCTTCCTTTTATTTTTCTTTAAAGTGGCCACTCCTTCTCCCTCTTGCTTCATTTTATCTTTCTCTCCAAGTGAATATTCCCTTTCCCCCTCGCTTCCCTTTATCTCTCTCTCTCTATCTTTAAAGTGGGCAAACAATTTTTCCCCTTAAAACTTTTCCTTATAACACCAAGCAATCTTCTTAGTCCTCATTTTGCCTTCTCGCAAAATGGCCATTCCTCCGAACGTTGAGCTCTGACCAAAAAATTAAACATTCATTGATCTTTATTGATTCCATTCATTCTTAAGTTTTTTCAAGAGCTTATATATCATTTAGAAAAGAACCTAGCTAATTATTTGACAGCCCTGCAAGAAGGTGGATGGTGTAACAGGGGCAATACTCCATTTACAACTGAAACGAGGAGTAGCAGCACGCCTTCCCGACCCTACTGCTCCAAGAGAAACTGGGCTGGGGTCGTCTTTTCACCTCTTTCAAATCCCTCACTCTTTTTCGCGCCTGTTTAGGCCCACATAAGGATGAAATATGACTCCAAACTTTCTAAAATAAATTAATAACAATTGATATGGTATATCTTTTGTAAGAGAATGAGTATCAGATCAAATCTAGCTGATTCACCACAAACAATACGAAATCGAACTGTTAAAGCCCTTTTGTTTAACTTTCATAAATTCTATTAACGAGGGAATCACTACCGCCTAAAGCGTTCAAAGAGGCAAATGTAACACCAATTTTCAAAAAAAGCAAAATGACTAATCCTTGAAATTATATCCCCATCTCCCTTACTTCGGTCGTTAGTAAAGTCTTGTAGTTGATTCTTAGAGATCACATCGAGGAGAATCTAAAAGTAAATAACTTCTTAAATGACTTACCTCACGGTTTACAAAATTGTTGATAATGCTTAAATAATTTTATTTATTTTTTGAAGAAATGCTTCCAGAGTTTGGGGAAGAAAAAGCTGTAGATGTAGTTTAATTCGAGTTCGAATAGGGTTTTGAAACAGTGCAGCATAAAACACAGTGAAGCTAAAATTGCACGGAATAAGGGGCAGCGTACTAGGCTAAAATGGATTTAAGACTTGCTGGAAAATCCTATGCAAAATGTTATCGTCAATGGAAATATTTAATCATGGTTATCATTCACTAGCGGCGTAGCTCAGGGCTCTGTTCTCATACCTTTGATTTTTTTAATATATATAAACGATCTCGACACAAATTTGTGTAGACTTTCAACATTTGCCGATGACACGAAACTCGGTACAAGAGCAAAATACCTTAGTTAATATGAAAACTTGCGAAATTACTTGCTAGTATAGAGTAGCATAGTGGTGGGAAAGGTAGGAGAAGCAATTCAAAGTTGAGAAGTGTAATGTGAGGCAAATAGCTCTAATCTGGATGGTCAAATTATTCAAAAATAAAACAGTCAACAGGAAAAATGATTTAGGTTGCTCACTTACTCCCGATGTTTGGAAAGGAGCCTCACTTGTCCCTGAAGAAGATTATTCTATACCGTAGCGTTTACTTTGCCGCGTGAACGGACGTGCGGACAGAGTCCAGCGCTTGAAAACGACCCACACCATACCGCTGTCACTTCCATATTTAACCGTCTTTTTATGCATGAGAGATTCATCTTTCACCTATACGACGCCTTACATGCTGCTTCTCATTCAATCTGAGGGATTTAAATTTTCTTTCGTCGCTGTGAAACACTTTCGATTTTTTATCTGTGGCGAAGCGCCAGGTCTAGGCGTCGCTTTTTTTTTCAAAGGGAGTAAAGTTCAATTGTACCCATTTAGAGCCATGAAATGACCCATATGACCATGGGACATATGGCTATTCATCCTGGAGATTTCAAATCTGCCATCGGATTTAGCGCTGGGTGGCGCCATCTAGTGGCAGAAGCCTCATTTAGTCATTTTGCTATTCAAAGGCATTTGTAAGTGATTTGAACCATGTGAAACCATCAATGCAATAACCATATATTATCTTATCACAAAACGGCGCAGGCAATTGAGGGACTTTCCTTCTTGTTAGTACTTCGCAGGATATGCTCAGTAGCGAAGGTCAACCAGACCGCTTCATTATTTTTACTTATGAGTTGTTTCTTACCAGGGGACCATGAATGAGTCGCATCTCTCTCAAGAGACGTGAGACAGCCTGGTGAGGCACATTCAACCTTAATTTATCGGCAAATTGAGGTGAAATAAGCTGCTGTCTCAAATCGGTCCTTCATCGACATCGTTGCGTCGTGCGATCTTCGCTGGCAGTTGTTTTCCGAGGGCGATCTGTTTTCTTCTTAGACTCGCATCATCTGGTATCCTCATGGAACTAATGCGCGAAATCACTTTTTTTCTAAGTCTAAAGTTTTCAAATGTAAAACAGTTTCATTCCTTCACTCTTCAACAGGACAACTTACTTTCTGAAACACTTGTCGACCTAAACTCGCTTTTTTATCAAGATAAATGACTAATACTATTTGTAAGAGTCTATTATACACGTGAAACAGTTTTGCGATGCATACATTACGATTTAATATGTGAACCGAAAGTTCCAAGTTATCGTTCTCCATTTGGCGCGCATCCTTTCCTCCCTGTCTTTTATCCGCTGTTCTATGAACTGAAACATGGACACTATCAAAGGCAAATGTTAAATAAAATTCTATGCAATTTTGATGGAAATTAAACTCGTATTTTAAAGAAAATATAAGTTTTTGCTATTTTGGTCTCTCGTTAGGACGCGACCATTTAAGCGCCAAATTATTTTGAAATTTAGACTCCTTTGCTCGCTATGTATCTCTATAGGATGCTTTAATTTATGTGACCAATTAATTTTTATTTAGTTAACCATCTTTTAATAAAGTAGGAGATTGTTATGGTCCAGATTTTTTAATAGAAATTCGAAGCCAAGTTAAATAATTAGATGCAAAAAATAATAACAATAAAATCATTATCAAACAAAAAAAAACCCTGATTTTTGCATGTTATGTATGATTGAGCTGAATTAAGTGTCGGTCACTGTCTCAATGTTGGTGGACGTTTTTTTAAATATTTTAGATTTTTTTTTTTTGTGATCGTGATCGTATAGCGATGAATAAAAGACCACCCGCAATTTTTCTTATGCATAGGCAATATAGCGGAAAATAGAAACCTGCAGAAATAAGAGAGAAACGTGAGGAAAAAGGAAGTACTAGTTTAGGACCACAGTCAGTGTACCAAACCTAAACTTGTTTTAAAGTTCACAACTATATTTTTTTTCGAAAAAATCAGAAATTTCAATGAAAAGAAATGATCAATTTACGTGTATTAAAAAAATGGTCTCTTACTATACATTTGACAATCGCGTGCTTCAACTTTAGGAAAGTAGAAATGCAATTTATTTGTAACTGAAATGACCCAAATAACATTAATTCAATAACCTTAAATTTGCCTGATTTTTCTAGTTCAAATCAATAAGTATTTTAGTAACCTTTATTTATAAAAGAAAACAGCAAACTCATTTATCACGATCTTGAAATAGAACGCTCGAAAATTGGTCCCTAGGCTGCGCGTAAATAGAGGCTAAAGTGTACCTTCTGTTCTTTGAAGTTAATTATGGTTTAATTGTTTCAGGGAGAAAGTTTTACTGAAGAAGATTGACTATTACTGTCACCATGAGAACGACAACCATAGGAATTTTCTATCAGTCTTTAATTTTTGGCATTTACTTTCCAATTGCCAAATAATATTTGCATTATTTTGTTGAATTTCTGCTACTTTTTCGTTATATGCCAACATCCCGGCAAAGACGCATCGCGGCCCGAGAGAATGGTAAAATAAGCCAGTTGGTTGCAAGAGGCTTAGAGTGGGGTGTAAAAATAAAAAATATTGGAATTTTCACCTTTTACTAACCAAACTAGATCGTACTCCAAAGGATCATTTCTATAGTATTATTATCTGATGCTCGGTAAGATTCACTTCTATAGTAGCTACAGTTCCGGGCAGGTGTGTCATCACACACGTAGCCAATCACAACACAGCTGTCTCTTTATCCCTCTTATTTCCGCACACACAACATATCACTCTTCCGTAGCTGAATTGCCAAAAGGCTTTTCATATCCACATTTCCCCGTTGCTTATATCTGTCATCCCTCTGCACTTTCCCCTACAATAAGAACCAGGCATGGGCTTGCCAGCGGTTCTCATTCTGTCTCTCGGTTTTTATTAGAATCACTTCCTGTTTAATCCAGTTCCTCTGTCATCTTCCTGTTCCATACGGATGTTCATTCACTTCCTATTCGCACCCAGATCCTCATTAAGTTCCTGTCCACATCCAGATCCTCATTCACTTTCTATCCCCATCCGGTTCCCCTTTCACTTTCTATCCACATCTGGATCCTGTTTCACTTCCTGTCCCCATCGGGATCCGCATTCACTTCGTATTTCCATCCGGATCCTCATTCACTTCTTGTCCCTATCCTGATCCTCATTCACTTACCATCTCCATTCTGATCTTCATTCATTTCCTGTCCCCATCAGGATCCTCATTCACTCCCTATCTCCATCCGGAACTTTATTTATTTCTTGTCCCCATCCAAATTCTTATTCACTTCTTATCCCTCTCCAGATCCGCATTCACTTCGTGTTCACATCCACATCCTCATTCACTCCCCACCCCCATTCGGATCCTCATTCTCTTCCTATCCCAGTCGTCCTTCTACTGATCCGCATTCACATCCTACCCCATCCGGATCCTCATTCTCTTCTTACCCCCAAATGGATCCTCATTCTATCCCTATCTCTATCCGGATCCTCATTCACTTCCTATCCCCAATCCTGATCCTCATTCAATCCCTGCCCCCATCCGGATGCTCATTCACTTCCACTCCCCATCCAGATCCTCTTTCAACTTCTGTCCCCATCCTGATCCTCATTCACT